>CM056489.1:24429796-25629796 GCA_029783415.1 Anisodus acutangulus
ATCTTTCAATTCGCATGTTACAAATAGTCATTTTTTAGCTTTCAATTTGCATGTTACAAATAGTCATTTTTTCTGAATATCGTATATAGTGTAGTTAGTATATATAACGTACTTTTTGACTTTATTTAATTGTTTAAAGAATAATTGACTTTATTTAATTGTTTAAAGAATAAGAGAAGCAAAAATACACATAAATAATAAGACACCCTTTAGAAAGCTTGTAGTTTAGGGGTGCGCAGGTTTGGAACCCTATACAAGGGGCTAGCGCGCAATGGCTTTCTCTGATAGAGGCTCGATTCTTCAAGTTCAAGTACTGCTTGCTGCTTTTCATTTGGATAGGAGTAGGTGCTTGCAGCTCGCAACAGGCTATTCTTTATGCGTGGATGTGAATATCTTGACTTCTGATTCAATTGTTCGAGGAGCAGGGGGTTTAGGTTTTGTTTTGGTGAAAAGGTCTTAGGCATCTTTCGAAAGGTACCTACGAACTCACTCATAAGTAAACTCATCAAGTAGGTCTTCCGAGTCTTTCAAGTACTGGCGAAACTTTAATTGAAGACCTTTAAGTTCCCTTTCGTTTGGTCCCCTGGGTGGGAATGACTCGTTTCCTAACAGAAGATCCTTCACAAGCTGGAGATAAAGTGGACCCTCAGCCTAATGAAACGGCTGGAGGGGGCCAAGGTATTCATGTCGTCAATGGCATGAAGATGGTTCTTGATGGTTGGAGTCATAGTGACTTCATGTATAAGAACTGTATTCTGAACTGTCTGTCAGACCCACTCTACACGGTGTATTGCGCCATAGGCACAACCAAAGAGTTATGGGAAAAGATGCAGAAGAAGTACAACGCACAAGATGCTGGTACTAAGAAATTTATCGTTGGGAAATTCCTGAAATTTCAAATGGTGGATAGCAAAACTGTGATGTCCCAAGTCCAGGAATTCCAAATGATTCTACATCACCTGGATTTGGAAGGTATGAAACCAAATGAGCAGTTTTTGGTTGCATCACTGATTGAAAAGTTACCTCCCTCGTGGAATGAGTTTATAAGTTACTTAAAACTCAAGACAACGGAAATGACCTTTGAAGAACTTATTATCAAACTCCAGATTCAGGAAGATAATAAGAAGGCCTTGCCTAGGGGAAAATAACCCGTTGAGGCAAAGAAAAATATGGTTGAGGCCAAAGGGAACCCAATCAAGAAGCGCAAGTTCCAGAAAGACGGCAAGACCCAAGCGGTGGAGAAGTTCAAGGGAAACAGTCACCACTATGGAAAACCTGGTCACATGATCAAGGACAACCGCAAGCTCAAGACTGAGCAACAAGAGAAGGACAAGGCCAAAGGCAAGGCACAAGCTAACGTCGTCAAAGACACGCTTCTTGACGACATGATTGAGGAGTTCTCGAAGGTAGTTCTTGAAGCAAACCTTGTTGAGAATCTCATGCAATGGTGGATGGACACGGGTGTTACCAGACACATCTGTTCCAATAGAGATGCATTCTCCACTTATACACCAGTTACCAATAAGAAGTTGTTCATGGGTAACAACGCTTCCTCTGAAGTGCTGGGGGTAGGAAAGGTAGTCCTGAAGATGACTTCTGGAAATGAGCTCACTCTGAAAGAGGTGATGCATATCCCTGAGATTAGGAGAAATTTAATTTCAGGTTATTTATTGGTTAATGCTGATTTTAGGCTAGTATTTGAGTTCAATAAGTTTGTAATCACCAAGAATGGAACTTTTATGGGAATAGGCTTCGTCTATGAAGTCCTCTTCAAAGTTAACGTCATGTATGTAATACGTGCAAGCAATAATATTGAAGTTTCTTCTTACTTGCTTGAGTCCTCTAATTTATGGCATCATAGATTAGGACATGTTAACTATAAGTCCATCCAAAGGTTGGTTAAGTTGGAGTTATTGTCGTCTATCGAAGTAAACCCTCAACATAAGTGTGAGGTGTGCGTAGAGGAAAAACTCACAAAGCTTCTTTTTCGATCCGTCGAAAGAAATACCGCTCCTCTAGAACTTATTCACACATATATATATGATTTGAAGTTTGCACAAACTAGGGGAGGGAATAAGTACTTTGTGACATTCATTGATGATAACACAATGTATTGTTACCTTTACTTGTTGAAAAGTAAAGATGAAGCCTTTGAAGCATTTTGACGTTACAAAGCAGAAGTTGAAAACTAACTTAGCATGCGGATTAAATCCATTCGTAGCGATAGATGTGGAGAATGCGTAGCGCCGTTTGAGGAATATTGTACCGAATCGGGCATTATTCATCAAAACGTCTTCATACTCACCTCAGTCGAACAGTGTTGCAGAACGCAAGAACCGCACTTTGAAGGAAATGATGAATGACTTGCTTATCAATTCCAGTCTTCCCCAAAATATGTGGGGAGAAGCCGTCCTTATCGCTAATACGATTCTTAACAGAGTCCCACATAAGGGTAAGGACAAAACTCCATATGAATCATGAAAAGGAAGGAAATCCACCTATAAATATTTAAAGGTGTGGGGTTGTTTGACAAAGGTTGAAGTGCCCAAGCCAAAACAGGTCAAGATTGGGCCTAAGACTGTAGATTGCATTTTCATTGGATATGCAAATAACAGTAGTGTTTATCTCTTCTTAGTGCATAAGTCAGATATCCACGGTGGTACGATCATGGAATCAAGGAATGCACAATTCTTTGAGGATACTTTTCCTAGAAAGGAGAAAGACATAACTTCTCGCAAATGAAGTTATGAACAAAGCTCTCAGGAACCAGGAGTCATTGACTGCCCGGATCTAGATGGTTAAGATCTAGTGGACTTCGAACTGGCTGAATATCCGAAAACTAGTGTTCCAGATTCTCAAAAATTGGAGACTCCAGAGATGGAACCAAGGCGAAGTAAAAGGGCCAGGAAGGATAAATCCTTTGGTCTTGACTTTGTAGCTTATATGGTTGATCACGAACCAATGACAATTGCTGAAGCATTGTCAACTCAAGAGGCATCGCTCTGGAAAGAAGCTATTGAGAGTGAAATAGACTTCATCCTGCATAACCATACTTGGGAGTTGGTTGATCTTCCTCCGGGAAATAAACCGTTGGGTAGTAAATGGATACTCAAACGGAAGTATAAAGCAGATAGGTCTATAGATAAGTACAAGGCCAGGCTGGTAGTCAAGGGCTATCGGCAGAAGGAAGGCCTTGACTATTTTGACACGTACTCCCTAGTGTCTAGGATGACGTCCATACGAGTATTCATTGCGATCGCAGCATTACATGACCTTGAGATATATCAAATGGATGTCAAGACAGCCTTCCTAAATGGTGATTTGGAAGAAGAAATCTATATGGAACAACCCGAGGGGTATGTGGTTCCAGGGCAAGAGAAGAAAGTCTGTCGACTTATCAAATCTCTGTACAGGCTAAAACAAGCCCCGATGGCACGAAAAAATTGATAGTACTCTACTATCAAAGGGTTTCTCCATTAATGAGTGTGATAAATTTGTCTACACGAAAGGTAACTATGACTCGTTCGTCATGATATGCCTGCATGTAGATGACATGTTGATCACATGGAGCAGTCCTAGCTTGATCCTAGAGACCAAGAACATGCTGAAATAATGCTTCGATATGAAGGAAATGGGCATCACAGATGTCATCTTAGGGATAAAGATCTCTAAGACGTCTGACGGACTGGTCTTATCTCAGTCTCACTATATTGAGGATGTGTTGAGAAAGTTTGAGATGTTTGACAGTTCGTCTATGAAGTCACCACTGGATAGAAATCAAAAGCTTGATAAAAATCGTGGCGCACCCGTATGCCAGGAGCAATATGCACAGGTGATTGGGAGTTTGATGTACATAACAAACTGCACCCGACCTGATATTGCTTATGCAGTCAACAAGTTGGCTAGGTTTACCCATAATTCGAGTAATGATCATTGGAAGGCGTTTAATCGGGTACTACGATACCTGAAATACACACTAACTTACGGGTTGCATTATTCGAGATATCCAGCTGTACTAGAGGGATACAGTGATGCAAACTAGATATCTGATATAGAGAACACCAAGTCCACCAGTGGGTATATATTTACCATTGATAGTGGGGTTGTGTCTTGGAAATCCTCTAAGCAAACTTGCATCGCCCGATCCATGATGGAATCAGAGTTTATCGCTTTAGACAAAGCAGGAGAAGAAGCTGAGTGGCTTCACGACTTCTTAGAGGATGTCCCTTATTGGGACAAACCCGTACCTTCTGTAATGATCCACTGCGACAGTCAGTCGGCTCTAGGAAGGGCACGAAGTTCTATGTACAACGACAAGTCTTGTCATATTCGACGGAGGCATAAGATCATTAGGTAGCTGATCACCACGGGTATAATATCTATTGATTACATAAAATCAAAGGATAACATAACGGACCCACTGACAAAGGGCTTACCCAAGGATCAGATGTTCTGCCTGTCTAGGGAATGGGCTTAAAACCTAAGCTATAAGGACCAATAAGGTGGTAACCCAACCTTACAGACTGGAGATCCCAAAAATTAGGTTCAATGGAAAAACTAAGATGTAAAGGTTCAATTGAGCACTTCAGTGGAAGCATGAGCACTTCAGTGGATAATGATTTCTGTAAAGAAGCATCAATCCAAAGTCGTTCCCGCGATAGACGTTAAGTGCTATCTGTAGTATGGGTAAAGGTTAAGTTTTCAAAACCTTTAATGATTCTCAACGGTTGAGGTTAGGTTTGGGGAAACTTTTAATGGTTCCTAACACTTGTAAAGTGGGGTATAGTCGGATACCTTGTAGGAGACCACCTATTTAAGTGCGAGGATAGACCGCCTCAAATGAACGCACTTAAGAATCTAAGAAGTGTCCACGGCCACAACGGACAAAACATTATGAAGAACAGAGTAAGGGAAGTTGTTGTATTGGTACCATTGACTTGGCTTACACTAAACACTGACGGTTCAAGATATCACGTTAACCACGCAGTAAGTAAGTCTGATGGTATTCAACCATGGAAGGTTCAAAGCTGAAGTTACCTCTTCTGATGCAACATCAATCCGCTGAAAAATTACTGGAAAAGGCACCATGTGAGTGCGCCAAAATCTCTTTCAAGAGGGATTGTTTGAAATTTACTAATGTGGAATTAAGTATATCCCATTATTTATGACTCGAACAATTGGGGCCCTGCAAGTCGGAAACGTCGTTTTCACACACGTGCAAACGTAGTGCCAAGTATCGCAAATTTCATTAGTGAAAGAGATATTGGTACATAAGTGAAACATTTGAGACATAGAATGATGGACGATTATTGGCCAAATGACAAAGTATTCCATGTTGGTAAACGAAGGAAGAAGTGTAAAATGAAACGAGTCGAAAATCGCCGCGAAGGGCCGCGGTGCTAATTGGGTGTTCAGTCACTGGAGCCGCAGCGCTAATTCGTAGAGCCGCGGCACTTCGGAGGCAGAATGCTATGACGGAAAGATGAAAAGTTCTGACTTTTAGGCTGGTTTTGGAGCATTGATTCTCCATTATTTGGCTGAATGTAACCCCTCAATAAGTGTCATTACATGTCTATTGAAGGCCATTAGTTGGCTATTTGCGGGGTCATATCCTTACACTATAAATTGAGGCATTTGGCTTAATTGTTCAACACTAAGAAAACATTTACAGAATTTTCTGAAATTTTTTTCTTTCTCTCTAGCAATTTTACTATACTCAAAGTTCTTCAAGTGTAACACTTGAGTTTCCTTTGCTCATTTGTTAAGTTGTTGTTATATCTTGGAAGACTATTGCCCGACAACGTAAAAGGATATATATGGGGCAATCTTGTCTTAAAGACAGAGTGTCATCACTCGACTCATCAAACCACAAGGAGTTTGTAACGTTCTTGATTCCAGTTTTGTTGTAATCTTTAGTTTATCCTTTCTAGCAATTTGTAATATTTACTTACTTTCCGCTTCCTGCAATTGTTGTAACCCACAAGTTTTAGTAACTGTCCGCTATTTCCAAGCTTTAAACTAATTCACATCAACCCCAATTTCCAACCACAAAAGTGTGTGTTCAACGTATATATATATATATATATATATATATATATATACCATCATAAAAGCTCTTCTTTCTTCTCTGTCTCTATGTTGGAAAAAAATAGATTTTAGTTTGGGTCCGTAACTTAAATGACCCAAAAAGTAAGGTATTGACAAAATACCCCACAAAAAAATATATATTACACAAATATCTTTTGCGTAAAAAAATTCTGCGCAAAAGGAGTTTGACAAGCCGACCCTGACTTTCTTCTTCACCATCGGTCCCCACAAGTATCTTAAAATTTCTGCCATTAGAGAACAAAACCCGAGGTCCCACTTCCATATTTTGTCATTTCGTGTTAATATTTAACCCGAAAGTCAATATTCTCGGTATATTCAAGTGAAGGAACAAGTTTCGAAGCTTGGATTTCGGAATAAAGCGCCGTAGAACTAGATTTGAAAAATAAAAAATAACATTTAATGTAGGTATTTTACTATGAATTTTTCAATTACATTGTTAAATACCTTATAATACTAAGCATGATTAATGTTTCATAGTGTCGGATTTCAAAAAAAATACGCAATTATTTTGTGCGCAATAGGGGCTGTCCGCACACTGCCCAACCACTTTTTTAGTTTTTTTTTCAAATTTTTTTATTTGTTAATTATCTGATTAATTAATTATTTATTATTTATTATTTATTAGTTATTTGTTAATGATTTGTTAATTTTTTTATTATAAGAAAATATACTAATCTCCTAATAATATCTTTATTTGTTAATTATCTAATTTTTAATTTATTTATTTGTAAAATTGTTTAATCAGTGTTTATTATTGAGGTGCTAATTAGTTATCTAATTTTATGTGTTAATCTAATTGTATTTGCTAATTATTTATCTAACTTTATGTGGTAATTAGTTATCTAATTTTAATGTGTTAATGTGCTAATTAGTTATCTAATTTATTAATTATTAATTAGAAATAGTTAATCCTTCGTTTAGGATTGAACATCCTTAGTTTAGGATTAAACATCATTAGTTTAAGATTAAAATATCATTAATATTATATTAGTTAGTTAATTGTAGTTAGTATAATAATTAATTATCAGTTATTAATTAGAAATAGTTAATCCTTAGTTTAGGATTGAACATCCTTAATTTAGGATTAAAAATATCATTAATATAATATTAGTTAGTTAATTATAGTTAGTATAATAATTAATTAGAAATTAATTAAAAATAGTTAATTCTTAGTTTAGGATTGAACAGCATTAGTTTAGGATTGAATAATATTAGTTTAGGATTGAACATCATTAGTTTAGGATTAAAAATATTATTAATATTATATTAGTTCACTAATTGTAGTTAGTTAATGATTAATTAAAAATTATTAAATTTAGATATTTAATATAATTTTCCGTTAAAGATTAGTTAGTAAGTATAATTTTTCGATAAAGGATTACATAATTAATATTACATGTTAATGATTAATTTAAAAATTGTTAATACAGATACGACACCTCCATGGATCCCAACCTTCATTTGGGGCCCTTCGATACATTAGTAGTTCATCTACAGGCTAATCTTAGGTCCCAGCTATTATAGGATGGAATGATAGGTATGAGTACGTTGTTCCGTCCCTATAGAGTGGAATATGCATGCGATCTTTTAGCGGTTCGGCCACCATATTTTTGCATCTTATATATATCGGGGTGGTATCTATCGTTGCATCGCTGCTAGTCGGGTACAACATGATAGGGCTCTTCTGATGGCTATGGTTGAGCGATGGAAACCGGAGACCCACACCTTTCATTTCCGCACTGGTGAGGTAACTATCACGGTTCAGGATGTGGATGTCATGTATGGACTACGGGTAGATGAACGTCCGTTATACATTGAGGAGCCTCAGCTGCCGCCGTCGTATTGGCAGGAGTTGACTAGGCTCACTAATTACGTGGCTCAGCAGGGTGATATCCATGGACAAACTCGGATGTCGATGCATTCCCTATGTACTCACTTGTGTCTTTTAGACATGGAGCATCATATTACAGACGACACACCTCAGGTGGATGTCGATCGTCCTACCCGTCTATACTTACTCATTATATTCGGGGGCCTCATATTCCCGAACACATCGGATTTTCATGTGAGCTTAAATTATTTGCCATTTCTGGAGGATCTGAACCATTTGGGATGTTATACATGGGGCGCTACTATTCTGGCTTACCTGTATCGATCACTATGTTGAGCGTCTATGGGAGATAAGACGGATATCGCTTGATTTCACGCGCTCCACCACGTAATATATTTAAGTGTGTAATTTTATTCTAAATATAGCTTTTTGAAACGACGACTAATAAAATATTTTAATGACCATTTCAGTTATGGGTGTGGGATAGGAATAGGCCTTTTCATCCTGTAGTTGCGCACCCTCAGCCTGACTTCATAGTTAATGACATGTCCTATGCGCGGAGATAAATGGGAGGAATATTCCGAGATGTGGATACGTACCACAATATTTTTCCATTCAGGGATCAGCTAGATCGTATGATGGTGGACATGGTAAGTTTGTTTGATTTTACATTATTATCTTCTTCTTTTTTACTATTTTGTCTTTATTATTTACTAATTTATCTTTTTTACATTCTTTTATATGGAGGTCGTATGTTCCGTTTTTGGATCAATTGTCGGCGTTTTGCAGGGATGGTGAGCCCATGTGAATGTCGCAATGTTCGTTGATACACATGGATATTGTTGAGGATCATGTGCCCCACCGCGTCTTATGACCGTTTGGGAATGTACAGAATATACCTGAGTCGGTTCTTTGGGAGCACGACCACTATATGCGGGACGAGCGTTCGACTGCCACTGCTGCATACCGGGCCTTTATGCAGGCCTAAATCTATCGTTGGGATCAAAGGCTGGGGACGTTAGTGGTGGTCAGACATATGACTCTGATCCAATATTACATGGAGTGGTACATGCAGATCACACGCAGCTTAATTGATAACCCCGAGACTCGTCATCCAGATAGCCTAGGATATGCAGCACTCGTGGGACAATATAAGGTGTTGGTAAGTTTACCCCACTTAAACTTAATTAATCTTCTTATGTATTACATCACAAATTTATTCAATCATTAATATTTGCAAACCAATGCAGCTACGGACCGTACAGACGATGCGCTGGGTGGGCATGGACCATATGGCTTTCCCCAAGACAGTGGGATTTGTAGCCTAGATCGTTGAGCTAGCCGATAATGGTATGCGACAATCTCAAGAGCTCGGACGTATACTTGAGCATGTTCCAAAGGTCTCGTATCTGGCAGCGGGTGATCGTGCTCTGGAAGTGGTGGTGGTTGAAGAAGGGGGTGGCAGAGAGGGTAGGGCCATAGGGGCTGTGGTCGAGAGGATCGTGACCGAGGTGGTGGTGGTGGGGGCCTCTATCTAGTAGATGAGCCTGACGAGCATGTTACCGCTCTAGTCCAGCAGTATTCGTCGACTTCAGAGCGCTCGTCAACTTCAGAGTGCCCGATGACTTCTTACCGACCGTCGACACCTCTATATAGGTCGGTGCAGCTATATTCAAATCACATAGACTGGGGATCATATGAGGCATCAATGTCTGCACAGCCGCCAGTTCATGGTCCACGGGTGAGCGGGCAGTTTGTGATCTACAGGGTGGCATAGAGCTGGAATACAACTACACATTCATGGACTTCGACATGTTTTAGAGCCCGGAGGTAAGTGTTTAAAATAATTACTTTAACAGATTAAAATACTTATACTGATTATTTAATAATTTCCATATCTTAGGATCCAACTCCAACTCCGGCACCATCTACAGCTCCGACTCCGGGGCTCGCTCAGGAGACCGCTGAGGAGTCCTATGATGAGCCATCTCAGGAGTCCTTCGACACATGGGTTTGATTTTTTACCAAAAGATAATGTATTAATTAAATCTAAATTAAAACTAATACTAATTATTTGTATATTATTTCAGGTTCATCCTTCAGCGCCTGTGGATCTGTCTACACAGAAGGACGATGTTGATGATTTTGACCCTACTGATTCGGACAGATTTGCATTGAACGTGCCAGTTAAAGGCGATCAGGTCCACGCCATGATCAGGACACCGAAGAAGGGCGACAAAGAAAAAAGGGTGGTGGATGATCATGGCTTGGAGCATCCTGCGATTAGGAGGAGAAAGGGAGATTAAGATGATGGTGGTGGTGGGATCTCCTTAGGCCTACGGTTACTCTAAAGGCTCCCACATGTGGGACCCATTAGAGATTGTGTATATATAAATAAATTATACAGTTTATGTTAATATTATATATTTTTTATATTATTTTCTTAATGATAATTAGTTATCTTAATCTTTATTATCATTTATTAATAACTCGTGCGACGTCCTAAATTAATTAGGAAAAAAATCTCGACATATTTGAAATAAAGTAATGCCTTGACTAAATAATAAAACGCTTAAATCAAAATCTTATAAAATAAAACACTTAAACCTAACGATAACAAGTTTCTAAATAAAACTTATTTTGGGGAACTTTACAACCCCTAAAACAACGATTCAAACGTTTATGTATTCTTTGATGTATTGAGCCTACATTATTGTTTGCATAAAAAGATATCAGGTTATATATAAATATTGATATTCTGGAGTTTTGAGACATGACTAATCTTTGATCAAAGTATGAAAAAACGTAAATTTCAAAACTTCGAAATTATACAAAGTGTGAGAAAAATTATAATAACCCTTTTGTGCAGAAAATTCATGTGCGTAAGGTATTTATGTAACATATTTTTTTATGAGGTATTTTGGTTCAAAGCCCCCACAACGTGTGGGTCATTTAAGTTGCGGACTCATTTTAGTTTGCAATCACATGTACTATGATCAGTACATAGGGATTCATAAATTAGCTTAGGGAGTTTAATTAAAAGGAGAGGCTAATGATTCTTGTTACCTTGTTCTATCCTGCAAGGGTTATTGAAACGATGATCAATTAAACCATTAGTACAACTTAATTATATCTGGATCATGAGGGAGAGAGGCAATTTCACTAAAGAAAGCCAATTGGCCTGTGAAATTAAAGGGATAGCTAAAGGATTTATAAAGTGTGAAAAGATAGTGATCTAAAGGGAGGAGGCACATGGGAATCTTAAATGATGTTATTGCTTCTTTTTTGCATGAAAACAGCTGAATGCGTACTGATCTTACTCTTCATTGTGTCACTTCCTGACATTATGTTATTTTACGTGCTGTCTCTGTTCTCTTTTCTCATCATTCATATCACCTACTTTTCTATACCCAAAAGTAACAAGCGATTAAGTTCATACGAGTATAAGTTACTAAAAGACACGATATATATCAATTAGGAGGATTTTCTATATAATTTATTATATTTATAAAATTCTTATAAAAATGTAATTATAATAGTAGTATTGCATTAGAAAAAGGTATTAGTCTTGTATTAGGAAAATATAAATTTATTTTTTATAATTAGATATTTTATATTATGTATATATATATCTCTTCATTAATAAAAATAATCAGGAGATTATTCTCTTTCATGGTATCAGAAGTCTAGGCAAAAATTCCTTCTCACCTTCCGCCGCCCTCTTCTCCTCTCGGATTCCGAGTTTTCCGGCCACCGGCCGACACCTCCTCCCTCCCAAATTTTTCTTCCAAATCCCTAATTCTCCTCTTGTTCTTTTCTCATGTCTACCTCAAAGAATATGTTTCATCCTGCCCTTCCAGTCTCCAACATCAAGAACTACATCCCTATAGTTCTTGAGATAAAAAAACGTTCAATACGCAACGTGGGCGGAATTATTTAAAGTTCATGCATGCTCTCATCGAGTCCTTCATCACATCATCCCTTGGACATAGGCAAGGAGAAGGTGCCTACCACCGATGATGACACTGAGTTATGGGTAACTCTTGATGCTACGGTACTCCAGTGGATTTATTCCACTATTTCTACGGACCTCTTGCAGACTATTATTGAACCAGATGTCACGACGATGGACACTTGAAATAGGTTGCGTGATATATTCCAAGATAACAAAAATTCATGTACCGTGACCCTTGAGCAGGAATTCTCCCACATCAACATAGAGGATTTTCTGAATGTCTCCGCCTATTGTAAGAGGCTTCAGGAGTTGTTGGATCAACTAAAGAACACTGGCGCGCCCGTCACAAATGATCGTCTTGTTCTACAGATGGTTGCAGGCCTCTCCGAGGCTTATAATGGCGTTGGGACGCTTCTTCGTCAAAGTAATCCTCTCCCACCATTCTACCAAACACGTTTCATGCTCACTTTGAAAGAAGTTGGCTTAGCTAAAAAGATGGCAACCGGCGTCAATTCCGCCATTATGGTAACCACGTCCGATGTCCCTCATTCCTTATCGGACAATTCTGGCCAAAACCGTAACAACAGTAGCGGCAAAAAGGGTCAAAATCAGAAAAATTGTGGAAAAAATCGCGGCGACAGTGGAGGTAGTAGTGGTGGCAGACCGACGGGTGGTGGTGAAAGGCAGGGCACCAGGCCACTGAACCCATGGCAGCAGGCCTGGGCTGCGGGGCACTGGCCTTAGGCCATGCCATGGGCTAATGGGCAGTGGCACATGCCACACTGCCCGGCACTTTCCACTTGGGCCAGGCCCAAATTCCAGCAGCAGAGGCCAACTGGGCCAGTACACGGTAACAGGCAGCAGGCCTTCTATGGTGCCTGTCCAACGGCAGTTCCGACCCCCACGAATATCGAGGCTGCGATATATACACTTGGATTAAATCTTCCGGACGCAAATTAGTACATGGACACTGGGGCCACTTCTCATATGACGTCTGTGCCAGGTTATCTCTAGTCTTATTTCAATTTGAGCAAAAATTGTGGCATTATTATTGGCAATGGAAATTCAATTCTTATCCGTGGTTATGATCACACAAATTTATCTCTCCCGCACCTACCTTTAGCCAACAAGGAATTTTTAAACATAAGAGACATTTTACTCCCAATTCTAATGTCACTAAATCTCCATTGACACGTAACCTAATGTCTGCTCTTCATGACCCAAATTGGAAAATGGTCATGGATGATAAATTTAATGCTCTTATAGACGTGGGAGATAGTGCCCCGTCTGCTTGGTGTCAACGTTATTCATTCTCTGTGGATTTTTACTCATAAGGGAAAATATGACGGTTGTTTTGAGAGGAATAAGGTCCGTCTTGTAGGTAATGGGAAAACTCAACAGGTTGATGTGGATTGTGGAGAGACATTTAGTCAGGTGGTCAAACCGGTAATCATTCGCACTGTTCTCAGTCTGGCTCTCTCGAAAGCATGGCTCATTCATCAGCTGGATGTGAAAAATACTTTCTTACACGGTGATCTCAAGAAGACAGTATATATGCACCAACCCTTGGATTTCAAGGACCCTAATCATCCTAATCATGTTTGTTTGCTCAAAAAGTCCTTATATGGGCTTAAACAGGCCCCACGGGCGTGGTATAAGAGGTTTGTAGATTATGGGTCTACTATTTTGTTTTCTCTTAGCAGGTCTGATCATTTTCTGTTCATTTATTGTCGTGGTACTTCTCTAGCATACATTTTATTATATGTGGATGGTATTATATTGACTGTCTCTTCTGATAAACTGCGCAAGTCTATCATGTCTCTTCTCAGTTCCGAATTTACTATGAAAGACTTAGGGCCCTTGAGTTATTTTTTGGGTATAACTGTCACACGTCATGCATGTGGTCTATTTTTATCATAGAGGAAGTATGTGGCTGAGATTATTGAGAGGGATGACATGTCATCCTGTAATTCCTCTCCTACTCCGGTTAATACAAAACCGAAGCTGAGTGTTAACTCTAGCACACCTTATGAGGATCCCTCCCACTATAGTAGTCTTGTAGGGGCTTTTCAGTATCTTACTTTCATGAGGCCCGATATTACTTATGCAGTGCAGCAGGTGTATTTATTTATGCATGATCCGAGGGACGAGCACATGCATTCTCTCAAATGTATTATATGTTACAAACAGGTCACTCTTGATTATGGTTTGCATTTATATCCATCATCCGTCTCGACTCTTGTGTCTTATACAGATGCTGATTAGGGTGGATGTCAAGATACCAGACGTTCGACATCTGGCTATTGTATGTTTCTTGATGATAACTTGGTCTCTTGGTCGGCAAAACGTTAGGCTACTTTATCACGATCCAGTGCGGAGGCCGAGTATCGAGGGGTAGCCAATGTGGTGTCTGAGTCCTACTGGCTGCGTAATCTTTTATTAGCGCTTCACTTTCCTTTTCAGAAGGCTACCTTGGTCTACTGTGATAATGTTAGTGCAGTCTATCTCTCTAGAAATTCGGTCCAACATCAGCGCACTAAACATATCGAGATGGATATTCACTTTGTTAGCGAAATGGTAGCTCGTGGACAATACATGTCTTGCATGTCCCTTCACGGTATCAAATTGCTAATATCTTTACTAAGGGTCTTCCCTTAGTTCTGTTTGGAGATTGTAGGGACAGTCTCAGCGTACGACAACCGCCCGCTATGACTGCGGGGTGTGAAAGATACGATATACACGGTATTTACTGTGTATATCAATTAGGAGGATTTTGTATATAATTTACCATATTTGTAGAATTCTTGTACAAGTTTAATTATGGTAGTAGTATTGGATTAAAAAAATGTATTAGTCTTGTATTAGAAAAAAGTAGACTTATTCTTCATACTTAGATATTGTATAATATATATATATATATACCTCTTCATTAATAAAAATAACCAGAGGATTATTCTCTTTCAGTAACTGAACTGTTTTCATAATTAAAAAATAAGTAATTCAATCGTACTTTAATATAATCACGGAAATTCACTGACATATATCGCTAACCACTCCTTTATCACTGTCACAAAAAAAACCTTGAAAAGGTATTGTTAAGCTGATACATGTAACGTGTAACTAGGGATGGCAAATGACCGGGTTTGGTTGAATTTGGTTTGATTGAAAATGATTTGAATAAACGTGGGTTGAGTTTCAACCTACCCATAGTTTATGTGGGTAAATATGGGTTAATGATAAATGGATTGGTTGGTTATGGGTTAGCCCATATTACCCATATTATATAAGTGTAATATTTTTTCAAGTGTAATATTATAATTTTTTTTGTCAAATTAAATTATTTTTTTCATATATTGTTAATTATATAAATTTTAAAAATTCCCTTTTTTATAAAAATAAAATATATAACTTAGAAAATGTGTATTTGTGTTGGGGGTGGTTGGGTGGAGTGTGGGATAAGAAAAATTTACCACTTTTTATAATTTTTTTAAATAAAATTAAGATAATATATAAGAAATAGAAAATGTGTCAGGGAGGGGGGAGCAGGGGGTGTAAAAACAAATTTCTCAATTTTATAATTTTTTTATGAAAGTAAAATATATGAAATAAAAAATGTGTGGTGTCTGTGGGGGAGGGGGCAGGTGAGGTAGAAGGGTGGGGTAGGGTGGTGTGTGTGGTAAAAAATCTCATTTTTTATAATTTTTTTTATAAAAGTAAAATATGTGAAATAAATAATGTGTGGTGTTTGTGGAGGGAGGGGCAGGTGGGGTGAGTAGAGTGGTATGTGGGGTAAAACAAATTTCATTTTGTATAATTTTTTTATAAAAATAAAATATATGAAATAAATAATGTATGGTGTGGGAGGAGTGGTGGTGGGGTGAGGTAAAAAAAATTTCCACTTTTCAGAATTATTTTTATAAAAGAAAGATAAAAGATATGAAATAGGAAATGTATATGTGTCTTGAGGGGAGGGAGGAGGTGCAGGGGGTGGAGGTGGGTAAGATTTCAGGTGGGTGGTAAGAAAATAAATTCTAATTTTTCATAAATCTTTTACAAAAGTACAATAAAATATATAAAATAAAAATTCGGTGAGGCGGGGGTGATAGTGGGGAGGATGTTATTGGTGGGTGTGGGTGGGGAGGGAGAGTAAGGGGTGGCGTATAGGTGTGTGAGGTGTAGGGAGGCAGAGGGTGGTGGAGGGGTAGGTAGGGTAGGGGTGTGGGTAAGTGTAGGTAGTGAGGTGGGTGGCGGAGAGTGGGTTGGGGTTAGGGTGTTGCCATTGATGTATTTTTATGATCCGGAAAATGGTTTCCCTCAAATTTACATATTCTCTTATTTTGATGAAAATGAGTAGTTATTGGGTTTAGTGATTCACATATAATTTGCCATATTTTTACAACAACAACATACCCAGTGAAATCCCACAACGTGGGGTCTGGGGAGGGTAGAGTGTACGCAGACCTTACATCTACCTTGGTAGGTAGAGCGGCTGTTTCCGAAAGATCCTCGGCTCAAGAAAAAGCATAAGCACAAGAAAAGTAAGAAAAACAATCAGACCGAGACAATAAATTTAAAGTAGTATGAAAATGCTGGTAACAAAAGCGAATAAGCAATGATAGGGCATTCTGAAAAAAGAAGTCGTAACTAACACATGTAAATAAGATAAATAACGTATACTAAAGAACACATAGCATCATAAATCAAACAACAGGGGACTATAAAATAATATTGCGCCTACTAGTATGATAGGCTAAGAAGACCTACAATAATAACACTACAACTACCACTTTGTAAGCATAAGTAGGACTATGCTCAACTAACTACTACTCTTCTACCCTAATACGTGTCCTCCACAACCCGCTATTTAAGGTCATGTCCTCAGTAAGTTGCACCTGCGCCATATCTCATCTAATCACCTATCCCCAATACTTCTTCGGTCTACCTCTACCCCTTCTAAACCCGTCCATAGCCAACGTCTCACACCTTCGCACTTGGGTATTTGTGTCTCTCCTCTGTATATGCCCGAACCATCTCAACCTCGCTTCCCGCATCTTATCCTCCACTGAGGCCACTCTCACTCTGTCCCAGATATCATCATTTCTAATCTTATCCCTCCTAGTATACCCACACATCCATCTCTGCAACTTTCATCTCTTTGGATGTGCAAAGTATTGACTGGCCAACACTCCGCCCCATACAACATAGTCAGTCTAACCACCACCCTATAGAATTTTCCTTTAAGTTTTGGTGGCACCTTTTTATCGCACAAGACTTCAGATGCAAGCCTCCATTTCATCGACCCTGCCCCAATACGATGTGTGACATCGTCATCAAACTCTAAATCCCTTGGATAATAGACCCGAGGTACTTGAAGCTTCATTTCTTTAGAATGACCTGAGTATCAAGTCTCACCTCCACGCATGTCTCATGGTCGCTCCCGTTACTGAACTTGCACTTCAAGTATTCTGTCTTAGTCCTACTCAGCCTGAACCCTTTAGACTCCACAGTCTGTCTCCAAACCTTCCGCTTAGCGTTCACTCCGCTGCGAGTCTCATCAATCAGGACTATGTCATCTGCGAGTAACATACACCATGACACCTCCCCTTGAATTTGTCACGTCAGTCCATTCATCACCAATGCAAATAAGAATGGGCTAAGAGTTGATCCCTGGTGTAGTCCATCGTCACTGAAAGGTACTCCGAGTCTCCTCCTATTGTCCGTACCCTTGTCTTGGCTCCATCATACATATCATTGATCCCCCTAGTGTACGCCACATGTACACCTCTAACCTCCAAACATCTCCATAGAACCTCTCTAGGGACTTTTTCGTATGCCTTATCGAGGTCGATGAAAACCATATGTAAGTCTCTCTTCCTCTCCCTATACTATAGCTGGCCAGTGGGCCGGTCTCGGGTCAGGCGGGCCGGGTTTGGAGGGGTCAGGGTCGGGGCGGGGCGGGACGGGCGAAGGGGGCGGGGTCAGGTCTGGCGAGGTCTGGCGGGATCGGGTTTGGCGGGACTTGCTCAAGTCCCGTCCCGATACCGATCCCGTCGAAATCGGGTCGTGGCGGGATCGGGTCGGGGGCAGGATCGGGTCGGGGGCGGGATCGGTATCGAGTTCCGGCGGGTTTTCCTTTTTTTTTTTAAGTAACATATGTATAAAAAACCTCAATAATTAAAGTTATTAAACAAGACAAGAGAGTGTAATAAAAACATCCCAAGACTGTTTTTGTGTCTCTTATATTATTTAATAAACATATGATTTTTTTGTAATACAAATACAATTGTCGAAATTGCAACTTTGTGGTGTTGTCCAAAAGTTGCAAATTACATAATAAAATTGCAATTAAAAAATTACATTCTTAAAAAAACATGTTCTAGTTTCTTTATAACTTCATGTGGTTCTTAGGTTGGAATTGGTATTTGTTGGTCAAATTGATCCACGTCGCTTCCACCACCTTCGGATAAGATTTCGTTGTAGTTTTCATCTTCTTCTTCGTTGATCTCCGGTTGACCGCACCTTCTCCGCTCCGCTCGTATCCAATCTCTGAATAATACTGCAATTTCCAAGCTGTCTTCGGCTAATGAGTGTCTGTGGTCTCCTATTTGATATCTGCCGGCATAAAAAATGCTTTCAGACGCAGTTGATGACGCTTGACTGTTCAAAACATCTCGGGCCATCATTGAAAGTGTCGGAAAGGTCTTCTCATTCTCCCTCCAGTATTTCAGCAAGTTTTCATGTCCATCTTCATTGATAAAAAATGGGAACTTTTCTCAACAAAATATTCTTTGCGTACGGTACAGAACCCTGCAAAATAAAAATATCAAACTCATTAATTTGGTTAGTAGCGGTAAGGCCGCACATTCTATTTATGAGGCTTTCAATACTAGCGGCAGAAACAGCATCCCTTTTGTGAGGTTGTGTTGAAGATGAAGAAGATGGTATGGAAGCCGGTAGGTTACTAGCACTTTCTTGTTGGTAAAACCTATATATTATTTTGCATTGGTCTTCTACGCTAGACAACGCTTCTTCTTTAGTTTGTTCAATAGGTGGTGGGTGATTTGGATTTTTTGGACTTGGAGGTGGTAGTACTTCTATACAATCGTAAATAGTTTCAATAAATAATTTAGTACCGTCTATTTTAATAGTCGAATTTAATACCACGCTAATAATATAAATAGTGGGAATAGGAACAAAATATTTTTTTATTTTGATAAACATTTTTTTAATAGCTGCAATATATGCTGATTATTCCATATATTCACTAAGTAATAAAAATATTAGAGTTATATAAAACAACATAGTTGAAATAGTAGGATAATATATACCGGAAAATTCTTTTGTTGCGTGAAAACATTTCTCTAAAAATACAATAAGTTCGGAAATTTTTACCTAATCATTATCTACAACCATATCAGCTGGATTTTGAGTATGAGAGTTAAAAAATAAAGTTATAGGTTTTATATAGTCATAAGCAACAAGTAGTTGCTCGTATAAAGAATTTCACCTAGTGGATACTTCTTCTGGAATTTTTCTATAAGGTAGTCCACAATCGTGACAAGTTTTTTTATATTCTTTTCTTCGTTGTACTCTATTACTTTTTAAAATAAAGTTTATAACAAATTGTATTTTACTAAGAATGTCTTCAAAAAGTGATAGACCATCCTTTACAATTAAGTTATATATATGGCACGCACATTTTATATGAAAATGATCTGGAAAAGATGGAGTTAAACTATTTTGTAAAATTGTTATAGCGTAATTGTTAGAAGAAGCGTTATATAATGTAATAGTCATAATTTTATCGGTTATTCCATAATAATCGCACACTTGATAAATATTTTATGCAATAAAAGTACCAGTGTGCCTATCATTTATATATCTATACGCTAAGATACGTTTTTGCATAAACCATTTATAATCTATCCAATGACAAGTTACCGTTAAATAATCATAGCCGTTAGTACTACGACATATATCAGACGTGATAGATACTTTGCCATTAAAATGATATAATGAATAACGTAAATATTGTTGTTATTCATGTGCGAATTTAAATACATCTCTCTTAACAGTTGATCTAGAAAAACCGTTAAAAACAAGATTATATATATCTCTAATGTAATGAATAAAATCGGGAGATGAAGGAAATGAAAAAGGCAAACCCTCCACAACAACTAATTTTGATATTGCTTCCCTATCTCTATGTTTATTGTATTTAGGGCCTACAATTCCCCCCGTCATAGGGTTAATTTGACTCTGTACTTGGTCCGGAATAGTATCAGTATGTGAACCTTATCCCGATGGAGCGGGCGTTTGTGCACCCGATTTTGAAGCCTGGTATTGGGCATACCTAGCTGGATGAGCACTTACTACGTGTCTAATTAAACCCCCCGTCCCACTATGACCTTTTCCAGTTTTAAATTTTAAAATATTTTTACAAATTTTACATCTAGCTACTTGATTGTCTACGTCCCTATCAAAAAAATATCCATGCATCTGATTTTAATGGTCGGTTTGCTGGACCTCGTCTCATACTAGGGGGAATAGGAGACATTTCTGTTGAAGGTGCACTAGTGGGTATGTTATCATCAACATTAGTGGGTGTATCATCTAGATCATCGTCTAAATTAAAGTCTTCTTGAGTTCCAGAAAATAGCTCCTCGTCTAAATCTAATGGTATTGTAGAAAAATGTTGAGTATCAACAAAATCATCATGTGTAGGAATATGATGACTAGAAGAAGTACCCTTGCCCTTGTTGCCCCTACTAGAAGAAACAACCTTATCCTTAAACATACCTCTTAATCCTTTCATTTTAATTATGATAATAAATAATTAAAGATAATAAAATTAAGTGCGCTAAATAAAATAAACAGACAATAATAATTTAATGAAGGAACGGATGTACCAAACGCCGACGTAACGTCGACGTGTAATCGAGAGGTTGAAAATTGAAACTTTGCTCGGAAGATCCTCAAGCTAGTTGCCAACTTCACTCCCAATTCTCAAATGAATAAATAAAATTGAATATTTAGTACACAATGTAGACTTGTAGAGAGATAGATTGAGAGATTAGAGATATTGTAGGAAGATTTGTGAGAATGATGAAGAGAAAATGAGTTATTTATAGTTGAAAAATTGGGTTAAAGTGTAAATATAATAACTTATGGATTAAAAATAAATATTAAGGGGTTGGGGGAGGGGGAGGAGGCCAAAAATGACCATTGCACAACGGCCAAAATCTAAAATGGTCGTTGGTGCAACGGTTGTTTTTGCAAATAGGGGGTTACGGGCGGGATCGGGGCGGGCTCGGGATCGGGACGGTATTAGCGGGCCTGGGGCTGGCTCGGGACGGGTCGGGACGAGACATTGTCCCATCCGGGTTCGACTCCCGCTACCGATTTTTTTTTTGTTAATTACCCGGGTTCGGGGCGGTGTTGGGGCGGGACCGGGCCGACCCGGCCCACTGGCCAACCTTACCCTACACTGCTCCACCAACCTCATAAATAAGATGAATGACTTCTTAGTCGAACGCTCCGACATGAATCCAAACTGATTCTCAAAAATAGACACGCCTCTTCTCACTCTCATCTCCACGAACCTTTCCCAAACTTTCATAGTGTGGCTTAGCAGCTTGATACCCCTATAGTTGTTGCAACTCTGGATGTCACATTTGTTCTTGTACAAAGGAACCATTGTACTCCACCTCCATTCTTCTGGCATTCTCGCCGTCTTAAAAATGACATTAAACAACTCCGTCAGCTACTTCAAACCTGTTATGCCTGCGCTCTTTCAAAATTCAACTGAGATCTCATCAGGCACGGTCGCTCTTCCCCTGCGCATCCTGCAAACAATACCTTAACCTCCTCAACCTTACTGCTTCTACAATATCCAAATATTTGCCCATATTTTTATGAATTAAAAAGAGAATTGAAATTCATATTTATCAACTGAAAATATGAGTGGCTCAATTTAGTAAAATATGAGTTAAATAGGCTAAGTCTATGGACTCAAATTGTCACCTCTACATGTAACACATAGGAAAAGTTCGCGTCACTTTGTATTCCTGTATATTTGTGGGTGATACTTTCTGCTTGTGGATGTTTCACTGGAATCCTCTAAAGTAGATAAAAAAAAATAGTACTTCCTTTGCCCTATCCCATTTTTACATGCCTCAATATGATTAGTCCAAGTCGAAATCGTTATTTTTGATCTGAAATACTATATGGTCCATTTGAATGAAAGGATTTGGTCCTATGCATTTCAAACTAGTAAATACAAATCCTTTACACCTGTTTTCTAAAATAGAAAAAAACGTTTTAATAAAAAATCAAACTCAAATCACAATATCATTTCAACGTTTTATCAACAATACAATTCAAATGACACTTGAAAAGGCTCCATTATCCAAGTTCACCCTCGGTGAAATTCGATAATTGGACAAGAAACTTCACCAACTAAAACCATATTACAAATCCTCTAAAAGTAATGAAGAAATATCTGTTTATTTTCTGTTATACATAAACATGTAAGACTGATTATAAAAGAAAGACAAGTTTCATAATTCATTCAAATAAAGTTTGTATTGAGTGAATCAGCAGTTTCCATGTTTCCCGAGATTTATCCAAGTCATATAAGTTGCACAATCAAGTTCATTTTGTCTTTAGCAGTTAACAGTAAGCAGGGCTATGAATATTGAGTAGGTCAGAAAGTCAGATGCCTCACATGTCTCTTATGTGCGAAGGAGGCCCCATTTACTAAAGTGGAGTGCACAAGGACAAATAGCCACATGAAGTGGTGCTGTTGCTCATCAATTCATTTGTCCTGTTTACAACGCATGTATCAACTACTAACATTACATACAGATGGTAGTAATGCCTATGGTACAAAATACAGCACAAAATACAAATTTTATCTTCTTGGTTGTCCTCGTCAGTTACTACCTGAGTCATGGATGGGTCATCTTCATAGGCCATAGCACTATCTCACTCTCCAATTTGCTTAAATTTGACAAGAACCAAATAACAGTTTGAACTCAAACTTCAAATAATTGACACCCAAGAAAATCAGAATCTAACCATAGATCGATGTTAACACCAAAAAGCTATTGGAATACTTGTAGGAGATTATACAATCACACAACAATGTCTTACAATACTTCTAGGAGATAATTAATACATTACAGAACAATAAAGTATCAACAAGCTTAGAGCTATACATATACACGATTTTATTATATCAGATGACCTAGTGGGTCAAGGTCTTAACAACAACAACATAACAAGTGAAATTTCACAAAGTAGATATGAGGAGTAGTGCAGACCTTACCCTACCTAGGAGGTACAAAGGCTGTTTCTGTGTTTCTAATAGACCCCGACACAAGGGGGTGAGGCCTTAACCTATTGAGTAATTAAATCAATGAGTCAATTAACTATTTCTCAATTCCAAAACAATTAAGATATATAGACTTCATTCAAAATCCATTTCACAGCCAACAAAATTATCAGTGCGTTATATAACTGACAATAATCCAGTTAAGTAATATTTTCCCAACACTTGAAAAGGGTAGAAGAAATATATGTAACAGAGGAATATTCATAGAAAGGGAGAGAAGAAAATAGATAAAATAGAGAAAAGCAAGATTAACAATAAATCATCAACTAGGAGCCGTAGTACTAGAGGAAGCTCCAGAAAGGAGGTCAGCTAAAGCGCTCATGGCTCGAATTTGCATCTCAAGAGCCGCTATGTAATCAGTGGCTTCATCAAGAATCACCGGCAGTGGTTGTTTCCTGCAACCAGGAACAAGCCGTCCCAAAACTCGAGCCTTTTTCTGAAAAGCCGGCAAATTCTTGGTTTTCAGCTTCAAAATTCCCACTCTCGGCTTCCTATGTAGCCGGCTCGTACACGAAGCCCCCATTTTCTGCCGCTTAGCCGCGTGTTTCTTCATGAACTTGAGCTTCAGCCGGTTTGTAAGTATAGCTCGGCTCCACCTGGATCGTCCTTTAGCAGTAACCGCAAGGACTCTGTCAGCAACTTCACGTACGGCTCGCCCGCCTTTCGGCACTGGAGTCGCCGCCGCCGGTGAACTGATTCGCACTTCACGGAGTGCTTTGAGTAGCTTTGAAGAGTAAACTTGCTGTTGAGCTTGTGTTTTCCATTCAGTAGTATTACTTGGAGTTTCACTGTTATTGTTGTTACTCCTTTGAATTTGATTTTTCAAATTTTTCTTATTCTTTTTTCTCCTTGATATTACTCTATTAGAGGACGTTACAGGATTCAAGATCACCGCTGAAGACATCTCTACAACCATTGATTCCATCAGATTCACTTAAAATCGAATAGAATCGATTGAATCACTATCCAATTTGAGCTCTGAAGAAGAGGATGATGACCTGTAGATTCAGTCACATGAATAGACAGACAGGTATAAGAAAGAATTCAGATTCAAAGATAGATTCTGAAGAAAATAAGAAGGAATCAATAAAATTCGAGTCAGATTCGTAATTAGCCGATAAATTAAACACAGATAATTACGGTTAACACAAACAAATCATATATCACAAAGCAAGAGATCAATTGCTAAATGCATTTTAACTACATACAAAAGAAGTATGAACCACTGATTATACCTGATGATGATGATGAAGAAGAGGATTACAAGTGGAAAATTAGTTCTACCGATTGATCAATCGGAGAGAGAGAGAGGGGAGGGAGGGGAAGGGTGAAGGGAGATGGGGGGCCTAATTAAGGAAAACACGGGAAAGCACGCATTGGCCCTCTTTAAAAAGAAGCAGCATTAGGCGTGTTTTTTTCTTTTTATTTTTCTCTCACATATTTTACCCGGAAATAACCTTTTTAGTGCAATTTTTATCATAAGCATTAATTGATAATCCGTAAATATATTGATTGGTTTAACTGCATTAATAATATAAAAAACGCACAGTATTTGTCTATATAATTTAAATCCATAACTTTATACTCCCGCTATTTCGTATTATATTAATTTAACTAGGCACAAAATTTATGAATATAAAAAAAATCTTGAACTAAAAGTGTATATAACATTAAAAAAAATATCCTTTAATTTTGTTTATCATAATCATGCATATCGTTCTTATAAGAAAGTTTCATTCAAGATAAAATGGAACACGGACAAAAAA
Organism: Anisodus acutangulus; assembly: GCA_029783415.1. NCBI lineage: Eukaryota > Viridiplantae > Streptophyta > Magnoliopsida > Solanales > Solanaceae > Anisodus > Anisodus acutangulus. The sequence continues at coordinate 24,454,852 of CM056489.1, forward strand.
TTCTACTCCCCCGTTCCAAAAAGAATGTCCTAATTTAATTTGACATAGAATTTAAGAAATAAAGAAATACTTTTTATATGTGTAATCTAAAACAAGCTTTAGATATTTGTGTGTTGTAAATCATATCATAAAGTTAAATTATTTCTAAATATAAAAATGTGTCAATTTTTTTTAAACAAACTAATAACGAAAGTAGAACAATCTTTTGGGGACAGGGATAATAATTATTAAGGGAAAACGGCCAAAAATGCCTTGAACTATTTGAAATAGGTTGGATTTACCCTTAATTATATTTTTGACTAAAAATCGTCCCCGCCGTTATATTTCTGACTCAAATATGCCCTCTAACTAGCCAAACAAAATAATACCCTTCTTACTAACATTTGCTTCAAAATAAGAGAAATTGAGCCAATTTTATCCTTAAATTATTTGAAACAGACATTTTTGTCCTCCGTTTAAAGTTTGGGACAAGTGCTCTTATTGTAAAGTTCAGAAAAAAAAAGTGTTTTTTAGTAATGACCTGAGCAAAAAAAGTATTAGAGATTATGAGATTACTTTGACTATTTTAAACGACAATAATTTTTATACAATGCAAATTTTATGAAATATAAAGTTTAATTGCCATCATTAAATTTTCAACAAAATATTTATTCTATTGTTTCCTTTCAAAATTATTGTGCCGACCCTCGACTGAAACTTGAGATGATTTAAAATTATAACAAGTAATATAATTTATCAAGGTATAATCAAATTTGATTTATTTTACCGTATCATTCATAGAGTCCATAAAATAATTCATTACTATTAATATAGAAAAGCAAACTAGTGTTGTAAAGGGTTGTGCATGACAGATTGGTGGATGTTTTATCTGATTTGATTTTCCCTAATCAAGCAGGTTTGGTCAAGGGTAGGAGTGTCACCGAGAATTTACTTTTGACATAGTAAATTGTCACAGACATCAGGAAGAGAGGCAAACCTGCAAATGTGGTGATAAAACTAGATATGGCTAAGGCATATGATAAAGTGTCATGGTTGTATTTAGTTAAGGTGTTGAGCAAAATGGGATTTGCTGGTCATTTTATGGACATGATATGGAGGCTCATAGCCAACAACTGGTGCTCCATACTGTTTAATGGATAAGCTAAGGATTTCTTTCATTCAACAATGGGTGTTAAACAGGGAGATTCTTTGTTACCAGCATTATTTGTTGTTTCAACATAAGTTCTTTCTAGAGCCTTGAATGCAGTATTGGAAAGCAACAGTTATGTGGGATATGATATGCCAAAATGGAGCCATAACATCAATAACTTAGCTTATGCAGATGATACAATTATATTTGCATATGCAGAAAAGAATTCACTACAGAAGATCATGAATATTCTGCAGTAGTATGAGGCAATTTCAGGACAACTTATTAATAGGGGAAAAAGTGTTTTCTACATGTATCAGAAGGTTGCAACTAATGTGGTTCAAGAAGTAGAATAGGTCACTGATTTCACAAAGGGCTGATTCCCATTGACATATTTGGGTTGTCCAATTTTCCATGCTAGGAAGAAAAATGTGTATTATAATGATCTTATCAAGAAAGTAAAGAATAAGTTGTAGAATTGAAAAGGAAAATTGGTATCATATGGAGAGAAGGCAGTACTGATTATCAGTGTGTTCTAAAGCATACCAGTATACATGCTTTCGGCTATAGTTCCTACAAAGTATACTATTAATGAGTTGCACAAGATCTTTGCAAGATTCTTTTGGAGAACAAGAAAGAGGGAAAAATCACGCACTAGATTTTATGGGAGCATATCTATTTACCAAAAGCAGAAGAGGGGGCTTGGTTTCAGGTCTTTTTATGATGTTTCTTAAGATTTATTTGCCGAATTATGGAGGAGGTTTAGAACAACTAACTCTCTATGGTCAACTTTCATGTGGAACAAATACAGAAAGAAACTCAAGCCTAATAGAGTCAATGGAAAGGAGATTCACAAATATGAAAGAAGATGCTATAGGCTAGAGATCAGGTTGATCATCTAATATGGTGGGAATCAAATAATAAAGCATGTGATGTATGAGATGATAATTGAACTAATCTTGGTCCTATTAGTCAAAACATTGGTGCAAATTTCCATATTGATACAAGCATTGATGAGTTATCTTTCTTTATGACATCTGAGGGCTGGGACATATTAAAGATGCAGACAGTTCTCCTAACAAGCATCTTGGATCAAGTTGAATCATATTTGAATTTTTTGGGACAATCTGATGAGAAGGATAGACCTTGGTGGATACTCAACAGTACATGAAAGTTTAAGTAGGAAGTGCATGAAATATGTAAAGTCAAAAAGATTAATCTTCAATACATTTTTCAATACTGTGGATGAAAAGAGTGCCCTTCAAAATATCCTTCTTTTATGGAGATTGTGGAAGTATAAAATACATGTTGATGATGTACGTAAGAGAATGAAGATATCCATTATATCAAGGTGTAGATGTTGTGATCACCCTCAATATGAAAAAATAGTACAACACTTATTCCTATCTGGAGAATTTGCAGCTTCTGTATGGAAATATCACATAAGTGCAGAAGGGGTTGTTGGTCCATTAATCAAACTTCATCACACAATGGTGAAATATTCAGTGTGTTCCAAAACTAAAGCCAATATTTCAAGTTGTTGTTGAAAACTCTGGAAGTGGAGAAATTCAATAATGCATGGAGGCAATCTGAGTAGAAAGATAGTAATACATGGAATCAATTACAATCTACATAATCTGGTATGCACAACATAACCTTGGTTGAAGAATGTACCATATAATTTGCCTCAATTGGTGCAGTATTTGGAGAGTTACAGACCAAGAATAGGGTACAAGTTGGTGCAGTGGAGATGACCTTTAGTAGGTTGGTAAAAATGTAACACAAATGTGGATTTAAGGGTTAATCCAGGACAAAGTCCAGCTGTATTTTGTATAAGAGATGATAGGGGTGACATGATATATACAAGTGCTAGAAGATTGACAGACACAACTAATGTTTATGCAGAAGCTATTGTAATTCTTGATGGACTTGAATATTGTGTGACTAAACAGTTATTGCCTGTTATGATGGAGACTAACTCTCTAACCATGGTTAACATATTACAAGGTGCATGAGAAACACCATGGAAAGTCAGTATGGAGGTGAATAACATTAATTACTGGAGGAATAGAGGCCAAATGTAGTTTGCTCACATCCTTAGAGAAGGCAATATACTTACAGATTTTTTAGCTAATCAAGTTTTTGATTTTGCAGGTATATTACAAATTCAAAATTTTCAGGAGCTGGCAACAGGAGCAAGAAGGATTCTGAATAGTGATAAGGCAATGATGCCTTGCTTCAGGTACAAGACTTACAAATGTAGAGAACCTGGTTGAACATCATCAACAACAACAACAGATCAACCATAACAATCTGGTTGGTTACACAAAGTTCCAGTCTCTTCAGTAAAACAATGTAACATTCAGGAATACAAAAGCTGGTAACATGCAATACTATTTAATTGGCTAAGGGACTCCTAGCTAGTGTGTGGTATTAACATCAATGTTTAGCCTATTAGCATACGTTCATTAGATAGTTAATCGGTTTATTGAAGTACATTAGCTTATCAAGTGTTCATTACCTTAACAAATATCAACAATATATAACATATGCAGAAAACAGAAGCAGATTTCTCAACAACAAACATGAAATGCAGCCATACTTTTGCTTGAAAGATTTTCATAGGGAATTGATTTCATAGCACATGATGAGAGCTTTGAGGTGACTGATAGTGACATCAATTCAAAGTAGAAGAACATGTTGCAGTATTACATGATGTTGCTGATTCTTTTGCTTTCTAATCACATATGAGAGCTTGGACCCTGAAATTTCATATGTACAGTTTGGTCCCTGAAGTTTAAATATGTACAGTTTGGTCTCTGAAGTTTTAATATGTATAATTTGGTTCCTGAAGTTTCAATATGTACAGTTTGGTCCATGAAGTTTCAAGAAAGTCAGATTGGGCAGAGAACAGAACGTTAACATCACTCAATTCAGCCATTTATTTTGGCTGAATTACTCTTCCTAAATGTCATCCGTTGCACATCAAATTCACCATTTTTTTTGGTGAATTACTACCTTCATAATTGTCATTACTTGACCAGTAATGGCACTTATGTGGGCAGTTCATGAGCCCCTCCTTCAACTATATAAAGAACCCCTTGTCACCATTGTTGAGCTACACTTAACACACAAACATAAACGAATTCAGTCTTCCTTACAACCTTCCAGCATCATTTCATTACTCAAAATTCTTCACGGTAGCACTTGAGTTTCCTTTGCTCATTTGTTCACTTGTTGTTTTATCTTGGGAGACAATTGTCCAGGACGTAGAAATGATACATACGGGTTAATATTGTCTTAAAGACAGAGTGCAAACACTCGACTCATCATACCAAAAACAGTTCCAGTTTATTCTTCAAGTTCTTTGTAATTTCAGTTTATTGTTCAATTGTAATTTCAGTTCTTGTAATACTTAGCAGTTACTTGTAATTTTTGTTTTCTGCATCTTTGTAACCAACAAGTTTAAGACAATATTTTGCTTACTGTAACTGCTGCAACATGGCTGGAAACATGACTGATTCTAATGTTGCTGCTGCTGCCTCTCAAGGCAACAATTCTGCCTTCCCTGCTACTGCCGCTACTGTCCAAGGCAGCAACTCTGCTGCCTTCACTGCTGCTGCCGCTACTGTTCAAGGCAGCAACTCCGCTGCCTTCCCGACTGCTGCTGCTCCACCTTCTGCCTCCCACCATGATCGCCCTGAAAAATTCATGGGCTCAAACTTTAAGAGATGGCAGCAAAAGATGCTGTTTTACTTGACAGTTATGGGCATGGCTCGGTTCCTAATGGAAAATCCTCCACAAGCTGGAGATGAAATGAACTCTTCGCCTACTGAAACGGGTGAAGGGGGCCTTGATATCCATGTCGTTAACGACATGAAGATGGTTCTTGATGCGTGGAATCATAGCGATTTCATGTGTAAGAATTACATACTGAACTGCTTGGCAGACCCTCTCTACACGGTCTATTGCACCGTTGGCACTGCCAAAGAGCTGTGGGAAAAACTGCAAAAGAAGTACAACGCACAAGATGCGGGTACTAAGAAGTTCATTGTTGGAAAATTTCTAAAATTCCAAATGGTGGATAGTAAGACAGTGATGTCCCAAGTCCAGGAATTCCAAATGATTTTACATCACCTGGATTTGGAAGGAATGAAACCAAATGAGCAGTTTTTGGTTGCATCGCTGATTGAGAAGTTACCTCATTCGTGGAATGAGTTTATGAGTTACTTAAAACTCAAGACAAAGGAGATGACCTTTGAAGAACTTGTTATCAAACTCCAAATCCAGAAAGATAACAAGAAGGCCTTGCCAAGAGGTAATTAACCTGCTGAGGCAAAGGTAAATCTGGCTGAGGCCAAAGGGAACCCAAGCAAGAAGCGGAAGTTCCAGAAAGACGGCAAGACCCATGCAGTGGAGATGTTCAGAGGTAACTGTCACCACTGTGGGAAACCTGGTCATAAGATCAAGAAATGCCGCAAGCTCAAGACTGAGCAACAACAGAAAGCCAAGTCTAAAGGCAAGACGCATGCTAACATCGTCAAGGACACGCTCCTGGATGACATGATTGAGGAGTTCTCAACAGTGGTGCTAGAAGCCAACCTGGTTGAGAATCCGATGCAGTGGTGGATGGACACAGGTGCTACCAGACACATCAGTTCCAACAGAGATGCCTTTTCCACGTACACACCGTTCACCGACAAGAAGCTGTTCATGTGCAACAACGCTTCCTCTGACGTGTTGGGGGTAGGAAAGGTGGTCCTGAAGATGACTTCTAGAAAGGAGCTCACTCTGAAGGAAGTGACGCACGTCCTAGAGATTAGAAGAAATTTAATTTCTGGACCTTTATTGGTTAATGCTGATTTTAGGCTAGTGTTTGAATCTAATAAGTTTATACTTACTAAGAATGACACTTTTGTGGGGAGAGGCTTCGTCTGTGAAGGCCTCTTCAAAGTGAATGTCATGTCTATAATGCGTCCAAGTAATAAAGTTGAACCTTCTTCTTATTTTCTTGAGTCTTCTAATTTATGGTATCATAGATTAGGACACGTTAACTACAAGTCTATCCAAAGGCTGGTAAAGATGGAGTTGTTGCCGTCTATTGACGTAAACCCTCAACATAAGTGTGAGGTGTGCATAGAGGCAAAACTCACCAAACTTCTTTTTTGATCCGTCGAAAGGAATACCGCTCCTCTAGAACTTATTCACACAGATATATGTGATTTGAAGTTCGCACAAACTAGAGGGGGGAACAAGTACTTTGTGACATTCATTGATGATAGCACAAGGTATTGATACCTTTACTTGTTGAAAAGTAAGGATGAAGCCTTTGAAGCGTTCCGACGTTACAAAGCAGAAGTTGAGAACCAACTCAGCCTACAGATTAAATCCACTCGTAGCGATAGAGCGGGAAAATACATAGCGCCATTTGAGGAATACTGTGCCCAAGAAGGCATTGTTCATCAAACGGCGGCTCCATACTCACCTCAATCGAACGGTGTGGCGAAATGTAAGAACCACACATTGAAGGAAATGATGAATGCCTTGCTTATCAATTCCGGTCTTCCCCAAAACATGTGGGGAGAAGTCGTCCTTACCGCTAATACGATTCTTAACAGAGTCCCACATAAGGGTAAGAACAAAACTCCATATGAATCATGGAAGGGAAAGAAACCCACCTATAAATATTTTAAGGTATGGGGTTGTTTGACAAAGGTTGAAGTACCTAAGCCAAAGCAGGTCAAGATTGGGCCTAAGACTGTAGATTGCATATTCATCGGATATGCAAATAACAGTAGTGCTTATCGCTTCTTAGTGCATAAGTCAGATATTCCAGATATCCACCAGGGTACAATCATGGAATCAAGGAATGCTCAATTCTTTGAAGGTACCTTTCCTAGAAAGGAAAAATACATAATCTCTCGCAAACGAAGTTATGCACAAAGCTCTCAAGAACCGGGAGTCGTTGACGGCCCGGATCTAGATGGTTCAGATCTAGCGGATCTCGAGGTGGCTGAACAACCGGAATCTAGTAGTCCAGATTCTTAGAACTTGGAGACTCCAGAGATGGATCTAAGGCGAAGTAAAAGGGCCAGGAAGGATAAATCCTTCGGTCCTGACTTTGTAGCTTATATGGTTAATGATAAACCAAGGATAATTGCTAAGGCGTTGTCAACTCCAGAAGCACCGCTCTAGAAAAAAGCTATTGAGAGTGAAATAGGCTCCATTCTGCATAACCATACTTGAGAGTTGGTTGATCTTCCTCCGGAAAATAAACCGTTGGGTTATAAATGGATACTCAAACGGAAATATAAAGCAGATGAGTCTATAGAAAAGTACAAGGCCAGGTTGGTAGTCAAGGGCTATCGGCAGACAGAAGGTCTTGACTACTTTGACACATACTCCCCGGTATCTCGGATGACATCCATACGGGTATTCATTGCGATCGCAACTTTGCGTGACCTTGAGATACATCAAATGTATGTCAAGACAGCCTTACTAAATGGTGATTTGGAAGAAGAAATTTATATGGACCAACCCGAGGGGTATGTGGTTCAAGGACAAGAGAAGAAAGTCTGTTGGCTTGTCAAATCTCTGTACGGGCTGAAACAAGCCCCGAAGCAATGGCACAAAAAATTTGATAGTACTCTACTATCGAAGGGGTTTTCCATTAATGAGTGTGATAAATGTGTCTACATGAAAGGTAACTCTGACTCATTCGTCATGATATGCCTATACATAAATGACATGTTGATCACAAGAAGCAGTCCTAGGGTAATCCTAGAGACTAAGAACATGTTGAAACAATGCTTCGACATGAAGATATGGGTATCGCAGATGTCATCTTAGGGATAAAAATCTCTAAGACGTTTGACGGGCTAGTCTTATCTCAGTCTCACTACATCGATGATGTTTCTGAGAAAGTTCGAGATGTTAGACAGTTCACCGATAAAGTCACCAATGGATACAAATCAAAAGCTTAATAAAAATCTTGGTGCACCCGTATACCAGGAGCGATATGCACAGGTGATCGGTAGTTTGATGTATATAACAAACTGCACCCGACCTGATATTGCTTATGCAGTCAATAAGTTGGCTAAGTTTACCCGTAATCCGAGTGATGATCACTGAAAGGAGTTGAATCGGGTATTACAATACCTGAAATATACGTTAACTTTTGGGTTACACTATTCGAGATATCCAGCTGTACTAGAGGGGTATAGTGATGCAAATTGGATATCTGATATAGAGAACACCAAGTCCACCAGTGGGTATGTATTTACAATTGGTGGTGGGGCTGTGTCTTGGAAATCCTCTAAGCAAACTTGCATCACCCGATCCACAATGAAATCAGAGTTTATCGCTTTAGACAAAGCAGGAGAAGAAGCTGAGTGGCTTCATGACTTCTTAGAGGATATTCCGTGTTGGAACAAACCCGTACCTTCAGTAATGATCTATTGCGACAACCAGTCAACACTAGGAAGGGCACAAAATATTATGTACAATGACAAGTCTCGTCATATTTGGCGGAGGCATAAGACCGTTAGACAGCTGATCACCACGGGTATGATATCCATTGATTACATTAAGTCAAAAGATAATATTGTAGACCTGTTGACAAAGGGATTACCCAAGGATCAGATGGTCTGCCTGTCTAAGGGAATAGGCTTAAAACCCAAAGAATAAGGACCAATACGGTGGTAACCCAACCTTACTAACTAGAGATCCCAGCTCCAAGAAGACCTGGTGGAATTGTACCCAAGTGAGTGGATGTGAACCAGCTGGTCTTCCCTCAATATAATACCTCCACCACGTCTTCACATCGTCGCAAAACTAGAAAATATATAGTCCACACTATGGGACTCTACAATACCCATCTTGTACAGCCTCTCATGCATATATATGATAAACTTATACGTATTCTCACTGCGGGTATCATGAAACCTGGGCGGCTCCATCTTCAAGAACCTACATATGAGTTTCTGATCTTTAAGTGTCAAATCTTGGGCTGCTACTGGCTTAGGAACGTCCTCAAGGGCTACTATACCATCAATGCACGGGGCCATGGCAGTAGCAGGCTACATCCCTATGTTTATCCTTGCTCGGGCGTATGTAACCCTACTCTAGTCTGAGAACCACCTGGAGTGACACTACCCATGACCTACTAGGCATCAAGATGTATAAGTATATGGTCTAATGTGTCCTGGAATACTAGGTTGGAAATGACCTCAGGGTAAGTCTGGGCTGGCCCTAAACCTTCCCTAGCTGCCTGGTCTACCTCGGGCAGACGCTTTGGAGAAGCTGAGTGTGCCTGTCTTTGTCCAGTTACAGGAGCGTTGCCCCTGGCCGGTGCAACACCACGGCCTAGATCTCGGCAGTGACCTCTTGCCTTTCCCCGTCCTCTCACACTGGCCTCAACAGTGAGCTCGACCGCGCCGTCCCTCACGATATAAACTCGTGTCTAACCATCTGTGAGAAAATAGAAATGAATCAGATACCAATTCGAATGTTTCAGATACTAATTTGAATAAAGTAGCATGAAAGAATGAAAAAAATTGAAGTTTCCTAAATGTCCCATAGCCTCTAGCAGATAAGTACGGAGCTCATCGTATCCATCTGTAAGACTCTACTAGACATGCTCTTGTACTTATAGACTGGTAACCTAGGGCTCTGATACCAACTTGTCACGATCCCAAATCACTAAGTCGTGCGGGCACCTACCATTTCTCACCTCGGTAGGTGAACCCATCCCTTAATCAATAATTCAATAGCAATAAAATAAATTGAACAAGATAAACTGAAGTCTAAATCATAAATACATAAGTGCGGAAGTACAGTACTAATACAAACCCAAAGAACTGGTTTGAATACAGTACAAGAGCCACTAATAATCAATACAATTCTGGAATAATATATAAGTCTCAATGTGTGAATACTGTCTCTGAATGCAAGAAAAAACAGGTATATAAAGGATGAGTCTCCGAGCTACGGATATATCAAGCATGATCACCCTAGAAGACTCTGCAGCAAGCCTCGGGATTAGTCGCGAGGAGTGGATGTGGAACCGGTCACGTACTCTTCACTCAGGAAAGAATGCAACAAGGTATTATTAGTACAAATACTATGTACTGGTAGATATCATAGGTCGACAACAGTTAGCTAACATATATAAAGGAAGAAACTGAAGAATAGACATGCTCACAATCAAGTACAAATACTATCACAGTCCAAGAATAAACAACCCAAGTATAAAGAATCAAGTTAGAATCCAAGAATTATGTGAATGTAATGATGAGTAAATATGTAATGCAATGCACTGGCCAAATATAATATTTGTACATATATGCTCTTAGCGAAATATCTCTACGTCCCGGCAGTCATGACCTATGGGGGACTCGCAAAGTCCATGTACCAGTCATTCTGTACATAGCCCGGAGATGACTCTACCACCGACCACACTGCTAGCCATTCCACACACAACTCAGGGATGGCTATGATATCACTATGTCACAAGAATCACAGATGTTTCTTTCTCACTTATCACCATCACGTCAATCACAGGTAATATTGATGTATCATGGAAATGGAGATGAATGCAATGCAAAATGACAATATCCAGTGTATCATATCAATCCTAATTGTGACACACATGAACACATGTCACAATATCGATATCAAATCAAGTCCTTTTCTCTAACCATGATATTACCAAGATAAGTGAGAGACAACTATATCACAAAGATGATGTGTAAACTAAGTGCAAATCCAATATCCACACTAGAGAGCAAGCCAATAAATCACAAAGAGGCAACAAGCCCACAAATCAGTCAACAATACCAAGCCTAAGTAATCCATCACAACTTCATACCCATAGGCGTACATGATTTCTCCGACAGTAACTAACTCTGCATATTATTCGCTAACCGAAGTCTAACCAGAAGGTAAGTCGCAACCTACCTGGAGCTACAAACGATCACACCTGAGCCTTTCCTTTCTGAGGGTTCCAGTAGTACTCGAAGTCTAGACATTATTGAAATCTATGTTACAAAAGGGGACTAACAATACCCATATCACTAGACTATTCTTTGAATCAAACGAAATAGGGGAGAAAGGGAAAATGAGCCCACAAGGGTAAAACAGTCATTTCAAAAGTGAATTATGCAATTCAACTTTCTAGGAGTTCAATCCTACTAATCAATACATAAAATAACTCAAGATTAGATCAATTTTTAGATTCAAGTGAAAACCCCCAATTTGGTATGAACCCTAATTTTCTAACATTCAAATTCATCACATAAATGGAAGATTCAAGCCTATAAACTATGAAATCATCAAATTCATTATATTTGTCAAATCCTCCAACAATTTCCATTTAGAAAGACTAGAACGTTTTTTTATGAAGTTATCATCATAACACACCATTCCTCTTAGATTCTAATGGATTTCTAGCATGGATTCAAGCTTAGAAAAGTTAAAATAATGAATGCTAGGTTGGGAGGCTTACCACAAGAGAGAATCAACCAAGAACTCTTCAATTCTTCCCAAAAGTTCTTAGGAAGTAATGAAAGAAAATGGTGGGGAGTTAAGAGTTTTATCCTAGCATTTAATGAATCTGGAACACGGTACCTTGTTGTAGAGGTATACCTAGCTGTAGCGGTATCGGGTCCGCTACAGCGAGCCCGCGCTAACGGCTCTATCCCGTGCCTGCGGCCAACATCAAATTCCTAAGGCTCCGCTGCAGCGACTGTCTGTCCGCTACAGCGGGCCCCTCATCCGCTGGGGCGCACTACAACTCGCCCTAGTGATAGAAAATCTATTTTCCACAATTCAACCTCGAACCCCGACAATCACCCAATACCTCCTAGACACAAATCAGATATGCACACATACGTAAAAACACGCTACGAACTCACTCGCGATCTTGAAATTTCCATTAGAGGTCTATTTCTTCTGGTCAACCCCCAACGACTTAAAAACAACTCTCCAACCAATAGTCAAAACACTCCCAAGGGCCTCGGGAACCCAACCAACTTTCCCACCAAGTCATAAATGACCATCTAGACCTCGTGAAATCGACAGAATTCCGAAAAGATCTGTTTACCTAAAAGTCAACTATTGGTCAAACAGTCTCACTTAAAGGTTCTAATTTCTCAACTTCCACTAGGATCGTCCAATAACTTCGTGAATTGGGTCAACAAGGGTAAAATAGTTAGAATGCACGTAACGACTGAACATGTCGTAACAATAATATAATTTTCTGATAAAGGATTAGTCAGATAATATAATTTTTTGTTAATTATAGTTAGAATTATAATTAATTAGCAATTATTAATAAGGAATAGTTAATCCTTAGTTTAGGATTGAACATCATTAATATAATATTTAATAAAATATTAGTTAGTTAATATAATTTTTTAATAAAATATTAGTTAGTCTTCCCATTAAATAGTTTAGTTATTATATATACATTATTAGTTAATTAATTAATTAATTAATTGAGTAATTTTAATTATTCATAAAAATATAATACAATATAATTATTCGAATTCACAAATTTAGAATAAATGATAAACTTCAAATTTATCATAAATGAACAACGAATGATAAACTAAACCATTAGTTTATTATTAAACATCATTATTATAATTTTTCAAAAAATTAGATAGTTAATATAATTGCCCGATAAAGGATTAGTTAGTTAATATAATTTTTTGATAAAGGATAAGTTAGTTAATATAATTTATCGATAAGGAATTAGATAATTAATATTACAAGATAATGAATAATTTAAACATTGTTTGTACATATATGACACCTCCATGGATTCCAACGTTCATCTGGGCCCATAGATAGATCAGTACTTAGTCTACATGATAATCATAGGTCCGAGCTACAATTTAAGTTAATATTATTTTTTTGAGTATTATTTTTTTAATGATAATTAGTTTTCTTAGTCTTTATTGTCGTTTATTACTAACTCGTGTGGCATCCTCAAGTAATTAGGAAAATAAAATATCGACATATTCAAAATAAAGTTATGCTTTTACTAAAAAAATAATCCGCTTAAATCAAAATCCTAAAAAATAAAACACTTAAACCTAATGATAACAAAACATATTTTTTTAACTATGATTACGATGCTTGATAAATCAATTTTGATCTATATAAATTGTTGGAAATTAGCCTTTGGCGGGAGTTGCGACCAACCAACTTTAACGGCTTAAACACTAGTGTTACGTATGTTGGAGAATCCGGTTCTTCACACATGCATGATGTACTAAGTACGTAGATAACCGTAGGGCCAAGAATCGTCAAATTTCATTGAGAAATGAAAGAGATATTGGTTCACGAAGTGAGGTGTTTGAAGCATGAAAAGTGTGGTGTTGTGTTCAATTCTCCCTCATCGGTAGAGGAAGAAAGAATTGTTGTGTATATAAGACTCGAAATTGGTTTGGGGTTTGGGACCCCAAGGGGTATCCCATGTGTTTAAAGGAGGGAGGGCCTAGATGTGCGTCGGGTCAAAGAAAGACCACCTGCAGCGCCGCCTTGCCCGCCGTCGGTCCGATTCAGGGTTAGGGTTCCGGGTTCCGGATTCTGGGTTCCGGGTTCCGGGTCCTCGGGTCCTCGGGTCCTCGGGTCGTGGGCTGTGGGCTGTGGGCTTCTGATATTATCTTTTTGGGCCAGAAAACTTTGCCAGAAGTACAGTTTGATCCTAGAAGTACAGTTTGGACTTTCAGATGTACAGTTTGGTCCCTGAAGTTTCAAGATGTACAGTTTGGTCCCTGAAGTTTTTCGAAAGACAGAAATTTCGACGGTCAGAACAGAAATGCCAAGCACTCAATTCAGTCATTTATTTTGACTGAATTACTCCTCCTATAATGGCCAAATCCGTTGGTCTTTTCACCATTTATTTTGGTGACTTTACTACCTCCATAATGGTCATTATTTGGCCAATAATGGCTGTTATAGAGGCAGTTAAACAACCCTCCCACACCTATATAAACACCCCCTACACCATTGTTGAGGAGCACATAAAATATACTTGATATATACACGAAAATACACAAGCAAAACAGTTTCTTCCTACATCTTCCTTGCATCATTTCTTGCTCAATATTCTTCAAGGTAGCTCTTGAGTTTCCTTTGCTCAAGTGTTCCATTGCTGTTTTATCTTGGGAGACGAATTGTCCAGGACGTATAAAGGATACATACGGGGCAATATTGTCTTAAGGACAGAGTGCCACACTCGACTCAGCAAGCAAACAAAGCAGTTTTTCAGTTTTCTAGTTCATCTTTGTAATTTTCAGATTTCTAGTTGAATTGTAATTTCAATTCTTACTTTAGCAGTTACTTGTAATTTCCGTTTCTTGCAAATCCTTGTAATACCCAACAACTTAAGACAATATTTTGCTTACGGTAACTGCAATAACATGGCTGGAAATATGACCGATGTTGCTGCTACTGCTGCTGCCTCTCGAGGCAACGTTGCTGCCTTCCCCACTGCCGCTACTGGCCAAGGCAGTAACCCCGCCGCCTTCACTGCTGCTGTTGCTGCTACTGTTCAAGGCAGTAACACTGCTGCCTTCCCGACTGTTGGAGCTCCCCCCTCTTCTTCACACCACCATGATCGCCCTGAAAAGTTCATGGGATCAGAATTTAAAAGATGGCAGCAAAAGATGTTGTTCTATTTATGGGCATGGCCCGGTTCCTTATGGAAGATCCTCCACAAGCTGGAGATGAAATGGACTCTTCGCCTGCTGAAACGGGTGAAGGGGGCCTTGGTATCCATGTCGTTAACGGCATGAAGATGGTTCGTGATGCGTGGAATCATAGCGATTTCATGTGCAAGAACTATATACTGAACTGCTTGGCAGACCCTCTCTACACGGTATATTCTACCGTTGGCACCGCCAAAGAGCTGTGGGAAAAACTGCAAAAGAAGTACAACGCACAAGATGCGGGTACTAAGAAGTTCATCGTTGGGAAATTTCTAAAATTCCAAATGGTGGACAGCAAAACAGTGATGTCCCAAGTCCAGGAATTCCAAATGATTTTACATCACCTGGATTTGGAAGGACTAAAGCCAAACGAGCAATTTTTGGTTGCATCGCTGATTGAAAAGTTACCTCCTTCATGGAATGAGTTTATGAGCTACTTGAAACTCAAGACAAATGAGATGACCTTTGAAGAACTTGTTATCAAACTGCAAATCCAGGAAGATAATAAGAAGACCTTGCCAAAGGGTAGACAACATGCTGAGGCAAAGGCGAATCTGGCTGAGGCCAAAGGGAACTCAAGCAAGAAGCGGAAGTTCCAGAAAGACGGCAAAGCCCCTGCAGCAGAGATGTTCAGAGGTAATTGTCATCACTGTGGGAAACCTGGTCATAGGATCAAGGAATGCCGCAAGCTCAAGACTGAGCAACAGCAGAAAGCCAAGTCAAAAGGTAAGGCTCAAGCAAACGTCGTCAAGGACACGCTCCTGGATGACATGATCGAGGAATTCTCTACAGTGGTGCTAGAAGCCAACTTGGTGGAAAATCCGATGCAGTGGTGGGTGGACACAGGTGCTACTAGGCATATTTGTTCCAACAAAGATGCCTTCTCCACGTACACACCAGTCGCTGACAAGAAGCTGTTCATGGGCAACAACGCTTCTTCCGACGTGATGGGGGTTGGAAAGGTGGTCCTGAAGATGACTTCCGGCTAGGAACTTACTCTGAAGGAAGTGATGCACGTCCCAGAGATTAGAAGAAATTTAATTTCTGGACCTTTATTGGTTAATGCTGGTTTTAGGCTAGTATTTGAATCCAATAAGTTTGTACTCACTAAAAATGGCACATTTGTAGGGAGGGGCTTCGTCTGTGAAGGCCTCTTCAAAGTGAATGCCATGTCTGTATTGCGTCAAGGAAATAAAGTTGAACCTTCTTCTTATTTGCTTGAGTCTTCTAATTTATGGCATCATAGATTAGGACACGTAAACTACAAGTCTATTCAAAGGCTGGTAAAGATGGAGTTGTTGCGTTCTATCGACGTAAACCCTCAACATAAGTGTGAGGTGTGCGTAGAGGCAAAACTCACCAAGCTTCTTTTTCGATCCGTCGAAAGGAATACCGCTCCTCTAGAACTTATTCACACAGATATATGTGATTTGAAGTTTGCACAAACTAGAGGGGGGAACAAGTACTTTGTGACATTTATAGATGATAGCACAAGGTATTGTTACCTTTACTTGTTGAAAAGTAAGGATGAAGACTTTAAAGCGTTCCGACGTTACAAAGCAGAAGTTGAGAATCAACTTAGCCTACGAATTAAATCCACTCGTAGCGATAGAGGGGGAGAATATGTAGCGCCTTTTGAGGAATACTGTGCCCAAGAAGGCATTATTCATCAAACGCCGGCTCCATACTCACCTCAATCAAACGGTGTGGCGGAACGTAAGAACCGCACATTAAAGGAAATGATGAATGCCTTGCTTATCAATTCCGGTCTTCCCCAACACATGTGGGGAGAAGCCGTCCTTACCGCTAATACGATTCTTAACAGAGTCACACATAAGGGTAAGGACAAAACCCCATATGAATTATGGAAGGGAAAGAAACCCACCTATAAATATTTTAAGGTGTGGGGTTGTCTGGCAAAGGTTGAAGTACCCAAGCCAAAGCAGGTCAAGATTGGGCCTAAGACTGTAGATTGCATATTCATCGGATATGCAAATAACAGTAGTGCTTATCGCTTCTTAGTGCATAAGTCAGATATTCCAGATATCCACCAGGGTACAATAATGGAATCAAGGAATGCTCTATTCTTTGAAAGTACCTTTCCTAGAAATGAGAAAGACATAACCTCTCTCAAACGAAGTTATGCACAAAGCTCTCAAGAACCGGGAATCCTTGATCGCCGGGATACGAATGGTTGAGATCTAGCGAATCTCGAGGTGGTGAACATCAGGAATCTAGTGTTCAGATTCTCAGAACTTGGAGACTCCAGAGATGGATCTAAGGCGAAGTAAAAGGGCCAGGAAGGATAAATCCTTCGGTCCTGACTTTGTAGCTTATATGGTTAATGATGAACCAAGGACAATTGCTAAGGCGTTGTCAACTCCAGAAGCACCGCTCTGGAAAGAAGCTATTGAGAGTGAAATAAGCTCCATTCTGCATAACCATACTTGGGAGTTGGTTGATCTTCCTCCGGGAAATAAACCGTTAGGATGTAAGTGGATACTCAAACGGAAATACAAGGCAGATGGGTCTATAGACAAGTACAAGTCCAGGTTGGTAGTCAAGGGCTATCGACAAACAGAAGGCTTTGACTACTTTGACACATACTCTCCGGTATCCTGGATGACATCCATACGGGTATTCATTGCGATCACAGCTTTGCGTGACCTTGAGATACACCAGATGGATGTTAAGACAGCCTTCCTAAACGGCGATTTGGAAGAAATCTATATGGACCAACCCGAGGGGTACGTGGTTCAAGGGCAAGAGAAAAAAGTCTGTCGACTTATCAAATCTCTGTACGGGCTGAAACAAGCTCCGAAACAATGGCACAAAAAATTTGATAGTACTCTACTATCGAAAGGGTTCGCCATTAACGAGTGTGATAAATGTGTTTACACGAAAGGTAACTCTGACTCATTTGTTATGATATGCCTGTATGTAGACGACATGTTAATCACGAGAAGCGATCTAGGGTAATCCTAGAGACTAAGAACATGTTGAAACAATGCTTCGACATGAAGGATATGGGTATCGCAGATGTCATCTTAGGGATTAAAATCTCTAAGACGTCTGACGGACTGGTCTTATCTCAGTCTCACTACATCGAGGATGTTTTGAGAAAGTTTGAGATGTTAGACAGTTCACCGATAAAGTCACCAATGGATACAAATCAAAAGCTTGATAAAAATCTTGGTGCACCTGTATACCAGGAGCGATATGCACAGGTGATCGGTAGGTTGATGTATATAACAAAGCGCACTGACCTGATATTGCTTACGCAGTCAATAAGTTGGCTAGGTTCACCCGTAATCCGAGTGATAATCACTGGAAGGCGTTGAATCGGGTATTACAATACCTGAAATACACGTTAAATTACGGGCTGCACTATTCGAGATATCCAGCTGTACTAGAAGGGTACAGTGATGCAAACTGGATATCTGATATAGAGAACACCAAGTCCACCAGTGGGTATATATTTACAATTGGTGGTGGGGCTGTGTCTTGGAAATCCTCTAAGCAAACTTGCATCGCCCGATACACAATGGAATCGGAGTTTATCGCTTTAGACAAAGAAGGAGAAGAAGCTGAGTGGCTTCATGACTTCTTAGAGGATGTTCCGTGTTGGAACAAACCCGTACCTTCGGTAATGATCCACTGCGACAGTCAGTCGGCTCTAGGAAGGGCACGGAATACTATGTACAACGGCAAGTCTCGTCATATTCGACGGAGGCATAAGACCGTTAGGCAACTGATCACCACAGGTATAATATCCATTGATTACATCAAGTCAAAGGATAATATAGCAGACCCATTGACAAAGGGCTTACCCAAAGATTAGATGGCTTGCCTGTCTAGGGGAATGGGCTTAAAACCCAAAATATAAGGACTAATACAGCGGTAACCCAACCTTACTAACTGGAGATCCCAGTAATTTGGTTCAATGGGAAAACTAAGTTGTAAAAGTTCAGTTGATCGCTTCGGTGGAAGTATGAGCACTTCGGATAGTGATTTCTGAAAAGAAACACCAAATCCACAGCCGTTCCCACGATAGACTTTAAGTGCTATATGCAGTATGGGTAAAGGTTAAGTTTTCAAAACCTGTAATGATCCTCAACAGTTGAGGTTAGGTTCTTGGGAAACTTTTAATGGTTCCTAACACTTGTGAAGTGGGGTATAGCAGGATACCTTGTAGGAGACCACCTATTTAAGTGCGAGGACAGGCCGCCTCTAAATGAACGCACTTAAGAATCCAAGACGTTGTCCATGGCCAAAACGGACAAAACATTACGAAGAAGAGAGTAAGGGAATTTGTTGTGTTGGTACCATTGACTTGGCTTACACTAAACACTGACGGTTCAAGACATCACGTTCACCTTGTGATAAATAAGTCAGATGGTATTCAACTATGGAAGGTTCAAAGTCGATGCTACCTCTTCTTATGCAACATCGGTCCATTGAAATATTCTTTGGAAATGAAAAAGACACCATGTGAGTGCGCCAAAATCTCTTTCAAGAGGATTGTTGGAAATTAGCCTTTGGCGGGAGTTGCGACCGACCAACTTTAACGGCTTAAACACTAGTGTTACGTATGTTGGAGAATCCGGTTCTTCACACATGCATGATGTACTAAGTACGTAGATAACCGTAGGGCCAAGAATCGTCAAATTTCATTGAGAAATGAAAGAGATATTGGTTCACGAAGTGAGGTGTTTGAAGCATGAAAAGTGTGGTGTTGTGTTCAATTCTCCCTCGTCGGTAGAGGAAGAAAGAATTGTTGTGTATATAAGACTCGAAATTGGTTTGGGGTTTGGGACCCCAAGGGGTATCCCATGTGTTTAAAGGAGGGAGGACCTAGATGTGCTTCGGTTCAAGGAAAGACCACACGCGTGCCGCCGCCGCCCGCCGTTCGGTCCGGTTCCGGTTTCGGGTTCCGGGTTCCGGGTTCTCGGGTTCTCGGGTCCTCGGGTCCTCGGGTCCTCGGGTCCTCGGGTCCACGGTCGTGGGCTGTGGGCTTCTGATATTATCTTTTTGGGCCAGAAAACTTTGCCAGAAGTACAGTTTGATCCCAGAAATTTCAGAAGTACAGTTTGGACCAGAATTCTTTCAGATGTACAGTTTGGTCCCTAAAGTTTCAAGATGTACAGTTTGGTCCCTGAAGTTTTCCGAAAGACAGAATTTTCGACGGTCAGAACAGAAACACCAAACACTCAATTCAGCCATTTATTTTGGCTGAATTACTCCTCCTATAATGGCCAAATCCGTTGGTCTTTTCACCATTTATTTTGGTGACTTTACTACCTCCATAATGGCCATTATTTGGCCAATAATGGCTGTTATGGAGGCAGTTAAACAATCCTCCCTCACCTATATAAACACCCCCTACACCATTGTTGAGGAGCACAGAAAATATACTTGATATATACACGAAAATACACAAGCAAAACAGTTTCTTCCTACATCTTCCTTGCATCATTTCTTGCTCAATATTCTTTAAGGTAGCTCTTGAGTTTCCTTTGCTCAAGTGTTCCATTGCTGTTTTATCTTGGGAGACGAATTGTCCAGGACGTATAAAGGATACATACGGGGCAATATTGTCTTAAGGACAGAGTGCCACACTCGACTCAGCAAGCAAACAAAGCAGTTTTTCAGTTTTTCAGTTTTCTAGTTCATCTTTGTAATATTCAGATTTCTAGTTGAATTGTAATTTCAATTCTTACTTTAGCAGTTACTTGTAATTTTCGTTTCTTGCAAATCCTTGTAATACCCAACATAAATATGCTTGCTAGAGAATGGAAATTTTTAACTGAATAAGACAAATTGCATTCATCTAAATTGTACTTGAGAAAATGAAGGAAAGGTATAATGGAGAGAAACAAGATCCGTCCAATTCTATATCACTAGTGCACTGTGAGACCTCCGCTTCAATTAAACAAATTAAATAACTTTAATCGTAGTTCTCCTCTAATTAATTAACCCTAACAACAGTAATAATCACCACTATATAAAGCGCCTTCCACTTGAAGTAGGCAAGCACTAGTCAGTTCTCTCAAACCCTAGTTCTGGTGAAGTTTGAGCAAAGTTGAATCTTGGGTTTTGCCCATCAAACCAGAACAGAATCTTCAAATATATTGTCTAACCAAATTTGTACTTTTCTATATACGAAGCTGCCATTTTGATCTATCCACTTTATTCCGTTTAGATTTAACTAACTTTTACACTATTAATATAATTTACTCCCTCCGTCCTAATTTATATGAAGTCGTTTGATTGTTCACGAAGTTTAAGAAATAAAGAAAGATTTTTAAATCATTTGATCTAAAATAAGCTAAAGATATTTGTGTGGTTATAGATCATCTCGTTAAACTTAAAAAAGTAAAGTTCAAAGTTAAATTGTTGTCAAATAAGAAAATATATCATTCTTTTTAAGATTGACTAAAAAGAAAACATATCACATAAATTGAGACAAGAGGAGTAATGTGTTGTACAATTTAGTTGAACTCATTACTTTTTAATGTTCTTAATTTTCCAGCTGAATATTGTTACTATCCATTAAAACTTACAAGTAAACCAGATATAAATATGACGACTAGAATTGATATTTCCATTCTTACCATATTTACTAGTTCTCGGCACGTGCGTTACGAGTGTATGCCGAATTATGTAGTAGATAGTTCCATCTTTTCCCTTGCACTAGTAAACATATTTTTTCAATTATATACTTATCTGCAACAAAGGTTTTACATAGAGAGACCAGGAAGAAATTCTAAAAGACTGTCCAAATAGAAATAGTGAACCCAACTCCATTTCAATCAACAATTTCTTGACTTCAAATACATTTGTACATTTAATTGCTGGACAATGAATATCAGACACTCAACCATGTCATCCAACACCAGAAACAAATCATTTTGTCAGGTAAAACTCTCTATGTTTCCAATGTTAATGTCTTCTTTTCTTGGGCTGACATAAAAATACATAAAAAATTCACGATTATCTGTTAAGGGAAATCACGCTGAAACTCTAAAACTCGCTGGTTCAATAATGTTTCATCTCCACCAAAAAATGTAATAGGTTAGAATGGTGCAAAACAAAAGCATCGTACCTTCTTCAATATCATTGTGAATTAAAAGATTTCACGAAGCGGGTATTACCTGTTAAATTAAGCTTTGAAGTTCATAATGCATCTAGAGTGTAGTAACATTAAAAGCACTACGAAATAATAACTGTCTACTAAGTTGGATGGTCATTAAAATACTTCAATTTATGAATTTGACAGAATATCGACATACTTTGACATGTTACTAAATCAATCAGTAACTGATCGTTAAACTAAAGCTTAAAGTTAGAAGATTGGATCGAAGATGAAAATGATATTTAAGTAGGACCGACAATTTCACCCTAACCCGATGGATATCCGATCTACCCGACCCGATTATATGGACGAAAAACCGACAAAACACGGATTTTAATCTGGTGACGGATGGATCGGGTCGGATTCGGGTGGACATACATCCAACCCACCACCCGACCCATTCATCCACCCGTTTATAAAATAGTTATTTTTTGTGTAGTTCAGTGATAACATACCCCTGACTCATGTCGTTACTAGTACTTGGTTTTATTTCCAATAGTTGTCTTTATTTTTCTAAAGTGAATGAAAATTCTTTTTCAATTTCAACATGACAATAACGATGATTCCTAGTATCAAAAATGTTAATTTTTGTACTACGTTATACATAATTGACATTTTCTATGTTGAACATCACTCTATATATGACTATAACTGTTAGCAATATAATAAGTTGAGGAATATTACAACGGTATCAAGATCAAATTATAATGGTAAAGCAAGATAGTATGAAAAGCAAGATAGTATGAAAAGCAAAAAATAAATCAAAAGTACCAAACTGATTGTGCTATAATTTTCATCCGCGAAGCACCCGATTCACCCGTGGATGATGGGTGGATCGGATGTGGATGAAGAAAAAATAGGGTGGTGGATGGGTCGGGTGGTGGATGAATGGTTGGCGGGTGGAGGCGAATTGAGCTCCATCCGATCGACATCCGATCCATTGTCAGTCATATATTGAAGGTTTAACTTAGTGCAAAATGTAAAACAGATTGATCAATGGCATTAATGCAAATATAGCAAAATACAGAGCTACTTGACATAGTTCATTTCTCTATTTTGTTTCAATTGATTGAGAGAGATTGCTGCTACTATCAATATTTTAATTTGTAGAGACCTCCAACCACAAAATCAAAACCCGCAATATCATCTTCTTCTTCTAAATGCATACTACCTAAGTAAAAGTTCATGATTTTCGCAAGTGTGATGCCATACAGTTATAAAACCTAAGAATTCTTTTCATCTTACCTTGAAAAAAATATTACAACAACAACATACCTAGTGAAATCCCACAATGTGGGGTCTAGGGAGGGTAGAGTGTACACAGACCTTACATCTACCTTGGTAGGTAGAGCGGTTATTTCTGAAAGACCCTCGGCTCAAGACAAGGCACAAGCTCAAGCAAAGTACGACAAACAAAGTGAGTAAGTCATGATAGAGAACGTTGAAAAAAATATTATTAGTAATAATAGGTTTTGATTCATCTGACCAAAATCGTTAGCCTCTGGCTTAAAGAATAAAAATTAACAGCGTTTTATAAATTCTTTTACGTTGCAATGATAGAGACATAACTGATACGATATTTACAAAAGTGAGTATTAACAAAATCAAACATGGCTTTTACATCATGTATTGCTTCCTTGTACACAAAAATATAACCAAAGTAAACGCTTAGGCTGCAGAAGGTAATTACATTTACTTATTATCATCGGTGATAGAGAATACGTAAATATTATTCATATATTTTGTAATTATTATTTTAGTATAATTATGTAAAATGAATATTCTCATACGATTAGAATTACAATTGTAAACACCTATATATATATTGTATTAATGAGAAGACTCCGGAGAAGGAAAATTACACTATTCTACATGGTATCAAGAACAAAACCCTACCCTCCTCCAAAACCCTAAATTCGATGTGCCCCCCCCCCTTCTTTTTCACGCCGCCTTCGGTTCCAAAACCCTAAATTCGGCACCTCTTTCTCACGCCGCCATCGGCAGCCCTTGCCCATGGATTCTCCCATCTCTTCCTCCTCCACCCATGCCACACATCCTACTCCTTCTCCCCCACCCTCCTAACACCTTTCATCTGGCCTTTGCCGTGACGAACATCAAGAACTTTATCCCTTTGATTCTTGATCAAGAGGATAGTCAATACTCATCGTGGGTTGAACTATTTTGAATACATGCTTGTGCTTATAATGTCCTTAATCACATCGATGCCACCACCCATGTCCACCCGATGTCGACAACCCAATATGGAAGTGCCTCGATGCAATCGTCAAACAATGGATATATGACATCATATCCAAGGATTTACTTCATACCATTATGAAGATAGGTGCTTCGGCTCACGAATTATGGATGAGACTAGAATAAATCTTTCAAGACAACAAACATACACGTGTTGTCATCTGGAGGAACAATTTAACAACATCTGTCTTGAGAACTTTGCTACAATGTCAGACTATTGTAAACAACTAAAATTAGTTGCTGATCAATTGTCTAATGTTGCAATCCGATTTCTGAAACAAAGATGGTTTTGCAACTCATGAATGGATTGCTGAAAGGTGAGTACGATACACTTGCGATGAAAATTCAACAAGTTGATCCCCTCCTTAGCTTCAATAAGGCCCGCTTACAATTGCTATTGGAAGAGACTAGACGTGCCAAACAAGACGAACATAATCAGAAGACGTTGGTAGTAGATGCACCGTCGACCACCCCTGCACCTGCCGGACTACCAAAATCAGCGCGGTGGCCGAGGCAACGGTCGCGATGGCAGAGGAAAGGGCCAAGGGGGCCGGTCCAATTCAGGTGGATAGACATGGCAGGCCCAGTCTCCATATCAGTGGGCCAACCCAATATCGTGGCCTACCTCCGGTAATTGGGCCTACCCCCTTATCCAACCGCCCCGATCCAGAACCCGAGTCCGACACTGAGTATATTGGGCCCTGCTCCTGGCCTACGCCACATGGGTCAACCATACCAGGCCCACTTTTCCATGGCCAAACAACAGGAATACAACCCTATGTCCCTTACCGAACTGACTCAGGCCTACAACACTATGAATCCAGCAGCCCGATAACGCATGGTACATGGATACAGGTGCCACATCCCACCTCACTCGCGACTCTGGTAATCTCCCTTACCTATTTAATTTGAACAATCCTCAATTTATTTTGGTCAGCAATGGCAATCGCATTCCAATTCAAGGCTATGGCACCACTAAAAGAAAACCACCTCAGCCACTATTTACTCTGCAAAGTGTCCTATATGCTCCTAATATCATTAAAACTTAATCTCTATTAGGAAATTCGCTAGTGACAATTCTGTATCTATTGAGTTTTACCCTTTTGGTTTTTCTGTGAAGGACCTATGTACGGGGAAACCTTTTACGAGATGCAATAGTGTGGGGGGCCTATATCCTTTCTCATCTAATTCTGCTGCAAGTGTCAATCCACCAACCTCTCTAGCTGCAATCTCTCCATCAACTTGGCATAGTAGACTCGGGCATCCGGGAGCACCGATTTTTAATTTTCTTAGAAGTCAATTTCATTCAATGTAATAAAGGAAAATTTATCATCGCTTGCTACTCTTGTCCTTTAGGAAAGAATGTTAGACTTCATTTTCAATCTTCATTAGTGTAACATTTTCCCCTTTTGATATTATTCATGCGAATTTATAGACATCTCCCATTACTAGCAAACTGGGCCATAAATATTATTTGATATTTTTGGATGATTTCTCTCATTTTCTTTGGGTTTATCCTTTAAAATATAAGTCCCAAGTTTACACATTTTTTTCTTGAATTTCAAGCATATGTTAAAACTCAATTTGAGAAGACCATCAAAACTTTTCAATGTGATAAAGGTGGTGAGTTTGACAACCTCCCCTTTCATAAATTTTGTGCGGACCACGGAATGTTATTTCAATTTTCTTGCCCACATACCTCACCTCAAAATGGTAAAGCCAAAAGAATCCTACGCACCGTCAACAATAAGATCAGCACTATGCTCTTTCATGCTTCCATCCCCCCTTCATTTTGGGTATACGCATTACACATGGTAGCTTACCTTCTTAATATATCACCAACATAAATTCTTCAAAATAAAACTCCAACTGAAATTCTTTTCCGTCGGATTCCCTCTTATGATCTCCTTCGGATTTTGGTTGCCTTGCTACCCGAATCTCACCTCCATGGCCCCTCACAAATTAGCACCTAGGACTACTCCTTACATTTCTTAGGTTTTTCGTCGAACCATAGGGGGTACTTATGCTATGATTTATCCATAAATAAAATCCTAGTATCTCACCATGTCACATTTGAGGAGAACGGTTTTCCATTTGCAAACTTCTAAAAATTTCAAATCACTGATTACGACTTCCTTGATGATCCGGACACTTCCCCTATAATTAGAAACAAAATACATAGTGCTAGTATTCCATCTCAATAATCAACGCCCCTGCCAACCATCCTGTCACTGCCTAAGAACCCGTCGACTACCCCCCCTCCCCCCATTCTGTCGACCACCCCCTATACACTATTCATGTCTTGGCCTCACCGTTCCGTCAAATAGCCCACTACCCCACTACCAAAATTCCCCGACGACGTCCCCACAACCCTTGTCGACCACCCCCTGCCCCCGATAACCCATCTGCCCCCAGTTCCCGTGACCCAAACAACCCCACTGCCTCCAGTTCCCGTCACCCAAATAGTCCCGATTCTGACCCACCGCATGAAAACCCATGCCCAACACGGAATTTTCAAATCGAAAGTCCACTTTAACCTATTCACTTAGACTATCTCACCTCTACCTAAAAATCTAAAATTAGCCAAGCTTGACACGAATTGGAATGCTGCCATGCGTGAGGAATTTGATGCGCTCACTACACAGCGCACTTGAGATCTTAACCTGAAACCAGA
This sequence comes from Anisodus acutangulus, assembly GCA_029783415.1. Lineage (NCBI taxonomy): Eukaryota > Viridiplantae > Streptophyta > Magnoliopsida > Solanales > Solanaceae > Anisodus > Anisodus acutangulus. The sequence continues at coordinate 24,481,764 of CM056489.1, forward strand.
GGGGGTGAATGTGATTCATTGTATGTGGCTATATCATCACAAATTCAGAGATAGTGGTGAGCTTGAACGCTATAAGGCGAGACTTGTGGCAAATGGTACGGGGCAATAAGAGGGAGTTGATTGTGGCAAGACATTCAGTCCAGTCGTTAATCCAGCCACCATTCGCACTGTTTTGAGCATAGCTATGGGAAAGAACTGACCGATTTATCAACTTGATGTGACAAATGAGTTCTTACATGGGGATTTGAAAAAAACCGTATATATGCATCAACCGTCTGGCTTTGTGCATCCATCGGCTCCTCAGTATGTCTGTCGTCTTCGAAAGTCACTCTATGGCTTGAAACAAGCCACCAGGGCTTGGTATGCGTACTTTGCCACTTACATCATGAAGATCAAGTTCGTGTACATCAAAAGTGATAATTCACTTTTTATTTTTCATCGAGCTAATGACACTACATACCTTTTGCTCTATGTGGATGACATTGTTCTGACTGCCTCATCTGATGTGCTAAAACACAACATCATTACCCTGCTCAAATTTGAATTTACCATGACAAACCTGGGTAAGTTGAGTTATTCTTTAGGGATTTCTGTGACCAGATCCGAGAATGCAGTGTTCCTGTTTCAGCATAAGTATGCTGAAGAGATTATTTACAAGGCTAAAATGGCAAACTGCAAGATCATGCCCACTCCAGTCAACTTGAAGTCGAAACTTAGCGCTGATGATGGGGACCCGATGCTTGATCCTTCTCTTTATAAGAGTCTCGCGTGTGCACTTCTGTATCTTACCTTCACTAGACCCGATATTGCCTATGCCGTTCAGCAGATGTATTTGTTCACGTATTCTCCCAGGGAGCCTCACTTTATCGCTCTTAAACGTATCATTCTGTACGTTAAAAGGGTACTCTTGACTACATATTACATCTTTATCCATCTGCACCGACTAGGCTGATATCTTTTACAGACGCCGATTGGAGCAGCTGTCCAGACACACATCGATCTACTTCCGGATACTGTGTATTTTTGAGTGATAACCTCATCTCGTGGTCTTCCAAATGCAGGCCACTCTTTCCCGTTCTAGTGCAGAAAAAGAATATAGAGAAGTTGTGAACGTTATTGCCAAATTTGTTGGCTCAGAAACCTCCTTCTAGAGCTTCATTGTCCCTTATGTAAGACATCCATTGTCTACTATGATACCATATCTGCTGTCTACTTATCTCATAACCCGGTTCAGCATCAGCGAACCAAACATATTGAAATGGATATTCACTTTGCTCGTGAGAAGATTGCCATAGGCCATATTCGGGTGTTCATGTTCCTTCTTCCTATCAGTACACAAATATTTTTACTAAGGGACTTCCTCGGTAGTTGTTCCCTGACTTCAGATCCAGTCTGAGCGTTTGGCCTCCTCCTGCTCCGACTGAGGGGATGTGATAGAGAATACGTAAATATTCTCCATATATTCTATAATTATTATTTTAGTGTAATTATATAAAGTAGATATTCTCATACGATTATGATTATAATTGTAAATACCTATATATATTGTATTAATGAGAAGACTCCGGACAAAGAGAATTACACTATTCTACAAACAAATTTATGATTTTCCCCCTAAATTTTCCACCATATAGATGCATGAGAATAAAATAATTAAGAAAATCTCTTCTAGGCTCTAGCTACTTACCATTCAACTTCACATGAACTTCTTTCGGACTATGGTTTTCCTGATCGTTTGATTTTTATTTAAAATATTATCCCTATGTTTAGTAGATTCTCACTTTCTTTTTGGTTCAGAACTTAATCTTGTCTATCAATTAGTCAATCGCACAAGAAGACTCTCCACTCCTGCCATACAATAAAAGCTCTAGTTTGTGGGATGAAGAAATTCCACAAAAAGTGCATAAGAGAGAAAATTTAATACTTAATAGTTTTATATCCATATAAAAATAGATATTTGCACATTCATTCTTAGCCACACCATCTAACGAATAATTCTATTTCAAACCAAGCTTGATCCAAAGATTTATTTGCCGCTTGACTGATCATGTGACCAAACTAATGGTAGCCTTGATAAAACTAAGTACTGAAAGTATGTATGTCCTAGAGATAATCATTATTAGGGACAAATGTACTTGAACACATTAGTATTATTAATAAGATTAATATTTATGGCATTTTCGATTATTGAATTATTATTTGATTGTTTGTAATTATTCATTAATGTGCATCTTTTGAGCTTACGTTGTCATTAATAGAGTGAGATATTGATGATAGAGCGTAACTCTAAAATAGTCTCGACTAATGATCATCGAGAATGGGATATCGATGATATATTTTAAGTCGACATGTGGTCCGCATCACATTCTTAGAGAATGTAGTATGTCTCACCTGCTACTAGTAATGGTTACTAGTGATGGACACATGGATACTTTTGGAAAGTTTGACTTGAGGTCAATACACACCTTGTTTACAAAGTAATGTACTTTGACTCTGTCCTAAGCTTAAACTCCTTATAAGATAAGACACGGCTTGTGTTGGGTACATTATGATGTAAATTAAGGTGGTAATGGAGCCAAGAATAGGATTGATTCCTCGATTGGATATTCGAGAGAGCACTCAACTTCTAAGTGATATTAGGTCGACCAAGTCATTGGCCAATGCAAAAGACATATTTAGAAGATGGTCTAGTTGTCGACTAATATAGATGAGATAAAGTGATCAAGCCATTTGGATAGACACATGATAAATCCTAAGCTTGATCGAATGTGTTGCGAATGAAAGGAATTTATCATCTCACATAAATGTTATGTTTGCTGGATTGATGTAAACGTATTTCACATATTGAGTTCGTCATACGGCGCAGTCTAGGAGTTCTGTATGAATCTTAATTGGATTATTGTCGATATGTGAAGGCCTATAGGGTCACACTATGTCGATTGTCTTTTCGGTCTAAGGGTGTATTGAGAGAATATTAAATATTCGATTTGGAATCGAGATATTTAAAATGATAATAACTATAGGATAATTTTTGTTTGATGGAAATTATTTAATTATATCAAAATTGGATTTTGGATTTAAAATTAAAATGTGCTGAATATATACAGGTAAGGAACCACGTCGCCTGTTAAGCTACGCCGCGGCGCCAACCCGGCAGTAGACCCAGTCAGACTGGCCCACTACACCTTGGAATTTGGGTCAGATTTGGAGCCTAATCCTAATATGATGTTGACCTAATCCTCCCTATATAAACAACACTAAACCCCATAAGTTAAACACACCAATTCTTATAATTAAATTCTAGACTTAGAGTCTAGGACGGAACTCTCTCAAACCTCTACCAAGATTTCCTGGCTTTCTTGATAGAGGAATACACCATAGCATAGTGCTTGCAGTCGAAGGGACAGTCACGTGTAATCCCTAGGTAAAGACTCCAGATAATACAACCTGTAAGTTTTCTAGTTTTATGTTACATGTTTTGATTGTCATATAACCATATCAGAAGAAATTGTTGGGGTAAGTAGAACAAAATTTTAAACTTCCGTTGTGCCAACTAATATGTTTTGAACCCAACAAAACCATGCAGTGGTATCAGAGTCAGGCTGGTTCAATGGTTATACAACAAATTGAATAACATAATAATATGGGTTAAACATAAAATTGAATTAAAACAAGGTTTCTTGAAATCCTACATATCTTGATCGAATGTTAACTTTTTGATATCACCCTCAATTAAAACCTACGCTAAATCGAGGAAGTCATTCTGTTCTAACTCGTACTAAGCCAAGCCTAGATAACCGGTTCATTGCGAACATGGTGCTTGACAAAGAACGAGTATGAATGAATGATGGTCGATACGTGTGTTATTGATAATGTTGGGTGAGGATAAATGATCTGTGATTTGATCCCTAAATTGGATTTAGGGCTTGAATGATTTTAGAAAATCAACCCATAAGCATTTTGTCAGGACGTCGGCTCCGCGACCCTATGGTAGGGCGCCGCGGTGGGTGCTAGGGTTTCAAGGCGGCACCGTGGCTCCATGGTGGAGCATCGCGGCCGTAATGCTTCATTTTAAAATTCTGGACTTACTGGACAGTAGGCGTCACGGCTCTATGGTGGAGCGTCGCGACCCTAATGAACTACAGAAGATGAAAGGTTTCTGCCTTGCCAGCGCCGCAGCGCTAATGCATTGCAGAAGAAGAATTTCAGTGTCTGCCTCACTGGCGCCGCGGCTCTAATGATTAGCGTCGCGACCCCATCTGTCAATTTTTTTTTGTTCAGAATGTTTAACCTGCTATTATTGTTATAAAGTATATTATTTGATAAGTATAGTGTTTATGTGCTATATGCCAAATTATTTGTCATTTAAATTACTAGAATAACGTCCGCAAATAACTGTCTGGGTAGGCGGCACCCAATATGTGTTTAAACTGCTTAACATCATGCTTGTACAGGCGGTATCCAATAAGTGCTTAATAGACTTTGCATGATAATTAAGATGTTATATTTGATATAGCATACTAGAGTTGATCTTGGTTAAAACCCTGAATTAAAATGTTCCCCAAAATTTAATACAAGTCTCATTTAAAATGAACGCGTCGTCCGTTATAATTGATTGTAGTGCAAAATTCTTTTTGGCGAGATGAGTATTTATGCCACAACATTTGCTCTAAGTCTACGAGGACTCGGACTCTTTCATAGATGCATGTTAAATGTAGAAGTGGGTGATAAACCTTCATTAATATTTACACCACAGTGTTTGCTCTATAAGAGAAAACTCACTTAAATACATAATTGCAGTCGCATAACGGGGTTGACTTGCTAGGCTGTCTTGGCTCCACAGTGTCAGACAAGCCGAGAGACGCAAATCGATTGTTTAGAACATTCGGTCAAATATGAGTTACAAATTGTTTGTAATTGGTTTAGAGACCTACCAGGTTGTGCTGTTAAAGTTATCAACCACAACAAATGTGGAGATAGCATGAACCTGGATCATGGCCCATTATGACCATATTTGATATGAATCTGTATTCTTTCATGGGGTCAAAAAGTATGTTAAAATAGTGGGAGATAATTAAACTAAAGGCCTTGTTAATTAGTTAATGAATATGTTCAATAAAAATTATATTAGAGTTTAATTTCACATCTATTTGTTTCTTCAGTCGTATAAAATGTCGAATCTATCACTGAAAATGTTGGTCGAGACAAACAAGTTGACTGGATCAAATTACCCTGACTGGTTAAGAAATCTGCGATTGGTGTTAAGACTAGAAAGAATTGAGTATGTGTTAGACACAGTGTTCCCCACAGTCATTGCTGAAGATTTTGCTGAGTATGTCATGTTTGACAAGGTGGCTTATCAGAAACATCTAGACGATGCTACCTCGGTACAATGTGTAATGTTGTCCTCCATGACCTTGGAGTTACAGAGGCAACATGAAAATATGGGCCCCAACGAAATGCTAGAACACTTAAAGAGTCTCTATGACTCACAGTCTCAGACAATAGAGTATGAACTGTTGAGGGACCTTTTCAAGTGTAAGTTGAACGACGGGGGTCATGTATCAGCACATGTTCTGAAGATGATTGGGTTAATAAAAAGGTTGGCTTCGATTGGAACGAAGCTGCCTATAAATGTCTCTGTCATTCATTTGAGAATTTCATTGTGAACTTCAATATGAATGGGATCAAGGAGAGTCTTCCAGAGCTTCACAACATGTTAAAGACCTTTGAATCATCTACATCTAAAGGTAAAGTCGTGCTCATGATGGGCTCTTTTAGCAAGTTCAAACCCAAGGGTAAGAACATGCAGAAGAAGAATGGTAAGACAGTTGCTGCACCTACAGTTATGAAACCTACAGGAGGTGTTCAGAAGAAGGCAAAGGTAGCTTCGGATGTGTGCCTCAACTGCAAGAAGAAGGGGCACTGGAAGAAGGTCTGCACAGCTCCAGGAGGAGGCAAAGCACTAAGTGCTCCTGACTCTACTGGACAAGGTATGTTTGTCATTGAAATAAATATATCTATAAATAACTCTCACTATTTGGTATTGGATACCTCATATGGCTCACACATTTGTAATAATATGCAGGGTCTGACTGACAGCAGAAAGGTTGGACCTTGAGAGGTAGACCTGCGCGTTGGAAATGGAGCACGAGTGGATATTGAACGCGTGGAAACTTATAGAGTAGATTTACCTTCAGGCTTTTGTGTAGAACTAAATAATTGTTATTTTGTTCCCTCATTGACGAGGAATATTATTTATATCCCAGTGTTAGACATTGAGGGGTTTTCCTTATTTATTGCCAATGTCAGTTATGTACTGTCTTTTAATGGTTTTGTTTGTGAAAATGCTCCGCTTGTGGATGGTTTGTATGTTCTAAACTGTGGTCATGACATTTTTAATGTGCAAAACAAATGAGCTAAGATAAGTAATCCAAGAAACCTCACCTACTTATGGCACTGTAGACTTAGTCACATCAATGAATCAAGGATAGCAAGATTAAGAAAGTTAGACTACCTGGAACCATTTGACTTGGAGTCCTATGGTAACTGTGAATCTTGCTTGAGAGGAAAGATGACCAATAAGCCACTTTCTGGGAAAGGGGTGCGAGCCAAAGAGGTACTTGATTTGGTCCATACTGATGTATGTGGACCATTTTCAACTCAAGCTAAGAGAGGCTTCCCTTACTTCATCACTTTTACAAACGATTTCACAAGGTTTGGACATGTGTATCTTATGAAACACAAGTCCAAAGATAAGTAAGGAATTTCTGGATTACTTGAAGCTTCATAGAGTCCAATCACAATGGACATCTCCTAGAACGCCACAGATGAATGGTGTTGCTGAAAGGAGAAATCGAACCATATTAGATATGGTTAGATCCATGATGAGTTTCTCAGCTCTACCAATATACCTTTGGGGTTATGCATTGCAAAACTCAATTTATATTCTGAACAGGGTTCCTTCAAAGTCAGTAGAGAAAACTCCATATGAGATATGGAATGGCAAGAAGCCAGCACTTAAACACATGCGACCCTGGGGGTATGTAAAGAAGATGCTTACTGACAAGTTGGAATCTAAAAGTGAGAAATGTTATTTATGGGGTATCTAAAGGAAACTAAGGGATACTATTTCTATCTTCCTAGAGAACATAAGGTCATTGTTTCCAGAAATGCAACTTTCCTTGAAGAAGACTATGTCTACAAGGAGCGGAGCTGCAATAAGATAGAACTTAAAGAAATTCAAGAACCACAAGATAACACAGAAGTTGAACCCTTGTCAAAAGACCTAGACAAGGATTCAGTGGGAGTATTTGGTGAAGATTGGGTACTTAAAGTACACCCTTTAGCCAGTAGGGGTGTTGTGAGAGATAGGGCAAAAATGCAAGGCTCTTATACACAATCAATGGAAGATGATACAATGGTTGTACATAATTTTATTAAGGAAATACATGAAAATGACATTCCTGAAAGCTCTCAAGGTGATGGATTGTCCAACACACAAAGACCTCACAATCAGAATGCAGCAAACACTGAAGCACAGAATAATCAACTCCGTAGGACCACTAGGACTCATCGTCCGCCTGAAAGACTTAATCTCCTAGTTGAAACACACAATGAGATAGATATTCCTGATGACTATGAACCTACAACCTACATCGAAGCTATGTTAGACATTGATTCGCAGAGATGGCAAGAAGCCATAAAATCTGAGATTGACTCGATGTACATCAATCAAGTTTGGAACTTAGTTGATTTGTCAACAGGAGTTAGACCCATAGGATGCAAATAGGTCTTCAAGAAGAAGATTGATGCATATGGCAAGGTACAGACTTATAAGTCAAGATTGGTGGCTAAAGGTTATAATCAACGGCCTGGGGTCGATTATGATGAAACCTTTTTACCTGTTGCGAAAATTAAGTCTATTCGAATTTTGCTTGCAATAGCCGCATACTATGATTATGACATTTGGCAAATGGATGTTAAAACTGTTTTCCTTAATGGTAACCTAATTGAGAAGGTGTATATGATACAACCTGAGGGTTTTACATCCAAGACTAAACCCAAAGCAGTATGCAAACTACAGAAGTCCATTTATGGACTTAAGCAAGCCTCAAGAAGTTGGAATATTTGCTTTGACAAAGCAGTCAAATTGTTTGACTTTGTTAGAAGCAAAGAAGATCCTTGCATTTATAGTAAGCGCAAGAGAGTATTGCCTTCATTGTTATATATGTATATGACATATTAATAATGAGAGATAATAAGACTCTCATGCAATCAGTCAAGGAATGGTTATCCAGCACCTTCATGATGAAGGACTTGGGTGAAGCCTGCTACATTCTTAAAATTAGGATCTATAGAGATAGACCTAATAGATTCTTAGGGATGTCACAGTCCAGATACATAGACAAAGTGCTAAGACGATTCTCTATGGAAAACTCAAGAAGGGAAGTCTTCATATGGGTCAAACATCAAGTTATCAAAGAAAGATAGTCCTTCTACTGTTGCAGAACTTGAACGCATGAAAAGAATCCCAGATGCTTCAGCTATAGGATCTATCATGTATGCCATGACCTGTATGAGGCTAGATGTGGCCTATGCACTTAGTATGACTTGCAAATTCTAGCAGAATCCTGGGGAAAACACTGGAAAGCAGTCAAGAGTATTCTTAAGTATCTTGGACGAACTAAAGAATATTTCTTAGTCTATGGTGGACAAGAGAAGTTAGTGTGTACTGGGTACACTGATGCTAGCTTTTAGACAGATCTTGATGACTTCAAATCTTAATCTGGATATGCCTTCATTTTCAATAGTGGAATAGTGAGTTGGAAAAGTTCTAAGCAAGCTACAACTGTTGATTCGACAACTGAAGTCGAGTACCTCGCTGGATCGAAAGCTGGCAAATAAGTTGTTGCGATATCTGAGTTCCTAAAGGAACTAGGGGTTGTTCCAAGTGCCACTTGTCCAATAATGATTTATTGTGACAACACTGGTGCCATTGCGCAAGCTAAGGAACCAAGATCAACAAACAGAAACAAGCATGTACCGAGAAAATACCACATACTCAGGGAGATGGTGGAAACTGAAGAAATAAGATTAGACTATGTTCCCACAGATGATAATCTAGCTGACCTGTTTACTAAACCATTAAGCTTAGTTAACCATAATGGTCATTTTAAAACACATGGGTATTAGATACATTGGAGATTGGCTCTAGGCCAAGTGGGAGAAGGAAAATATGTATATCGTAGAGACAATCATTATTAGGGAAAAATGTACTTAAACACATTCGTATTATTAATAAGATTAATATTTATGGCATTTGCGATTATTGAATTATTATTTGATTATTTGTAATTTTTCATTAATGTGTATCCCATGAGCTTACGTTGTCATTAATAGAGTGAGATATTTATGATAGAGCGTAACTCTAAAATAGCCTCGACTAATGATCATCGAGAATGGGATATCGATGATATGTTATAAGTCGACATGTGGTCTGCATTACATTCTTAGAGAATATAGTATGTCTCATATGCTACTAGTAATGGTTACTAGTGATGGACACATGGATGCTTTTGGAAAGTATTGGTATACCCTGCTGATAAACTATTTGTTAGACATCTCTAGAGTTTTATCAGCGTGTGGGATATAAAGATCCCTTGACTTGAGGTCAATACGCACCTTGTTTACAGAGTAATATACTTTGACCCTATCCTAAGCTTAAACTTCTTATAGGATAAGACACGGCTTGTGTTGGGTACATTATGATGTAAATTAAGGTGGTAATTGAGCCAAGAATATGATTCATTTCTCGATTGGATATTGTTTGAGAGCACTCTACTTCTAAGTGATATTAGGTCGACCAAGTCATTGGCCAATGCAAGAGACATATTTAGAATATGGTCTAGTTGTCGACTAATATATATGAGATAAAGTGATCAAGCCATTTGGATAGACACATGGCAAATTCGAAGCTTGATCGAGTGTGTCGCGAATGAAAGAAATTTATCATCTCACATAAATGTTATGTTTTGCTGGATTCATGTAAACATACTTCACATATTGAGTTCGTCATACGACGCAGCCTAGGAGTTCCGTATGTACCATAATTGGATTAGTGTCGATATGTGAATGCCTATAGGGTCACACTATGTCGATTGTCTTTTTGGTCTAAGGGTGTATTGAGAGAATATTAAATATTCGATTTGGAATCGAGATATTTAAAATGATAATAACTATGGGACAATTTCTGTTTGATGGAAATTATTTAATTAAATCAAAATTGGATTTTGGATTTAAAATTAAAACGTGCTGAATATATACTGGAAAGGAACCACGGCGCCTACCAGGCCGAGCCGCGGCGCTTGTTAAGCTGCGCCGCGACGCTTGTTAAGCTGCGCCGCGACGCCAACCCGGCAGTAGGGCCAGTCAGACTGGCCCACTGTACCTCGGGATTTGGGTCAGGCTTGGAACCTAACCATAATCTGATGTTGACCTAATCCTCCTTTTATAAACAACAATAAACCCCATATGTTAAACACACCAATTCTTATAATTAAATTCTAGACTTAGAGTCTAGGACGGAACTCTCTCAAACCTCTGCCAAAATTTCCTGGCTTTCTTGACAGAGCAATATACCATAGCATAGTGCTTGCAGTCGAAGGGACAGTCGTGTGTAATCCCTAAGTAAAGACTCCAGATAATACAACTTGTAAGTGTTCTAGTTTTATGTTACAGGTTTTAATTGTCATATAACCATACCAGAAGAAATTGTTGAGGTAAGGAGAACAAAACTTTAAACTTCTAATGTGCCTACTTATATGTTTTGAACCCAACAAAACCCTGCAAGTGAAAGTATATTTATGTCCTAGAGACAATCTGTGTTAGGACAAAGGTACTTTAATACACATTCGTATTATTATTAATGGAGATTAATATTTTGGCATTTGCAATTATTGAATTATTAATTGATTGTTTATAATATTTTATAATATGCATCCCTGGAGGTTACGCTGTTATTAATAATGTGAGATATTAATATTATAACGTAACTCTTAAAATAGCCTCGTCTAATGATCATCGAGAATGAGTTATCGATGATATGTGATAAGTCGACATGTGATCTGCATCACATCCTTAGATGATGTAGTATGTCTCACCTGCTATGAGTAATGGCTACTCGTGATGGACACATGGATACTTTGGAAGTATTGGTATAATTTGCTGATATAATGTTTGTTATACTTGTTTAAAGTATGATCAACGTGTGGTAGATAGAAGTCCTTAGACTTGAGGTCAATATGCACATTGTCTACAAAGTAATGTACTTTGATCCTGTCCTAAGCTCAAATGCCTTATAGGTTGAGATACGACTTGTATTGGGTGCGTTATGATGTGGATTAAAGGTGGTAGTTGAGCCAAGATTAGGATTCATTCCTCGAATGTATATTCGAGAGAACACTCAGATTCTTAGTGATATTAGGTTGATTAAGTCGTTGGCCAACACAATAGATATATTTAGAATATGGTCTAGTTGTCAACCAATATAGATGAGATACAATGATTAAGCAATTTGGATACACACTTGACAAATCCAAAGTTTGATCGGGTGTGTCGTGAATGAAAGGACTTTATCTTACCACATAGAGGTTAAGTTTACTGGATTCGTGTAAACGTACTTCACATATTGAGTTCGTCTTGCGGCGCCATCTAGGAGTTCCGCGTAGACCTTAATTTGATTAATGTCGATATGTGAAGGCCTGTAGGGTCACACTATGTCGATTTTCTTTTCGATCTAAAGATGTATTGAGAGATTATTAAATATTCGATTTAGAATCGAGATATTTAAATGAATAATGATTGTTTTAATTAAGTCAAAATTGGATTTTGGATTTAATTAAGAATGTGCGGATAAATCAAGACGGTGTAGGGCCACGTCAAGCGCCGCGGCACCCTCACCAATGGGTCGCGGCGCTAATGACCTAATATGTCTCAATTTTTAGGTCAGGCCTAAGATCGAACCCTAATCCGGTTTGACCTAATTTTCACCTATAAATACAGACATTCACTTCATTATTCAATACACTTAATTTCAGATTGTCATTCTAAGTCTTAGAGACTTAGAATCAAAACACTATCTCGAACCTCTGCCGGATTTCCTAGCTTTCCAAAAGAGAAATACATTGAAGCTTGGAGCTTTCAATCGAAAGGGCTTTCGTGTGTGAACCCTCAGTTGATAAAGATTCCAGATAATACAACCTGTAAGTGTTCATGTTTTAAGTTACAAGTTTTCGATTGTCATATAACCATACCAGAAGTAATTGTTGGGGTAAGTAAGAACAAAATTTTAAACTTCCGTTGTGCCTTACTTATGTACTTTGAACCCAACAAAACCCTACAATGGTATCAGAGCCCAGGCTGGTTTAATGGTTATATAATAATTGAATAACATAATAATATGAGTTAAACATAAAATTGGATTAAAACAAGGCTTCTTGAAATCCTACATGTCTTGACCGAATTTTAACCTTTTGATATCACCCTAAATTATCTCCTACGCTAACTCGAGGAAGTCATTCCGCTTTAACTCGAACTAAGTCAAAAGCGTGTTGTCCGGCTCAATGCACGCTGCACGGTAAAGAATGGGTAAGAATGGATGATGGTCGATATGGACGTTATTGATAATGATGGGTGATGATAAAAGATCTGTGATTTGATCCCTAAATTTGAATAAGGGCTCGAATGATTTTGAAAAATCAACATAGAAACGTTTGTCAGGACATCGGCATCGCGACCCTATGGTAGGGCGCTGCGACGCTTGCTAGGGTTTTCAATGCGGCGTCGTAGCTCCATGGTGGAGCGTCGCGTCGCTAATGCTTTGATTCAAAATTTGGACATACTGGATAGTAGGCGCCACGACTCCATAGTGGAGCGCCGCGATGCTAATGCATTTGTAGAAGCCAAAATGTTTCTGCCCTTGTAGCGCCGTGGCTCCATGGTGGAGCGTCGCGGCGCTAATGCATTTACAGAAGCCGAAAGGCTTCTGCCTAAGTGGCGCCGCGAACCTAATGATTAGCGCCGCGACCCCCACCTATCTAGAAACAAAAAAAAATTAGAGTTCAGAATGTTTAACCCAAGATTATTAGAATACAATAGATTATATTATAAGTATAATGTTTATGTGCTAAATGTCAAATCATTTGTTAATTAAATTACTAGAATAACGTCCGTTATAACTGTCTAGGCAGGCGGTGCCCAGTATTTAATTAAACCATTTTATATCATGCATATTTGGTTGATGGTTCCCAACTATATGTGTCATTAGTTTTGCACGATATTAAGATGTCATATTGGATATGGTGTAAAAGAGTTAATCTTAGTTGAAACCCTGAATTAAATGTTCCCTAAAATTTTAAATACAAGTCTAAATTAAAATGTGTCGTCCATTATAATTGTTAGAGTGCAAAATCCTTTTCGGCGATACGAGTATTTATGCCAAAGTATTTGCTCTAAGTCTACGAGGACCCAAACTCTTTCATAGATGTGTTTTAATGTAAAGGTAAACGATAAACTTTTGTGGGTATTTACACCAAAGTATTTGCTCAATAAGGCCAAATTTACTTAGATACATAATCACAGTAGTGTAATGGGGTTGACTTGCTTAGAAAAATCTTGGCGCCAAAGTGGCAGACTAATCTAAGGACGCAAGATTAAATGTAATATTTGATCAACCAAGAGTTGCAAATAAGTTTTGCAATTGGTTTAGCACCTACCAAGATGTGTTATTGAAGTTATCAGCCAAAGCAAATGCGGAGATATCATAGGCTTGGATATTGGCCCATTATGACCTCAATTAATATAGGTACGTATTCTATCATGGGGTCGTAGAAGTATGTTAAAATAGTGGGAGCTAATTAAACAAAAGGTCACGTTGATTAGCCTAAACGAATACGTGTAATAAGAAATAAATTCTGAGTTTGATTTCCAATCTATCTAATTCTTTAGATTATCAAAGATGTCGAGCTTATCATTGAAAATGTTGATTGAAATGAACAAACTTACTAGACCTAACTACCTTGACTGGCTAAGAAATTTGAAATAGTGCTAAGATAAGAGAAAATAGAATACGTGTTGGACACGGTGTTCCCAACAGTCCCTACGACAGACTCTGCTGAATATGCCTCTTTTGATAAGGATGCTTACCAAAAACACCTAGATGATGCCACTTCAGCATAGTGCGTGATGTTGTCTTCCATGTCTATGGAACTTCAGAGACAACATAAGAACATGGGTCCCAATGAGATGTTCGAATACTTGAAGAGTCTCTATGACTCACAATCCCAGACTATGGATTATGAGTTACTGATAGAACTTTTCAAGTGTAAGCTCAATGAAGGGGGCCATGTCTCGCAACATGTATTGAAGATGATAGGGCTCATAGAGAGACTTGCTTCAATTAGAACGAAGCTAGAAAAGAATGTCACTACCACCCTCATCCTGAACTCTCTCCCTCGTTCCTTTGAAAACTTTATAGTAAATTACAATATAAATGGAACGAAGGCGAGTCTGTCGGAGTTGCACAACATGCTCAAGACCTTTGAGTCTTCCACTTCCAAAGGCAAAGCTGTGCTCATGGTGAGCTCTACTAGCCGACCCACGCCGAAAGGTAAGGAATGACAGAAGAAGAAGGGCAGAGTAGTCATTGCGCCCTCAACTATGAAGCCTAAGGAAGGTGTGAAGAAGAAGAAGGTAAATCCGGATAAGGATGAATGCCTCAACTGCAACAAGCAGGGGCATTGGAAGAAGGACTGCACGGCACTAGGAGGAGGAAAAGCACCAGGTGCTTCTATGGTGTACAAGGTATGTACGTTATTGAAATAAATATATCTATAAATAACTCTCATTCCTAGGTATTGGATACCGCTTGTGGCTCACACATTTGTACAAATGTGCAGGGGCTAACTGATAGCAGGTAGGTTGGACCAAGAGAGGTAGACCTACGCATTGGAAATGGAGCACGAGTGGATGCTGAGCGCGTAGGAACTTATAGATTAAATTTGCCTTCTGGCTATTGTCTAGTGTTAAATGATTGCTACTATGTACCCTCGTTAATGAGGACTACGTTTTTCTATCCCTGTTTTGGACATAAAGGGTGTTTCCTCATATATTTATAATGGCAGTCAAGTATTGTCTTTTGATAATGTTATATATGGAACTGCTCCTCTTGTGGATGGATTATATACACTAAACTTTAGTCGATAAATACTCAATGTACAAAATAAATGAGCTAAGATAAGTAATAGAAACTCTACCTACCTATGGCATTGCAGACTTAGTCATATCAACGAATTAAGGATAGCAAGGTTGATGAAGTTAGACTACATCGAACCATTTGACTTGGAGTCTTATGGTAACTGCGAATCTTGCTTGAGAGGAAAGACGACCAATAAGCCATTTTCTGGGAAAGGTGTGCGAGCCAAGGAGGATCTTGAGTTGGTCCATACTGATGTATGTGGGCCATTTTTGACTCAAGCTAAAGGAGGCTTCCCATACTTCATCACTTTTACTGACGAGTTCACAAGGTATGTATATGTGTATCTTATGAGACACAAATCTGAGACTTTTGAGAAGTTCAAAGAGTACAAGTCAGAAGTAGAGAAGCAACTTGCAAAAAGTATCAAAACCCTTCGATCGGATCGAGGAGGTGAATACTTGAACAAGGATTTTCTAGATTACTTAAAGCTACATGAGTCCAATCAGAGTGGACACCTCCTGGAACACCACAGATGAATGGTGTTGCCGAAAGGAGAAATCGAACCTTATTGGATATGGTTCGATCCATGATGAGCTCCTCAGCTCTACCTACATACCTTTGGGGACATGCTATACAAACCTCAATAGATGTTCTGAGCAAGGTTCCTTCTAAGTAAGTAGAAAAGACACCCTATGAGATATGGTGTGGCAAGAAGCCATCTCTTAAACATATGAGACCCTGGGGGTGCCCTGCATATGTTAAGAAGATGCTCACTGACAAGTTGGAATCCAAAAGTGAGAAATGTTACTTCGTGGGGTATCCAAAGGAAACTAAGGGATACTACTTCTATTTTCCTGGAGAACGTAAGGTCATTGTTTCCAAGGAACATAGCTGCACAGAGATAGAACTTGAAGAAATTCAAGAATCACAAGATAACACAGAAATTGAACCCTTGTCGAATGACCTAAACAAGGATTCGGTGGGAGTATCTAGTGAAGATTGGGTACTTAGAGTACGCCCTTCAGCCAGTGGGAGTGATGTGAGAGATAGTGCAGAAATGCTAGGCTCTCATACACAACCAATGGAAGGTGATACAATGGTTGTACATCATTCCATTAAGGAAATACATGAGAATGACATTCCTGAAAGCTCTCAAAGTGATTGATTGTCCAGCACACAAAGACCTTCTCACAATCAGAATGCAATAAACAGTGAAACGCAGAATAATCAACTCCATAGGACCACTAGGACTCATCGTTCGCCTGAAAGACTTAATCTCCTTGTTGGAACATATAATGAGGTAGATATTCCTGATGACGATGAACCTACAATCTACAGCGAAGCTATGTTAGACATTGATTCACAGAGATGGCAAGAAGCCATGAAATCTGAGATGGACTCGATGTACATAAATCAAGTTTGGAACTTGGTTGATTTGCCAACAGGGGTTAGACCCATAGGATGCAAATGGGTCTTTAAGAAGAAGATTGATGCGTATGGAAAGGCACAGACTTATAAGGCAAGATTGGTGTCTAAAGGTTATAATCAACGGCCTGGGGTCGATTATGATGAAACTTTTTCACCTGTTGCGAAAATTAAGTCCATTCAGATTTTGCTTGCAATAGCTGCATATTATAACTATGACATTTGGCAGATGGACGTCAAAACTGCCTTCCTCAATGGTAATCTAGTTGAGGAGGGGTATATAAAACAACCTGAGGGTTTTTCGCTTGAGTCCAAACCGAATGATGTATGCAAGCTACAAAAGTCCATTTATGGGCTGCAAGCCTCGAAGAGTTGGAAAATTTGTTTTGACAAGGCTATCAAGTCATTTTATTTCGTCAGAAGCAAAGAGGATCCATGTGTTTATAGTAAACGCAAGAATGTGAGTATTGCCTTCATTATCATATATATAGATGACATATTGATAATGGGAGACAATAAGACTCTACTGCAGTCAGTCAAGGAGTGGTTGTACAGTACCTTCATGATGAATGATTTAGGTGAAGCCTGCTACATTCTGGGAATTAGGATCTATAGAGATAGACCTAATAGATTGTTGGGGATGTCACAGTCAGTCTACATAGACAAAGTGCTTAGACGTTTTTCTATGGAAAATTCCTAGAAAGGCGGTCTACCTATGGGTCAAGGCATCAAGTTATCTAAGAAGGACAGTGGGAGATTGAAAGTATATTTATGTCCTAGGCCAAGTGGGCATTAGATATGTTGGAGATTAGCGCTAGGCCAAGTGGGAGATTGAAAGTATATTTATGTCCTAGAGACAATCTGTATTAGGACAAATGTACTTTAATACACATTCGTATTATTATTAATGAACATTAATATTTTGGCATTTGCAATTATTGAATTATTAATTGATTATTTACAATATTCTATAATATGCATCCATAGAGGTTACGCTGTTATTAATAATGTGAGATATTAATATTATAACGTAATTTTTAAAATAGCCTCGACCAATGATCATCAAGAATGGGATATCAATGATATGTGATAAGTTGACATGTGGTTTGCATCACATCCTTAGAGGATGTAGTATGTCTCACCTGCTACGAGTAATGGCTACTCGTGATGGACACATGGATACTTTGAAAGTATTAGTATACCCTGCTGATATACTGTTTGTTATACTTGTCTAAAGTATGATCAGCGTGTGGGAGATAGAAATCCTTAGACTTGAGGTCAATACGCACCTTGTCTACAAAGTAATGTACTTTGATCATGTCCTAAGCTCAAATGCCTTATAGGTTGAGATACGGCTTGTATTGGATACATTACGATGTGGATTAAAGGTGGTAGTTGAGCCAAGATTAGGATTCATTCCTCGAATGTATATTCGAGAGAACACTCAGATTCTTAGTGATATTAGGTTGATTAAGTCGTTGGCCAACACAATAGATATATTTAGAATATGGTCTAGTTGTCAACCAATATAGATGAGATACAATGATTAAGCAATTTGGATACACACTTGACAAATCCAAAGTTTGATCGGGTGTGTCGTGAATGAAAGGACTTTATCTTACCACATAGAGGTTAAGTTTACTGGATTCGTGTAAACGTACTTCACATATTGAGTTCGTCTTGCGGTGCCGTCTAGGAGTTCCGCGTAGACCTTAATTTGATTAATGTCGATATGTGAAGGCATGTAGGGTCACACTATGTCAATTGTCTTTTCGATCTAAGGATGTATTGAGAGATTATTAAATATTTGATTTAGAATCGAGATATTTAAATGAATAATGATTGTTTTAATTAAGTCAAAATTGGATTTTGGATTTAATTAAGAATGTGCGGATAAATCAAGACGGTGTAGGGCCACGTCAAGCGATGCGACGCCCTCACCAATGGGTCGCGGCGCTAATGACCTAATCTGTCTCGATTTTTAGGTCAGGCCTAAGATCAAACCCTAATCCGGTTTGACCTAATTTTCACCTATAAATACAGACATTCACTTCATTATTCAATACACTTAATTTCAGATTGTCATTCTAAGTCTTAGAGACTTAGAATCAAAACACTCTCTCGAACCTCTGCCGGATTTCCTAGCTTTCCAAAGGAGAAATACATTGAAGCTTGGAGCTTGCAATCAAAAGGGCTTTCGCGTGCGAACCCACAGTTGATAAAGATTCCAGATAATACAATCTGTAAGTGTTCATGTTTTAAGTTACAGATTTTCGATTGTCATATAACCATACCAGAAGTAATTGTTGGGGTAAGTAAGAACAAAATTTTAAACTTCCGTTGTGCCTTACTTATGTGTTTTGAACCCAACAAAACCCTACAACAAGTACAATAACAATTTTTTCCCTTTTTATCTCTTCAACGGGTCAAAAGGTAGAAGTACGATAAAAAGTTAGAAATCAACAGTAATATTAAAAGAATAACCAACACGCCTCAAAGAATATGGAGCATATATTTGAGAAATAAGGCTGAAAAAGTACTTGAAGAAATAACTAAAAGGTATATATACACATAATAAATTTCAGTAAAAGACGTCTAACTAAAATATACGATTTTTCGGCAGACATAAATTTCCGGGATATGAAACCTCATTTGCTCCTTCTCTGTATCTCGCTCATGTAAATATTTTGATTTCACCTTGAAGTAAATTTAAATAATGTCCACGCAGAAAAACCAACAAAATTGAAAAAACCCCATGCCAAGAACAATTGAAAGTAAAAACACTAAAAAAGAAATAAAAAGGCAGAATAAAGGAGAGAACAGAATTTGGATTCAACTCTAAAGGTTGCCAACGGATGTAGATTAATTTTGAAAAGAAATGTGTGTTTTAATTAAGGCTGGCCAGTGGGCCGGGACGGCCCGACCCCGATCTGACCCCGTCCCGAGCTCGACCCGAGCCCTTCCCTACCCCGCTTAGTAAAAAAAAATGGTAGCAGGACTCGAACCGGGACGGGACAATGTCTCGTCCCGACCCGTCCCGAGCCCGTCCCAGGCCCACCCGACCCTGCCCCGACCCCGCCCCTTGTCCCCCTTTGCAAATATAACCGTTGCACCAACGACCATTTTAGATTTTGGCCGTTGGGCAACGGCTATTTTTGGCCTCCCCCCCAACCCCCCACCCCTTAATATTTATTTTTAACTCATAAGTTATTATATTTACACTTTAACCCAATTTTCGAACTATAAATAACTCATTTTCTCTTCATCTTTCTCACAAATCTTCCTACAATCTCTCTAATCTGTCAATATCTCTCTCTACAAGTCTACATTGTTTACTAAATATTCAATCTTATTTATTCATTTGGGAATTGGGAGTGAAGTTGGCAACTAGCTTGAGGATCTTCCAACGATCAAAGTTTCAATTTTCAACCTCTCGATTACTCGTCGACATTACGTTGGCGTTTGGTACATTCGTTCCTTCATTAAATTATTATTGTCTGTTTATTTTATTTAGCGCACTTAATTTTATTATCATAATTAAAATAAAAGGATTAAGAGGTATGTTTAAGGGTAAGGGTGATTCTTCTAGTAGGGGCAACTAGGGCAAGGGTATTTCTTCTAGTCATCTTATTCCTACACAAGATGATTTTGTTGATACTCAACATTTTCCTACAATACCATTAGATTTAGACGAGGAGCTATTTTCTGGAACTCAAGAAGACTTTAATTTAGACGATGATCTAGATGATAGACCCACTAATGTTGATGACAACACACTCACTAGTGCACCTTCAACTGAAATGCCTCCTAGTCCCCCTAGTATGAGACGAGGTCCAGCAAAACGACCATTAAAATCAGATGCATGGATATTTTTTGGTAGGGACGTAGAGAATCAAGTAGCTATATGTAAAATTTGTAAAAATATTTTAAAATTTAAAATTGGAAAAGATCACGGTGGGACAGGGGGTTTAATTAGACACGTAGTAAGTGCTCATCCAGCTAGGTATGCCCAATACCAGGCTTCAAAATCGGGTGCGCAAACGCCGGCTCCATCGGAACAAGGTTCACATACTGATATTGTTCCGGACCAAGTACATGGTCAAATTAACCCTATGACGGGGGGAATGGTAGGCCCTAAATACAATAAACATAGAGATAGGGAAGCAATATCAAAATTAGTTGTTGTGGAGGGTTTGCCTTTTTCATTTCCTTCATCTCCCAGTTTTATTCATTACATTAGAGATATATATAATCCTGCTTTTAACGGTTTTCCTAGATCAACTGTTAAGAGAGATGTATTTAAATTCGCGCATGAATATCAACAATATTTACGTTATTCATTATATCATTTTAATGGCAAAGTATCTATCACGTGTTATATAGGTCGTAGTACTAACGGCCATGATTATTTAACGGTAACTTGTCATTGGATAGATTATAAATGGTCTATGCAAAAACGTATCTTAGGTATAGATATATAGATGATAGGCACACTGGTACTTTTATTGCAGATAATATTTATCAAGTGTTCCATTATTATGGAATAACCGATAAAATTATGACTATTACATTAGATAACGCTTCTTCTAACAATTACTCTATTACAATTTTAAAAAATAGTTTAACTCCATCTTTTCCAGATCATTTTCATATAAAATGCGCGTGCCATATATATAACTTAATTGTAAAGGATGGTCTATCACCTTTTCAAGACATTCTTAGTAAAATACAATTTGCTATAAACTTTATTTTTAAAAGTAATAGAGTACAACGAAGAAAAGAATATAAAAAAATTTGTCACGATTGTGAACTACCTTATAGAAAAATTCCAGAAGAAGTATCCACTAGGTGGAATTCTTTATACGAGCAACTACTTGTTGCTTATGACTATAGAAAACCTATAACTTTATTTTTTAACTCTCATAATCAAAATTCAGCTGATATGGTTGTAGATAGTGATTTGGTAAAAATTTCCGAACTTATTGTATTTTTAGAGAAATTTTTTCAAGCAACAAAAGAATTTTTCGGTATATATTATCCTACTATTTCAACTATGTTGTTTTATATAACTCTAATATTTTTATTACTTAGTGAATATATGAAAAAAACCAGCTTATATGATAACTATTAAAAAATGTTATAAAAATAAAAAAATATTTTATTTCTATTCCCACTATTTATATTATTGGTGTTGTATTAAATTTGACTATTAAAATAGACTGTACTAAATCACTTATTGAAACTATTTACGATTGTATAGAAGTACTACCACCTCCAAGTCCCAAAAATCTAAATCACTCACCACCTATTGAACAAACTAAAGAAGAAGTGTTGTCTAGCGTAGAAGACCAATGCAAAGAAATATATAGGTTTTACCAACAAGAAAATGCTAGTAACTTACCGGCTTCCATACCATCTTCTTTATCTTCAACACAACCTCACAAAAGACATGCTGTTTCTGCGGCTAGTATTGAAAGCCTCAGAAATAGAATGTGCGGCCGTACCGCTACCAACCAAATTAACAAGTTGGATATTTTTATTTTGCAGGGTTCTGTACCGTACCAAGAAGTTATCAATAAAGATGGACATGAAGACTTGCTGAAATACTGGATGGGGAATGAGAAGACCTTTCCGACACTTTCAATGATGGCCCGAGATGTTTTGAACATTCAATCGTCATCAACTGCGTCTGAAAGCGCTTTTTCTGCCGGCAGATATCAAATAGGAGACCACAGACACTCATTAGCCGGAGACAACTTGGAAATTGCAGTATTATTCAGAGATTGGATACGAGCGGAGCGGAGAAGGTGCGGTCAACCGGAGATCAACGAAGAAGAAGACGAAAACTACAATGAAATCTTATCCGAAGGTAGTGGAAGCGACATGGATCAATTTGACCAACAAATACCAATTCCAACCGAAGAACCACAGGAAATTATCAAGCAATTAGAACATGTTTTTTTGAGAATGTAATTTTTTTAATTGCAATTTTATGATGTAATTTGCAACTTTTGGACAACACCACAAAGTTGCAATTTAGACAATTGTATTTGTATTACAAAAAAAAAATCATATGGCTATTAAATAATATAAGAGGCACAAAAACAGCCTTGGGATGTTTTTATTACACTATCTTGTCTTGTTTATTGAGTTTTTTTTTATACATATGTTATTAAAAAAAAAAGGAAAACCCACCGGAACCCGCCCCCGCTAGACCCCGCCCCGCCCCCGACCCCGACCCCGCCAGACCCGAGCCCGGCCCACTGGCCAGGCTTAGTTTTAATTATAAGGTTAGTTACATAATTGAAAGGACACACCCGGTTTAAGAAAAGACACTTCAAAATATTTATCAGTGGTTTTTACGTAATTTAACTTTTAAATTAAGATGTTCATGCTTTTAATATAATATAGATACAGTTTAATCCCAACAGTATTTGGAGCTATTATTTTTACGGTCATTTTGATCCATCCACATTATTCCTTTTGAATTTAACTTATATACACGGACAAGCTGATAGCATACAAATTTATAACTAGTTATAGCATATTGTCTTCCACTTATTTATGGGAAGTTACTAATGGTAGTCTAGAAGCACGGATTTTTAGCTATAATTCGCCTTTTATTTGCAACACTTTAATCTTGTTGAGCTATAATATTAGTATTTTTTACTTATTATGTGTTGTTTTTCATAGAACTTATCCCCGAGCAAACAGACATTTTAAGAGCTTAAATAGAGATTTTAGCACTTCAAAATCTGAGTAAAAATTCAACGAATAAATCGGGTCAAGTTTGGGTTCGAAGACTAGCCGAAAAAAATACATTGGAGATGGAATTTAAAAATAAAAAAAGAACATTATATATTGGATCTAATCATCACATAATGATTATTTGTAATCATTACATGATGATTAGATGAAAGTACAAAGTTCATTGTATTCCAATATTACACTTTGGAATTGATAAGCAGTAAACGCATTCGCTGGAAATATTTCCAGCCGAAGCGCGCGCGGCCTGTGTCCGCAGATTCTTTATTTTCTGATTTTTTTTTCAAGGGCAATCTCGTCCGGACGCTTGGAGTATTTTATAAATACATGAAAAATACGTGTTTTAGATGACTTTTGACCTAGAGAGCATTGAAGGCACGAAGAAGAGTTCAGACGCCTGAATTCGTTACTTTCTATCACAATTTAATTTAATACGGAAGTTTGGATCAATTATCGGTTGTAATGTCTTCTAATTCTAATTCTAATTCTTCTATGTTCTTTTATTCTATTATGGAGTGGTTTTCTTATAGGGTTTTGACAAGACATGATGTATTGATTGACGTTTTTAGATTTAATTCTTGTTTTATTGCTTGAATTCTTTAATGGAATTTTGAATTGAATTGTATAGTTATTTACTATTTTATTTAATCGAAAGAGGAATAGTTTGGTGAATATCTCTACATTATTTTGTTAGGTTTTAATTGGCGATTCTTCTAAGTAATCAAAAGAGCTTCTTGAATTATTGGTTGAACCAACAGAAAAAAATATTTGAGAGACGTTTTCCTTTAGACTAAACCCTTAATGTTTTATTGCATATGCTCGTAGAGCTTTTCATTAGTCTTGAACTCATGGATAGTAGGTTCACGTGATTTTTGAGATATTCTTGGATGCTTTAATCGCAAGAAGAAGTGTTCTGTGAATTATCTTAATATATATCTGATTAAGCTCTTGATTGAATGATTCTGTTGAGTAATCGGAAGAAACTCTTGAATATTTATCTTGGGTTATAACTGACGGTATTCTTGAGAAGTCGTCCGAATCTATTTCTATCCATAGTTTTTGAACATTCTCAGGGCTTGCATTAGTTTAATTTATCAAATCTAAACAAATAATCGGAAGGGGTAAATTAGATTGTTGAGTAAACTAATTACTTATTGAATTGGAAAGAATCAATAAAATTTAAATGAGAATGATAAAACGAATTGGAACTAATTGTTAAAATATTGCATCTGTCTTGTCTACTACCCTTATTTCACATATTAATAGTAACATTTGCTTTCGTTGTCAATTATCATTAGTTACATTTATGGTTGATAATCGTGATTTTAACCACAACAAACTCAAGTTTTGATCACTTGAATAATACTAAGCATATTTTATTTGAGTAGTTATTTGTATCAATCGATGTTAAGACAATCTTAAACTATACTATATTTGACTAGTGTATCGCTGAAATTATACTGTGTTTTGGGCTCGTCAAATTTTGACGTCGTTGTCGGGGATTGACAATAAATAATATTTAAATAGTATCTTGTGTATTAATTCAAGTTTTTATTTTATTTTATTTTATTTCATGTAAATAATAATAAAATAGTTATTTCTGTTTATATTTAATTTTTATTTCTTTTGTTTGTTTTTTATTTAATTTGTATTCAAGATTTCTTTTGTAGCACCTGACAAGTTCTAGGGAGGAAAGCTTGAAGAAAACATACTTGAGGATTGAATTGAAAGTGCTAAAAGATGGAGCACAACCAACCAAGAAAAACTATTGCAGAGTTAGCAGCTGAATCTTGTCAAAACTCTGTTATTTGTTTTAAATATAGTGGAATCATCAATGGTTTAATTGTCAAGCAGGTAAGTATTCATCCTATGACTCATCTTATGAAAAGTGTCACTCTACTTCTAGTGCTTACATGAATGATGTTTCATATGAGCTCAATTCTAACTCTGAATGGAATGAATATCCTAATTATGATTGGAATGAGAGCGAAGTTAGACAACCACCTCAAGCGGAGAAGGGTAGCTTAGAAGAGCTTATGTATAAGTTCATGAAAAGTGCCGAAGAGAGATTTATACAGAATGATGCAATCATTGAGAACCTAACAACGCAATTGAGTCAATTAGTAAGTATTATTTCAGAGAACTCATTGCATTGTGATGGTGAACATATGAAGGAGATACCAAGTGATAATGAGCATACCCAAGAGGATGAGCATTTAGAGAGAGAAGTTGCTACTCTACAAGAAGATTCTGATTCGATTCAGATGATTAAGGATGATCAGACTTTGGTTGATTGTGAAATAATGGAAAAAGAGTTCAAACCTCTATCTATCCTTCCATGTTTACAATCTTCATTGGAGAAGAATGACAAATAAATGGTCTTGAACATAGAGGAAGAATATTCTCATGCCCTTTCTTCTTTGTTTACTTATTCTAATCTTGACCATGTTGATTTTATTTTTGGGAATTTTTAGGATGATGCATGGATTGATCTTGTGAAAGAATGCAGGTACAAGTTGAGAATCATCTTGCAGGAACAATTCACTGCTCAAAATGAGGCCAAGAAAGAAAGAAAAGAGTGGGTCTTACATTTATTTTCAAGAGAATTTTGTCTAATGAGCTCTATAAAGAACCCCAAGCAGCGAAAATAAGGAATGTATTTAGAATTAGGGGTTGAGTTCGTAAGTTCCCGGAGAAGGAAAAACCTCAGGAGAATATTCTCACCTCTTATCTTTTAATTAAGTGTCATGAGGACATGACACAATTTAAATTGTGGGGTGGGGAATGTAAATATATGTTTGTTTATTATTATTATTTTGCATAATTTTGGGTCTTAATCTTGCTTTAGGCAATAACCCCTTGGTTTTTCTTTGTGCTGCGGTTCTTTTGTGAGGGTTGATTTTCTTTAAACCGGTGTAGTTAGATTTTTAGGAGTAAAGAATTTAATGCTTTTGTGAGAATTAGAGGATTCTTCCTAAATTTGTCTATGCCCTGAGAATAATGAGTGTCGTGTTTGTGACGCCTAGGCTCACGTTTCAACTCATGTATAGGTACTAAAAATAATTACTTTGTCTCAATTTGTCCTAGGAGAGTGGGTGATAATTTTGGCTATGTTCTGTGCACGTGATTGATGTTTAGAACTTGCCCTAAGTGTCTGCAAAGTGAAATGGTAAGTCTTGATCAGTCTAGGAAGTGATATAGGCGTTTCTTTGTTGAGTTAGATAAGTTTTTTGATCCACCTAATTGCATGTATCCTAGTAAGCCCTGTTGAGCCTGTAATCCTATATCTTTGGCAACCACACTACAAGTCTAGCCTTTTTGGTTCAATTTTTCTATCTTTTTTAACCTTTAACCTCTCGTGAGCACTTGATGTTATTAAAAAAAATTTAAAAGATAATGGAAGTTTGGTTTGATTTTTGAGTGGAACTTTAGAAAAATAGAGAAAGATGCACTGTTAAAAACAAATTAGAGATCATCTAGTAAGGACTACCAAAAAGAGAAGAAAAAAAATGTGTTCTTGAAAGAAAAAACATAAAAAAGTTATTCCTTACTGGTGGTGATTCTTGCGTTATTTGTGCTTAAAGAAAATGGGAACTTGGTGCTAATACTTTAAAATCCAGAAAGGTTTGTTCAACATAAGTGTGGGGTTTGAATTGTGAAATTGTAAGTATTAAGTCTTAGAGAGGCGTAGTCACTATTATCCATATGTATCCTATCCGTCCCTCATCTTACATTACAACCAAATTAAGTCCTACTTGATCTTAAACTGAACGAGCTTGAATTAGTGGAGTAGTACACCAAGGGCAAGCTTATGGTACATTTTTTGTGGCACATGAACTTTGTTTCTAAGAGAGAGTGTAAATTCTTTCCATCTTAAGTCTCTGATTGTTCTTGAATTTTGTGTGTATGGAGCTATTTTATATTATTTGTGTGAGGGGCACATGATTTGCGAAAGCTAAGTGATATTCCTTGGCTTACCTGATAGATTAAATGAGCGAGGATTGTTAGTGCTTTTGAGTTGAGTCCTGAGGTTAGGTGATTACATATGGGTGCTATATTTGTTTTAAATATTCTTGGCATGACAAGTTAGGGAGAGTCATTTGAAAAGGTCATCATTCTTTGGAGTGTAGTTTGATTGCTCGAGGAAGAGCAATGATTTAAGTGTGATGGGTATGATGGTAGTCTAGAAACACAGGTTTTTAGCTATAATTCGCCTTTTATTTGCAACATTTCAATCGTGTTGAGCTATACTGTTTGTACTTTATATTTATTACGTGTGTTTTCTTGTATAGGACGTGTTCCCGAACAAACAAGCATTTTTAGAGCTTAAACGAAGATTTTAGCACTTCAAAATCTGAGTAAAAGTCCAACGAATAAATTGGGTCGAGTTTGGGTTCGAAGACTACAAAAAAAATACATTGGAGATGGAATTTGAAAAAAGAAAAGGAAAAAACATTATATATATTGGATCTTATCATCACATAATGATTATTTGTAATCATTATACAATGTTCATTGTATTCCAATATTACACTTTGGAATTGATAAGCAGTAAACGCACATTCGCTGGAAATATTTCCAGCGGTGACGCGCCAGGCCTGTGTCGGCAGATTCTTTATTTTCTGATTTTTTTTCAAGGGCAATCTCGTCCGAACACTTGGGATATTTTATAAATACATGGAGAATACGTTTTTCAGAGGACTTTTGACCTAGGGAGCATTGGAGGCACGTAGAAGAGTTCAGGCGCCTGAATTCGTTACTTTCCATTACAATTTAATTCAATGCGGAAGTTTGGATCAATCGTCGATTGTTATGTCTTCTAATTCTAATTCTTCTATGTTCTTTTATTCTATTATGGAGTAGTTTTCTTATAGGGTTTTGACAAGACATGATGTATTGATTGACGTTTGTAGATTCAATTTTTATTTTATTGCTTGAATTCGTTAATGGAATTTTGATTTGATTTGCTGAGTTATTTACTATTTTATTTAATCGAAAGAGGAATAGTTTGGTGAATATCTCTACATTATTTTGTTAGATTTTAATTGGTGATTCTTCTAAGTAATTGAAAGAGCTTCTTGAATTATTGGTTGAACCAAGAGAGAAAAATATTCGAGAGACGTTTTTCTTTAGACTAAACCCTTAATATTTTCTTGCATATGCTCACAGAGCTTTTCATTAGTCTTGAACTCATGGATAGTAGATTTACGTGATTGTTGAGATATTTTTGGATGCTTTAATCGCAAGAAGAAGTGTTCTGTGAATTATCTTAATATAAATCTGATAAAACTCTTGATTGAATGAGTATGTTGAGTAATCGGAAGAAAATCTTGAATATTTATCTTGGGTTATAACTGACGGTATTTTTGAGAAGTCTTCGTAGACCTATTTATATCCATAGTTTTTGAACATTCTCAAGGCTTGCATTGGTTTAATTTATGGAATATGAATAAATAATCGGAAGGGGTTTATTAGATTCTTGAGTAAACTAATTACTTATTGAATTCGAAAGAGTCAATAAATTTTAGATGAGAATGATAAAACGAATGGAACTAATTACTAAAATCTTGCATATGTCTTGTCTACTACCCTTATTTCTCATATTAATAGTAATATTTGCTTTCGTTGTCAATTATCATTAGTTACATTTATGGTTGATAATCGTGATTTATAACCACAACAAACTCAAGTTTTGATCACTTGAAGAATACTAAGCAAGTTTTATTTGAGTAATTATTTGTATCAATCGATATTAAGATAATCTTAAACTATACTATATTTGACTAGTGTAGCGCTTAAATTATACTGTGTTTTGTGCTCGTTAGTTACCTCTAATTTAACCTCAACAATATTTCAGGCTATTGAATTTGTGGATCATGAAGACCATCCTTGTCACTATATTTATCTTGGGAACCTTTCAAGGCCTAGAAAAAGTTGTCGTCCCATCAAAAGGATGGTGTAAATCTGTTGATAATAAGAAACTAAAAAATGAGTTTTCTGAAGTAAACACCATTAGCACTACTTCTGAGAATGAGGTGAACGAGGGCTATGAAAGCTATGGTGGAGAGTCTTCTAATTCAAACTCTCACCTCTATTTCCCAACTAACGAACTGCATCATGCTCCCTGTTGCTCCCAAACGCACACGCAAGTATATGCGGTCGCCAAGTAATATAGTGACTTGTAAAAGTCGAATATCGAACCCACAGAGACTTATGATCAACGATTATAAAATAATTTACTATCACTACTAATTACGCAAGTATGAAAGAGAATATATGTTTTGTTTTATAAATAATGCTGAAAAGTAAGTAATTAACTAATTTATTCTAACAGTTTGATAAGAACATTTGTTGAGACTTGAATTTATCACAGAAAGATGAATATTTTATGGCCGTGGTTGGTTCACCAATCATGTTGCGTCATTCGAGTAACTAACCCTAGCAGTTTTATTCACAATTGCTAATTAACCGGATTATTAACCGTGTAGCATTCTTCCGAACAACTATCCGCCGATTCAGAATAGTTCGCCGCCTATATTCCTATGGAGTTGGCCTGTTAAGAATGCAATTCGTTCACGATATCTAATTGAATGCGGTGTCTAGGTATATTCTTATCCTAGTCACTAATCCTAGCCCTACTTTAGGGATAATCAGATCACACTCTCCTTACTTCTTCTCTAATCTAATAACGTCTTTTCCAAGCACGTATATTAAATATTAAATAGGACTCGACTGTTGCGCAGGCAATCAAGAAATTTAGATCATAAGTAAAGAAACAATCGTACGTGAATAAACTACTAAGATTTAATTCCATATAAAACGTCAACAATCATTGTTACACCACAATCCCAGAATTTGAAAAAATTTAGCCACTCATAATTGTATCAAGAACACAAGAATTCATGATTAAACTAGAGTTTAATGAAGAAAAGAAAATAAAAAATAAAGATGAACAGAGTATAGCTTACAAGTCTCCTAAAAATTAATCAGCGTAACCTTAAAAAACTCCCAAAGGGTCTATTTATAGTCTAGGTTAAAAGATAAAACAAGTAAACCAAATCCCACTAAAAATAGAAAATTCGTTGTGGCCTTGTGTGATGCACCCGTGACGCACATGCATCGCGGGTGTGTTTGCAGATTTTGAGTTCCAAACTTCAGAAAGGCAGTGTGGTCGCCATGTACATGCGACGCAACTTCATAGTAGCTTGCTCAATCAAGCTGATATCTCAAACTTCAAAGAGGCTTTAGACAGGTGAGTGACGCATATGTATCGCACCTGCACTTCTTCAATCTGCAGAAGGAGAATCAAAGAGTCCATCTCTATGCCCTGTGCGTGCGACGCAACTGCAGCGTACAGGGTACCTGCAGTGATTAAATTTTCCAATAAGTGATTCACAATCTCTTCATCATCTTTCCCCCCGTACAATTGCGTCCAACATCCACCAAAATTGCTTGGTTTCAACTCATTTGTCTTCGTTGTACCTAAATACACAAGAAGCACCAATATAAGCTTAAATACAACAATTTCACCATAAAGTACGCAATTAAAGCACTAAGATTAGAGGTAAAGTGACACTAAATATTAGATATTTGTGCCAAATATCACCACCCCACACTTAGACTTTGCTCGCCCTTGAGCAACCCCCTAGCACCTACAATACTTCACTAGACACAACAACTACCAATCAGAACAGGTCTACTCAGGCTATGGCTAACAGTATACTTTCAAAATCATTTTACAAACCACAATTCGAGAGAATTCTCACTATACTCATGCCAACATATTTACACATCTAAACCACGAACAACCTTCTCAAAATAACTCAATATCAAAAATTGACTCAATGACACCACTTTAATAGAATCATCATGATACCCACAGAGAAACCAACACTTAACCTATCCTACGTAAATTATGCGCCCTCACCGAAAGAGAGTTTTCCATATCTCACATGGTTTTCACTTTGAACTAATTTGAATGGACAGAACCAATCAACAATTTACGCTCACTCCCGCAAAGAACCTCACGTGCAATGTATGACGAACCATAGGCTTGCTCTTAGTGTAACTGCTTCACTAATACAAGTATATTAAATCTAGGATCAATGAGGTCTTA
Source organism: Anisodus acutangulus (assembly GCA_029783415.1). Classification (NCBI taxonomy): domain Eukaryota; kingdom Viridiplantae; phylum Streptophyta; class Magnoliopsida; order Solanales; family Solanaceae; genus Anisodus; species Anisodus acutangulus. The sequence goes on from CM056489.1 coordinate 24,513,326, forward strand.
AAGGGATGTATATAGGCTAAGGGACGGGTAGGATATATTTTGGATAAAATAGTGAATATTCTCCCTAAGAACTTTAATACACACAACTTTGACAATTAACCACACTTCTTTATTATCAACCAACACCCATTCATCCCAATCATGCCCCAAATAATAAGCACCAATTATTTTGCATACACCAACTAGCAGGGAAAAATTGTTTCAACATTTCACACTTTTCTCTTTTTTTTCTCTTTTTATACTTATAAATATTCCCAACTAGCTAGTACTACATTTAATACTTAGGTGCACCTATATACTGTGTTCGAGCATCAACTAGAAAGCCATCCCACTCTCTCTTACTTTTCCACTCCATTTATATCATTACATCATTAAAGTGTTTAGGGAGTAAGAAGGATCAAATTTAGGCAAAATAGAATGAATGGGACTGACTTATCAATGGCTACCAAGGAAAAAGTATAAAGGCTCAACGGGGATGACTAGGGAAATTATTTACAGGAAGGAAAACTAATGCTAATTTTTAGCTAACAAGGAATGCCTCTATCACTTCCTAGATCAACAACTTCATTTCATTTCACTTCACAAATACACTGGGAAAGTTCTATACATCAATACATAACACGGAGTACACAAAAACACCTTAGACACATGGCACACAATTAACTCAAGATGGAGCTATATCAGTCCTCAATTAGAAAAACATAAGATAATTCAAATTAAGCTCAAATGGGTCATCTAAGAGTCATGAATACGAACCTAAGTTTCTCAAAGAAGGTTATTTTTCTTTCTTTTTGTTAAGCATGATTTTTTATTTTAAACACAGAGAATTTCTCATTATCATATTTCACCTAACCTGAGTAACTAGCATTTAATTGGCTTTTGGAATTGGTTTCCCCTAGAAAAACTAATACCCGGTTCAAAGGTTCCCCCCTCGGTAAAGAACCGTGGCCATAAAAAAACCCAATGGGGCGGGTGATGTATGCCACTAATGAGAGATTCAAGAAGCTACTAAAGAAAATAGAAGAAACAAAAATCTTTTTGAAATTTTCTACCAATCTATTTTTTTCTAAGACTCAAAGCTACTAAAAGAAGATCCTACGGCTTATGAGTTATCACCCTTAACCTTAAAATTGTACATTACAATGGATGTATTTCCCAACCCACATTTAAAATATGCAGTGCCATAAATGCATATATAATCAATTGAAAGCAAAATAAGGTAAGAAATACTCCCTAGGGCCCACTAGGGCCTAGTCCTCCTCATCAATGTCCTCCGGGTCGGACCTCTCTTCATATTCCTCATCATCAGGGTCTCCTTGTGGCTGCGACTCCACTTCTTCACCAGCTTCCAAATCTACCAACATCAGATCCACTAAACAGACATCCTCACCTTCGGGTAGACGAGCATTCTCACCAAGAAATTCCCTAGAGTATATGGTATGCGGGGCCTCGGCATAGACACTCGAATAGTCCAACCTAAACTGCTCTCTTTGTATCACCATCATCTTGTGCATTTGGGTGATAAAGGTAGACTGGCCCGAACATTCCTCAGCGGGAGTGAGGTTGTGCTTCACGGATTGCCCCCGTATTAAGACTTTGAGATATCAATTGTGCTATCAAGTGGGTCAAGAACCCTATCAAGTGAGTGAGCCAAATCATTATTCAACATCATCAGATAAGTGGTCAGTGTGTTGCCATAGCTAATTGGTTTGCCTTTCAATACCTCATCTTTACCATCTCTTTTATCATCCAATACCCAATATTAATCGGCATCCCCTTCTTCAAAAAGTACACTATGCACACCATTACCTTACTCACACTTGAGTAATGATCAAGATGCATGATCTTGTAGTTCAGCATCGTAGCCAAACACGAGCCTCCCTACGAAAATTTCTCATCTTCAGACTTTTGTGCCTCTGGTACTTATTATCATAGTGTGCCCATATTACCTTAGAATCCGTCCCACATAAGGTCTCACATATAGCTTTGTAGTTGGGCTTCATAATAAAGTTATTCAATGATGCTATTGGATGATCAGGTACCCCATGTATGGCACACAAAGTAGATAGATGCAACATGACATACTCTCTTCACACAAGAACAATCGGATGCTCATCATCAGATCGTGCCATAGCAAAATTAGCATACAACTCTAGAACCATATCAATATTTGCAGGCCCTGACTGCTCGAAGACTGACTTCCAACCTATGACGATAATCTTATTATAAATATCCCTGAAGTTCCAATTCAATGGGTCCGGATTCACAGGCCTCTTAGGTATGTACCCCTCTAACAAATCAAAGTTGTTGTACCATTCCTTCGCATACCCACCACTAAGCTGGAAATATGGGGGGTGGAAGGTTAGCAGCTCTTCGGGGAACGGGGAGAGTTGGATTTTCGCCCGCCTCAAATTTTGAAGCCTGCTTCTTCTTTGGAGGGTTTCGAGAGAGCCCCATTTTTGTGCCCTGGAATGAGGATGTCGTAACTGCCTTTCCTTTTGATTTTGGGTTAACCATAGTGCCTGCAACAAGAAGCATCCAAATAATAAGTATATATAATCCAAAAGAAGGGTTGTGGAACGACCCCACACTTACTTCAAACTACTCATTTTTGAACTACTTGACATTTTACATAAGGGAACGTTCATGGCTTCTTAATCCGGGGTTGAACCGACCCCACACTTACTACCAACTATGGTACAAAAATGGAAAACAAAGAAGTTATCTATTCTTTATTACTCCTAGAAAGCAATAAAACATGTTTTAGGACTTAGGTCTTTTCATGCTCATTATCAAAATTTCTTTCAACTCCTCAATTTTATGTGTTTTTGGATGCCCAAGGATTGGTATAGATATTTAAAGTTCCATTGCTACTCAAGACTTCACAATTTTCACTAAATATATGATTCAAGCAAGTTATCAAATACTTTGTGGGAATAGAATCATCCCTTTGATTATAACAACAATGGGAGTTGTATAACCCTCCCTTTTTCAATGGGAAGTCATATTCTAGCCCTAGCAATAAATAATCAAGCACACAATACCAAACCCCGACCAACTTCCCCCAACCCCAGCAACCCTAATTTTTAACTTCAAATAAAACTCAAGAACAAGGTAATTAGGGAAGGGGAATTTATGAATTTATGATGAACTTCACTTACCTTGGGATGTTGATGAGGGATGAGGATGATTCTTGAGTTTAATTGAAAGTTAAAGTGAGTAGGGAAGGGTTTTTGATCGGACTTGAGAGTTTGAGAGAGAGAGTGAAATAACTTTTGTAAGGGTCCGTTGGTTTTAAAGACTTATCAAAAAAATTGGAACTGGGCCGACCCGTGCGATGGGTCTGCATCACATACCCAGCGTGGGTCAAAGGCCACTCTGAAATTCAGAGGGGTCGTGCGCTGTATGTGCGTCGCGTGCACATCGCACAAATTCACCCTCTTAATCACAGTCTACAAATCTCACACATTTGTTCTCCTTGATTCAATGTTGCCTCGTTTTGCATTCCCTCTCCTTCCCAAGTCCTACAACAAGTACAAACATAACACTATAAAAAGTTGGGTTGCCTTGCAACAAGCACCTGACTTAACATCATGGCACGACAAACATTTTTTTTTGTATTTTCCCCCTTTTCTCATTTTTTTGTTGTTTTCATATTCTACATTACAAAAGCACGGGTTGCCTCCTGTGAAGCACTTGATTTAACATCGCGTCACGACATAAGTCTTTCTGCTAATCATCATTAAAGAGCACCTGCTCCTTCTCTTTTGCAATATCTCCATCCCAATAATGCTTAAGGCGGTGCCCGTTGTCTAAGAACATGCGCGCCCCATCTAATATTTGTATTTCCACCACTCCATGAGGCATGCTTCGCATCACAACAAATGGACCTGACCAACGAGATTTCATCTTACCAAGGAATAGCCTTAACCTAGAGTTGAACAAGAGTACTTGCTGCCCTGACATAAATTCACGATGCTGAATATGTTTATCGTGCCACTTCTTGGTCTTCTGCTGTATAACTTGTCATTTTCATAAGCCCCCAAACTGAATTCATCTAGCTCGTAGATCTGCAGTAACTATTTCTCACCTGCTAAGCTCATATCGAGATTGATCTTTTTAATTTCCCAATTTCTTTATGTTCCAGCTCGACGGGTAGATGATATGCCTTCCCATAAATCAGCATGTAGGGAGAGGTCCCAATAGGCATTTTGTATGCTATCTGGTACACCCACAAAGCATCATCTAGCTTGGCTTCCTAATCTTTCCTCTATACATTCACTATTTTTTCCAAGATTTGCTTTACTTCTCTGTTGGACACTTTCACTTGTCCATGTGTTTGAGGGTGGTAAGCAGTAGCAACCTTGTGTTTCACCCGATATTTTGCCAAGAGGTTCTTCATCAACTAATTGCTAAAATGGAAACCCCCATCAATAATCATTTCCTTCGGAGTGCCGAATCTTGAAAATATATTTTTTTGCATAAAATTTACCACCACTTTTGCATCATTGGTGGGAAGAGGGACTGCCTCCACCCATTTTGACACATAATCCACTGCCAGGAGAATATATTTGTTTCCATACGATGGTGGGAATGGTCTCAGGAAATCGATGCCCCATGTAATTAAATTTCCACCTCTAAGATATTGTTCAGAGGCATCTCATTCTTCCTAGAAATATTGCTCGTTCATTGATATCTATCACAACTTTGGGAAATGCATGTGCATCCTTAAACAACGTTGGCTAGTAAAAACCCGATTGCAATACTTTAGTGGCAGTACGATCACCTCATAAATGCCCCCCATATAGGGAAGAATGGCAACTCTCCAATACTTGATGTACCTCAATTTGCAAGATGCATCTTCTCACAAGTTGATTGGGACCTTTCATGAATAGATATGGTTCATCCTAGATGTAGAACTTCGAATCATGATATATCTTCTTCCACTGTTGAGTGGTAGTTTCAGGTGGGTAGATCCCACTCACTATGAAGTTCACAATATCCGCATATCAATGTACTTCAGCATCCGGAATAGCAAAGAAATGCTCATCAGGAAAAGCTTCTCAGATTTTCTCATCTTCCATGATATGATCATGACTCTCTAATTGTGAAACATGGTCTACAACCTGATTTTCTATCAACTTACGGTCTTTGATCTCCACATCGAATTTCTGCAATAAGAGTATCCACCGAATTAGTCTGGGTTTCGCATCTTTCTTGCTGAATAAGTACCAGAGTGCAGCATGATATGTATACACCGTGACATGAGTTCCCATAAGGTAAGACCGAAACTTATCAAAAGCATACACCACAACTAATAGTTCTTTCTCAATAACCGTGTAGTTCATCTGAGCAGCGTCCAACGTCTTACTGGCATAATAAATGGAGCGAAAAATCTTCTCTTTGATCTGGCCCAGAATAGCGCCTACTACATTATCACTAGCGTCGCACATCAATTCAAATGACAAGTTCCAATCCGGTGCTATCATTATCATTGCAATCACCAATCTTCGCTTCAACTCCTCAAACGCTTTCAGACAAATATTGTGGAACATGAACTTCACCTCCTTCTCCAATAGGTTACACATTGGACTAGATATTTTAGAGAAGTCCTTCATAAACCGTCTATAGAATCCTATGTGACGGAGAAAGCTACGTACTCCCCTTACAGCCACAGGTGGTAGTAGTTTCTCAAAAACTTCGACATTAGCACGATTAACATCGAGACATCTTTTCAACACCTTATGCCCGAGAAAAATACCCTCTCAGACCATAAAGTGACACTTCTCCCAATTTAGTAATAGGTTAGTCTCTTCACAACTTGCAATGACTCAATCTAGATTCTTCAAACACGTTTTGAAAGAGCTCATGAATACAAATAAGTCATCCATGAAAACTTCCACAAAGTCCTCTATCATTTCAGAAAATATTGCCATCATACACCTTTGAAAAGTCACAGGTGCATTTCATAAGCCGAATGACATTCTCTTTAAAGCATACGTACTATAGGGGCATGTAAATGTGGTATTCTCCTGATCTTCGGGAGCAATAGCTATCTTGTTATAACCTGAATATCCATCAAGAAAATAATATAACTCTTTCCTGGCCAATCTGTCCAGCATCTGATTAATTAACGGAATGGGGTAGTGATCTTTCCTAGTGGTCGCATTCAGCTTGCGATAATCCATGAAAATCCGCCACTCTACAATTGTTCTCATTGGGATGAGCTAATTTTCGTCATTTATCACCAATGTCATCCCTCCTTCTTTGGGATACACTATACTGGGCTCACCCACTTGCGATCAAAGATCGGATAGACAATGTATGTGTCTAACCACTTAATTACCTATTTCTTAACCATTTTTTTCATTACCGGATTTAACCTCATTTGATATTGTATACTTGACTTATGATCCTCCTCCAAAAGTATCATGTGCATGCAAAATGTAGGGTTGATGTCCTGAATGTCAGATATCTGCCAACCCAATGCTCTCTTTCAGTTTTTCAGGACCCCCAAAGACATCTCTATTTCTGCCTCATTTAACTCAGCTTCTAGAATAACTGCAAGAGTTTTACCCTCACCCAAGTACGCATATTTGAGATGCGGGGGTAGGGGTTTCAACTCTAATGTAATAAAAGTGACGTCCTTGCACAAACATGATGAAATGAAGAATGACGTCCTTGCACAGATGTAATGCAAAATGACGTCCTTGTCCAGACGTAACGCAAAATATCATCCTTGCACAGACGTAATGCAAAATGACGTCCTTGCACAGACGTAATGAGATGCGATGTCCTTGCACAGACGTAATGAGAATTACGTCATTGCACAGACGTGGTGCAAAATATCATCCTTGCACAGACGTAATGAGATGCGACATCTTTGCACAGACGTAATAAGAATGATACCCTTGCACAGACGTGATGCAAAATTGTCCTTGCACAGATGTAATGAGATGTGACGTCTTTGCACAGACGTAATGAGAATGACGTCCTTACATAGACATGATAAAATGATATCATCCTTGCACATACGCAATGCAAAATGACATCCTTGTACAGACGCAGTGATATATGACCCTGAGGCCGAAAGGCTATGTTGAAGTTCTTGCAAACTCAATATGGATGAAAAGCTAATATGTGGACATAGGCGATGTAAGATTAATAGATGAGGATGAGAATGTGACCCTGTGAGTCAAAATATTATCCTTGCACAAACAAACCGCGGTTGAAACCCTGTAGGTCAAGATGACATCTTTGTACAGATGCAAAACAGGAACGTGATCCTTGCATGCCGTATTGTGATGCGGATGCTCTTTGCAAAATTAAACATAAATATTGCGGCTTCCTTGCCTTTTCAACCTGAAGAACCTGTACTCAAAGAAATTTGTGAATTTGGGGGGAGGGGCGGTTGAATCGCGTTGACTTTGTAGCTTGGGCTCTTGATACTTACAGGTCCCACTAGTTCGGACCTGTAACCCCTGTCTGGTTTCCAATCTTGGTTAGTTGTTAATGAAAATATTTGTTGAAAATAACTTGCTTATAAGAAAGTATGCATATTAATAAGAATTTACGTCGAGCTCTTGAATAGTGACATGCAGTAAAACAAAGCAAACATCTTATCCAAAATTCTTCTCCTGACTGAAGACTTAGTTGGCCAACACTTTTCCATGTTTATCGGCGTCTTCTTGCAGTGAACCCTTAAAATTTGCCCCAGTTTCTGGTATGTGAGGATACTGAACTTTCAACTGGACAAGATCGAGTCTTGTGTCGGTCTTGTGTGGGTTGCTTGCCTGTCCTATCAAGGCGATCAGATGAGCGTATTTCGTTACATGCAAGATAAGGGAGAAAAATTTCTAATGGTGTGACCGAAGCCGATATAAGCCGCCTACGTATCCCAACAAGGGAATCAGGTCATACGTAGTTCGTTACAAGCAAAAGGGGTTGTAAGGTTTCCTAAAAATGGGACTGAAGCTGATGTGGGCCGCCTACGTATCCCGTCGAGGGAATCAGGTAATAACGTAGTTCATGTTACAAGTAAATGGTATTTTGGGGAAATTTGTGCTTTAAAGAGACGGAACCCGAATGGGTTCTTTGCGTATCCCGTTAAGGGAGCGCGACTTTTACAACATAGCAAATGCACTACATAGAAAAGTTCCTAAATGTAGTATATTTTCACCACATCCTGCATTGATAGATTTTGGCCATACTTCGCCGTCCATTTTAGCTAGGATTAGTGCCCCTCCAGTTAGCACTCGGTGAACTATGTAAGGCCCTTTCCAGTTAGGTGGGAATTTTTCTTTCGCTTCATTTTGGTGCGGGAATGCACATTTTAACACCAATTGCCCCGGTTTGAAAATCTTTGGTTTCACTTCTTTGTTGAAAGCTTTGGCCATTGTGTTCTGATAAAGTTGCCCATGACAAACTGCATTCATCTGCTTTTCATCAATCAGCATCAATTGCTCGTATCGATTTTATATCCACTCGGCTTCGCTCAACTCGGCTTCTTGGATAATTCTTAAAGATAGTATTTCTACCTCTGCTGGTAACACAACTTTTGTTCCATTGACCAAAAGATATGGTGTTGCCCCAGTGGAAATCCTGATTGTAGTGCGATAGCCCAAAAGTGCATAGGGCAAATGCTCATGCCAGTGCTTGTAATTATCAACCATCTTCAGCAGTATTCTCTTGATATTTTTATTGGCTGCTTTGACTGCTCCATTCATCTGAGGTCGATATGGAGTGGAATTGCGGTGAGTGATCTTAAACTTCTCACATACCTCATGCATCAAATTATTATTGAGATTGGCTCCGTTATCTGTTATAATCGACTCAGGAATTCCAAATCGGCAAATGATGTTATTGCGGACAAAGTCAACTACCACCTTCTTCGTCACTAACTTATTTGACGATGCTTCTACCCACTTCGTGAAGCAGTCAATTGCCACTAGAATGAATATATGTCTATTTGACGCGGCAAGTTCAATAGGACCAATGACATCCATGCCGCAAGCTGCAAATGACCAAGGAGAACTCATCACATTGAGCTCGTTAGGAGGTACCCGGATTAAGTCTTCATGAATCTGACACTGATGGCACCTTCGCACAAAGCGCATGTAATTTGTTTCCATGGTCATCCAAAAATACCTCGCTCGCAGAATCTTCTTTGCTAAAGTAAAGCCATTCATATGAGGCCCGCACGTGCCTCCATGTATCTCTTCAACTAACCTTCTTGCCTCTTGGGCATCAACATATCTTAACAAACCTAGATCTGGAGTCCTCCGATAAAGGACTTCTCCGTTTAGAAAGAAATGGTTTGCTAACCTCTGAAGTATCTTCTTTTGAGTGCTGGTTATGCCTTCTGGATATTCGCACGCCTTGAGATGCCCCTTAATGTCGTGGTACTAAGGCTTCCCATCCAGTTATTCATCTATGTGGAAATAATAGGTTGGTTGATCCAACAAGTTCACCTTGATATGATCAATGTAACTCTTATCCGGATGTTGAATCATAGAGGATAGAGTTCGTGGAATATGCTTGAACTCTATCTCGCTGAACCTTTTGCACAATTCTTTTATGCAATGCAGGTAAGGAAGTATCTTCACGTTCTTGGTGGCCCATTCACCTTGTACCTGATGAATTAATAAGTCTGAATCACCGATAACCAACAATTCTTGTATGTTTATATCAACGGTCATTCTAAGTCTGAGTATACAAGCTTCGTATTCTGCCATATTATTGGTGCACAGGAATCTGAGCTTCGCCGAGATTGTGTAGTGCTGACCCGATTCTAAAATCAAGACTGCTTCGATACCAACTCCTTTGAAGTTTGCAGCTCCGTCAAAGAACATTCTCCAACCCGAGTATTCTTCTGAGATATCTTCTCCAACAAACAATACCTCTTCATCTGGAAAATAAGTCCGAAGAGGCATGTATTCTTCATCTACGGGGTTTTCAGCAAGATAATCAGCTAGCGCTTGTCTTTTGATGGCCTTTTGGGTAACATATATGATGTCGAACTCACTTAGCAAGATTTGCCATTTTGCTAGCTTCCCAGTAGGCATGGGCTTCTGATAGATGTATTTGAGCGGGTCCATTCTTGAGATGAGATAAGTGGTATACGCAGACAGATAATGTCTAAACTTTTGTGCCACCCAAGTCAAGGCACAACAAGTGTGTTCCAGCAAAGTATGTCGAGCTTCATAAGGCGTGAACTTCTTGCTCAAGTAGTATATAGCTTGCTCCTTCTTTCCTGTTTCATTATGTTGTCCCACCACACATCCAAATGCATTTTCTAACACAGACAGATATAACAACAAAGGCCTTCTGGGTTCTGGAGGCACCAAAACAGGCGGATTAGACAGATATTCCTTAATTCTATCAAAAGCTTGCTGGCAATCTGTTGTCCACTTGGTAGCGGCGTCTTTCTTCAGTAGCTTGAATATTGGCTCACATATCACTGTTTATTGCGCTATGAACCTGCTGATATAATTGAGACGACCGAGAAAACTCATCACGTCCTTTCGACTCTTTGGATGAGGCAAGTGTTGAATAATTTTTATCTTCGAGGGGTCCAATTCAATGCTCTTTCTACTCACGATAAAACCTAACAGTTTCCTAGCAAGGACACAAAATGCACACTTTGCAGGATTTAACTTCAGATTGTACTGCCTCAACCGGTCAAAGAATTTCTTCAAATTTGTCAAGTGATTTGAAGCCCTTCGCAACTTGATAATAATGTCATCCACATAGACCTTGATTTCCTAATGGATTATATCATTAAAAATAGTAGTCATGGCTCTCATATAGGTGGCACCTGCATTCTTGATTCCGAACAGCATTACCCGGTAATAGTTTACTCCCTAAGGTGTAGTGAATGCTGTCTTTTCTGTATCTTCCTCATCCATCATGATTTGGTGGTAACCAGCAAAGCAATCAACAAATGACTGCAACTCATCTTCGCACAGTTATCAATGAGTATGTGGATATTTGGGAGAGGGAAATCATCTTTAGAGCTAGCCTTGTTGAGATCCCGATAATACACACATACCAGTATTTTTCCATATTTCTTAGGCGCAGGTACGATGTTGTCTATCCAAGTTGGGTACCTTGTAACTCGAATGACCTTTGCATCAAATTGCTTGGAAACTTCTTCCTTGATTTTTAAATTCAAACCAGGCTTGATTTTCCTCAACTTTTGCTTCACCGGAGGGCAAGATGGCTCGATGGGTAATCTATGTGAAATAATATATGTGCTCAAACCTGGCATGTCGTCATAAGACCAAGCAAATATGTCGATATATTTCCTTCCACAAATTCTTTCTTTTGTGCAGTGCTCAGATGGACGTTGATTCTTGTTTCCTTCACAGGTTCTGCGTCTCCCAAATTTACTGCCTCTGTTTCATCAAAATTTGGCTTTGGCTTATTCTCAAAATGCTCTAATTCTTTCGGCTGTGAGTCTTCCTCATATTCCTCGAAGTCATGTTCGTCGTTTGGACTTTGTTCTCTTGTTTCATAACATGTCACATTCACATTATTGACAGATTTATTAGTTTGCATGCTGAAAGAGAAAAGAAAATTATTAAACAAAACGAATTTTGAAATAGCGAAAGCAATATGGATTTGTCATTTAAGCTTTCAAAAGGCGGAGGCAAAACACATTAAATGCATAAATGCGATTCAGGCCTCAATCTGAATAGCATTGTTTCATTAAGTACTAATGCAATTTCTACCAAGCTTCTCGGAGAAAGAGGGCAGGGGCACAAGTCCAATTTTTCAAAATATCTCTCTGCTCTCCATCTCCAGCGTAATCATCCAGAATCACATTGCATTATGCTTCTTTTTCAGCAATGAAAAGACTTTTGATCCCTTCCGCGAGGTTGTCTGCATCATATTCCTTTGATTCTTATGCAGCGCATGCTTTGACAAATGACTGATTCAGAGGCGGAACAGGCTTTGGCAAGGAAGTATCTTTTTTCCTTCAGAGATTGGTCGATAAGACTTCTTCAGGAATGGTTCGTATCCAACACCAAAAGTATCCTTTTTACTGAGCAAATGAATCGGCTCCGCTACACCTTCCAAGTTCATACGAGGCCTCGACCATGCTTAAAGACATTTTTTAACATTTCCTAGGCCACCATTGTGAGAACCCGAGGTAATTTTAGCTTTTCAGCTTTAGAAGCACATGTAATCTCCCTGATATGGAAAACAAATCCATCCAACCTCTCTACACTTTCAACAACAGGGATTTTGCTTTCTTGATATATTGAATTGCTCCCGTCTCCGTGTATCACTACCTCGTGATGATTCCAGACAAACTTCAAGCTCTGGTGTAGGGTAGAAGGGACTGCACCAGCCATATGGATCCAAGGTATTTCCATCAGCAAGTTGTAGCCAATAGATATATCTAACACTTGGAATTCCACGACGAACTCTACAGGTCCTACTTCCAATGTCAAATCGATTTCCTCCATAACGTCCATTTGGGCTCTATCAAAACCTTTAACTCTCACATGGCTTTCGCGAATCTTTCTAATGTCAATTCCCAGGGCTCAGAGAGTTGTCACAGGGCAGATGTTGATATCTGAGCCTCTATCAATCAACACTCTAGAAATGAACTTGTTCATGCACTTTACAGTTATGCTCAACACTTTGTTGCACTCCAAGCCTTCAAGAGGCAACTCTTTGTCGTGAAAACAGACTGTATGGGCCTCTAAAATTTGTCCGACCAAGGCCGAGAGATTCTTGTCGGTGGTCTCCCTTAGAACATAAGTTTCTTTTAGTACCTCCAACAAAGCACGCCCGTGGGTTGCGGAATTCATCAACAATGATAGAAAAGAAATTTGGGTAGATGTTTTCTTCAGCTGTTCTACAACGGAATATTCCTTAGTTGGCATTTTCCTCCAGAACTCTTCCATTTTGGCCTCTGTTACGGCCTTTTTTGGATTGTCTTCCTTTCCTAGCTCTTCTCGCGCTACATCTGCAGGGGCATAACACTGCCCAGATCTTGTCATACCAACGGCGACAACTTTTACAATTTATTTTTCTTTTCCCATGCTCCTTTCCCCAGTCGAATAACTCCAAGGAACAGTTTTGGTATCAAAAGACGGTGTCATGATCCGCGGCTTTGGAGGAAGCACTTCCACTTCAAACGGTGCCCTCACTTGAACTGTAATTATAGGGGTGATAAAGGTCGATGATTCAACTTTTCTCTCTCTCTGGACTGGCACAATAGTCCCTTCCAAATTGTTTTCCTCATCAACAGTGATCATGTTCACATTGGCATTGTCATGATTTGGCAAAGGGTTATTGTTTACATTAGGGGGAGCTCCTTTCAGTTGAATGACTCCTTCTTTGATCAATGTCTGGATTTTGTCTTTGAGGGCATAGCAACTTCCAGTGTCGTGTCCAGTGATTCCAGAGTGGTATGCACAATGCGTGGTCTTATCATACCATCTGGGAATAGTGTTGGGGATATTTCTTGGGATGGGTTGGAGTATTCCTGCAGTTCTCAGTCTTTCATACAACTGGGATAGAGGTTAGGCTAAAGGTGTATAAGTTTTGAATGGCTTTCTTTCGTAATTTGTGTGGGGTCTGGGTGCGTTTGGTGGATGGACTCATGGCTGAGGTGAGTATGTAGGTCGATATTGTTAGGGATTCAGATAGGTAGGCGCTCGAGGTGGGCTATATATTGACTGGGTATGGTAGACATGGTATGGAGCAGGTGAGTGTTAATATTAAGGCTGAGGGCTTTGGGCGTTTTGGCTATAATAGAAAGGTTGAGGACTTTGGGTGTTTTGGTTGCAGTAGGGAGGCTAGGATGATGGGCTTTAGTAGGTTGACTTTTGGTTTGGCCTATTTTCCTGGACCATCATGACAGGTTACACTCCGTCCCTCTTCTTCTTGATTGCTCCCCCAAATGAGTCCAATTGAATTGCCTTACTCGTTGCTTGCAACGCTGCCAAGTTTATGATTCTTCCTGTTTTGATACCCTCTTCTATGAAATATCCCATCCTTACAACTTCAAGAAACTCCGTCCTATGATGCTTATCATTCTTTCATAGTATGCTGCATCTTTCAAAGATTGCACAAAGAGAGCGGTCATCTCACTTTCCGCCATCGGGGGTTGAAACTTTGTTGCTTCTTCCCTCTACTTCACGGCGTATTCTCTAAAGGTCTCTGTGGATTTCTTTTCCAACTTCATTAAATAAAATCTATCCAAGATTGTGTCAGTGTTAAACCTAAATTTGTCCATAAAATCTTATGCCATCGCGCCCCAATTATGCTATTTCTGCGGATCTTGGCTTGTGTATCAGTCAAGCGCTTCTCCTGTCAAACTCCTTATGAACAGCTTCATTATGATGGACTGGTCTTTACCTAGTCAACTAGCTTGTCACAGTACGATCTTAAATGAGCGCGAGGATTTCCCTATCCATCAAACAAGTCAAATTTTGGCACCTTATATCCGACAGGCAACTCAACGTCGCGATGCATGCACAGATCATCGTACTCGAGTCCTTCATGTCTCTTGCTTGTTTAGATGTTCTTGAATGCTTATTTTAGGCTATGAATTTCTCTCGCCATACTTTTATCGGTTCTGATCCTTACTTGCTTTTCCATCTCTTCATACTGGTCAATTTCATGAGGAGGTATGTTTGGTATGGTGGTAGTAAAAGGTTGGGCTTCCGTTACATATATCGGTGGCACATACTTCTTGTTATGGTTAGCGATGTGTGTCATCGGTATTTGTTGGGTTGCTTGGTAATTTTGCGTGGGAGGGATATTTTGGACGAGTGTGGTAGTTTGGGTAAGTGGAGCTTGAGGCGCGTATGGAGTTGTGAAGGATAATGGATCATTTTGTAGCGGGCTTTATTGTGGACTGGCTTGTGGGTTGATAGGATGTGGGTTAGTGTGCTGCGGGCTGGTGTGTTGCGGATTGCTTTTGCTTAGTGAGGGATTTTGGGGAAATAGCGGTTCAGGAGATGGAAAGGTTTGCGGTGCAGTTGCACTCGTCCTTTGTTCAGGGAGTGGAGTATTGAGGCTGATGGACAGATTGGTGAGATTTTGGAGCCGCTCAATCTCAGTCTGCATGGTTGCCATCTGTTGCAACAGTTGGGCGAGGTATTCATCCTGGATGGTAGTATTTCTCCTTTTTGAAGCTTCCGGTTCATCTCTCGGGAGAGCGACAAGTCCCAGACCAGTCTGTTTGGATGCACATGAATAAGTCATTTTGCTGGATGATCCTGCCTTTGATCTTATGAAGTAGGGGTGTTCCGTCAATTTTACTTAACACGAATCAACCTTTTGGGGAAATAAAACAGGAAAAATAAACCTTCTAAAAAATGAAGAAAACCAAGTTAGTATAAGGCGAGTAATTATTGCTTTAAATAATATGCACAGAGTAGAAAGCAGCAAAAATAGCAAGCGAGTTGTATGGAAATCAAATGCGCTTCCTAACATGCATCGGGCTTCTCTTATGTCAGAGGTGGACCTAAACGCCAAATATGCGAGATTATGATAGAATGATCCAAGCCAGTAAAGTGAAATGATTTCTGTTGGAAATAAAGGCTGAATTCTACTGCAATAACAATAATTCATAAAATAATATAATTGATTGACATAACATAAAGTACTCCTATGACCATGCTTAAATCTTGCTCTTGATCACACAGATGAGGAAAACGAAGATGAAGCCCCAACACTGCTAGGTCTGGCTCCTGCTCCTTCTAGGTACTGCATTATATTTTGCATTTGATTCCACATTTCAGGGGTAACGCTTGTGTCCCTGAGCCGAAAAATTCTTATCCAAATTGTTGTGTCAATATCCTCAAAGCCTTTGGGACTAAGGTCTATGTTACCATGATCTTCTCGCAGCCACGCGTGATATTCTGGAATACTCCCTGGCTGGCTATCTCCAATATCCATTTTGTCAATGTTGTTCCATTCATCGAGAATTTGCCTAGCTCTGGAACAATGAATTTCGGCCCGAATTGGATTTCATAAACTCTCATATTTGCTCGGAGAGGGATTATTTGCTCTTGGCCAAACTGTCGGAGTACCCGGAGTGGAGCATATGGTTGGAGGCCTTTCAACCCGATAAGCTCGATATAATAAAGCCTTCTGCATCTTATATAGGCTTTCTTGGTGCTCGGGAGCAATGGGTATTTACATTGGATCTGATCATTAGTGCGGGTCGCCAAGAACTTGTACCAATCATCGGTGCCGACTAGTGACACAAACCATTTTGTTCTGTCATAAAAGCTGGCAATTTTATTTGACTCGTTGAACCATATGTCTACCATGTTCGGGCGTTGATAAAAGTGTTCCATCGCCCACATCTGCAGGATAAGGTTGCAGCCTTTAAAGAAATTTGTTTCACCACTTTTACATTTCCCTAGAGCTCGAAATATCTCCGCTAAAATCATAGGAGCCAAAGTGAGTTGTGTGCCATCAACTCCTTCAAAATTTTCCTGAGCTACGGAATATAAGCAAGTACTAATTTTCTCATGCTCAAGTGGGAATACCAAAGTCTCTAGTAAAGCGACAATAAATGCGATAGGGCGCCTAACTCGCCAATAATCGGGAGTGCAAGAGAATTTTTTTTTGAACAGCTTGTAGCCATCTCGACGGCCGTATAATCCAAAGAGACCCAGTTATTTTCAAAGCACCGAAGTTCCTTAGTGTTCTTCAGCCCCAAGTAGCAGAGAAATTTCTTTCCGAACTGACCGTGCAGGATAATTTATCCTCTACCTTGGTAAATTAAGTTGGTAAAATAGTTGATCTCTTCTAGAGTAGGAGTTGTCTCAAAATCTCTGAATTTAAAGACAATTTGATCTGGATCCCAAAACCGAATTAGTGCTCTGACCAAGTGCTGATCGAGGGAGATATCGAACAATGAAACAAGGCACCCCAATCTCCTTCAAATTGCCATTTGGCTGCCAAGGTCAAAATTTGCCCACCATATTTTCAGCTTACTCGGAATCCCACTCACCATCCTGATTTCGAAATAGATTCCATCCTATAATACAAATATACAAAAATGAATATACATTTTCCAACTCCGGCATGCCATGATTAGGCTTGGATCCATCTATCATTATCACGCCACACATAATATGCTAATTGGTCATTGGATTGTGAGGCCCGTCGACAATTGGTGGATTTCTTAATTGTGGAGTCGATACCAAAGATCGACCCACCTTAGATGTATGCATGCATGACTTAAGATAAAGGGTTGTATAGCTCTATCCTAAATTTTCTAAGATTTGGCTTACTAGACCCAGGCGGACTGCTCGAGTGAGAAGTCTAAGCGGCCACCGGATGGTCCGGACACCCCGCGCATACGCCAACTCTCCTAAAATTTGGAAATTTAAAGGAAACTTTTATGGGTGCGTGAAACACACCTTGCGTGTATGTGTGATAGTGTCAATTTTTTGAAGTGGAGGAAATATGAGTGAAATGCCAATTTAAGAAAAGTAGTAAAAGAAAGTAGCAATTAAAGTAGTTAAGCATACATAAAGGAGACAATTTAAAGCACTAGATCAAACAAGGAGCAAATAAAAGTGCAATAATAATTAACCTAGGTTTGTTATGGTTAAGAACCTAAAAGTGTCCCCATTGGAGTCACCATGCTCTCGCACCCATTTTTAACCCATCCCCCCCCCCCACGAAGAAGAGGGATCCAACATGGTTGTGACGTATTGGTGATTCCTAAATTAATTGAAACTTAAGGAATCGCCAACTAATTATTCTACGGTGAATTAGGGCACCTAAATGTTAACATAAATACTGCAAAATGAACTCCGATTGATGGTCTGCTAATCTATGAGATTCTGGGTAAGGGTTCTTTATTATCCTAAATGGAAGAGGTTAGGCATCCTTTAAGATCCACTAACTACGGTTATCCGGTCAAACTTAGGTTAATTATTATGCTAAGGAAATATGCATGTTCAAAAGTATAAGGTTATTTGAAAAGATATTGCAAGTTGTTAATTAAAAGATGCTTTTTGACAACGTAACGATTTTTTACCACTTATATTCTTTTGAAGAGTCTCGAAAAGGTGATTTGCGGTTCTGAGACATAAATTCCTGGTATAAATTGAATCTGTATTAAGGTGATTAGTGGCTCGAGCTCTGCAAAACTCGAATCGATCTCTTAGCCGTCGAGGCGGAGAGGAAACCACTTCGAATCCGGAAGATCTCCATGGCCCTTCCATCTCAGATGTTGAAATGACCTCTCGGTCCAGAAAAAGTGGATGTGACGACGTGATGGGTGATGGGAAAAAGGAGACTGGTGGTAGTGGCGTCGAGGTTGCGTTTATCCGATGAACAAAGGTGGAACCGATGGGTAAAGGGTGTAGCGGTGATGAAGTGATAGAGATGGGTCGTTTGGTTTTAGTTCTGGTTAGGTTTTAGACGATGGGGGATTCGGGATTTTAGTTGGGAGTTTGGGCTGGTTCGGTTGGATATTGGGCTGGTGGGTGTGGCGAGTTTGGGGTTTTATGGTTTTGGGCCACGATTTGGAGGAGATGAGAATTTGGTGGCCCAACAGATGAATTAGCAATTCATCACTAATCTAATTTTTTTCCTACTTTAATTAATTGAAATATATTCTTTGTCCTAATTAATTTTCAAAAGTGCATACATATATAAATTACGATACAAGTGAATTAATATACGTATTCAGTTTGAGAAAAATAAAATATTCATATAATAAAAAATGATTAATTTAGTAATTGGTGAAATATTATAAGAAAAAATCGATCATCAATACCGACGTCGGAATATTAAAATTATTTTTCTGGTTACTTTAATTATAAAACATAATACCTAGTATTTTCAAAATTATGTGGTAATTGATGAAAATATTTAAAATTTACTTTGGAGAATATTCAATACTGAGAAGCATAGTGAAATTAATTAAAGATAGAAGGATGGCCGAAATGAGGTGTCAAAATATTTTAAATCGCAAACAAATAATCGGAAGAGGGGACAAAATTGGGTGACAACAGGTACAACAACAACAACGTACCCAGTGAAGTCCCACAATGTGGGTCTGAGGAGGGTAGAGTGTACGCAGACTTTACCTCTACCTTGGTAGGTAGAGCGGCTGTTTCCGAGAGACTCTCGGCTAAAGACAAAGCATAAGCACAAGAAAAGCAAGAGAGACGGTCAGACCCGGACAAGAAATTTAAAGCAGTATTAAAATGCTGATATCAAATGCAAATAAGTCATGCTAGTGCATTCTAGAAAAGAAGCAGTAACTAATGCAGGTACATAAGATAAACAAAGTACACTTTAGATCACATAGCAGTAGAAATCAAACGCTACTATAAAGTAATATTGTGCCTACTAGTATGATAGGCTAAGCGGGCCTACAATAATAACACTACAACTACCAGTTTGTAAGCGTAAGAAGGGCTACGCTCGACTATCCTTCTACCATAATCCGTGTCCTCCACAATCCCCTATATAAGGTCATGTCCTCAATAAGTTGCACATATGTCATATCCCATGTAATCACCTCTCTCCAATACTTCTTCGGCCTACCTCTACCCCTCCTGAACCTATCCATAGCCAACCTCTCACTCCTCTGCACTAGGGCATTTATGTCTCTCCTATGCACATGGCCAAACCATCTCAACTTCGCTTCCCGTATCTTATCCTCCACCGAGGCCACTCCCACTCTATCCCGGATATCCTCATTTCTAATCATATCCATCCTTGTATGTCTACACATCCATCTCCGCAACTTTCATCTTTTAGACATGCGAAGTCTTGACTGGTCAACACTCCACCCCATACAACATAGTCGATCTAACCACCACCCTATAGAACTTGCCTTTAAGTTTTGGTGGCACTTTTTTATCGCACAAAACTCTAGATACTAGCCTCTATTTCATTCATCATGCCCCAATATAATGTGTGACATCGTCATCAATCTCTCCATTCCCTTGGACAATAGACCCGAGGTACTTGAAGCTTCCTTTCTTCATAATGACCTGAGTGACAAGCCTCACATCCACGCATGTCTCCATGTCGCTTTCATTACTGAACTTGCACTCCAACTATTATGTCTTGGTTCTACTCAACCTGAACCCTTTAGATTCCAGAGTCTGTTTCTAAACCTCCAGCTTAGCGTTCACTCCGCTGCAAGTCTAATCAATCAGGACTATATTGTTTGTGAAAAACATACACCATGGAACCTCCCATTGGATTTGTCGCGTCAGACCATCCTTCACCAAGGCAAATAAGAATGGACTAAGAGCTGATCTCTGGTGCAACCCCATCGTCACTGGGAAGTGTTTTGAATCCCCTCCTGCTGTCCATACTCTGGTCTTGGATCTATCATACATATCCTTGATCGCCCTAGTGTACGCCACAGGTACACCTCTAATCTCCAAACATCTCCATAGAACCTCCCTAAGGACTTTGTCGTATGCCTTCTTGAGGTCGATGAAAACCATATGTAAGTCTCTCTTCCTCTCCCTATACTGCTCCACCAACCTTCTAAGATGAATGGCTTCTGTAGTCGAACGCTACGGCATGAATCCAAACTGATTCTTAGAAATAGACACGCATTTTCTCACCCTCATCTCCATGACCCTTTCTCAAATTTTCATAGTGTGACTTAACAGCTTAATACACCTATAGTTGTTGCAACTCTGGATATCACATTTGTTCTTGTACAAAGGAATCATTATACTCCACCTCCATTCTTCGAGCATTCTCGATGTCTTAAAAATAATGGTAAACAACTCAGTCAGCCACTCCAAATCTGTTCTGCCTGCGTTCTTCCAAAATTCTACTAGGATCTCATTGGGCCCGGTCGCTCGTCCCCTACGTATCCTATGAACAATACTCTTAACCTCCTCAAACTTAATGTTCTTACAATACCCAAAATCCCGGTACCTACCCGATTGCTCCAGATCTCCCAGCACAATGTCTATGTCTCTTTCTTTGTTCAATAGTTTATGTAAGTAAGACTGCCACCTCTGCCTAATATGTCCGTCCTCCACCAGTACTTTGACGTCCTTTTCCTTGATGCACCTCACGTGATCCATGTCACGAGCCCTCCTCTGCCTCGTCTTGGCTAGTTTGTACAACTTTTTATCCCTGCCTTTTTCCTATAATTCCATATACAAGCGTTCAAAAGCCGCCATTTTTGCCACCGTAACCGCTAGCTTTGCCTCCTTTTTTTCCATCTTATACAATTCCCTATTTGTCCACTTCTCCACCTCGTCATTACTTTCTACCAATTTTGCATACGCCACTTTTTTTTCTTTTACCTTCTATTGAACTTTATAATTCCACCACTAGTCCCCTCGATACCAACCACGGCTACCCCCACGAGACCCCTATCACTTCTCTAGCTACCTCTCGAATACAATTGTTCATCCTGTCCCACATACCGTCCTCACTATCCCCCAAGCCCCCTTGGCCATCCAGCTCTCCCCATCTCATTTGCACTAGTCATGGTCAAACTCCCCCATTTGATTCTTAACTTGTCATCCACAATCCCCCTCTTCTTCTCCATCTTGATCTCCAAATCCATTACCAAAAGATTAAGTTTGGAAAATTGAGTCCAAAAGGGAAGAAATGTATCATTATACGATATTCCAAATACTCCAAAGGGTATGTGTCCATTGGTGAATTAGAAGATGGAAGTATGACTGAAATTGAATCATGAGATGTCACATTTCTATAAAATGATTTTTCAAAAAAGGGCAAAATAAAGTAAGGAGAGCCTCTTTATGAAATATTGAATTCAGATTATCAGACATGTTTGACAATCAAATAGATCAAGGATTGGTTCCTGATCCAAGTGGGAGTTTTGAATCCCAAAATCCTTTATAGGAATCTGAATTGCAACTACATAAGAGTACCATAAAAGGTGTGCCTAAATGATCTTATGAGATTAAATATTACGTTTTCTTTGTATCTCCCACAAAATTGGATAAGCCTAACTCTATGACTGAGACTTTGGCAAGTCTGGGATATGATTAATCTTCCTTCTTGGCGTAAAGTTATTGGGACAAATGGGTTCTCAAAGTTAAACACAAAGCGGACGGGTCCATAGAAAGATATAAGGCATGATTGGTCGCAAAAGGTTTTACCCAACAAGCTGGAATAGATTATAAGGAGACCTTTTCACCAGTTGTTTATGAAGTTTACCTCAATTCTCTTACTTTTGGCTATTGTTGTACGTTTGGATCTAGAATCAAATGGACGCGAAGACAGATTTTTGCAATAGAGAAATAAATGAGAAACTCTACATGAAACAACCTGTAGGTTTCATCGTTAAAGGCCAAGAAAAAAAAGTCTGCAAATTAAAAAGATATATTTATGACCTGAAATAGTCTTCAAGGCATTGGTATTTGTGACTTCACAAGGAGGTGATTTCATATGATTTCACCATGATCTATGAAGACCATTGCATCTATGTGAAAAAAGTCCAACGAAATGTTTGTAACTCTTTCCCTATACGTGGATGATATTTTATTAGCCAAAAATAATTTAGAGTATGTGCAAACTATCAAGTCATGGCTCTCAAAGTCATTTGATATGAAAGACATGGGTGAAGCAGACTATATATTGGGTGTTAAGATCCAAAGAGATCATTCCAAGAAGTTTTTGAGTCTATCTCAAGAAACTTGTATACAAAAATAATTGGAACGCTTCCGAATGAATAGTTGCAAACCCATGGATACTCCTATATCAAGAGGTGAGACTTTAAGACTTGAAATGTGTCCAAAGACTGAAAAATAAAAATAAGACATGTCTCAAGTTCCATATTCAAGTGTTGTCGGGAGCTTGATGTACGCTATGATGTGTACTCGTCAAAACATTTGTTTGTCATAGGTGTGGTTAGCAGGTATCAGTCCAATCCTGGAAGAGATCATTGTAAAGTTGTGAAGAGGATCTTTCGGTACCTGAAAGGAACTGTTGATTATTCACTATGTTATAGTAGAAATAATTTACACTTGAGAGAGTATACAGATGTTGATTAGGATGGTGACCGGAATGATAGAAAATTGACCTTCGGTTATGCATTCTTACTTAATTGTGGTGTTATTTCATGGAGAAGTAAGAAATAAACTTGCACTTCCCTTTCGACTATGGAAGCTGAGTTCGTAGCTTGTGCATCTGCAACACAAGAAGTTGTTTGGTTAAAAAGATTCTTTGAGAATTTGAATGTTGCAAAGAATTTTCAAGGATCAACGATTTTATATTGTGATAGTCAAGCGGCTATTGCATACACAAAGGATCCTAAGTATCACAGCAAAACTAAATATATTGACATCAAGTATAACTTTGTGAGAGACACGATAGCAAGTGGAGAAGTAACTTTACGGTACATACCTACGCGAGAAATGGTAGTTGATCCGTTTACAAAGGCGATATCTAGAGAAATGTTTGAGAAACATGTTATGGCTATAGGTTTGCATAGAATATGATCATACTTATGTATTGTAAAATGACTTAATTGTTATAATATTATCATCAATATTAGACTCTTGAATTTATGTTCATATCTTGTATGCATGTGAGTCTGTTTTACTGATAAAGTGTGTCGAACAAGTCTCGAGATTGACTCTCTCACATGAGCAATCGCCTCTTACATTGAGTAATGTGAATAGATGAATTCCACCACCATGTTATGAATTATTTTGTAAGCTAGATATGAGTTTCTCTAAAAAGATGGATTTGAGGATCATTGAAGAGAAAAGCTCAGGTTAGACATCTAGATGTGTCTAGACGAAGATCTGTACAGTGTTGAATGAGTAAAAGAATGAGACACACGTAGGATGGATCCCTGCTTTTTCATTGTGTGAGACCCATAAAGTAATATTGACTTTCCACTGGAATACCCTTTGACATTTTACTGTTTCTTGAAGTACAGATCAATGTTGCTACTTTAGCATGCCGCTAATAGCTATGAGTGATTCGGCAATGCAATGCATTTTCAGGAAAGCAGTTGATGTGGGATCGATAGTTTCGAGTAGAAATGGAAGACAATAGTAATTTAACTTGTATACACATGCCAACCATTACACTTACCATAAGGGCATCAAGTGTAATTGTGGATATAAAGTTAAAATATGAACTCGAGTTCACCTCTTAGGAGATGAGGTATCGAATATATGTGTACTGGTGTAGCAATTGATATCTGGGGTATTGCGAGTAATATGATCCTTATATTTATAGTGGATTATTTCCGCATGTGATTGGATTCCTACATTGAGCTTCTGTAAAACCTTAATATGTATAGCTCTTGATGTTTGCAGGTCACACGAACTATTTGTTTGTATGAATTATGTGTTTTATTGATATGGTACTGGTTTGAGCCTAGTCCACCATGTGCGAAGTGAGAGATGTCGAATATTCGAATTTGGATCGCGGGTCGCCCATGTGGACTGACCCGACCCATTTTAGAGGAGATAAGTGCGGGAGAAGTTATCCCATAAGTGGAAAAAAAAACTCCTCATGTAAACGTGTATACATGATGAAGTCAGTTTTTTCGACGACTATTTTCTTTTTCTTCTTTAAAAGGATAATTGTGTCTCATTTCTTTAACTACTGGAATCCATACATAAGAAATATTCTATGTTTTCTTCCATACAAACACACATAAGTAGGGCTGGCCAGTGGGCCGGGACGGCCCGACCCCGCACCGACCCCGCGTAAAAAAAAACGATAGCGGGACTCAAACTCGGGATGGGACAATGTCTCACCCGCCAGACCCGAGCCTGCCCCAGGCCCGCCCGCCCCGACCCCACCCCGAGCCCATCCCTACCCGAGCCCGACCCCGCCCCGAGCCAGTCCCGCCCCGAGCCCGACCCCGCCCGTAGTCCCCTCTTTGCAAATATGACCTTTGCACCAACGGCCATTTTAGATTTTGGTCGTTGGCCAACGACCGCTTTAGGCCTCCCTCCCCCAACCCCCCACCCTTTAATATTTATTTTTAACCCATAAGTTATTATATTTACATTTTAACCTAATTTTCCAACTATAAATAACTCATTTTCTCTTCATCTTTCTCACAAATCTTCCTACAATCTCTCTAATCTGTCAATATCTCTCTCTACAAGTCTACATTGTTTACTAAATATTCAATTTTATTTATTCATTTGGGAATTGGGAGTGAAGTTGGCAACTAGCTTGAGAATCTTCCATCGAGCAAAGTTTCAATTTTCAACCTCTCGATTACACGCCGACGTTACGTCGGCGTTTGGTACATTCATTCTTTCATTAAATTATTATTGTCTGTTTATTTTATTTAGCACACTTAATTTTATTATCTTTAATTATTTATTATCATAATTAAAATAAAAGGATTAAGAGGTATTTTTAAGGGTAAGGGTGTTTCTTCTAGTAGGGGCAACCAGGGCAAGGGTACTTCTTCTAGTCATCTTATTCCTACACAGGATGATTTTGTTGATACTCAACATTTTCCTACAATACCATTAGATTTAGACGAAGAACTATTTTCTGGAACTCAAGAAGACTTTAATTTAGACGATGATCTAGATGATACACCCACTAATGTTGATGACAACACACCCACTAGTGCACCTTCAACTGAAATACCTCCTATTCCCCCTAGTATGAGACGAGGTCCAGCAAAACGACCATTAAAATCAGATGCATGGACATTTTTTGATAGGGACGTAGAGAATCAAGTAGCTATATGTAAAATTTATAAAAATGTTTTAAAATTTAAAACTGGAAAAGGTCACGGTGGGACGAGGGGTTTAATTAGACACGTAGTAAGTGCTCATCCAGCTAGGTATGCCCAATACCAGGCTTCAAAACTGGGTGCACAAACACCCGCTCCATCGGGACAAGGTTCACATACTGATACTGTCCCGGACCAAGTACAGGGTCAAATTAACCCTATGACGGGGGGAATTGTAGGCCCTAAATACAATAAACATAGAGATAGGGAAGCAATATCAAAATTAGTTGATGTGGAGGGTTTTCCTTTTTCATTTCCTTCATCTCCCGGTTTTATTCATTACATTAGAGATATATATAATCCTGCTTTTAACGGTTTTCCTAGATCAACTGTTAAGAGAGATGTATTTAAATTCGATCATGAATATCAACAATATTTACGATATTCATTATATCATTTTAATGGCAAAGTATCTATCACGTCTGATATAGGTCGTAGTACTACGACCATGATTATTTAACTGTAACTTGTCATTGGATAGATTATAAATGGTCTATGCAAAAACGTATTTTAGCGTATAGATATATAGATGATAGGCACACTGGTACTTTTATTGCAGATAATATTTATCAAGTGTGCCATTATTACGGAATAACCGATAAAATTATGACTATTACATTAGATAACGCTTCTTCTAACAATTACGCAATTACAATTTTAAAAAATAGTTTAACTCCATCTTTTCCAGATCATTTTCATATAAAATGCGCGTGCCATATATATAACTTAATTGTAAAGGATGGTCTATCACTTTTTGAAGACATTCTTAGTAAAATACAATTTGCTATAAACTTTATTTTTAAAAGTAATAAAGTACAACGTAGAAATGAATATAAAAAAACTTGTCACGATTGTGGACTATCTTATAGAAAAATTCCACAAGAAGTATCCACTAGGTGGAATTCTTTATACGAGCAACTACTTGTTGCTTATGACTATAGAAAAATAACTTTATTTTTTAACTCTCATAATAAAAATTCAGCTGATATGATTTTAGATAGTGATTGGGTAAAAATTTCCGAACTTATTATATTTTTAGAGAAATTTTTTCAAGCAACAAAAGAATTTTCCGGTATATATTATCCTCCTATTTCAACTATGTTGTTTTATATAACTCTAATATTTTTATTACTTAGTGAATATATGGAAAAACCAGCTTATAAGGCAGCTATTAAAAATATTTGTCAAAATAAAAAAATATTTTATTCCTATTCCCACTATTTATATTATTGGTTCTGTATTAAATCCTTCTATTAAAATAGATGGTACTAAATCACTAATTGAAATTATTTACGATTGTATAGAAGTACTACCACCTCCAAGTCCCAAAAATCTAAATCACCCACCACCTATTGAACAAACTAAAGAAGAAGTGTTGTCTAGCGTAGAACACCAATGCAAAACAATATAGAGATTTTATCAACAAGAAAATGCTAGTAACTTATCGTCTTCCATACCGTCTTCTTCATCTTCAACACAACCTCACAAAAGACATGTTGTTTCTGTGGCTAGTATTGAAAGCCTCAGAAATAGAATGTGCGGTCGTACCTCTACTACTAACCAAATTAGCGAGTTGGATATTTTTGTTTTCCAGGGTTCTGTACCGTACCAAGAAGTTATCAATGAAGATGGACATGAAGACCTGCTGAAATACTGGAGGGGGAATGAGAAGACCTTTCCGACACTTTCATTGATGGCCCGAGATGTTTTGAACATTCACGCGTCATCAACTGCGTCTGAAAGCACTTTTTCTGCTGGCAGATATCAAATAGGAGACCACAGACACTCATTAGCTGGAGACAGCTTGGAAATTGCAGTATTATTCAGAGATTTGATACGAGCGGAGCGGAGAAGGTGCGGTCAACCGGAGATCAACGAAGAAGAAGACGAAAACTACAACGAAATCTTATCCGAAGGTGGTGGAAGCGACGTAGATCAATTTGACCAACAAATACCAATTCCAACCGAAGAACCACAGGAAATCATCAAGCAATTAGAACAGGTTTTTTTGAGAATGTAATTTTTTTAATTGCAATTTTATTATGTAATTTGCAACTTTTGGACAACACCACAAAGTTGCAATTTAGATTTTAGACAATTGTATTTGTATTACAAAAAAATCATGTCTATTAAATAATATAAGAGGCACCAAAACAACCTTGAGATATTTTTATTACACTATCTTGTCTTGTTTATTGAGTTTTTTATTATACATATGTTATTTTAAAAAAAAAAAAGGAAAACCCGCCGGACCCCGCCCCGACCCCGCCAGACCCCGCCAGACCCGACCCCGACTCCATCGCCCGTCCCGCCCCGACCCCGGCCCCGCCAGACCCGAGCCTGGCCCACTGGCCATCTTTACACATAAGTTAAAGACATATGGTTTGTGGGATTTTTACTTTGTTTTCACGAGATTCAAAGTTCGACTTGGAGCGATTCTTTTGGTGGTAAGTTCAACATTTCTTCTGCTGCATTAAGATACACAATTCGTTGTCCTTGTTCTGTATTAATTTCTAACACTTTTAAATTGATTCTCAAAAATTGAAGTAATTCCTATGAATTTTGATTAATAATAATATCAGTACAACAACAACATACCCAGTGAAATTCCACAATGTGGGGTCTGGGAGAGTAGAGAGTACGCAGACCTTACCTCTACCTTGGTAGATAGAGCGGTTATTTTCGAGAGAACATCGGCTCAAGACAAAGCACAATCTAAGCAACAGCAAAATCAAAGCAAGAGAAACAGTCAGACCCTGTCAGAAAAAAATTTAAAGCAGTATGAAAATGTTGGTATCAAAGCCAAATAATCCATGATAGCGCATTTCGAAAAAGTAAGCAGTAACTAGCGCAGGTAAATAAGCTAAATCAAATACACTAAAGGACACATAGCATAAGAAATTAAACTATAGGATACTATAAAGTAATAATGCGTCTATTAGTATGATAGGCTAAGCGGGCCTACAATAATAACACTACAACTACCCATTTGCAAGCATAAGTAGGACTACGCTCGACTACCTACTACCCTTCTACCCTAATCAGTGTCCTCCACAATCCCCTATCTAAGGTCATGTCCTCAGTAAGTTGCATCTGCGTCATATCCCGTCTAATCACCTCTCCCCAATACTTCTTTGGCTTACCTCTACCTCTCTTGAACCCATCCATAGCCAACCTCTCACACCTCCGCACTGGGGCATTTGTGTCTCTCATCTGCACATGCCCAAACCATCTCAACCTCGCTTCCCGCATCTTATCACCAAGGCCACTCCCACTATGTTATGGATATCATCATTTCCAATCCTATCCCTTCTTGTATGCCCGCACATCCATCTTAGCATCCTCATCTTCGCAACTTTTATCTTTTGGATGTGCGAAGTCTTAACTGGCTAATAGTCAGCCCCATACAACATAGTCGGTCTAACCACCGCCCTATAGAACTTGCCTTTACATTTTGGTGGCACATTTTTGTTGCATAAAACTCCATATGCGAGCCTCTATTTCATCCACTCTGTCCCAATAAGATGTGTGACATCATCATCAATCTCTCCATCCCCTTGGATAATAGACCCGAGGTACTTGAAGCTTTATTTCTTTGGAATGACCTGAGTGCCAAGCCTCACCTCCACGTCTGGTTCAAGGAAACTCCCATTACTGAACTTGCACTCCAAGTTTTCTGTTTTGGTCCTACTCAGCTTGAACTCTTTAGATTCCAGAGTCTATCTCCAAACCTCCAGCTTAGCGTTCACTCCGCTGTGAGTCTCATCAATCAGGACTATGTCGGATGTGAATAACATACACTATGACACCTCCCATTAAATTTGTTGCGTCAATCCATCCATCACCAAGGTAAATAAGAATAGGCTAAGAGTTGATCCTTGGTGCAGCCCCATCATCACTGAAAAGTGTTGTGAATCTCCTCCCACTGTCCGTACCCTGGTGTTGTCTCTATCATACATATCCTTGATCGCCCTAGTATACACCACATGTACACCTCTAACCTCCAAACATCTCCATAGAACCTCCCTAGGAACTTTGTTGTATGCCTTATCGAGGTCGATGAAAACCATATATAAGTCTCTCTTTCATTCCCCATACTGCTCCACCAACCTCCTAATAAGATGAATGGCTTCTGTGGTCGAACGCCCTAGGCATGAATCCAAACTGGTTCTCGGAAATATACACGTCTCTTCTCACCCTCATCTCCATGACCCTTTCTCAAACTTTCATAGTGTGGCTTAGCAGCTTGATACATGTATAGTTGTTGTAATTCTGGATATCACATTTGTTCTTGTACAATGGAATCATTGTACTCCACCTCCATTCATCGGAAATTCTCGTCGTCTTAAAAATGATGTTAAACAACTCAGTCAACCACTCCAAACCTGCCCTGCTTGCGCTCTTCCAAAATTCAACTGGGACCTCATCAAGCCCGGTCGCTCGTCCCCTGCTCATCCTGCAAACATCACCCTTAACCTCCTCTACCTTAATGCTTCTACAATACCCAAAATTTTGGTACCTACCAGATTGCTCCAGATCTCCGATCACGATATCTCTATCTCATTTTTCGTTCAAGAGTTTATGGAAGTAAGACTGTCACCAATACTTTGTCGTCATCGTCCTTAATGCACCTCATGTGATCCAAGTCACGGGCCCTCATCTCCCTCGCATTGGCTAGTCTGTACAACTTTCTATCCCCATATTTCTCCTTTAATTCCACACACGTGCGTTCAAAAGCCGATATTTTCACTGGCGTAACCGCAAGCTTTGCCTCCTTCCTCTCCATCTTATACAGTTCTCTATTCGTCCACTTCTCCACCTCATCCTTGCTTTCTACCAATTTCACATACGCCGCTTTCTTCACTTCCACCTTCTCTTGAACTTTACCATTCCACCACCAGTCTCCTCGATGCCCACCACGGCTACCCCTCGAGACCCCAAGCACTTCTCTAGCTACCTCTCGAATGTAACTGACCGTCATGTCCCACATACCGATCGCATCCCCACTACTGCCCCCATTGGCCATCAACCTTTCCATATCTCCTTTGCACTAGCCATGGTCAAACTCTCTCATTTGATTCTTAACCTGTCATTCACATCCCTCATCTTCTTCTCCCTCTTGATCTCCAAATCCATCACTAGAAGCTTATGTCGGGTTGTAAGATACTCCATCAGAATAACCTTGCATCTTTACAACGACCGTTCTTAACTTTCTAAGAAGCAAAAAGTATATCTGAGTCTTAGCCACCGAACTATGGAAAGTCATCAAGTGCTCCTCCTTCTTCAAGAACATTGAATTGCTTATCACCATCTCAGAAGCTCTAGCGAACTCTAAAAGTGAGACGCCTCCCCCATTCCTGTTCCCTAGGCCAAAGCCTCCATGCACGTCGTCATAGCCCCCGGAAGTATCAACATTAAAATAGTGTTAATCCATTATGAATAAACTAAAAAAAATCTCAACTTCAAATGTATGGAATGACAGTGGTCTAGAGCAGAACCCCAAGACTTTAAAATTTGATCCCCTTTTTATCTCTTTGATATCCGCTTTTAATAACTTTGTGAAAAGTTTTACTATGTACCTCACATGCCAAGTCATACTTATGTGAGGCACTTATTTACTTAATAAATGGACAAATTTGGGCCCACTTTCAAAGACTTCCTCTCTCCTCTACCAAGCTCCCTCTTTATATTCTTCATCCCATTCCTCCGCTAATATGTTCTCATTTCTCTTCTACTACACTTTGTAGTTCACCAACTGGAACACCAATTTAAAGACTATTTTCAACACAAAATTTCGTCCTCCTCTCCTTTCCCACCCCTACCCCCCACCCCCAATAAAAGATCCTCCATCAATGACCTAAGGCCTGATCCCGCGAAGCCGGGCACATACGCGCTCTAAGGTCCTTCCTTTTTCCCTGACATGATTCTCTTGCATATCCTTTTCTTCGATCCGAGTTCACCCCGGTTCCTTCTATTTAGATTCTTTATTCATTTTTTTTTATAGATGTTAAGGTTGAGTAAGGGGGCGGAGCTTGAAGAGCGAAGCGAGCCGCGCTAGCCTAGCAACATTTTTCAGCAGCAAGCTTTTGATTAATTAGCTAACGACGGAGAAGAAGGAAATGAAGAACGAGAAGTAAAAACAACTGAATGATATTTTCCTCAATATGGGTGAATAAAAATTTGGTAGAGTGTCCTGCTACATCAAGAAAAGAAAGAAGAAAATTCATTTTCAATTCCTATAACTAAAATGTTCTTATAAAACTCAAAACCGAGTTGACCACAAAAAAAACCTGGAACTGATTCAATCAGCTATAAAATTCCCCAAAAATAATTCTCCAAATTTAAACATTTGAAATATAAAACATTCTAATTCATATTATAAAATATGAAGAATTAAAACTTGCTCTAAAAAATCGTAAAAAAATAAATTAAACAAAATAGAGAAAGAAAATAATGAGGAACATAAAAGAAATTAATGATTGAATGAAACAAGAAAGAAGATAAAAGAAGGGGAAAATAGGAGTTAGAATGATGGATCTTTACCAGAGATGGCAGTGGATCTTGGACCCGGTCAGGATCCCATGGATCCAGATCCGTTTTATAGGATATGGATCTTCAAAATTGGACCCGATGGATCCGGATCGGACCCGGATCCGTTTTTAACGGATCAGATCTAGATGTGGATCTTGTATTTGAGATCCGTATCCGATCCAGATCCGATCCGTTGATCTATTTTTTATTAAATATATCCATAACCTAGAATGTAATTTTATAAATATTTTCTTAAATCTTTTTCATAATTTATGTATTGGGTAAAGGGTTGAACCAGGATAAGGCACAAGTCACACAACCATGTAATTTGTCTTTGAAATTTCATTTCTTTTAACCTATATGCTCTCTGCAGTTTCCCATATTTTCATTTCTATAAAAGGAAAAAAATATCACTCTTCTTTACATTTTCCTTTCTTGAATTTGCTAGCCGTAAGCTTTAAGTATCTTTCTCTCATTTGTTTGATCAACAAAAAAAAAATGGGACTTTTGATATATGACTGACATTGTTTTATGTTGTTTAATGAAGTCAATCAGTAGAACTACAAGTGGAGCATCACTAAAGCCTCTAAAAATTATCTCAAAGTTGCAACATGTTCAGCATCATTAATGAAGTTAATAGTCTTTATTTTCTTGTGATGCTAAAACTTTGTTCAGTATTTTGGAAGAATTGGGTCATGTTTGTGTAGGTTGATTGAATGAACTCAATCATTTTTTTCAATCAGATTGCGTTTCATTTTGTCATAAAAGTTTCAACATGTGGAAATATTATTCAAGCCAAAAAAAATTACATGTAGATCCAGATCCGATCCGATCCGTGGACCCGATGGATCCGGATTTGGATCTGATTTTTATGGACCCGATGGATCTGTATCTGGATCCAGATATGAAAAATGAATCTGAATCTAGATCTAGTAGGATCCGGTCCAGATCCGATCTGTTGTCATCCGTAATCTTTACTAGAACAAGAGAAACAAATGTATTAGGGGAGCTGGGATGAGGAGAGAAGAAGTCTTTGAAAGTGGGAGCCGATTGTTCATTTGTCAAGTAAAGAAGTGCCTCACACGGGGATATTTGGAATAAGAGACCAAGGATCGAATCCCGTCAGCGGCAGTGTGGGGGTTTCTTCTTGAAATAAAGGAGGGCCCCTTGTGCGCAGCATGGTACTGGTCTAACCTTTGAAATCAATTGAGTCACCATGATTTACCTCCTTCACAGACCTGTCGGACCGGAGTGTGGGGGCTCCTGGGGTGGGAGATTCCACCTTTTGGAATAAGAGTATAACTTGGCATGTGAGGCACATAGTAAAACTTTTCGCTTCAAGTGGTCTTGCACAACCGTGCATGTCCACGTCCTAGCCAGAGTACACCACCAACCTTTTGTACCTTGCAAGCCATTTTCACGCACAGGCTTTCGTGCGCCAAGCAATAGCTTTGCCGCCCATCAATTAAATGAACATTACTTTTTATAGGGACGTCCAAATGATGAACTATTTGAAACGTTGGAAACTAGACTCAAAGAGCTTAATTTGATACCTATCCAGAGCCTCACACATTATATGCTGGAATAATGACCAGTTGAAGTCGGTTGTTTGAAACTTTAATCCATCGTGTAATTTCAAACTTAGCTTGGTCTTTAGGCTCTCCTTAGACCCTAAATAACTTTCAGTACACCTCATACATTTACCATCACATCCAAGTGATATTATACTAGTCTGTAGCTATCTTCGGCACGCAAAATGATTACAGACCGTGTACATTATCGAAGATATTATCGCAGGTAAAACACTCGTTAGACAACCACTATTTTTATATTCTTTCTTTCTCATATAAAGTGTGTATACACTTAACAAAACCACTTCTTCCTTGAAGAGTAAAGAGTAAGAATGTAATATGGTTGACTATGATTGTCGCTTGCTAACAACACCATCACTCAACTGAAATTACAATAATATCTTAATTGTGTTCTATTAAACCATTGCCGTGTAAAATGAGATTAAACGTGTGTGGAAACTAGTTTATTTGAAAAGCAGAAAAAAATTAGACACGAGGATTTATAATTTTGATGAAGGTATGCTTGAACTCCGACCCGCAATGAACTCTTGCATTTTCTTAAAGTGATCCTTGCTCATTCCGTCGTAATACTCGTAAGCCCTCTCCTGAAAATGACAAAACGCGCACACATGAGTAAAATAGACCACATACATTGCAAATAACCCATGTTCTGCCAGAACTTTAAATTGCACGTAATGCGACTACAAGGTGATTGCAGGATTTGTACTAGTTCACTTCATTTGTTTCTAAATATTTGACACCACAGTCAGTAGCTGGGCAGGTTAACAACAACAACAAACCCATTGTAATCCCACAAGTGGGGTCTGAGGGCAGGTTAACAATGAAGAACAAATGACTTCAAAAAGAAACTCAACGCATCTAAAAGAGGAACTAGTAAAAGACTATGTGGATCACTTAAGTTGGAGACTAACTCGGAGTCGGACATTCATCATTAGGCGAGTTACTGCATTTAAGAATATGGTCACCATAGGGAATGGCCATGCCAGAGACTTGTACTCTCTCCGTTTAATTTTATGGATCTTGTTTGACCGGGCACAAAGCTAAAAAAAAAAAGAGAAAGAAAAAGACTTTTGGAACTCGGGGTCTTAAACATCCCATGACATTTTTTGTGGCTATAAAATCATATCACTGAGGGTAAAACGAGAAGTTTAAAGTTAATTATTTTTCCAAATATATAAAGAGATCATTTTTTATAAGGTAACTTTTTATTAAAAACAGTATCAAGATGATAATGCGAGATCATTCTTTTTGGCTGAATAAAAAGGAAATAGTGCTACATAAACTAGAACGAATGTAGTATTAGTTATCAATCTTGATGTTAGATTACTATCAGATTCTCAATGCATGATTTAGGATTAGCTTTTGAAAGGTGCAAGCGCCTCAGTTTTTCGCTTTCCCAACTCAATCTCTTATTTTTTTCACACATGATTTAGGATTAACTTTTAAAAAGTGCAAGCAACTGATTTGGTTTCTCCTTTTGCCCCTATCTCAATCTCTGCTATCTTGATTCTTCGGGTTCTTAACTGGTCTTTTGTAAGGTCTTTTTTCTTTTCTTTTCTTTTGGTGAGAGGATTGGAGGGGCTATTGGTACTAGGAAGAGAGAGAGAGAGTTTTCTTACAAAGTATTACCCTTTCTTTTTAATTGCTATTTGCATCTACAACACAAGCAATGCATGCAGGGATTCTCTTTTAACACAGTCATAGATTATAGATACTTGAAATAGATCATAGGCAAAAAGTTGAACTAAAATTAGTCATGATGAAAACTGCTTCAAACAAGATGTACAATTAGCTGGTAAAGCCGTAACAATAACAAATTTTAATTACCTTCTCAAGAGCAAGGGCTCGGGTCAAGTCTTGTTTGAACCCATCATTGATAACTGCCTTGTACCTCAAAACCAAGTCTTGGTTGTTCTTGATGATGGCTTCTGCAATTTGCCTAGCTTTGTTCAAAAGTTCACTTCTATCTACAACATAATTTACCAAACCCCATCTCTCAGCTTGTTCTGCATCGATAGGTGTTGCCGTTAAAGACACTTCACGAGCTCGGTTGGGTCCAATAACGCGAGATAGTTTCTGAGATAGACCCCAAGAAGGAAATATCCCAAACCTGCAACACAAAAGCAAAGACACTCTCATCAGAAAATCATCTGGAAACACAAGGAGCTTGACATTAATATCACAGAACTTGTATTTCTGATCAGGTTCACAGAACTGTTGAATTAGCTCAGAACTCAAGTAGGACAGCTGAATACCATAATTGCTATTAAAGAGTTGATAGCCCTAGTTAACTTGATACTTTGGAGGATGAAGGAAACTCTCTGGACTCAACGAATTTTCAGCTTGTAGTTCTACAGCTAAGGACTTTGTCTAATGCTTTTAGCTGCTTTGATGGGCCTAAAGTCCAAACATGACTAATGTTTGGTCAAATCCACAGATTTCATTTTAGATCTCGCAACCAATGAGCTTTAAATTTAACACTGTTCCACAATAAAATTGACTCCAAAGCTGAAGCCCTATCAATACCTTAAAAATCAAGTTCAATAAGGAGAGACAGCAAGGCTAAATAGCTGGCTTGGTGCTACTAAGTGAAATTTTGCAGGAAAACCAACTCCTATCTGGTGTAATCTGAGCTCTTAACAAATAAAGCTATTAATGAAAGACACAAAAAGTCCATTCAAACTGAGCTCAACTAGTAATTTTTTTTACTTATCTTTTTTCGGATAGGAGAGCTGGACTAGTTTGATTGACACATGAGAAATGAGATTCTCTGTAGGGAGAAATTCATCGAGCCTGCTCACCTTAAAAAATTTACTAACTAAAGAATCAAGACAAAGTCAGTCTCAATTTCTCCAATATACCATGACTAGGTAATAGAGCTCAAATCTTAAAAATCAAAACCATCCAGCTTCAACAGTACCATTATCCAAATAAATCTTACAAGAATTGTTATATAGTTTCCTCATCATTAGAATCATAGCATATAGATAACCACAAATCTTTAGAAAGCTCAACTCCTTAGAATCAACAACATCCAGCTTTAAAATAGCATCATTATCCAAAAACCTCTAAAAGTTCATCATATGGTTTCTTCATTAATACTAACATCAATAGAGTTGAAGCATAAACAAAACCATCCAAATAAAGAAAGAAATAATGATTAAAAAACACATGAACTATTACTTTTTCACGAATTTCACACTTCAACTATGAGTTGTCCACTTTTCGTAGCTGAACTATTACCACTTATATATCAAAACACACCTCCAAACTGATAAGGCCACCTATTAGTTGTTCTCTTTTCCAACTTGAATTATCAACTAGGTGTGCTTTAATACATGAATGGTCATCGTTAGTATAGGAAAAGGGAACATTTTGATAAGTGTGAAACTCGCGAAAAAAGTGATGGTTAAGCAAAAGATAAAGTGTGAAAAAATTAAGAGAAACCTTGCATGAGTGTCCAAAAATTTAGCATCTTTAGAGGCAAGTAACAAATCACAAGCGAGAGAAATCTCAAAACCAGCAGTAACAGCAAATCCAGCAATAGCCCCAATGATGGGCTTCCTACACCTCTCCATTTGGGCCACTGGGTCTGTCTCCACATCCTTCACGTCACCCTTAAACACGTCCTCCGCAGCAGTCAGGTCAACCCCCGAGCAGAACGATCGACCCGATCCGGTAAGTATGATGACCCGAACCGAATCATCCGCGTCCAGGGACTTGAATATTCGAGCAAGATCCACCATCATTGACTTGGTCAGAGAATTTAGGGACTTGGGTCGGTTTATTGTGATCCATGCTACCCCGTTGGGTTCTCGGGTAACAAGTATAAGCTTCTCATGTGATGATTTCTCCATCTTCTGAATTGTATTGTATCTACTCAAATCAAGTGGATGTAATAGTTGTATTTGTATCAAATTGGTACTCCTACTTGCGTATGTATATCAGGATAGGAAAATAATGTCATGGGGCTGTGTGCCAATTACAGTAGCGTTTACGTCATATATTATGTTTTCTTAAAAAAACTTTATGCCCAATGAAATATAGGTTTATTATAAATGAAAACAGATGTAGCATGAGCAAATTTTTTTAGAAAAACGATAGAATATACTCTTATATTTTATTTTATTAATTAATTTTATTCTTCATTAGTGACTCATCATATCATTTTTAAACTTTATATTTATATCCATATTTAAATAAAAATCCCCAAATCAACCTATATTATCTGATTTCTAAAAATTATCCATTCGACCCACCCATCAATTTAATCTAGAGGTGGCCTGGCCGGCTCGGTCTGACGGAGATGCAGCGGGGTCGGTCCTGACGGGACTTGCTCTAGTCAGTCGATCCCGATCCCTGTCAGTATCGGCGAAGCGGGTCGGGGTGGGGCGGGGTCCGGCGGGTTTTCCTTTTTTTTTTTTTAAAATAGCATAAGTATAAAAAAAAACTCAATAAACAAGATAAGATAGTGTAATAAAAATATCCCAAGGCTGTTTTTGTGCCTCTTATATTATTTAATAGACATATGATTTTTTTGTAATACAAATACAATTGTCTAAAATCTAAATTGCAACTTTATGGTGTTGTCAAAAGTTGCAAATTACATAATAAAATTGCAATTAAAAAAATTACATTCTCAAAAAAACCTGCTCTAATTGCTTGATGATTTCCTGTGATTCTTCGGTTGGAATTGGTATTTGTTGGTTAAATTGATCCACGTCGCTTCCACTACCTTCGGTTAAGATTTCGTTGTAGTTTTCATCTTCTTCTTCGTTGATCTCCGGTTGACCGCACCTTCTCCGCTCCGCTCGTATCCAATCTCGTGTCTGTGGTCTCCTATTTGATATCTGCCGGCAGAAAAAGCGCTTTCAGACGCAGTTGATGACGCTTGAATGTTCAAAACATCTCGGGCCATCAATGAAAGTGTCGGAAAGGTCTTCTCATTCCCCCTCTAGTATTTCAGCAAGTCTTCATGTCCATCTTCATTGATAACTTCTTGATACGGTACAGAACCCTGCAAAACAAAAATATCCAACTCGCTAATTTGGTTAGTAGTAGAGGTACGGCCGCACATTCTATTTCTGAGGCTTTCAATACTAGCCGCAGAAACAACATGTCTTTTGTGAGGTTGTGTTGAAGATGAAGAAGATGGTATGGAAGCCGGTAAGTTACTAGCATTTTCTTATTGATAAAATCTATATATTTTTTTGCATTGGTGTTCTACGCTAGACAACACTTCTTCTTTAGTTTGTTCAATAGGTAGTGGGTGATTTAGATTTTTGGGACTTGGAGGTGGTAGTACTTCTATACAATTGTAAATAGTTTCAATTAGTGATTTAGTACCGTCTATTTTAATAGTAGGATTTAATACAGAACCAATAATATAAATAGTGGGAATAGTAATAAAATATTTTTTTATTTTGACAAACATTTTTTTAATAACTGTCTTATAAGCTGGTTTTTTCATATATTCACTAAGTAATAAAAATATTAGAGTTATATAAAACAACATAGTTGAAATAGTAGGATAATATATACCGGAAAATTCTTTTGTTGCTTGAAAAAAATTCTCTAAAAATACAATAAGTTCAGAAATTTTTACCCAATCACTATCTAAAATTATATAAGCTGGATTTTTATTATGAGAGTTAAAAAATAAAGTTATAGGTATTCTATAGTCATAAGCAACAAGTAGTTGCTCGTATAAAGAATTCCACCTAGTGGATACTTCTTGTGGAATTTTTCTATAAGATAGTCCACAATCGTGACAAGTTTTTTTATATTCTTTTCTACGTTGTACTTTATTACTTTTAAAAATTAAGTTTATAGCAAATTGTATTTTACTAAGAATGTCTTCAAAAAGTGATAGACCATCCTTTACAATTAAGTTATATATATAGCACGCGCATTTTATATGAAAATGATCTGGAAAAGATGGAGTTAAACTATTTTTTAAAATGGTAATTGCGTAATTGTTAGAAGAAGCGTTATCTAATGTAATATTCATAATTTTATCGGTTATTCCGTAATAATGGCACACTTGATAAATATTATCTGCAATAAAAGTACCAGTGTGCCTATCATCTATATATCTATACGCTAAAATATATTTTTGCATAGACCATTTATAATCTATCCAATGACAAGTTACAGTTAAATAATCATGGTCGTTAGTACTACGACCTATATCAGACGTGATAGATACTTTTCCATTAAAATGATATAATGAATAACGTAAATAATGTTGATATTCATGCGCGAATTTAAATACATATCTCTTAACAGTTGATATAGGAAAACCGTTAAAAGCAGGATTATATATATCTCTAATGTAATGAATAAAACCGGGAGATGAAGGAAATGAAAAAGGCAAACCCTCCACAGCAACTAATTTTGATATTGCTTCCCTATTTCTATGTTTATTGTATTTAGGGCCTACAATTTCCTCTGTCATAGGGTTAATTTGACCCTGTACTTGGGCCGGGACAGTATCAGTATGTGAACCTTGTCCCGATGGAGCGGGCGTTTGTGCACCCAGTTTTGAAGCCTGGTATTGGGCATACCTAGCTGGATGAGCACTTACTACGTGTCTAATTAAACCCTCTGTCCCACCGTGACCTTTTCTAGTTTTAAATTTTAAAACATTTTTACAAATTTTACATATAGCTACTTGATTCTCTACGTCCCTATCAAAAAATGTCCATGCATCTGATTTTAATGGTCGTTTTGCTGGACCTCGTCTCATACTAGGGGGAATAGGAGGTATTTCAGTTGAAGGTGCACTAGTGGGTGTGTTGTCATTAACATTAGTGGGTGTATCATCTAGATCATCGTCTAAATTAAAGTCTTCTTGAGTTCCAGAAAATAGCTCCTGGTCTAAATCTAATGGTATTGTAGGAAAATGTTGAGTATCAACAAAATCATCATGTGTACGAATAAGATGACTAGAAGAAGTACCCTTGCCCTGGTTGCCCATACTAGAAGAAGCACCCTTACCCTTACCCTTAAACATACCTCTTAATCCTTTCATTTTAATTATGATAATAAATAATTAAAGATAATAAAGTTAAGTGCGCTAAATAAAATAAACAGACAATAATAATTTAATGAAGGAACGAATGTACCAAACGCCGACGTAACGCCGACGTAACGTCGACGTGTAATCGAGAGGTTGAAAATTGAAACTTTGCTCGATGGAAGATCCTCAAGCTAGTTGCCAACTTCACTCCCAATTCCCAAATGAATAAATAAAATTGAATATTTAACAAACAATGTAGACTTGTAGAGAGATATATTGAGAGATTAGAGAGATTGTAGGAAGATTTGTGAGAAAGATGAAGAGAAAATGAGTTATTTATAGTTGGAAAATTGGGTTAAAGTGTAAATATAATAACTTAGGGGTTAAAAATAAATATTAAGGGGTAGAGGGGTTGGGGGAGGGGGGAGGCCTAAAATGGATGTTGCCCAACGGCAAAAATCTAAAATGGTCGTTGGTGCAACGGATATATTTGCAACGGGGTCGGGGTCGGGGTCGGGGTCGGGACGGGCTCGGGGCGGGGTCGAGTCAGGCGGGCTCGGGTGTGGCGGGACGAGACATTGTCCCGTCCCGAGTTCGAGTCCCGCCACCATTTTTTTTACGCGGGGTCGGGGCGGGCTCGGATCGGGGTCGGGCCGTCCCGGCCCACTGGCCAGCCCTAATTTAATCCGTACCCAAAATTAGTTTGGACATTTGAGAGAGATGGGAGGGTGATTGCTCCTTTATAAGATGATCATCATAATCAACTATGTTAAATATACATATGATATACAATATATCATATGTATATTTCAGATTTTGTATATTAGTTTAGGTAGTATTTGAGTGTAATTAATTGTATAGTTAGTGTCCAAGTAGAATAAGATTTTAGGAGTAGATGTTAAATATACATATGATATACAATATATCATATGTATATTCGGATTTTGTATATTAGTTTAGGTAGTATTTGAGTGTAATTAATTGTATAGTTAGTGTCCAAGTAGAATAAGATTTTAGGAGTAGATGTTAAATATACATATGATATACAATATATCATATGTATATTCGGATTTTGTATATTAGTTTAGGTAGTATTTGAGTGTAATTAGTATTGTCTACTTACCACAATTGTATAGTTAGTGTCCAAGTAGAATAAGGTTTTAGGAATATATTAGGAATATGATTCTCCTATTATGAAAATATGTAAATTGTATATATACTCTTTCAATCAATGAAAATAATCAAGAGATTATTTCTTTCATGGTATCAGAAGTCTAAGTTATTTTTCCAACCTCTTATCCGTCGACTTTGTGCTCGGTTTCCGCCCCCTTCCCGAATTTCGTGACCGTCGGTGGTGTTCTTTTATTTTCTCCTCAAATCACCTATTGTTCTTTCGTTATGTCGACGACAAATAGCATGTTTTATCCTGCCCGTGTTGTTTCTAACATCAAGAATCACATACCTCTCATTCTTGAAATAGAAAA
The DNA here is from genome assembly GCA_029783415.1 of Anisodus acutangulus. Taxonomy (NCBI): domain Eukaryota; kingdom Viridiplantae; phylum Streptophyta; class Magnoliopsida; order Solanales; family Solanaceae; genus Anisodus; species Anisodus acutangulus. The sequence goes on from CM056489.1 coordinate 24,555,692, forward strand.
TGTCCAATACGCGACGTGGGCCGAGTTGTTTAAAATTCACGCTCGCTCGCATCAAGTCATCCATCACATAATCCCCGCGGCTCCTGAGGATACAGAAGTGCCTCAACGTGAGGATGATCCTAAGTTATGGACAACGCTTGATGCCACCATCCTTCAGTGGATTTATTCCACTATCTCTACTGACCTGTTGCAGACGATTATTGAGCCAGACGCTACGGCGATGACTGCTTAAGATAGGTTGCGTGACATAATCCAAGATAATCAGAATTCCAGAGTTGTTACTCTTGAGCAGCACTTTTCCCACGTCAACATGGAAAAATTCCCGAATGTTTCTGCGTATTGCAAAAGGTTGAAGGAATTGGCAAACCAAGTCTGCAACGTTGGTGCGCCCGTTAGTGAAGATCGTCTGGTTCTACAGATGGTTGCTGGCCGCTCCGAGGCATTTAGTGGCGTTGAGACCCTACTTTGTCAAAGTAACCCTCTCCCAAAGTTCTATCAAGCCCACTCCATGCTTACTTTAGAAGAAGCCGGATTGGCTAAGAAGGCGGCTACCGGGGCAAGTCCCGTGGTCATGATGACGTCCTCTACAAATTCTCTAGGGTGTGTTGATAATTTGGGCCGAAACCATGCTCACGGTGGCGGCAAGAACACTAGGAAAAATAATGGAAGAAACCGCGGTGGTAATGCCAACATTATCGGCGACAGTGGGGCCCGCCCCATCAACTGGTCCCAGTCTTGGGCCCCCTGGCCGTGGGCCTGGGCCAGTGGGCAGTGGCCCAACAATCTCGACTTTTCAGCGTCTCCATCCCACCGTAATTGGGCCTTAGTTGTCTCGCCTACTAAACATGTTGATCTCTCAGATGAAATAAAAAAAGGATTTAAGTTTCATCCTTGCCTAGAAGTTTTATTTCCGTCTTTCCAACTGTGAAGGCCTCAAAATCAATGGATATTTTCATCGGCCAGTGTAGTATCATGTTCAAATCAGTAAATTATACCGAAGCAGCAAGCCGAAACCGAGAGACAATTTTCGAAGGGATGCGACCTCAAATTCAATTTCATTGGCCTAAGTGTAGTATTTGTTCAAATCAGTGAAATACACCAAAAACAGCAAACTGAAACCGAGAAACAATTTCCGAAGGGGCGCGATCTCAAATTCAATTTCATTGGCCTAAATGTAGTATTTGTTCAAATCAGTAAAACAGTATCAAAGCAATAAACTGAAACAGAGAAACAATTTCCGAAGGGACGCAACCTCGAATTCAATTTCATTGGCCTAAATGCAGTATTAGTTCAAATCAGTAAAACAATAAGATATCCGTGTACGGATGTTTAAATGCCAAAATAGCAAACTGAAATAGAGAAACGATTTCCGAAGGGACGCGGCCTCGAATTCAATTTCATTGGCCTAAATGTAGTATTTGTTCAAATCAGCAAAATAATATCAAAGCAATAAACTGAAACAGAGAAACGATTTCCGAAGGGACGAGGCCTCGAATTCAATTTCATTGGCCGGAGTGCAGTATTTATTCAAATAAGTAAAATAATAACATAGCCGCATAACGGATGTTCAAGTGCCAAAATAAACCAACAGTAAGCAATTAAAATATTCGACCCGAATTCTGAAATTTTCGAACCTAAACAGGATTCAGAACGTTTATGAAAAGCTGACCCAGATTCTGAACAGTGACCCGAATCATGAACACCTACCTGACTCGGTGCTGAAAAACAGACTCGGATAGACGACCTAAATTTTGGGTCTACTCGACCCGAGAAATGCAATCCGAAGTAGTGACCGAAATCGGAATCAATTTTTTGATTTTTCAGATAACCAATAAATAAGATGTAAAACACAAAATCTGGAAATATATTCAAATCGGGTCGACTCGACCCGACCCGAATCGGTTACCTGACCCGAATCAGAGGTCTCAGCCCGAATCGACTTCTTTCCAAATGTCAGATAACCAACAACAAAATATCAAGCATATAAACCTGAAAATCTTACTCGAAACGGGTCGACCTGATTCAGTGAAGAACAACAACAACAACAAAATAGATTTTCGGATTGGGATTCACGAAGCCAATAGAAGTATTTAACCCCAAAATTTAAGAATGAAACTCACCCCTTTTTCTTCCGATTTTGGACTTGTTTTCGGACTTATTTCTTGAATAACAAGGAAGGCGAATGCTAAAAATCAGGAAAACAACAGATATTTTTTCTTTATTTTCTATCCCGGTCTCTCCCTTTTTTTTAAGAACAAAAGGGGGGTTTTATAGGTGGATTCGGACCTCCAATCTACCTCCTTCATGAAGAACAAAAAATGAGGGGTTTTATAGGTGGATTCCCCCCTAAAACCGAGCTTGAATTCAAAATAAAGGGGTCTAAAAGCAACGATTTTGGAACGGATTTTAGGGGTATGGGTCGCGGATTTTGTGGGGATAAGGGTATGGGTCGAAGGGTTGGTGGTGTCGGCGTAACAAAGGGGGGTTGGTAGTGTCAGGGGTTGGTGGTGGCAGGGGTGAGGTGATCGACGACGTGTGGGGTCAAGGCCTGGGTATGGGGGTGTCGGCCGAAAGGGTGTGTTTGGTTGAGAGAGAAAGGTTTAGGGTTTTGTTTTGTGTTAGGGGGATAAAAAGGTGGTTGGGTGAGTTGGGTCTAGGCCGGTCGGGTGTGGGCTGCGGGAGTTGGGCCTTGGATGGGGTCCGAAAATGGGGTGGTTTGTTTTGGGTAGAAATTGTTTTGGGTTGGAAAATAAATGAGTTAAGGGTTTAAATATAAAAAGGGTTAAATTGAGTTTGAATAAAATAAAATAAAAATGGTTTATTATTAAAAAGATATTTTGCGAAAAATATAAATTATAAAGATAACGATGTGATAGTAATATAATATTTGTGAAATGTTTAATGCTTGATAAAAAATAGAAATGCGATGTCATTTTGCGGAAAATAAAATAACATAGAATTTTCGGATAAAACTATGATTATGATAAAAAATTTGCAAATGACAGTAAAAAAATGCGAATAATAATAATAATATTGAGAATAATAATATATATATACACATGTATGTATATATATTAAAAAAAATTTGAGGTGTTAAAAATATTTAAAATTATAAATAAAATCAGAAAAGATGGGACAAAAATGGGTGTCAACACACAACCTTCGAGATTGACAGAAACGGGATTCTCAAGCACCAGGGGCCGTTTATGTGTTCCAAATGTAACGGGATTATGAGACAAAATTATGACGGAGGTCCATTGCTCACGATATTCTATTCACCCTGGATCTACTAAAATGTATCATGATCTCAAGGGTATTTATTGGTGGAACGATATGAAGAGGAGCGTTGCGGAGTTTGTAGCTCAGTGTCCTGATTGTCAGCAAATAAAACTATAGCACCAAAAGCCCGGTGGCTTGGCTCAGAATATTGAGATCCCGACGTGAAAATGAGAAATGATTAATATGGATTTCATTACGGGTTTACATCGCTCTTATCATAAGTTTGATTGACTAAATTAGCTCAATTCCTAGCGGTCAAAACTACCTACACAGTCGAGGACTACGCGAAGTGGTACGTTAAGGAGATTGTTCGCCTTCATGGTGTGCCTATTATTATATCTGACCAACTTGCACAGTTCACAACTAACTTTTGGAAATCATTTCAAAAAGGTTTAGGCATCCAAGTGAATCTTAGCACACCTTTCCACTCTCAGACAAACGAGCAAGCCGAGCATACGATTCAAACACCCGAGGACATGCTACGAGCTTGTGTATTGGACCTTAAGGGAAGTTGAGATGATCATTTACCCCTTATTGAATTTGTGTACAATAACAGTTATCATGCTAGTATTAAAATGGCTCCATACGAGGCTTTATATGGACGGAAATATAGATCTTCTATCGGATGGTTTGAAGTAGGCAAATCAGAATTACTTGGGCCTGACCTAATGCACCAAGCCATGGAGAAGGTGAAACTTATCAAGAACGGCTGTTAATCGCTCAAAGTCGTCAAAAGTCGTATTCAGATGTGCTACAACGGGGCTTAGAGTTCCAAGTGGATGATTGGGTCTTTTTAAAGATCTCTCCTATGAAGGGTGTAATGAGGTTTGGGAAAAAGGGAAAGCTTAGCCCAAGGTATACTGGGCCATATCGTATAATTCAACAAATCAGCCAAGTAGCTTACGAATTGGACTTGCCTTCGGAGTTAGAGTTGGTTCATCCGGTTTTCCATGTTCTATGTTAAGAGCGTGTGTTAGGGATCCTTCCCGAATTGTTCCAATTGACGATGTGAAGGTTACAGAGCATCTATCATATGAAGAGGTTCCTTGCTATCTTAGATCGTTAAGTCCGCAAGTTAAGGACTAAAGAAGTAGCCTCCGTGAAAATTCTATGGCGGAATAATAATGTAAAGGAAGTGACATGGGAGGTGGATGAAGAGATGAAGCACAAATATCCATACCTATTACAGATCAACGCTGAGGTTCCGAAAGAAGCATAAGGTGAATTCTATTTCTTAATGCTTAAGGACCATGAGAGGTCTGATGTAATGATGTATATTATATTATATGGTCCCGTGAAAAAGTAGTTGTATTCTCTAGTTACGTAACGAGGATTAGATGTGTCACCCCAATATTCGAGAATGAATATTTCTAAGGGAAAAAAGATGTAACACCCCATACTTTCAAACCATGGTTTGAGTCACTAGACATATGGAAGTAGACCTGAGTCCTGGAGAAATTTTGTTATATTTAAGTATTCACATCAAGAGCTTGATATATAAAATGATAAAGTCCAAAAATGATTTAGGACTTAAAAGTATGATGACAGTGATTGAGAAAAAGAACTTATGTGTGTGTCTAAAGAGACTATGGACTAGTGATTTATCACATGATCATGGTAATGCGTGTATTAATTATGTGTGCAATTGGTTAAATGTTCAAATTTAGCGGGAGACTAGAAGGTTGATTAGTCAATTATAGATATACATGGAGTATTGGCATGTGTTGGGGCATCAATGATTACTAAGCCCATGTTCCTAGTAGGTGGCATTTTGTAGTGAAATGTAATATCATTATCAGTACACATATAAGCATATGGCCCCCACAATGGACTAGAAGAGGCTTAGGAGCATTACCACCTTAATTGGAAAGTGTCACAAAGAGTCATATTCTTAGTAACATTAGTTCTTTAAGATAGGAGGCAACAACGATTTTCATGACTTAAGAAGCAGCTGCATACACATATACGTTCTCGTATTGCCGAAAGAAAGGTATGAAAAATGACATATGAATTTCACTCACCACTTCGATCCCGTTGTTCCGTTTGTTGCGTTGTTGAGTTTGGGATTTCTTCAAAGTGAAGTAAGGTGGAAGAATAATAGTTCTTGGAATATAAAGCTAAGGAGCGGCGAGATAAGTTTGGATGTTGTTGGGCAGAAGGTTATAAAGGTATGTTAAGGCAAATCCTTCTTTATTTTGGCATGTTCTAAGTACGAAACGTAAACGTAATATTGTCCCACAAATGATTCTACTGTTAGTAGTTATGGATATTCATGTTATTCATTCCTATCGTCAAAGCATGTCTAAATATGTTCCTAAATCTTTATTGAGGTATATGTGAAAAATGTTAGCATTCATAATGTTAATCGGAGGTAAAGCGATATTACATCACTCCGACAAACTTATAGTGTCTTATTATCATATCATTCATGCATTATATTCATGTACATACATTGACCTCAAAAGAGTTATATACTCTACTATATGTATGCATTATATATATGTATGGAGTATGGAAAAAGGAAAGACGTTATATACGCACCACCACCTGTAGCTAGTACAGATATACACGATGATAGTTATGCCCACATAGGCCGACATGATATGATGGGATGCCCACAGAGGCTTGATGGCGTTATATACGCATATGTATATGTATGACCGCATTGTGCATGACATTTAGGCATATTATGGCTCTCAGAGACATTCTGCACAGACATGGTACTTAGGCATATTATGGCCCTCAGAGGCATTCTCTACTGGTTGGTTGTTTCTTGTCTCATGTTACTTTCAGGTCTCTATTATGTTATTTTTCATGCCTGACATACTCGGTACATTATTCGTACTAACGTCCCTTTTGTCGGGGGACGTTGCGTTTCATGCCCGCAGGTCCAGGTAGATAGGACGACGATCTGCACCAGTAGGTTGCCAATTCAGCTGATATTAGAGCACTCCATTTATTTCGGGGTTGCGGTCTAGTCTTGGTACGATAGTATTTTTGCATGTGGCGGGGTCCTGTCCCGATCTTGTGATATCACGTACTCTCTAGAGGCTTGCAGACAGTTGTCTTGTGTATAGTAATCGTGTATGGCCTTGTCGACCTTGGTATGTATATGTATATAGGTGGGTCCTTCTGGTTGTAGAATTTTGCAAAACTCCTTTCCAGTTTACTATTTTTATATGTCAACAGGGTATCTCGTGACGGTCTCGTGGGCCATGCGAAATTACGGATATATGCTAAACATATGATTAGTGGTACTCGGCAAGTAAGGTTCGGGTGCTCGTCATGACCCTCCGGTTTGGGTCGTGATATCATCAAAAAGTGTCTAAATGAAATAGTAGGGGCCCACTTAAAGTGTCTAAATGGAATAAAGCTTACTTGAGGTGTTTAAGTGAAAAATTTTGCCACCCACAAGGGCCCGCGATGGGTTCAACCTACAATATAACATGAAAAATCGATTCTAGAAAAAATTAGAAGGTTATAGTGAAATAATATTATAACGAATAACAATTATAGAAAAAATTGAATATATATATAAGTAATTGGTGGTTCATTGATCAGTGGAGCGCCTGCTCACTCCTTTGATCGTTCTTACAAAACCCACACCAGCACGCTGGCACAGTGCACTTGATTCTTTTGCTTCTTTTTTTTGTTTTAAAAACTAAATGAAATTAATTGTTTAAACAACTAAGTGGGAAAAAGGTTGCTCCAAGGAGACCTAAAAAAAAAAAATGAATATTGGCCACTGGAATATTTGGGGCAAATTAATCCTAAATATACAGGAAAGAGGTTCATGTCTATTTATCATTGATCATCTACAAAATATGATTAGTCGGTAAATATAATTGGAAATGTTTATACTTACATGTTGTGTTTAGTGGTTCATTACTCTTTAAATATATCTTAAATATTGATACTCGTTTCTTAGAGCCTAATTGGACTTATTTTAAGTGATTTTAAGCCAAAATAGTTTTTAAGCTCTTTTATAATATTGGAGTAAAATAAAAAAGTGCTTTTAAGCACTTGTTTTTAAATCAAAATACAATAGTAAACCAAAAACCATAAGACAAAATTCATAACTTATGGATTTTGGCTCATAAGTCAAAAGCAATAAGCCCAATGGGTTCTTCGTCCAGAAATTATTGCTTATTTATTTTAGGTTTGCAGGACCCACAAATTCCAAATTTTTAATCCGCATCTGTTCATTAGATATTTTCTATACCTTTTTAATCTATCTTTTATATAGAATACTAGAAGCAAAAGCATAGTATGATGACAAGTTTCATTACCACAAAAAAAACAGAAATTAATTATACAAAATAAAAGGAAAAAAAAATGAAACAGTTTTAAACAACTGCAAAGAGCAAATTAATAAGCAAAATGATTACTTACTTAGGGTGTGTTTGGTTGACCAAAATTTTAAAAAAACATTTTTTTAGAAAAACGAGTTCCTTAAAAATGAGTAAAATGGCGTAGGAAAAAAAACAAGTTACATAAGTGACATTCCAAGTTCATTGTCTCCTCTCCACCCACCCAACACCCCAACGCCCACTCCTTGACCAACCCACTCCCGTCCACCCTACACTCCACTCCATTCCAACCCTATAGTGTTTTGCTATATTACATACAAATGCCCTTGAAATGATATTTTTTTTCTTCCTTTCCAAACACTAGAACATAAGTAAGAAACTCACTTGTTTTTCAAGAAAACGATTTTCCATGCAAAACATTTTCCTTCATACCAAACACACTCTTGAAGGATTGAACTTATAATTAACTCTACAAGTTTTGGACTATGTATGTACAACAACAACATATCCATTGTAATCCCAAAAGTGGGGTCTGGGGAGAGTGATGTGTACGCATACCTTACCACTACCTTGTGAAGGTAGTCCGATAGACTAGTGTTTGGTGCCTAACATTCCCCGGGGAGAGTGATATGTTTTAGTGTTTGGATCTAGGATATACATATACTTTCAATCTTCCACTTGGTCTAGATCCAATCTCCAACATATCTAATGCCCATATTCTCAAAATGACCATTATGCTTGACTAAGCTTAATGGTTTAGTGAATAGGTTAGCTAGATTATCGTTTGTGGGAACATAGTCTAATCTAATCTCTTCAGTCTCCACCATCTCCTTGAGTATGTGGTACTTCCTTGGTACATGTTTGTTTCTGTTTGTTGATCTTGGTTCCTTAGCCTGTGCAATCGCATCAGTGTTGTCACAATAAATAGTTATTGGACAACTGGCACTCGGAACTACCCTTAGTTCCTTCAGGAACTTAGAAATCGCGACAGCTTCTTTACCAGCTTCCGATCCAGCAATATACTTAGCTTTTGTTGTTGAATCAGCAGTTGTATCTTGTTTGGAACTTTTTCAGCTCACTGCTCCACCATTGAAAATGAACGTGTACCTAGACTGAGATTTGAAGTCATCAAGGTCCGTCTGGAAGCTAGCATCAGTGTACCCAGTAGCAGCTAGATTTTCTTCCCCACCATATACTAAGAAGTAATCTTTAGTTCGTCTAAGATACTTAAGAATACTCTTGACTACTTCCAGTGTTTTCCCCAGGATTATGCTGGAATTTACAAGTCATACTAAGTGCAAAGACCACATCTGGTCTAGTACAGGTCATGGCATACATGATCGATCCTAGAGCCAAAGCATATGGGATCCTATTCATGCGTTCAAGTTCTATAGTATTAGAAGGATTGTCCTTCTTAGATAACTTGATGCCTTGTCCCATAGGTAGACCGCCTTTCTTGGAATTTTCCATAGAAAAACGTCTAAGCACTTTGTCTATGTAGACTGATTGTGACATCCCCAACAATCTATTAGGTCTATCTCTATAGATCCTAATTCCCAGAATGTAGCAGGCTTCACCTAAATCCTTCATCATAAAGGTACTAGACAACCACTCCTTCACTGACTGCAGGAGAGTCTTATTGTCTCCCGTTATCAATATGTCATCTACATATATAATAATAAAACCAATACTCTCATCCTTGCGTTTACTATAAATACATGGATCCTCTTTGCTTCTGACAAAATCAAATGACTTGATAGCCTTGTCAAAGCAAATGTTCCAACTCCTCGAGGCTTGCTTAAGCCCATAAATGGACTTTTGTAGCTTGCATACATCATTTGGTTTGGACTCAAGCGAAAAACCCTCAGGTTGTTTTATAACACCTCCTCAACTAGATTACCATTGAGAAAAGCGGTTTTGACGTCCATCTACCAAATGTCATAGTCATAATATGCAACTATTGCAAGCAAAATTTGAATGGACTTAATCTTAGCAACAGGTGAAAATGTTTCATCAGAATCGACCCCAGGCCGTTGATTATAACATTTAGCCACCAACCTTGCTTTATAGGTCTATACATTTCCAAATGCATCGATCTTCTTCTTGAAGACCCATTTGCATCCTATGGGTTTAACCCCAGGTGGCAAATCAACCAAGTTCCACACTTGATTGATATACATAAATTTTATCTCTGATTTCATGGCTTCTTGCCATCTCTTTGAATCAATGTCCAACATTACTTCACTATAGGTTGTAGGCTTATCGTTATCGGAAATATCTATCTCACTATGTGTTTCCACAAGTAGATTTAGTTTTTTAGGAGGACGATGAGTCCTAATGGACCTACGGAGTTGATTGTTTTGCAGTTCAGTGTTTGGTATGTTCTGACTGTGAGAGGGTTCTTGTGTGTTGGATAATCCACTAACTTGAGAGCTTTCAGGAATATCATTTTCATGTATTTCCTGAATGGGAGGAGGTGAAACCATTACATCTACTCCCAAAGACTGTGTAGGAGGATCTTGCATTTCTGCATTGTTCCTCGTAACACTCCCACTGTCCGAAGGGCGTACTTGAAGTACCCAATCTTCGCCAAATACTCCCACTGAATTCTTGCCTTGGTCATTCGGCAAGGATTCAACATCTATGTTATCTTGCGATTCTTGAATTTCTTCAAGTTCTATCTCTGTGTAACTATGTTCCTTGTAGACATATTCTCCTTCAAGGAAAGTTGCGTTCCTGGAAACAATGACCTTACGTTCTCCAGGAAGATAGAAGTAGTATCCTTTAGTTTCCTTTGGATACTCCACGAAGTAACATTTCTCACTTTTGGATTCCAACTTGTGAGTGAGCATCTTCTTAACATATGCAGGGCACCCCCAAGGTCTCATATGTTTAAGAGCTGGCTTCTTGCCACACCATATCTCACAGGGTGTCTTTTCTACTGACTTGGAAGGAATCCTGTTCAGAACATATATTGAGGTTTGTATAGCATGTCCCCAAAGGTATGTCGGTAGAGCTGAGAAGCTCATCATGGATCGAATCATATCTAATAAGGTTCGATTTCTCCTTTCGGCAACACCATTCATCTGTGGTGTTCCAGGAGGTGTCCACTCTGATTGGACTCCATGTAGCTTTAAGTAATCTAGAAAATCCTTGCTCAAGTATTAACCTCCTCGATCCGATAGAAGGGTCTTGATACTTGTTGCAAGTTGCTTCTCTACTTCCGACTTGTACTCTTTGAACTTCTCAAAAGCCTCGGATTTATGTCTCATAAGATACACATATCTATACCTTGTGAAGTCGTCAGTAAAAGTGATAAAGTATGGAAAACCTCCATTAGCTTGAGTCGAAAATGGCCCACATACATCAGTATGGACCAACTCAAGCACCTCCTTGGCTTGCACACCTTTCCCAGAAAGTGGCTTATTGGTCATCTTTCCTCTCAAGCAAGATTCGCAGTTACCATAAGACTCCAAGTCAAATGGTTCGAGGTAGTCTAACTTCCTCAACCTTGCGATCCTTGATTCGTTGATATGACCAAGTCCGCAATGCCATAGGTAGGTAGAGTTTCTATTACTTATCTTAGCTCGTTTGTTTTGTACATTGAATATTTCTCGACTACAGTTTAGTGTATATAATCCATCCACAAGAGGAGCAGTTCCATATATAACATTAAAATATTTGTAAAGATACGTTGGTATTTTTCGGAGGCAAACTAATAACTCAATTTGCATGAATGTAGGGTGAAAAGCCTTGTCAAAATAAATTGGTGCAGTAGCTTAGATAGAGTGCAGCGCCAAAACTCGACAGGTGTTTCAAATGTGCTATGAATTAGCCTTTCAAGAATGCTTTCATATTCACATTCACTGAAGGAAAAATGTTAAAATAGTAGTATAACTTAAAAATCGGTAACTAATATGGAGAAACTCGTTCTTGTTTTTGTAGCAGCAAGGTTTATTATTTCTTGTTTTTGCAGACTTTCGAGATCATATGCGTTAAAATATTTTTAAGATGACGTTCGCATTTTTCGGAGGCAAACTAATAATAGGACCTTTAATTTTTCCTTCCACGAAAGGTCTTTTCACATCCATTTTCAAGAGATTTACGACATAGAATAATGAAAACAGGTATTGTTATGAAGACAATGCACAATACCAACAGCAACAACGACAACATAAAACTTGTTCATAACCAAAATAGCTTATAGACATTGTAAAACAAATGTTTAACAAAGAAAAGACCTGACTGAAATAAAAGTGTGCATTTAGTTACTACAAGCTCCTATTATCCTATAAGTGAAGAACTCGTGTTTCTTTTTTCCTTTTTAATCACTTTCCGAACCTTATTGCTGGATAGTTTTGCATTAACTCATCATCATGTTCTTCCATGGAAGATTTGCCTACGGATTTGGTTCTATTGGTAGATAGTTTTTGAAAGAAATAATTCTTTCATTATTTTCATTAATTGAAAGAGTATATATACAATTTACATATTTCCATAATAGGAAAATTATATTCTTATTCTACTCCTAAAACCCTATTCTAGTAGTACAAGAATCCTATAATTATGGTAAGTGCACAATACTAATTAATAAAAAATATTTACACTATAATTGATGCCTCAAACCGTGATATACACTTAATTAAGGAAAGTGTATATCATGGTATATACAACACGGATAGTCTATATTTAACACACACCCGCAGTCATAGCGGGCGGTCTTCGTACGCTGAGACTGTCCCTAAAATCATCAAAGAGTACTGACGGAAGACCTTTGGTAAAGATGTCTGCAATTTGATACCTGGAAGGGACATGACAGACGCATACTTATCAACGAGCTACCTTTTCGCGAACAAAGTGAATGTCCATCTCGACGTGTTTAGTGCGTTGGTGCTGAACCGGATTACCAGAAAGGTAGATGACATTAACATTACTACAGTAAACCAAGGTAGCTTTCTGAATAGGACAATGAGGCTCCAAAAGAAGATTACGTAACCAACATGATTCAGAGACCACATTGGCTACCCCTCGATACTCGACCTCTACACTAGAGCGGGACAAAGTCGACTGACGCTTTGCAGACCATGAGACCAAGTTATTTCCAAGAAACATACAATAGCCAGACGTAGAACTTCTGGTGTCTGGACAACCACCCCAATCAGCATCTATATACAAGACAAGTGTAGATATCGACGACGGATATAAATGTAAGCCATAGTCAAGTGTCCCCTGGATGTACCGAATAATGCGTTTGAGCGCATTCATGGGCTCAATCCTGGGATCATGCATAAACAAACACACCTGCTGTACGGCATACGTAATATCTGGTCTCGTGAACGTAAGATGCTGAAGGGCCCTTGCAAGACTGCCATAACAGGTCGGATCCTCATAAGGTGAGCCATCTGCAGCACCTAACTTGGGTTTAGTATCAACCGGAGTGGAAGTAGACTTGCATGATGACATTCCAGCTCGCTCAATAATCTCAGTTACATACTTACACAGTGATAAGAATAACCCACCTGCATGACGAGTGACAGCAATCCCCAAAAAGTAACTCAAGAGCCCTAAGTCTTTCATAGCAAACTCAGAACTGAGCATTTTCATGATAGACTGACGTAATGCATCAGAAGAGGCAGTCAAGATAATATCATCCACATATAATAGTATATAAGCCAGAGAAGAACCACGATGATATATGAACAATGAATTATCAGACCTGTTGTGAGAGAACCCAATAGTCGAAACATAGTCTGTAAACCTCTTATACTAAGTCCGTGGAGACTGCTTAAGCACATACACGGACTTCTTCAACAAACAGACATGATGAGTATATTTGGGATCCCTAAACCCCAAGGGCTGATGCATATAGACTCTCTCCTTGAGATCACCATGTAAGAAAGCATTATTCACATCTAACTGATGAATGAGCCATGCTTTCGAAAGAGCCAAGTTGAGCACAGTGCGAATGGTAGCCGACTTGACCACCGGACTAAACGTCTCACCAAAATCCACATCAACCTGCTGATTCTTACCATCATCTACAAGACAAGTCTTATGCCTCGCAAACGAACCGTCAAACTTGTCTTTGTGAGCAAAAATCCACATAGACCGAATAATATTAACACCATATGGACGGGGCACCAACTCCCACGTCTTATTATCAATAAGAGCATTATATTCATCAGTCATAGCAATTTTCCAATTCGGGTCATTTAAAGCAGACACAGGATTACGGGGTATAGGTGATTTAAGAACATTAAAATTTAAATTAAAATGTCTCTTTGGTTTAAAAATATCCCGTTGACTACGAGTGACTGGTCTATGACTCGAGTGAGAATCTGGTGAATTTTGGGAAATAACGGGACTAGTGACGGACTGGGAAGCAGACAGTGGGCTTGCTGGCCTAACACAGGAAACTGGTACTGTTTCTGTCACTGAAACTGGGACAAGAATTGGGCTGGGGAGGTAGCCTAGTTTCTAGACCCACGACAGGATGCAGTGGCGGAACTGTAGAACCTAATGGCAGTGGGCCCGTTGGCGAATTTGGGGTGCGGGACATGTCCGATAAATGGTAGATAATATACGGGGAGACATCGTCATCCAAAAAATTATACGAACTAGGCACGGGACTACTCACTTTAGCAAACGGAAATTGGGACTCATAAAAAATAACATGGCAACTAATGATGATTTTATTAGACGATAAATCAAAACATTTGTAACCACGATGATTTGACGGATAACCCAAAAATACACAAGGGGTAGAACGAGCCTGAAGTTTGTTAATTGTGGTGGAAGAAAACAAAGGATAACATAAACACCTAAAGACCCGAAGATGTGAATACGAAGGAGTCTTATTATATAAAATTTGAAGAGGGGACGAATATGTCAAACCTTTGGTAGGAAGAATGTTAAGAAGATAGATAGTCATTTGTAGAGCATGATACCAAAATGAAGGAGGTACGGAAGCATGAATCAATAAAGTTCGAACAATGTTATTAATGGTATGAATTTTACGTTCGGCTTTCCCATTTTGTAAAGACGTATGAGTACAAGAAAAATAAAAATTGATCCCATTAGTAGCACAAAACTCCCAAAACACCCCATTATCATATTCGTTTCCATTATCACACTGAATATTTTTCATTTCCCATTCGAATTGAGTTCTAATGAATGTTCTAAATTTTAAGAAAGTGGGAAAAACTTGAGATTTTTTTGCTAACGGAAAAGTCCATAAAAAATTAGAATAATCATCCAGAAATAGAACATAATAACGATGACCCAAAGAACTGAAAACGGGAGATGTCCATAAATCACTATGAATAATATCAAATGGTATTAAAGTATGAGAATTAGAGTCTACAAACGGCAATCTAACATTTTTTTCTAAGAACAAGATTGACAATTCGAAGTACTACGCGTACCCTTACAAGAAATAAAATTATTATCTAAGACAAAATAGACGACCCCGAATGACCTAGACGAGCATGCAACAAGGAAGGAGAAATGGCTGCAAAAGTTGATGGCAAGGCTTGACTCGAGAGACTGGAATATGGCGTGATAGGATAAAAATCTCCCCTACTATCACACCTCATGAGAGGACTCCCGTCTTGAAATCCTTCAGAAAAAATCCAAGCGGATCAAATTCAACGGAAACGGAATTATCAATGGTGAATTTACGGACAGACACCAAATTTTTAATTAATTTAGGAGCATGAAGGGTATTTTTCAAGATAAGAGGTGGATTGGGGGGAGACGAAGTTTTATGACCATAACCACGAATCAGAATTGAATTACTATTACCAACAATTATCCCCGATTGTTGCTCAAATTAGAATAAGATGAGAGAGTACATGAATCGGACGTCATATGAGAGGTTGCACCAGTGTTCATGTACCAATTTCTGTATGGCGGATTTAATCTAAGTGTGTGTATTGTGGCTTCAATGTCAGTTGGGGCGGGGCCTGCTGCATGATGGACCTGAGGAGGCTGGGGCCCAAGCACACCGGCTTGCTACCCCAGCCCAGAATTTCAGCGGTATCCACTGGAATTGGGCCAGAATGCATTGGGCCGAGACTGTTGGCCAGCCCAATTTCCTAGAACTGGGTACGCTGGAACGTAGGGGTTGTTGGGCCACTGCCCACTACCAAGGGGCCAGGGCTGGGACTAGTGGGACGGTGGCCCACTAGTGCCTAGATGGGGCCCACTGCCCGAATTCTGACCAGTGCCACCACTTCCAGAAACACCACATTTGCCCCCGCGATTTTTGCCATTATTTTTTCGATTATGTTTGCCGCCACCGTGACCACAGTTTTGGCATGAATTATCACCACCCCCTGCAAAATTAGTGGAGGACGTCATCATGACTACGGGACTAGCGCCGGTAGCCGCCTTTTTGGCCAAGCCGGCTTCTTCGAGCATAAGCATAGAACTAGCCTGATAAAATTGAGGAAGAGGGCTCCTCTGACGAAGAAGCATGCCAACACTACTATAGGCCTCAGATAGGCCTGCAACTATTTGTAGGACCAAGCGATCATTTGTAACGGGCACGCCAACGTTGCGAAGTTGGTCCGCCAATTCTTTCAACCTTTTGCAGTATGCTGAAACGTTGGGGAAATCTCTCATATTGACGTGAGAGAATTCCTGCTCAAGGGTAACATCACGAGAATTTTGATTATCTTGAAATATATCACGCACTCTATTCCACGCATCCATCGCCGTAGCGTCTGGTTCGATAATCGTTTGCAATAGGTCAGTAGAAATAGTGGAGTAAATCCACTGAAGAACGGTATCATCAAGGGTTGTCCATAACTTAGGATCATCCTCGGGTTTGGGAACCTTGATATCTGCAGGAGCCGCGGGATAATGTGATGGAGGACTTGATGCGAGCATGCGTGAACCTTGAACAGTTCGGCCCACGTCACGTATTGGACGTTTTCTATTTCAAAAATAATAAGGATATGCTTCTTGATATTAGAAACAGTAAGGGCAGGGTAAAACGTGTTCTTTGACGTAGACTAACGAAAGAACAATACGTGATTGAGGGATTTAGAAGAAAAATTTTGGGAAGAGGGCACCGCCGATCACGGAAAACGAGGGAAGGGAGCTCGAATTTCGGCTGTTTGGACGGAAAGCTTGAGAGAGGATTTTAAGACCTAGACTTCTGATACCATGAAAGAAATAATCCCTTCATTATTTTCATTAATTGAAAGAGTATATATACAATTTACATATTTTCATAATAGGAAAATCAAATTTCTATTCTACTCTTAAAACTCTATTCTAGTAGTACAAGAATCCTATAATTATGATAAGTGTATAATGTTAATTAATACAAAATATTTACACTATAATTGTTGCTTAAACCGTGATATATTCTTAATTAAGGAAAGTGTATATCACGGTATATACTACACGGATATTCTATATTTAACAGTTTTGCATTCTAATCATCACCATCTTCCAGCCCGGACGATCCACTTTCTGATATGCTTTTCTTGATGGGAGTTTGTAAAGAAGACATCATCTCACTCTCGGCCATACAATCCTACAGAAGAAACAACATGAGTTTTGATACAAAAAGTGTAGGAGCATCTAGATGAAAAATATCTAAGATTTTCTTATTTTTATAAAGAGCACGTTGCCAAACCTTTCTCTCCCATAAGCTACAAATGCAAAATTGTCAATTAGTTGAAGCACATATAGAACTACCAAAGCATACTTATTTTCCAACAGTTGGAAATACAACGTTTCCGATGGACAATCTTAGATGCTCCATGTGAAAGTATATGTATGTCTTAGAGACAATCTGTATTAGGACAAATGTATTTTATATACATTCGTATTATTATTAATGGAGATTAATATTTTGGCATTTGCAATTATTGAATTATTAGTTGATTGATTATAATATTTTATAATATGCATCCCTAGAGGTTACGTTGTTATTAATAATGTGAGATATTAATATTATAACGTAACTCTTAAAATAGCCTCGACTAATGATCATCGAGAATGGGATATCGATGATATGTGATAAGTCGACATGTGGTCTGCATCACATCCTTAGAGGATGTAGTATGTCTCACATGCTACGAGTAATGGCTACTCGTGATGGACACATGGATACTTTGGAAGTATTGGTATACCCTGTTGATATACTGTTTGTTATACTTGTCTAAAGTATGATCTGCGTGTGGGAGATAGAAGTCCTTAGAATTGAGGTCAATACGCACCTTGTCTACAAAGTAATATACTTTGATCCTGTCCTAAGCTCAAATGTCTTATAGGTTAAGATACTGCTTGTATTTGGTACATTACGATGTGGATTAAAGGTGGTAGTTGAGCCAAGATTAGTATTCATTCCTCGAATGTATATTCGAGAGAACATTCAACTTCTCAGTGATATTAGGTTGACTAAGTCGTTGGCCAACACAATAGACATATTTAGAATATAGTCTAGTTGTCAACTAATAAATATAAGATACAATGATTAAGTCATTTGGATAGACACTTGACAAATTCTAAGCTTGATCGGGTGTGTCGTGAATGAAAGGATTTTATCTTACCACATAGAGGTTAAGTTTACTGGATTCGTGTAAACGTACTTCACATATTGAGTTCGTCTTGTGGTGCCGTGTAGGAGTTTCACGTAGACCTTAATTTGATTAATGTCGATATGTGAAGATCTGTAGGGCCACACTATGTTGATTGTCTTTTCGATCTAAGGATGTATTGAGAGAGTATTAAATATTCGATTTAGAATCGAGATATTTAAATGAATGATGATTTTTTAATTAAGTCAAAATTGGATTTTGGATTTAATTAAGAATGTACTGAAATTTTTTGGGTCAGGCCCAAGGTCAAACCCTAATCCGGTTTGACCTAATTTTTCACCAATAAATACAGACCTACACTTCATTATTCATTACACTTGATTTTCATATCATTATTCTAAGTCTTAGACTCAGAATCAAACGCGGAGATAGCATAGGCTTGGATCTTGGCCCATTATGACCTTAATTAATATAGGTCTGTCTTCTATCATGGGGTCATAGAAGAATGTTAAAATAGTGGGAGCTAATTAAACAAAATATCATGTTGATTAACCTAAACGAATGTGTACAATAGGAAATAAATTTTGAGTTTGATTTCCAGTCTATCTAATTCTTCAGATTATCAAAGATGTCGAGCTTATCATTGAAAATGTTGATTGAAATGAACAAACTTACTGGACCTAACTACCTTGACTGGCTAAGAAATTTGCAAATAGTGCTGAGACAAGAGAAATTAGAATACGTATTGGACACGGTGTTCCCAACAGTCCCTGCGACAGGCTCTGCTGAATATGCCTTTTTTGATAAGGATGCTTACCAAAAATACCTAGATAATGCCACTTCAGCACAATGCGTGATGTTGTCTTCCATGTCTATGGAACTTCAGAGACAACATGAGAACATGGGTCCCAATGAGATGCTCGAACACTTGAAAAGTCTCTATGACTCACAATCCCAGACTATAGAATATGAGTTATTGATAGAACTTTTTAAGTGTAGGCTCAATGAAGGGGGCCGGGTCTCGCAGCATGTGTTGAAGATGATAGGGCTGATAGAGAGACTTGCTTCAATTGGAACGAGGCGAAAAAAGTTTTTGCTCCTTGAAAAAGACAAACAACAAGGGAGGATCCGAATGCAACAATCAAGGATTGGTGAATTTCGATAAAGGGAATTCATCTAATTCTACTAAGGATACTGAATACCCAAAATTGTCTGAGTACAACTTCAATATTAACAAGGATCAAATGCGGCGGTACTAAGAACTCATCTAGCGTCCCGACCTCCGAAACCTTTGCAATCTGATCCTTGCAAAAGAGATCAGTCCATCTGGTGTGATTTCCATGATACTCACGGCCATAAAACTACAGATTACAGACATCTACAAGAAGAGGTGGTGGGAATGCTAAGTAGGGGCCGCCTCCAAGAATATCTGAGCGAGAGAGCTCACAACAGTTATAAGCGAGGACCACCACCGAAGATAAACCTATTCCAACCACACCAACCCATGTTATAAACATGATCTATAGTGGGTCAATGATTGCCGCTACATCGTTCACTACGGCCAAGAAGACAAAAATCTTGGTCACCTGGGAGAAGAGATTCCAGGAGATACCTGATGAGAAAACTATCACGTTCACCGAAGAAGACACTACCGATGTGATATTCCATCACAACGATGCACTGGTGATCACATTACCTATCGATTTCTTTCGGGTGAAAAGAGTCCTGATCGATTCCAGGAGCTCAACTAATATTATCTAGTTAAAGGTGGTAGAAGAGAAGAATATGACGGATAATATAGTTCCAGCTACAAGAATCCTCTCAGTTTTCAATATGTCAAGCGAGACCACGAAGGGGGAAGTGAATTTATCGGTGGACACTATAGGGGTCATTAAGGCGATGCAATTCTATGTCATCAACGGTGACATGAGATATAATGTAATATTCGGGAGGCCATGGATACATGATATGAATGTGGTCCAGTCAACACTGGATTTGTTGGTAAAATTCCCTACACCCTAGAGATTCAGTAAATTCGAAGCAAACAACCCGCTGCCAGGGAAATGTTCGCATAGAGAAACTAGAAGCAGTAGCAGATCCCAAATAGCAATAATAGGAAGCGAAGTCGGTATCAAAAAATGTTCAACGGGTTCCGCCGGTAGAATCAAAATCAACCTATCTGGAGGAGTTTTCAGACCGGTACCAAGTGCCTAGGTATTTTTAGGTACCTATTGAGTCAGATGCCACTAAATCCATTGTAGAGCAACTTGATCAGATTGCGCTACACCTAGAACTCCCCACATGAAGGTATTTTTTAGCACCGAGTTAACCCCGGGGCTCAGGAATTTAATTCTTAAATATCTTTCATCTAATGCTGATTCATTTACATGATCTCATGAAGATATGACATGCATTCCTCCAAAAGTCACAACTCATAAGTTGGGCCTGGATCTCAGCTTCCCTCCCATGTGGCAGAAAAAATGGCCAATTCCCAAACTTCGCAACAGGTTTGTTAAAGAGAGGTAGCTAGATTACTTAATATCGGGTCCATCCGGGAAGTAAAATACCCTGACTGGGTAACAAATGTAGGCGTAGTACCTAAAAAGGGGAACAAGTTGAGAATGTGCATTGATTATAAAGATTTAAATAAAGCATGTCCAAAAAACTCATTTCCATTGCCAAACATAGATTAGATGATCAATACTAGACCGGGCACGATGTAATGAGTTTTCTCGATGCGTATTCTGGGTATAACCAAATAGGGATGCACCTGGAAGACAAAGATAAAACATCTTTTTAACTAATTTTGATACTTATTGTTATAAAGTTATGCCTTTTAGACTGAGAAACGCCATAACTACATATTAAAGGTTAGTAAATAAAATATTTGAAAAGCAAATAGGAAAAACAATGGAAGTATATACCGACGATATGCTTGTTAAAAGTCTTCATACAGAGGACCATTTAATCCATTTACAGGAAACCTTCGAGGTGTTAAAGAAGTATAACGTAAATTCGAGAATCTCACCCACAATCACAGTCTTGCAGGGGCACTTCAGTAGCTTACGTTCACAAGGCCTGATATTACTTATGCAGTTCAACAAGTGTGTTTGTGTATGCATGATCCACTGATTGAGCATATGAATGCGCTCAAACGCATTATACGATACTTCTAGGGCACACTTGATTATGGCTTGCATTTGTATCCTACGTCCTTTCTACACTTGTGTCTTATACATATGATGATTGGGTGGCTGTCCTGATATCAGACGTTCGACTTCTGGTTATTGTATGTTTCTTGGGGATAACTTGGTCTCGTGGTCTACAAAATGACAAGCTACATTATCAAGATCCAGTACAGATGTCGAGTATTGAGGCGTGGCGAATGTGGTGTCAGAATAATGTTGGTTGCGTAAACTTTTATTAGAAATACACTTTCATATTCAGAAAGCTACCTTGGTCTACTTTGATAATGTTAGTGCAGTTTATCTTTCTGGCAATCCGGTCCATCATCAACGCACTAAACATATCGAGATGGATATTCACTTTGTTCGCGAAAAGGTAGCTCGTGGACAAGTACGCGTCTTACATGTGCCCTCGCAATACCAAATTGTTGACATCTTTACGAAGGGTCTTCTCTCTGTTTTATTTGAATATTTTAGGGACAGTTTCAGCGTACGACAACCGCCCGCTATGACTGCGGGGGTGTGATAGAATATACCGTGTATATCCCTATGATATACGGTTTTGACTAGTCTTGTACCATAAATAGAAGTATTAAATTATGTTGTATAATTATCATAATTGTAGAATTCTTGTACAAGTAGAACTAGGATATTAGAAGTTTAGTAGGAATAAGATTTTCCATATTTGGAGATTGTAACTTGTATATATACATATTCATTCAATAAGAATAATCAAGAAATTAATCAAGAGATTAATTCTTTCATTTTTCACGTTTCTTTCTTAATGCTTTCATAGTTTTTGATTCTCCTTCAGTTCGTTCTGGAATTGCAGTGATTGCAGGATTCAAAACGTAATAAATTTCCAGAGCAGTGAGAAGAAACACCATTTTATCCTTCCAGCGAGTGAAATTGGTTCCATCATTTCAATGGTGGTACCCAAAACAAGTTTTCAACTACGTACATGTTTCATCTCTGGTACTCAAGCTAGTTATTTTTAAATATAGTACCCAAAATAATTATTTAAATAATTACTCCAGTATTACAAACCATAAACACTTATTTCGAATGAAAAAATTGTAATTGAAGAGTTAATAGTGTACCAAGGAAAGCATGTTATGTACCATAACTAGAATATTATGTGACCATAGTTTTAGGTTTATTATTTCCTTTCCATTCTTACACTTGTATACATTCATCTATATTTAATTCAAAAAATTATATTCATCTATATAATAATACATGAGTTTTGGCCTATCTACATGATATTAGAATCAATCGAGTAAAACCAACCAAAAGCCTAAACCTACTCTAAATCACATCTGCAACTCCTAGCTCAAAGTTACAGCATATTTTTATTTTTATTTTATAGAAGCCAATGTCAGCAACTTTAACTCCCAAAAACTTGTTACAAGTCCACCCCATTCCAATTTCGAAGTTTGTTAATTCCAATGCCACCTCACCAGTTTTAAATAATAACCAAGATATCATGGATTTTCAAGGACTTCAACCATTCAACATGAACCCCTCCGTTTCCATCAATTCATCCATTGACCATTACTTTGCCAGCCTTTCACATGGTTTTAATCCCATCTTCTGCCACTCTTTTTTCAGCTTTTTTCTCTCCTTATACCTCTCCGAGTCCCTTTTAAGATTGTATTTACAAGTGTAAAATTTATATATCAAAATAACACTTTCGCTTATCAAAGATAGTATAAAAGGTTATTGACTCCACGAGGATTAGGATACTGTTCTATTCATAACTGCTTGATAACTTTTTGAGAAGACAAAAATATTGTAAAAAGTTTATTTTGATTTTTGAATTTAACAATGATTAATAGAGAAATATGCAACACATTTAGAACAAATGCTTGGAATATCAAACAATAGATATCTTTTGATAAACAATATTGAACAATTACAAGAGGTATTCATAACATGTAAGGTAACACAGAGACTAGATAATCCTTGTAACTTTACAAAATATATGTATCAGACGAATGAGAAAGAGGACCAACTCAACTTCTGAATATGAGGGATAAACTGGTCGTGGTACGTACGCCTTTAACTGAGGCACCGCATTGAACAAAGTAATTAAAAGTGTGGTAGGTATCATCGTTTAACTAACTTGGGAATTGTCAAGTAGTAACTGTTACAAGCAGAAGAACAACTAGGAGAGGTGGACGTTGAAAGATAAAACTATCCAGTGCTCCAGCCAAATCTCATGTGTAACAACTTCTTGGAGCTCAAAACCCTCGATACATATGGATGTGATTTTTTTTTTGCAGCTGTTATGTACAATCCTTTTCATACATGTATAGTCACGCTACATTAATTTCTTATGTGTTAATTTCAACATATGTCCAAAAGGGTTCTTAAAGTATACAACAATGAGGAAATTAAAAAGGACACGATGATTATTCTTCCTTTCGTCTCCCTTATTTTGTTCTAGCCAGTACTGTCTTCTCATCCTTTTAAATTCCCCTGTTCAAGCACAAAATTCATCTAGACAAACATGTTTCCCCAAAGTGAATATTCTTGATAAATCAAAATAGCCTTGAATAACTTTTCTAATAGACAATACAACACTTTATTCGTGCCATCAAACTACAAGCCATCGATAAAAAATATTCTATGCAGCTAGTATACATGTGGCTTTAGCTATTAACTTATTCTCTTTAAGAAATACACAATCCTAATTTTTTTATTTCAAAACTATGTTGCTCAAATCCTCCAAAAATGTAATGCATTTTTTGAGGCTCCGAGCAACATAGAAAACAGCGTAATGCCGCACCATGTAGACCAAATCAATATTTTCTCAATTCAATGCATTACAGCTTCTTCTAACCGTGCCTTGAGAATCAGTAAGAATCCCAGAAGTAGAAAACTTGACAAAAGCAGAAGAGAAAGCTTGAAAGAACGCATCTTGATCAGCTGCAAAACGTTGTACAAAGGGAGCGAGGACCGAAAGGGATTTCAGCATCAATCCTTAGAACTCCACGGCCATTGATGGCATTGATGAAGTAGTGATTGTCAAAGGTGAGTGTTGTAGGTTCATTTAGCTCAAAGCTAACGTTTGAGGTTATAGAGCCTTGTGGACAGCTCAATTTCTAGTACATTTCAAACTCTCTTCCATGTTCATTATTGGCTTGATCTCTTTTTGATGGGTCATCATATAGCCTGCTTTCGATGTTGAAGCAGTGTGTTACTCCTAGTGTGTGAGCCCCTGAATCAAGATCAATTCAAGTACACCAAGACCTAAAGTCATGACCTTGCGCGCTTTAATATCAAATTAAACTTGTGTGAATGGACTCATCTAAAAACTTAAACTTGAAGCGATTTGACATTTTTATTTATTTATTTGAGCTTACAACAAAGCATGTAGGATATTGTAAAGCAGTACGGGAAATAAATAAATATTATAAGTGTTCGAAGTAATGGCCATTAGGGAGGCTGATTATGGAGGAGTTAATCAGCCAAGTAATGGTAATCAGCCATTACTTGGCTGATTAATGCACACTAACGCCCCAAAAATCAACTCCAATCCCAAATTCAACTTTCCAAAAACTCTAGGGACCAAACTGTAAATATTAAATAATTTGGGGTCCAAAGAGATAATATCATAAAGTCCTGCGACCGGACCGGACGGGCGGCGGCGGCGCGTGTGTGGGCTTAGCCTTGAACCCAAACACATCTAGGTCTTCCCTCCTTTAAACACATGAGTTACCCCTTGGGGTCCCAAACCCTTAGCCAATTAAGAGACTTATAAAGAGAGCAATTCTTCATTTTTCCACCGATGTGGTAGATTTGTCACACACCATATTTCCATGCCTCAAACACCTTACTTCGTGAACCAATATCTCTTTCATTTCTCAACGAAATTTGACGATTCTTGGTCCTACGGTCATCTACTCACTTAGTAGATTATGCATGTGTGAAGAGACAAAACCTCCAACATGCAGAACACTAGTGTTTAATTCATTAAATATGGGTGAACGCACCTCCCCACCAAAGACAAATTTCCAACAAAGCATACTAGTAATTCATAAGCCCCTTTAACTTTATATTTTTTTAGAATCAATTGAACTAGTTAAATTGGTTATAAGATAATCCATATTTTGAAAATAAAACGCAAAGATACAGAAATAATTTGAAAAATACAAAGTTGCAATGTTGTCCCACTTCTAAATTATGAGAAATAATAACGTTATCAAATTTCTTTAAAAAAAAATTCTATTACATGGAGAAAGGAAAGAGTAAGGAAACAATGAGATTAAATCACCTATTGTGTGTAAGATTTCCATAGGTATCCCCACACTATAGAGTTTGATCATATAACGTTATCTAATTAGTTAAATTTGATTCTTGAGAAACTAAAAGTTCAAAACCTATAAAAGGCCGGCGACTAACCAAAATTCGATACCAAGAATTGAGAATTTAACTTAATGTATGTTAAAATAACTCACTAAAATTTCAGAAATTGGAAAAACGAAAAGTACGTACGAGTTTCTATACTCTCACTATGGTACGAGTTTCTATACTCCACTATAAAGTGTATAGTTGGGGGGATATATTGGTCTTTTTGTATGGGTGGTAAATTAATATTCGGTTAGTTGGTTAAGGGGTTAGCTACACCATAATGATTAGTAGGTTGTTAGAGGGGTTACATACCACTGTTAGCTCATTTGTATAAATTCATTTATTCTTAATGATTGTCAATCTGAAATCATACGCACCATTGAAGGAGGAAGTGAGGAATCAGCCAAGGATGAATTTGGTGGGTTGGAAGAATCTCTGCGGCCCAAAGGAACATTAATTCTCGGACCACCCGAAATAGAAATAGCTTCACGAGCAGCCAAAATGATAATGTCAGCACATGAACATTGGCCTTCCACAAGAGATTTAAGCAAATTCATTGCTTCTCTCTTTCTGATTCCCAAGTTTCTGCTTGATGTCATCTCTGATTTGTATCAAATCAACTGTATCCACCAGAATGGAAGCATCACAGCCCTGCCACTCCCATTTTTTTTTCTTTCTGAAATCAGTGATAATGCTTATTGAAATACTCCAAGGTTTAAGTTATGTATACCGTGACAGTGCAATTTTATTTTTATACAATTAGTACAACTTTAATATATATGACACTCTTTATTTTTTATTCAGTCATAAAAAATGACATATTTCTATATTTAGTAACAATTTAACTTTAAAATACTCTATTTATCATTAATGAAATTATTTATATCCACACAAATATCTATGCATCACTCATTCAAGATCATAAATTTTAAAAGTTTTTATTTCTTAAATTTCGTGTCAAATCAAACAACTTCATATAAATTGGGACCGAAGGAGTAATAGGTTATTTAGTCTAATTGATGTAATATATAGTACAGTAGTAGCAATATATTTTTTGGCCTGGGTCATATATATTAATTGGAAAAAAACTATAATATAAATGTGCATAATAAACTATGTTCACGCTAAACTTACTAGATCTAAATCCTGCGTCCATCTTTGCATCACAATCGCGATATAAAAACTTCGTGCTTAATTTACCACTTTGCCATGCTTTGAATAGTTAATCATTAAGAACTACAAAAAATATAGGGTCTTGATCGATAAAGTATGTGAGAATTGTCTCCTGACTTTGTAAAATTTGTTAAAATATGAATGTTACGAGCACAAATGAAACTAATTGTAGGCATTTAATTTGTTTCAAAATTTAGTTAAATAATGTTTTTCCAAAATTTCGTTTTTTAAAAAACTTTGAAACATTTTAATTTTCACAAAGAAAAAAAAACGAATGTCATTAGAGGTGTGTTTTTAATTTAGTTTATGCAAAAAATAAAAATGAAAAACTACTCCAGAATATGTACGATTCAAAATTTTCAGTCAGGTTAAAAATTAAAAATTTAGAAGAAATAAAGGGGAATGAAACCTGAACTTGGCAGTCATGACTCATGGAACATAAGCCTTAAAAGAGCAGCAGGAGTAGTGGGGATCAGTGAAAGACATAAATTCAATACCACCCCTAATAATGCCTTCCAATTGTGGACATACTTTTATCATAGAAACCATAAGAGAGCCCTTCAACTTGATCATTACTGCAAATATAGTCCAAAACTAGTACTAGCAGTGCTCCTGCTACTTTTTTTTTTTTTGATAATCCAGGTTTCCAGGCTTGCGCCTGACTATTTCACTGATATTACCCAGACGTCCTGGAGATGATGGGACCGGTCCTTCAGCACCCCACCACCAGGTAAATCGCGGGATATGCACACATGATCAGTGTCTGCTTGCGTCCAACGGATCAATGCTACAAGGTTGACCCCCCCACAGGCCCCATCCACAAGGCTTGGCGGAGACCGAACCCACACTGCAACATGCCCGCGCGGCTTTTAGCGCCCAGGCTTTACCACATGTGTGTGCCCCGGAAGACGATATCCGGAGGGGAGAATCGAACTTGCGACCCTAAGGCCGCAAAGTTGACTCCCTGCCAGCAAGCTGACCCCTCTGGATTAAAACTAAGGTAGGGTAAACTTTTTAAAGTGACTGGTCCCACCGCATTACGGCCCCATACCCCAGAAAACCCCACCTCCGGCCTGGCCCTACGGATTAGTATACACCGCTTGGCCCTACGCGTATGGAGGAATTTTTTTGGGGGAACACAGTTCCACTCTCGCTGATCAGAGGACTCGAACACGGAACCTCAGACAGCAATACCCTAATGTATTGGCCACTGGGCCAAACACTTTGGATAAAACTGTGGTAGGGTAAACTTTTTAAAGTGACTGGTTCCACCGCATTACGGCCCCATACCCCAGAAAACCCCACCTCCGGCCTGGCCCTACGGATTAGTATACACCGCTTGGCCCTACGCGTATGGAGGGATTTTTTTGGGGGAACACAGTTTCACTCTCGCTGATCAGAGGACTCGAACACGGAACCTCAGACAGCAATACCCTAATGTATTGGCCACTGACATACTCTCTTTTTAAGAGGTATGAAATTGTTTGTGCATTATATTCATGATCCTGATTAAAAAAAAACAGCTATATGTAGTCTTCATATTCTGGAAGTACGTACAAGAAGAAAGTGGGGATCTTCATAAATGTGTACTGTGTGAACGAATTAATCTTTGAGTCATATGACTCTCACTTCTTTTTTTCTTTTCATAAAAGAGTTCGAACGTAATTATACAGATGTAACTTGAGGTAATAACGGCCACACCCATTGTCTTCCCACAACAACTATTTTCCTTTTCTAGTTAGCTCATAATTAACTGACGCAATATGTAATTCTACTCTCTCGTCTTATTTCAATTTGAACAACAATCGTGGTATAATTGTTGGAAATGATAATTCAATTCCAATTCGTGGTTATGGTCATAAAACATTGTCTCCCCCTCATCCACCCCTTATTTTGAAAAATACTCTTCACGCTCCAAAATTGATTAAAAATTTGGTGTATGTCCGAAAATTCACCACTGATAATTCTGTGTCCATAGAATTTGATCCATTTGGGTTCTATGTAAAGGATTTCAAAATGGAGAGTCCTCTCATGAGGTGTGATAGTAGGGGAGATCTTTATCCTATCACGTCATGTTCTGGTCCATCGAGTCAAGTCTTGCCGTCAGCGTTTGCAGCCCTTGCTCCTTCCTTGTGGCATGCTCGTCTAGGTCATCCGGGATCGTCTATTTTATCTTCCTTAGAGAAAATTAATTTTATTTCTTGTAAGGGTGAGCGTAACACTCCGAATTGTCAATCTTGTTCTTTAGGGAAAATAGTTAAGTTGCCATTTGTAGACTCTAATTCTCATACTTTAATGTCATTTGATATTATTCATAGTGATCTATGGACGTCTCATGTTCTTAGTTCTTTGGGTCATCGGTATTATGTTCTCTTTTTGGATGATTATTCTAAATTTTTGTGGACTTTTCCAATAGCAAAAAAATCTCAAGTTTTTTTCATCTTCTTAAAATTTAGAGCATTCATTAGAACCCAATTCGAACGTGAAATAAAAAATATTCAATGTGATAATGGCAAAGAAAATGACGATGGGGTGTTTCGGAAATTTTGTGCAAATAATGGGATCAATTTTCGTTTTTCTTACCCTCGTACGTCTTCACAAAATGGGAAAGTCGAACGCAAAATTCGTACCATTAATAATATTGTCCGCACTTTACTAATTCATGCTTTCATACCCCCCGTCTTTTTGACATCATGCTCTACAAATGGCTACATATCTTCTTAACATTATTCCTTCCAAAGGTTTGACTTATTCGTCCCCCCTTCAAATTTTATATAATAAGACTCCTTCGTATTCCCATCTTAGGGTTTTTGGTTGCTTGTGTTATCCACTATTTCCGTCCACCACAATTAACAAACTTCAGTCCCGTTCTACCCCCTATGTGTTCTTGGGTTATCCGTCCAATCATCGTGGTTACAAATATTTTGATTTATCTTCCAATAAAATCATCATTAGTCGCCATGTAATTTTTGATGAATTCCAATTCCCGTTTGCTAAGTTTAGTACTCCCGTGCCTAGTTCGTATAATTTTTTGAATGATGGTATATCCCCGTTTATTATTCACCATTTTTCAGACGTCTCTCGAACCCAAAATTCTCCAGCGGGCCCTCTGCCCGCTGGCCCCACTGCCCCGTCACGAGCTACAGTACCCAGTATAGTCACTAGGCCAGTTTCAGGGCCAGTCCAACCCAACTCTGAAACTGGTCCAGTTCATACACATTTTACCGTAATGGGCCAGCAGGCCCACTGCCTGCTGGCCAGTCCATCCCGAGTCCAGAAAATTCCAAAAATTCGCCCACTTCTTCCTCGAGTCATAGAACGGTCACTCATAGTCAACGGGGCCTTTTTAAATCAAAAAGACATTTTAATTTACATTCTAATGTTCTTAAATCACCCTTACCCCGTAATCATGTGTCTGCATTGAATGACCCGAAGTGGAAAATTGCTATAACTAATGAATTTAATGCTCTTATTGATAATAAGACGTGGGAGTTGGTACCCCGACCATATGGTATTAATATTATTAGGTCTATGTGGATTTTTGCTCATAAGAACAATTCAGATGGTTCATTTTCCCGACATAAGGCGCGACTTGTGTGTGATGGTAAGACTCAGCAGGTTGGTATGGATTGTGGTGAGATGTTTAGTCCGGTGGTCAAGCTGGCTACCATTCACATTGTGCTTAGCTTGTCTCTTTCGAAAGCATGGCATATTCATCAGTTGGATGCAAAGAATGATTTCCTACATGGTGATCTCAAGGAAACAGTCTATATGCATCAACCTTTGGGATTTAGGGATTCCAAACATCCTCATCATGTATGTTTGTTGAAGAAGTCCTTATATGGGCTTAAGCAGTCTCCACGGGCCTGGTATACGCGGTTTGCCGACTATGTTTCGACTATTGGGTTCACTCACAACAGGTTGGATAATTCCTTGTTCATCTACTGTCGTGGTTCGTCCTTGGCCTATATTCTATTATATGTGGATGATATTCTTTTGACTGCCTCTTCCGATGCCTTACACCAGTTTATCATGACAATGCTCAGCTCTGAGTTTGCTATGAAAGACTTGGGGCCCTTAAATTATTTTTTGGGGATTGTTGTTACTCCTCATACCGGTGGGTTGTTCTTATCCCAAAGGAAGTATGCAACTGAGATCATTGAGAGGGCTAGGATGTCATCATGTAAGTCCACTTCCACTCCAGTTGATCCTAAGCCCAAGCTTAGTGTCGCGGCCGGCGTACCATACGAGGATTCGACCCACTATCTCAGTCTTGCAGGGGCCCTTCAGTATCTTACATTCACGAGACATGATATTACGTATGCCGTACAACAGGTGTGTTTTTTTATGCATGATCCCAGAGTTGAGCACATGAATGCGCTCAAACGCATCCTTCAGTATATTCAGGGTACGCTTGACTATGGCTTGAATTTATATCCTTCATCCACGTCGACACTTGTCTCATATACAAATGCTAATTGGGGTGGCTATTCGTACACCAGACGGTCTACGTCTGGCTATTGTATGTTTTTGGGTAATAACTTGGTCTCATGGTCTGCGAAGCGTCAGTCGACTTTATCCCATTCCAATGCAGAGGCTGAGTATCGAGGGGTAGCTAATGTGGTCTCTGAATCATGTTGGTTACATAATTTGTTGTTAGAGCTTCATTGTTCCATTCAGAAAGTGACCTTGATTTATTGTGATAATATTAGTGCCATCTACCTTTCTGGTAATCCGGTTCAGCACCAGCGCACTAAGCATATCGAGATGGACATTCACTTTGTTCATGAAAAGGTTGCTCGTGGTCAAGTTCGCGTCTGCTATGTCCCGTCCGGGTATCAAATTGCCGACATCTTTACAAAGAGTCTTTCCTCAGTCCTTTTTGAAGATTTTAGGGACAATTTCAGCGTTCGAAAATCGCCCGCTATGACTGCGGGTGTGTGTTAAATATACATATGATATACAAATTTGAGTGTAATTAGTATTGTATACTTACCATAATTGTATAGTTAGTGTCCAAGTAGAATACGATTTTAGGAGTAGAATAGGAATAGTATTCTCCTATTATGGAAATATGTAAATTGTATATAAACTCTTTCAATCAATGAAAATAATCAAGGGATTATTTCTTTCAACCATTTTACAAAAAGTACACCCTTATAGACTTTACAAATGTCAAAGAGAACAAGGAGCCAAAGAGAGAGAAGAGAAGAGGAAGATTCATAAGATAACTCAAATTAAAGTATATTAATTGTTCATCATAAACTAAATGGGTAGACGACAATTTAGAGAGACAAGAATAATGAGAGAATTGTTTATGATACCATAGTGTTATTGAACGATTCAAAACTTATCTCCGCACCTGTTTTGACATGAAGGATTTGGGCCCTCTGAAGTATTTTCTGGGAGTTAAAGTTGCACACGGACCAACCAAGTTATTTCTCTGTCAACGAAAATATGCCCTAGATATAATCTCTGCTTTCGAATTTTAGTTAGAACTGGTGATTGGAATAAGAATATTTCAGTTTGCACCGCTTGTCAAATGAGAAAGAGTTATAAGCAACTTTTTGAGATTTCAAATAAAATTGTGACTAAATCTCTTGCTAAAATTCATTGTGATTTATGAGGCCCTTCACCTGTTACTTCCCCTCGAGGGATGAAATATTAGGTGATTTTTGTGCATGATCATACAAAATATACTTGGTTCTACCCTTTGAGAAAAAAATATGAATTATTCACCACCTTTGTTACCTATCAAAATTTGATTTTCTTATCAAATAAATTTTCCTTATCTAGTTTAGCTTATTTAGTTGTGTTAGCTATTGCTCCCCTTTGTTCTAATGCACTTTATACTGCTTTAATTCCTTATCTGAGTCTGACTGTTTCTCTTGCTTTACTATTTACTCTTGCTTTGTTTTGATTGCATTGCTTGTGATTATGCTTTGTCCTGAGCCGAGGGTCTCCCGAAAATAGTCGCTCTACCTACCAAGGTGGAGGTAAGGTCTGTGTACACTCTACTCTTCCCAGACCCCACGGTATAGGATTTCACTGAGTATGTTGTTGCAAGAAAATCAAAAAATTTCAATGTGATGGTGGAGGAGAATTTAGCAGTCAAGCATTTACTGAACATCTTGCACAATATGGAATTCAGAGACAAGTTTCATGTCCTCATACGCCTGAACAGAATAGGGTCGCTGAAAGAAAGTATAGACATTTAGTAGAGACTGGACTGACCTTACTCTTTAATGCAAGAGTACCTTTATATTTATGGTTGAAGCTTTTATGACTGCGACATATCTGGTAAATAGACTCCCTACACCTGTCTTCAAGATGCAAACTCCTCTTCAGAGATTATGAAGCCCTAAAGATCTTTGGTTGGAGATGTTTTCCACGTTTGAGAGGATATAATAGCAATAAGTTTCAACCAAAGACCTTTCCTTGTGTATTTATTGGTTACAACACTTTGCACAAAAGGATATAGGTGTTACCATCCATAAACTAAAAAGGTTTACATCTCTAGACATATAATTTTTGATGAACAATGCTTACCATTTGTTTCTAGTGTCGCACATGATTCTGCAGGTAAAAACTTTGTCATCACTACATACAATGAATTTCTTGAGCCAAAAGGTGATACATGTGAGAATGCAAACCATATATACCATGCAAAATATCTTGAAGATGAACAAAAATCTCATATTGAGCAACCTACAGTTGACATAACACCTCTGATTGAGAAACCTACAATTGACATAGAACCTTACATTGAGAAACCTTCTGTCTCGGACTATAATCCAGTTCAACAATGTGCATAGCCCGTCACTTCACCAACTGAGTCGGCGTCCGTGAGTTCAGATGATACACCTCAAGTTGACGTTCATGGAATACAGTCTGTTACTTCACCCACTCGTTCTATGTCCGAAAGTTCAGAGAATATTGGTCATCACTGAAAGTATGTATGTCTTAGAGACAATCATTATTAGGGACAAATGTACTTGAACACATTCGTATTATTAATAAGATTAATATTTATGGCATTGCAATTATTGAATTATTATTTGATTATTTGTAATTATTCATTAATGTATATCCCTTGAGCTTACGTTGTCATTAATATAGTGAGATATTAATGATAGAGCGTAACTCTAAAACGGCATCGACTAATGATCATCGAGAATGAGATATCGATGAAATGTTATAAGTCGACATGTGGTCTGCATCACATTCTTAGAGAATGTAGTATGTCTCACCTGCTACTAGTAATGGTTACTAGTGATGGACACATGGATACTTTTGGAAAGTATTTGTATACCCTGCTGATAAACTATTTGTTATACATGTCTAAAGTGTTATCAGCGTATGGGAGATGAAGGTCCTTTGACTTGATGTCAATACGCACCTTGTTTACAGAGTAATGTACTTTGACCCTGTCCTAAGCTTAAACTCTTTATAGGATAAGATACGGCTTGTGTTGGGTGCATTATGAGGTAAATTAAGGTGGTAGTTGAGCCAAGAATAGGATTCATTCCTCGATTGGATATTCGAGAGATCACTCAACTTCTCAGTAATATTAGGTTGACCAAGTCATTGGCCAATGCAATAGACATATTTAGAATATGATCTAGTTGTCGACTAATATAGATGAGATAAAGTGATCAAGATAGACACATGAAAAATCCTAAGCTTGATCGAGTGTGTCGCGAATGAAAGGAATTTATCATCTCACATAAATGTTATGTTTGTTGGATTCATGTAAACGTACTTCATATATTGAGTTCGTCGTACGGCTCAGTCTAGGAGTTCCGTATGGACCTTAATTCGATTAGTGTCGATATATGAAGGCTTATAGGGTCACATTATGTCGATTGTCTCTTCGATCTAAGGGTGTATTGAGAAAGTATTAAATATTCGATTTGGAATCGAGATTTTAAATTGATAATAACTATGGGATAATTTCTATTAGATGAAAATTATTTAATTAAATTAAAATTAGATTTTGGATTTAATGTGCTGAATATATATATTAAATAAAAAATGAGAAACATTGTTTGACGTAAGGCGCCGCGGCACCTGCTAGGCTGAGCCGTGGCGCCGACCCGACAGTAAGCCCAGTTAGACTGGCCCACTACACCTCGAGTTTGGGCCAGGCTTGGAGCCCAACCCTAATCCATTTTGTGACCTAAAAATCACTATATATACAACACTAATATCTAGTTATTAATACAACACCAAGAATATCAATTCTATAAACTAATTCTAGACTTAGAGTCTAGGACGAAACTCTCTCAAACCTCTACCAAGATTTCCTAGTTTTCTTGACAGAGGAATACATCATAGCATAGTGCTTGCAGTTGAAAGGACAGTCGCGTGTAATCCCTAAGTAAAGACTCCATATTTATTAACCTGTAAGTGTTCCTGTTTTATGTTATAGGTTTTGATTATCATATAACCATACCAGAAGAAATTGTTGGGGTAAGTAGAACAAAATTTTAAACTTCCGTTGTGACTACTTATATGTTTTGAACCCACCAAAACCCTACAATCACATGATTACACGAATAAAGTCTGGAACGCTGACACACCACAAAAATTACTAAATTTAATTGTTGTTGCTTCAGGTGATACTATGGAACCCTGGAATGTTAAAGATGCTCTATCGAAACCTCACTGGTTAAAAGCTATAGAAGAAGAGATGCAAGCTCTACATCTGAATAAAACATGGTAACTTGTACCTCATGAGCCTCACATGAATGTCGTCGGTTCGAAATGGGATTTCAAGATTAAGCTAAAAGCTGATGGAACGATCGATAGACACAAAGCTGGTCTTCTCGCCAAAGGGTATAATCAAATTGAAGGACTCGACTTTGAAGACACATGCAGTCTCGTTGTTAAAGGTACTACTATTCATGTCATTCTTACCTTAGCAACAATTCATCATTGGTCATTTCGACAACTTGACGTGAAAAATACTTTCCACCATAGACGACTCAAAGAAACTGTATCTATGGAACAACCCTCCGGATTCAAGGACAACACTATTCCAGATGATGTTTGCCTACTCCAACGTGCCATATATGGATTAAAACTATTAGCAAGTATACCATGTTTATATTTACCATATTTAGTGTTATGTAATTATGGAAGAATTAGGATCCCTTGTTGTATAAGGATTCCACGTTGTACACCTATATATATATTTTGTATTAATGAGAAAGACTCCCCAAGGGAGATTAATACAATCTTAGATGATATTAGAAGCCAAAACTTCCAACCTACCCTAATCCTTCAATTTCGGCCTTCCTCTCTTCTTTTTCCGGCGCCGGAACTCGGCCGTATACCACTAGTATACACCGATATACAGTAAATATACAACCTCACCATGCCCCTTATCTCTATAACAAACAGATATACACTGAGTATACGATTTCTAC
Source organism: Anisodus acutangulus (assembly GCA_029783415.1). Taxonomy (NCBI): domain Eukaryota; kingdom Viridiplantae; phylum Streptophyta; class Magnoliopsida; order Solanales; family Solanaceae; genus Anisodus; species Anisodus acutangulus. The sequence goes on from CM056489.1 coordinate 24,591,982, forward strand.
TGCCTCACATACACTCCAAATATAAGCCCCGAACCCCACCATAATTTTTTCTGGCAGGCATTCATGGCGGAGATTAATCACGACGGTTTTACGGGCAGCGACAGCAGCACTACAGGGGACTGGGCTGCCAACTGCGTCCCAGACCTAGCGGCCTAGTGGCCTCCTCAGTAACTCAGTAGCCTGTCACAGGCCCAACCGACGGGCCACAAGCCCAGCGATTTGGGAGCCCTCCAGACAGGCCTCGGCTGTCAAGCCTAGTGGCCTCTAGGCCAGCATTGACCCATTAGTCTGGGACCGACACCACCAGGCCACAACCGACTGGACCAACATCCTGGAGCCCCTCCGTCTGTCCCAGGTCCAGCCCAAGCAAATTTGGGCCAGGTATTTGGCACTTTGACCAGTCAACAGCCCGATAATGCGTGGTATATGGACACAGGCATCACATCTCATCTCACCCACACTTCTGGTAATCTTCTTCAACTGCACAAGCTACAAATTTCGCAGTCTATTATGGTCGGTAACGGTCATCGCATCCCGATTCAAGAATTTGGCCACACCCTTACCCCACTACCTCATCCCCACTTCTCTCTTAAAAACATCTTATATGCCCCACACATCATCAAAAATCTAATTTTTGTTATAAAATTTGCCACCGATAATTCTGTCTCGATTAATTTTGACCCGTTTGGATTTTCTATAACGGACCTTCGTACCGGAAAACTCCTTACAACATGCAATAGTAAGGGGGACCTATATCATTTCCTATAATATCCACTACCAGTGTCAATCCTCTCATCGTTCTAACAACTATATATCCCTCAACATGACATAGTAGACTTGGTTATCCGGGGTCTCACGTTTTTATTTCTCTTAGAAACCAAAATTTAATCCAATGTAACAAAGGGAACCTTTCTCATAGTTGTTCCTCCTGTCAGTTAGGGAAACACGTTAGACTACCATTTACGACTTCTCCGAGTACCGCTCTCTCTTTCTTTGATATTATTCACGTTGATTTATGGACCTCTCCCATAACTAGCAACTTAGGCCACAAATATTATCTGGTATTTTTGGATGATTTCTCTCACTTTCTTTGGGTATACCCACTCAAACTCAAATCTCAAGTGTTCTCCAAATTTGTAGAGTTTAATACACTGATCAAAACGCAATTTGATAAAAACATAAAATCATTTCAATGTGATAATGGTCGTGAGTTTTATAATTCCTTATTTCATAAATTATGTGCGGCTAACAACATGGCTTTTCGTTTCTCATGCCCATATACCTCCCCTCAAAATGGTAAAGCCAAAAGAACTCTCCGAAACATTAACAATATGATTCATACCCTCTTTTTTCATGCGCCTCTCCCTCCTACTTTTTGGGTATATGTACTAAAAATGGTAGAACACATTCTCAATATTTTACATCTACCAGTGTGATTCAAAATAGGACACAAACCAAAATTCTCTACCGTCGGATCCCTACCTATGACCATCTTAGAAATTTTGGTCATATGTGTTACCTTAATCTGACATCCATAACACCCTACAAATTGGCATCCAGATCTACTCCGTGCGCCTTCCTCGGTTTCCCATCAAACCATAGGGGATACATGTGCTATGAGCTCTCCACCGACAAAATCATAATTTCTCGCCATGTCACTTTTGTTAAGGATGTTTTCCCGTTTGACAACATTAAAAAATCCCGAGTCACTGATTACCAATTCCTCGAAGATTCGGACCCATCACTGCTTGTCCAACAGATACTCCGTCAGACTGCCACTGTTCCGGCTGCAGCAGGTGCACAAACACCCACCACTGGAAGTCTGAATCGTAAGCTCCCCTGTCCGATCTGCCACCACCACTGCTTCAGTGTCCATCACCACCACCAACCAAACTTTGCCACCCACTGCCGACAACACTTTGTCTTCGCCACCCGCCTGTTTTGTGTCACAGTCAACGCCGATTGCCACCGCCACCGCCACCGGCAATAGGCCCAACATCACAGTACCCTCACTGGTCACCGTCCCTACCACTGTATCGCCGCCAATACCCCAACACCACCCCGCAGCCACATCAGCCAAAGGAAATCCACATAGTACCACGATAAACACATCACCAAACCAACCCACCACCGACACCTTACCCCACGTTGTCAACCTCAACCAGTCTCGATCTACCCAGATTGGCGACACCACACCACCTCACCATTGTACTTAGTATCTACCCACCCAAATCGGTAACACCAAACCACATCCGCCACCATACCCAGTCAACAAACCAACGAACTTCACCAAAACCCGATTCTAACCCCCCACAGTGAATTCCACCCGAGACCCAGCAAACATACCCATCCAACACCCTCGCACCGTATGAAAACCCGTGCCCAACATGAGATTTTCAAATCCAAAGTTCAATTTAACATGTCTACTCAAACAATTTCCCCTATTCCCAAAAGCCCAAAATTAGCCAAAATTGACCCGAATTGGAATAGGGTCATGTGTGTGGAGTTTAATGCTTTAACAAAATAGCATACTTGAGATTTGGTTCCTCAACCTGAGGTGGTGAATGTGATCCATTGCATGTGGCTTTTTCGTCACAAGTACAGGGATAATGGTGACTTAGAAAGATATAAGGCAAGGCTTGTGGAAAATGGTACTAATCAGTAGGAGGACATTGATTATGGTGAGACATTCAGTCCGGTTGTTAAACCGGCCACCATCCGCACAGTTCTGAGCATCGTTGTGGGAAAGCATTGGTCGATTCATCAGCTTGATGTAAAAAATGCTTTTCTCTATGGGGATTTAAAAGAAACTGTCTACATGCACCAGCCGCTGGGTTTTGTCCATTCAGCAGTCCCTCAGTATGTATGTCATCTCCGTAAGTCACTTTATGGTTTAAAACAGGCCCCTCGAGCGTGGTATGATCGCTTTGCACAGTTCATTATGCGCATTGGGTTTAACTGCATCAAGTGTGATAATTCTCTATTTACTTTTCATAGAGGCAGTAACACGGCTTATTTATTGTTATATGTGGATGATATTGTTCTTACTACTTCTTCCGATGTGTTGAAAAATGAGATAATTGCACTTCTCAAAACCGAATTTGTTATGACTGACTTGGGGAAGTTAAGCTATTTTTTGGGGATATCAGTGACTAGAATTGCAAGTATTATGTTTCTTTGTCAGCGTAAGTATGCAGAAGAGATTGTGTACAGGGCTAAAATGGAAAATTGCAAAATCATGTCTTCTCCAGTTGACTCTAAATCAAAGCTCAGTGCTTTGGATGATAATCCAGTGTCAGATCCCACTCTATACAGGAGTCTTACTAGAGTACTACAGTACCTTACTTTCACCAGACCTGATATTGCTTATGTTGTTAAATAGGTATTCTTATTTATGCATGCCCCTATGGAGCCTCATTATACTGCCTCAAACATATCATTCGATATATTAAGGGCGCACTTGATTATGGATTGAATCTCTACCTCTCAGCACCGACTAGGTTGTTATCATATACGGATGCTGATTGGACAGGTTGTCCGGACACGCGATGATACACCTAAGGCTTTTGTGTGTTCTTAGGGGATAACCTCATTTCTTGGTCATCTAAGAGACAAGCCACATTATCCCGTTCGAGTGTAGAAGCAGAATACAGAGGTGTTGCTAATGTTGTTATTGGGATCTGCTGGCTCCAAAACCTTTTTTTGGAGCTTCAGTGTCCTCTCCATAAGGCATCTTTGGTCTATTGTAATAAAAATATCCGCTATGTATCTCTCTCATAATCCGGTTCAGCATCAGCGAACCAAGCACACTGAGATGGACATCCAATTTGTTCGTGAGAAGGTTTCTCTCGATCACGTCAAGGTATTGCATGTGCCTTCTTCATATCAGTATGCGGATATATTCATAAAGGGTCTTCCTAGATAATTCTTCCTAGACTTCAGATTCAGTCTTAGCGTCCGGCCTCCTCTCGCTCCGACCGAGGGGTGTATTAGCAAGTGTACCATGTTTATATTTACCATATTTAGTGTTATGTAATTATGGTAGAATTAGGATCCCTTATTGTATAAAGATTCCACATTGTACACCTATATATATTTTGTATTAATGAGAAAGGCTCCCCAGGTGAGATTGATAAAATCTTACATAAACAAGCCCCAAAGACTTGGATTCAGCGATTTAGTGAAGCTTTTCTTCACCTCGGGTTCCACAGAAGCCATGCCGATTCTTCACTCTTTGTTATTCACAAAAACACTGATATAATTGTGCTCTTGTATGTTGATGATATAGATGTTACTGGGAACAATCCAAATCTTCTTGACTCTGTTATATCTCAACTAAGTAACCAGTTTGCTCTAAAAGATATGGGCACTCTTTATTTCTTCTTAGGGATTGAAGTACTTCCTTACAAAGATGGTGTTTACCTAAGTCAAGCCAAGTATGCAAATGACATTCATAATATGACAATAATGATGTGTGCATGAGCCATTCACACTCCTACATTAACAATAACATACCCAATGAAATCGCACCTTGGTATGTAGAACGACTGTTTTCGAAAGATCCTACATCACAGAAAAATAATTTACACTCCTGCGCTTCACCGGTAGACCCTTTTTACTGTAGGAGCACTGTTGGAGCATGTCACGACCCAAACCGGAGGGCCATGACGGGCACTCGGGCCTTACTTGTAGAGCACCACTAATCATATATTTACCACCTAACCGTAATTAAGCATGGGCCACGAGGGCCGCTATGAGGTAACCTACTAACATATAAAAATAATAAATTAGAAAGGATCTACATAAAATCCTGCAATCAGAAGAACCCAACCTATGTACATATACATACTAAGGACGACAAGACCATACACGACTACTATATACAAGACAACTGTCTACAAGCCTCTAAAGAGTACGTGACATCATAAGGTCGGGAAAGGTCGCCGCCATACCCCTATGAATATCAAGAATATCATACCATGACTAGACTGCAACTCTGGAACAAGTAGAGTGCTCTAATATCAGCTGAACCAACAACCTACTAGTGCAGACCGTCACCTTGTCTAATTGAGCTTGCGAGCATAAAGTGCAGCGTCCCCCGACAAAAGGAACATTAGTACGATTGATGTACCGAGTATGTCAGGCATAAAGAATAACATAATAGAGACCTGAAAGTAACATGAGATAAGAAACAACCAACCAGTAGAGAATGCCTCTGAGAGCCATAATATTCCTACGTGTCATGCACAATGCGGTCATACATATACATATGCGTATATAACACCATCAAGCCTCTGTGGGCATCCCATTATATCATACAAGCCTATGTGGGCATAATCATCATCATATACCAGTTGATCAGGTAGTGGTGCGTATATAACGCCGTATCCATTTTTCCATCCCCATACATATATAATGCATGCATATAGTAGCGTATATAACTCATTTGCGGTCAAGGTATATACATGAATACAATTCATGAATGATACTAAGACACTCTGAGTTTATCGGAGTGACGTAATATCACTTCACCTCCGATTAACATTATGAATATTAACATATTTCCCATATACCTTAATAGAGATTTAGGAATATACTTAGACATGCTTTGAAAATATGAATGAATAACATGAACATCCTTAACTAGTAAGAGCAGAATCACTTATGGGACAGTATTACGTTTACGTTTCGTACTTAGAACATGCCAAAAGAAGGAAGGATTTGCTTTAACATACCTCTTGTCGTCTATTCGAGCTTAACAACGAATTCAATCGTACTCTACGATATCAATAAGTGGGAAAATCAGTTCCTTTACTTGGTTATACCAAGGGAGAACTTTACTCCTTAATAAAAAAAGGATATCTACAAGAACGATGCCTTCCTCGTTGCTGCCATTTTTCCTTCGTTGATGTCTATACTTCGTTGCTGCATACAGGAGTATTATGTTGCTGCAACATAGGTACGTTTCTGCCCTCCTATCCTCAAGAATTAAGTTACTAAAAAGTTGTGAAATTCACCAAAGTTACCATAAATGGTTTATGTACGTTTTTTTTGTTTCAAAACAATCCCAGAAGTGGATGAACTAATTCTCAAAATGAAATAAACAAATTCTTCAATTGAAAGGAACAAGGTGGAACATTTTTGGTCTACTTGAATCATGAAAGAAACATGTGGGCCCTCTCACTTAATTAGCTAGCCACTTGATTAGTTGAGTCACCTATATAAGTGCACCAAAATTACTCCATGTTGACAGTCCTAAACCAAACATGTATCTATATCCATTAATTACTTATAAAAATGATTTTCCCCTTTGTGGACCCACGTAGACATATTATCCCTTGGACATTACCTAATTATTTTTAATTCTCACTACATCCCAACATTTAACTAATTACCAATATAAATAATTCTTGTCTCAATTCACTTAAATATTAATCACCTCTAGCATACTTCATATACATATTATCATAGTCTTATGATATAACACTAGTATATAGCCTTTTTGTACGCATAAAATATTATTTCTAGTCATCGTTGTCACGCTTTTAAAATCTTAAATTACTTCGGGACCGTATCCTTTTATATACTAAGATATTTATTAGCATACATGAATATGACATAAAATCTTCCAAGGCTCGGCTCTACTTGCACACGTCTAGTTTCTCAAACCATTGCCCGAAAGTTCGGGGTGTTACATTCTTTCCCCCTTAGAAAAATTCATCCTCAAATGTTGGGATTTCCACGTCTAGCTTTCTCATGATCATATTTGTCCTCATACAACCACTCGTTACCTGTGTACCAACTAATAGCTACTACTTCCGTTACGATATTCGATTCTTTTGATTTAAACCTAGGTAATTCATTCTAGTCTCACTTAATATCTATAAATCGGGCTCCTTCTTGGTGCTCAACACGAAATTTATCCCTTATCATTTCATATGCCTTTAATCCCTAACTTACCCTGAACTAACCACTCTAGTCACCTTTAGGCTCCTCGTCTGGATTGCCGGCTGTCTTTGTCTCAGTTGCGATTACGCAAAATATTATTATAGCGTCTCTCATAAAGAGTTAAACAACACATCTAACCTACCCCTAATCAGTTACTTAACATAATGTGAGTCCATGATTTCTGAATACAAGGTTAGAAAGGTTCAAATCACGTATTAACCGTCCATCGATGAAATCTCATATCTCATTAGCATGCTAGAACAATGTTGTGGTCCTGTTACTTCTACTCTGGTCTCTTCTTCACAATCTTGGCCCATTGCTACTTGAATATCATTTGTTCACTTATAACAAATAATAAGTTGGTTAAGGATTTTTGTGCTTCATCTCATCTTCCGACTCCCATGTCATCTCTCCTATATTTCTATTCTGCCATAGAACTTTCATGGAGGCTACTTCTTTAGTCCTCAACTTGCGGACTTGACTATCTAAGATAGCAATAGAAACCTCTTCATATGATAAGTCCTCTGTAACCTTCACATTGTCAAATGACACAATTTGGGTAGGATCCCCAACACACGCTCTCAACATAGAAATATAGAAAACCGGATGAACAAACTCTAACTCCAAAGGCAAGTCCAATTCGTAAGCCACTTGGCCGATTCGTCGAATTATGTGATATGGCCTAATGTACCTTGGATTGAGTTGTCTCTTTTTCCCAAACCTCATTACACCCTTCATTGGAGAGATCTTCAAGAAAACCCAATCATTCACTTGGAACTCTAAGTCCCGCCGCGGCACTTCTAAATATGACTTTCGACGACTCTAAGCGGTTAACAACCGTTCTTGGATAAGCTTTACATTCTATATGGCTTGGTGCACTAGGTTAGGACAAAATAATTCTGATTCGCCTACTTCAAATCATCCGATAGGAGATCTACATTTATGTCCGTACAAAGCCTCATATGAAGCTATTTTAATGCTAGCATGATAATTGTTATTGTACGCAAATTCAATAAGGAGTAAATGATCATTCCAACTTCCCTTAAAGTCTAATACACAAGCTCGTAACATGACCTCGAGTATTTGAATCGTACGCTCGGCCTGCCCATATGTCTGAGGATGGAAAGTTGTGCAAAGATTAACTTGAGTACCTAAACCTTTTTGAAATGATCTCCAGAATTTAGCTGTGAACTGCGTATCTCAGTCAGATATAATAGAACTAGGCATACTATGAAGGCGAACAATCTCCTTAACGTACAACTTTGCATAGTCCTCGGCTGTGTATGTAGTTTTGACCGTCAGGAATTGAGCTGATTTGGTCAGTCTATCAACAATCACCCAAATAGAATTAACTTATGATAAGAGTGAGGTAAACCCGTAATGAAATCCATATTAATCATTTTCCATTTCCACATCAAGATCTCAATGTTCTGAGTCAAGCCGACGGGCTTTTGGTGCTCTACTTTTACTTACTGACAATTAAGACACTAAGCTACAAACTCCACAATGTTCCTATTCATGTTATTCAAGTTTGTCACGACCCAAACCAGAGGGCCATGACGTGCACCCGAGCCTTACTTGTCGAGCGCCACTAATCATATATTTACCACCTAACCGTAATTAAGTATGGGCTACGAGGGTTGCCACGAGGTAACCTGCTGACACATAGAAATAATAAACTGGAAAGGAACTACGTAAAATCCTGCAACCAGAAGAACTCAATCTATGTACATTTACATACCTTTGAGATCATGATACATTTTAGTAGATCCAGGGTGAATGGAATATCGTGAGCAATGGACCTCCGTCATAATTTTGTCTCGAAATCCTGCTACATTGGGAATACACAAATGGACCTTCCACCTGGGGGGTCCCTCTCCCATTATGCTCGAAGTTTGCTATTCTATTTTGTTAGATATCCTTCCCGATCTTCCCTAAAAATGGGATATTCATTATGACGTTCCTCTTCTTCCAGTATGAGAGATGACCCTACTGTATTCTGAGTCATGGGTCTATCACTATCTGAATCCTCTAATCGGACTCCCACTTAACTAACTGATGTGTTCCCTCATGTCAACTTCTCTCATTAGTCCTCACACCAGTCAAACTGCTTGTGGGTGAATGATTCTATTGTCAACTTAGCTTCGTTTACTAACTGGTGTGCGGAAAACTCTTATATTTGTAGTATCTCAATAGTGAACACTTTATAGATAGTGTCATTCGAATTTGAAGTGCGCGTATCATCGCAGTTAACTCTCATTCATGGTCTGAAAGAAATCTATTTTTTTTGTACCTTCTCACTACTCGTAATTATAAACAACTTCCTTTCTTTAATTCTTTTGACACATGTTCACTCATTTTCTTACTTATCGTACTCTTCTTAATTCTAAAATATTCTGGTATACATACATAATCTCAAACATTGCTCCTGATTCCAATCTTTGGAGTTACTACCCCTTAAAGGATGAGTTGTTAACTTATTCCCTTATTCTGTACGTGAAAGATTCTGGAGAATTTGCATTACATGACGTTGGCCTACTATATCCAAACCTGGTCATTATACTTAGATTCTAATTCCTTTACTTGACTCATGGCTAAGACTTTCTGTCCATGGCACTTTGGGAAAAGATTTCCTTAATCTCGTTAAGTCGTAAACCTATTACTTTATCTATCTCGTAGAACCTTTGGTCAGTTCAAAAATGCTCATAGACATCTGTAGTTGCCTAACATTTTATCTTCATTATAATGTCATTATCTCTTGACATATATCTTTAATGTCTACCTTGTAGTCATAGACATCATTGGCCCCTTTTCACATGTTTAGGTGCTGATCTCGAGCTTTACTCACTGTTACTTCCATTTACATGCTTTCTGAGAGGTATGACTGCATATGTTGTGGAACAAATGCTTCGTATGTTTAGATCCAATTCACGGTGTTACATGATCCAATGACATGTCAAGCTTTCTTGTCTTATCATTATTAGATCAATTATTGACTGAATGCTCATTCGTCTTACCTTTACATTTCCATTTGAAGTTGCCTTGGGGGGGTCTCTTATCTCAAAGTATTTCTCATACTATCTTCATGAACATCATAGGTTCGTCACCTTTGGCCGAAGAGTTCTTATTGTCCCTCATCTACCATTGGTCCTTACGTTGTTCTAGAGTAATCATACGTTTGTGAAACCTGCATAACTATAATATCATTCACCTTTATCCTTCCTTCTACTCGTCATTAAACGAAAACATTTCTTCTTTGATACTTGATCATACCATTCCATTCATACTTATTAATTTTTTTCATATTTCTTACAACCATTCTTTGATTGTTCCATAGTTCCCGTCCTCAATTGCCCCTAACAAACTATTGTTATCCAGAGGTTATTTAGAATTGTAACATGTTGCACAATGAAGCCGAAGACCTTACCAGCCCAGTACCTATAGCATGTCTTAGCTTACCAACAATGATACATGTAATTCTCAATAATACGTTGTATGGACCTTTACGCACAGACGAGTGGCTTATGTCCCCTTCCACTACCGTGGATAACTCGATCCTTATATATGACTAGGGCTCACTATTCTGGGTACGTCACCTTACGTGATCTTCTTAAATTTACTGATGGTCACTCTTCACACGATTCGATTGTGGTAATCCATTTCCGTTAATGATATCCTGGGACTATTTCTAATCTATTCTAGGTAAGACATTACAATTTAGGTCGCACGTATATAACATATTTCCTCATTCTAATCAGCAAGAGTCACTGTAAAACGTATAGATTTTCATAACCTACTAAACCTCCCAATTATGTCTTCTGCTTTTCATCTGTACAACTCATAATCATCTTATCCTTATCTTTGCACATCCACTTGGGACACTTCGAAACGTTGTGGCCATGGCTGCTACACTAAACCAACCCCCTATTCCTTTGTGGCATAATCCGACATGCGCTCAACCACACTGACTACAAGATGGTCGGGGAGGTCTCACTCGACCTTTACAACTTTGACCCTAAGATATTGGAATCTTTAAACCCTTTAAATATCGATGATCCCTGACTAATAAACTCCCTAGGTTATGAGCTCCCTGACCCCTCAAGGGGCCTATCTCTATCAGATGCTCTAGGATGAAGGGATGCATGGGAGGCAACTAATTGATTCATTACCTGCACCGCTCTCCTTACATCCTTATTAGACGGAGCCGGCGGTAGGACTGATGATACGGGAGCTTCTCTCAACTCCTCTGGTACTACTAAATTCGTCGATACCTAGGAAAGCAACTTACTCATATCCTCTAACGGGTCTGTCTCAGTAAAGAGCATACTACTCGCATATACACTCAATCCAACCTTAATCTCCCTGATAATCATAGCCCTACTGGATGAATGCATTGTTGTAATCATAAACACGATAAGATTTACAAAGAGAATTCTTACAATTCAGCTCTATAGCACGATTATGGATCAAAAAGGAAGGTAACCATCATCCTAAATGCCTTGTAGCCTTCTATCTATAAGTGTGGTGCACAACACACCCATAAATAATACTCTACTAGACACGAGTTGTAGACTCCCTAGGACAGACCAGCTTTGATACCAAGTTTCTCACGACCCAAACTGGAGGACCATGACGGGAACATGGGCCTTACTTGCCGAGCACCACTAATCATATATTTATCACCTAACCGTAATTAAGCATGGACCACGAGGGCCGCCACAAGGTAACCTGCTGACACATAGAAATAATAAACTGGAAAAGAGCTATGTAAAATCCTGCAACCAGAACAACCCAACCTATGTACATATGCATACTAAGGCCGACAAGGCCATACACGACTACTATACACATGATAGGGCCCCGCCATACCCTTATGCATATCAAGAATATCGTACTATGACTAGACAGCAACTCTGAAACAAGTAGAGTGCTCTAATATCTGTTGAACCAACAACCTACTAGTGTGGACCGTTACCCTGTCTACTTGAGCCTGTGGGCATGAAACGCAGCACCCCCTGACAAAAGGGACGTCAGTACGACTAATGTACCGAGTATGTTAGGCATGAAGAATAGCATAATAGAGATCTGAAAGTAATATGAGACAAGAAATAACCAACCAGTAGAGAATGCCTCTGAGGGCCATAATATGTCTAAGTGTCATGCACAATGCGGTCATACATATACATATGTGTATATAACGCCATCAAGCCTCTGTGGGCATCTCATCATACCATACAAGCCTCTGTGGGCATAATTATCATCATATACCAGTTGATCATGTGGTATGCATATATAATGTTGTATCCCTTTTCTCATCCCCATACATATATAATGCATACATATAGTAGTGTATATAATGCCTTTGAGGTCAAGGTATATACATGAATACAATGCATAAATGATACTAAGACACTCTGAGTTTATCGGACTGACGTAATGTCGCTTCACCTCCGATTAACATTATGAATATTATCATCTTTTCCATATACCTCAATAAGAATTTAGGAACATATTTAGACATGCTTTGAAAATATGAATGAATAACATGAACATCCTTAACTACTAAGAGTAGAATCACTTATGAGATAATATTACGTTTACGTTTCGTACTTAGAACATGCCAAAAGAAGGAAGAATTTGCCTTATCATACCTCTTGTCGTATATTCGAGTTTAACAACGAATTCAATCGTACTCTATGATATCAATAAGTGGGAAAATCAGTTCCTTTACTTGGTTATACCAAGGGAGAACTTTAATCCTTAATAAAAAGGGGTTATTTACAAGAACGATGCCTTCTCGTTGTGCCACTTTTCCTTCGTTGATGCCTATACTTCGTTGCTGCACAAAGGAGTATTATGTTGCTGCAACATAGGTATGTTTCTGTCCTCCTATTCTCAAGAATTAAGTTACTAAAAAGTTGTGAAATTCACCAAAGTTACCGTAAATGGTTTATGTACGTTTGTTTTTGCTTCAAAACAATCCCAGAAGTGGATGAACTAATTCTCAAAATGAAAGAAACAAATTCTTCAATTGAAAGGAACAATGTGGAACATTTTTGGTCTACTTGAATCATGAAAGAAACACATAGGCCCTCCCACTCAATTAGCTAGCCACTTGATTAGTTGAGTCACCTATATAAGTGCACTAAAATTACTCCACGTTGACAGCCCTAAACCAAACATGTATCTATATCCATTAATTACCTATAAAATGATATTTCCCCTTTGTGGACCCACGTAGACATATTATCCCTTGGACATTACCTAATTATTTTTAATTCACACTACATTTCAATATTTAACTAATTACCAATATAAATAATTTTTATCTCAATTCACTTAAATATTAATCACCTCTAGCATACTTCATATACGCATTATCATAGTCATGTGATATAACACTAGTCCATAGCCTTTTTCGGTACGCATAAAATAATATCTCTAGTCATCGTTGTCACACTTTTAAAATCTTAAATTACTTCGGAACCGTATCATTTTATATACTGAGCTCTTTATTAGCATACATGAATATGACATAATCCTCCAAGGCTTGGGTCTACTTGCATACGTATAGCTGCTCAAACCATCGCCTGAAAGTACGGGGTATTACAGAGCACTTCAATAACTTACTTTCACATGACCAGATCTAACCTATGTTGCCAACCAAGTATGTCAATTTATGCAAGCTCCTACAACTATACATTGGCAATGAGTAAAACATATATTGTGGTACCTAGCTGGTACCAACTTTGGCATGTGCATCACATCTGGATCTTCTTTGAACATTGTTAGCTTCACCGATGTAGATTGGGCAGGGTGTGCTATTACTCGGACGTCTACTACATGTCTATGTGTTTTCTTGGGAGCTAATTGTATCTCATGGTCATCTAAGAAACAACATAAAGTTTCTCGATCGAGCGCCAAAGCTGAATATCGTGCTCTTGCTTCTCTTGTTGTGGAAATAACTTGGAACTCCATCTTTAGGTCATCTTGGTGCATCACTCGAGTCCTCTCCATTCCTTTATTCCGATAATATCAGTGCTTTAAATTTGACGAGCAATCCCATACTTCATGCTCGCACGAAGCACGTTGAGTTGGACTATCATTTCATAAGAGAAAAGGTGACAACAGGTGCCATGGTAACCAAATATGTGTCATCTTTACACCAAGTTGCGGACATCTTCACAAAGGCTTTGACAAAGCAACCATTTCAGTTTCTTCGCGACAAGCTTGGAGTTGTCTCGATTCTAACATCCAGCTTGAGGGGCATGAACGTGAGTCCATGTAAGACTCTACATAAGAGTCCAACGTCATAAAGAAAATGAAAACTTGGGGAGCAGGTACTTTAGTTGTAATTGAATAGGATTGACTTAATTATAGAGGCATATACATGTAATATATAAAGAGGGGGAAGCAACTGTATAAATCATTGAGTATAAAGCCAAAGAGCAGTGAATAGAAATTTTGCTTCATGTTTGATACACATCTTCAAAAACTCCTTCAATTACATCATATGAAAAGATAAGGAATTTTTATATAGGTAAACTATTTTTAAGACTTAATTTACTATATATCAATTCTTTATTATAACAACATTTTACCAAGTAAATTAAATGTAAGAGATTAGACTTCAATTTTCCTCATTTTAGGCTATACTTTTCCTCATTTTCTCTCTCTTTCTCACCAAGCATACCCAAGCCGAGAAAAGCTCCACTAACAACCATTAAAAAACTTCAAAGCGTTGGATTTGAAATTGAGATTTGCGAAATTGTTATTTATTTGGATTAAATGTTGTTACAAACAATTGAAAATATCATTTGGAGTTTATATATCAATTTGAGGGAGTTTGGTAGAATTTCAGATTGAGACCCGAAGAGAAAGAAGAACAATGTTGTTTTCTCCATATCATGATGTACAAATAAGTTGTATGCATTTTGTATTTTGGGTATATGTTATTTGTATGTGCAATGTATCATTGGACAAAGTGACATACATACGACATACGACATACAAAATACATACAAACACATATTGTACGTAAGTTGTATGTTTTTTATCAAATTCTATATAACAAAATAATTATATGTTTTGATCGAATTGTATATATTTTATAATAAAAAACTCTTGCTACTTTTTAAAAATATAGATTTTATTACTAAATGTCTAAATCGAATAATATTTGTATAATTTTGCATACCCAAATAAAATCCTCAGAAGATATTAGTATCTTATATACGTTTCAAAATACTGAAGTTACAAAGTTGTTAAGTACATAACCTTTTCCTCCCGAGGGTGTTGCATTTTCTATCATTTGTGGTATTATTTCGTAGCAACATATATTATTTTGAAAGTCCTTTAAAAAGACAAAAATACTTTATCTTTCATTTCTTATTACCTTTTTATTCGGAAAATCTTTTTAGGACATGTTTAGTGTTACAAGCCAAACTCCCTATCACCAAACGAGATGAAAATTTGGGTGAAAATGAAATTATATAAATAATAAAAAGATTTACAAGCATCAGTAGCATAGCACCATTATATTGGAAGTCATTTTAAGATCATAATCTTTCATTTCTTCCTTTGTTTCTTATTTATTTTCTTGACAAGTCTTTAACTAAGGGTATGTATGGTATGAAGGAAAATAGTTTCATTTCTGGGAAAATAAGTGAATTTCTTATTTATTTTCTAGTATTTGAGAAGTAAGTGAAAAAAATGTTATCCTAAGAGCATTTATATGTAATCTAACAAAACATTATGGGGGTGGCATGGGGTGAAGAGTGGGGATTCGAGAGTGGCGGGGATAGGGTTGAGGGCGTTAGGTGGATAGAAATGAGACAATAAACTTGAAATGTTACTTGTGAAACTTATTTTCCCTACTTTGATTAGGAAAGTCATTTTCCTTAGTTTTATAATGAACTTGTTTTTGTAGAGAAAATGCTCTCCACTCTTGTTTTCTTCTACCATAATACTCGACCTCCACACCCTCCTATCTAGGGTCATGTCCTCGATAAACTGAAGACTCGTTGCCTGATCACATCTCCTCAGACCTTAATTATACCTTAATTTTTTAAAATGACAACCAATTTGGCCATCATTTTACTCTAACCTCTCGCGCACGTTAGGTGATACTCTAACCTGCGCTTGCCCGCATGGCAAGAGGATAGCCGAAGAAAACTACTGCTAAGAACAACGAGATCTCGCGCACAATCGGTGACTCCACTAGTGGAGTCAAACGCAATAGCCCATTAGTTTCTCTGAATAACGCACAATACGAGCATCAGAATGATGAAGATGAGATACCACGGCCAGATCTGAAAGTTAATCGCATCAATCCGGTCACTCCAAGGCTGGCGAATCAAACCAATGCTGTGGTGCATAAGTCCACAGATACTATGCAGGTCAGTACTAGATCAAAACCTCCCACCCCGACCCAACTCAATGGAACAGTTCCTCCGGGTATGATGAACAATGTCGTGAAGGCGGTGCACGTAGGAGGAAAGGGGAAAGGTGAGGAAACTGGTGGAATGGAGGGGGATAGGGCGTGGGTTGGCCTATTTGATGCTAATAGGCTAGCTGCGAAGGGAATGAGCCTTACATATATTCCTCCTATCATTCAGGATGGAGAGGTGGTTGTAAAGTTAACCGATGCGGATGTGGAAGTCGGCAATGGTGTTTGGAAGCAAGTGATTGTGATGTACGCTGAGGGGTAATACACCATCAATTGGGGCAGTGGAGAGATGCATTGCTAGTCAGTGGAATTTTGTCCAAAAACCCAAAGTGTTCCTGCATAAGGAAGGCTACTTTGTCGTGCGATTTTGCAGCAGCAGCGATAAAGAGGAAGTTATGTTTTCTGGTCCATATACCATGAATAATAGGCCGGTTATTATCAAATCATGGGCGCCTAATTTTAATTTCCAGGAGGAGGTTCTACGGACTATAGAAGCTACCTGATTTGCCTTTGAGTTGCTGGAACAACTCTGCCCTAAGTAAAATTGGTAGTGGATTGGGGTAGCCACTGTATGCTGATGCTTTTACATCCAACATTGATAGAATTTCCTATTCCAGGCTATTGGTTGAAATGGATGTAACAAGAGTTCTGCCAGGAAGTATCAAAGTGAGTGATCCCTCTGGAAGGATGTTTGATCAAGATGTTCTAACCCTTTGATTGATGCACAAGGGAGATACCTTGCTCAATTAGAGCAGGTTGAGCCAATACAAACTGATGAGACCAAGGCTGAGGAAGTGAATCCATGCCAGGAACCTGCATGGCAAGTAGTAAAGGGAAAATCTACAGTTAAAATTCCCCTACATGGTATAAAAGAGAGAAGTGTGGATACTGCAAATGTGTACAAGGCCCTAAATCTCATAGTTCAATTGATGGAAGAAGGGTCTCAAGGTGAAGTTGGCCAGACTAGCAAAGAGGGGGGCGTTGATTGTAACATCTCGTAATTTCGGGGTATGTTTTGAACCGTATGATGGAAGATGATGGAACCAAGTTGAGGAGTGTTGAAATTATTTTGAAAACTAATCAAGGTTTAATAATAATCTTTAGAAAAATTAGAGTCGGAAGCTACTCTACGAAACATGTTTTAAAGTGAGTTTGCAGTAGGCCTCACTTAAATTGCATTTACAGATAAATATATAAGGCATATGGGAAAACTTCCTTCATGAAAGTTGTATTCCTTTGCAATACCTTTCCATCCATATAAGGCCAGATCAAACGAAGGTCTATACGAAAAGTTATGTATGATTTACTGAGGATGTGTAAAATTGAAATTTCGATTCTTGTAGGATTAGGTTTTAAAACCCAAGTCTTTTATGATAACTTATAAATACAACTCTAAAACGTTTAATGTAAGGATTTTCGACCAGGGCTACTACAAAATACATAAGGTGAGTTCTTATTTAAATTCATATGTCAATTATATTAGGTTAATACTAGATTAGCACCGAATCATTAATTAGAATTGCTAGATTTTGGAAAATCCATTCAAGGTTGAATTTAGAATGAAGCTTTGGGATTTCTTTAAAAAGGTAAGCCCCTCACTAATTAATGAATTATATGGAGTTATTATTATGTTATGGACATTTAATGGTTGGTAGAATCATAAAATATGATTGATTTAGATGCACTCCATCAAACGCAAAACCCTAATAATTTTGTTGTAAATTTTCCCTCCGACCAGCCTACTTCCATTGGCATTTTCCGATAATCTTGAATTACACGGGTTCTTAAATACAAGTCATGAACCATTACTACTCAATTCCATGAAATTATACATATTTTCATAATTTACACAAGTTATATTATATATTTATTTACATGCTAAATTATAATCATGAATCATATTTTACAAGTTATTTTCATGAAATTCATGGGCTTACAAGACAACTATATTCAAGTATATGTTTTGAGAGTTGCACAGATTACAGAGAAGGCTCAGACAATCTGAATCTAGGTTTGCCAGTGTAGGATAAGGATCGCTCCGCCTAGTTAGGACAATACCTTCATGTTACCCATTGCGAGTTATTGGATCCTCTCATGTCATATTCATGTCTCATACCCCATCAAGGTACGAGATGGCTTAGCTGATCGGGTAGAGATCAGACCCCACGTTCCAGTGTGGTGATTTCATGTCGGTTATACTAATGTTCTCCCAATAGATATAAAGATATACAGATATAAGGATATACATTTATACAGATTTTACACATGTTATTATACCCATGTCAGATCATGTTCATGTTTATTGTTCAGTTTCATTTTCATGTTCCTATTATTTCATGTGTTTTCTTATTTTTTCAGTTGCTTTACATACATTACAATTCAAATGTACTTACAGTCCTTTTGCCCGAGACCTGCACTTCATGGTGCAAGTACTAATTTCAGGATGACGGATCTGCTTATTAAGATTCACCTCAATATCAGTTATTAGTGAGCCCCATTTCCTTCGGGGTGTCAGTCAGTTATTTTACATGGTATGTTTTATAGTAAAGGTAGGCCAGAGTGTTGTCCTGGTAAAACAGTTTTGCAGTTAGACTCACGTTTCATGGGTTTCATAGACTAGACTAGTCTAGCACATCACGTCAAAAAAATTAGTATTTCAGACTTATTATATTTTCAAATATTTCCGCAATATATTTTCAGACTATATTTCAGTAATCAGTTTTACATGTTTTAAATCATTACTATTGCATATTTTTATGCCCGTGTTGATTCAGCAAGCCATGTGGTTCGCTCAGTCACATACAGTCAGGTACAGAGTGTCGTATTTCGCTCAGGCCTTGGTTCGGGGCGTGATATTGACCCTCCTCAGAATAATATAAATTAATGATAAAATGTATAGCCTGGAATGTAAGGGGCTAAATAAAGTGCATAAGCAGAATGAGTTTAAGGAGTTTTGTAGGACAATTGAGGCAGTATTAGAGCACAAAGTAAAAGATGTTAGAGCTAGGAAAATAATTGAGAAGGTAGTTGGAAGTTGGCAATAGGTTGCTAATTATAATGCTGATCCAAGGGGAATGATCTGGATTCTATGGAATCTTTCCCTAGTACAGTTTACACCTGAGGTGATCCATCAATAATTTATCCATGGATATGTGACTATATTGTAGTCCCAGGTGGGGTTTTATTTCACAGGAGTTTATGGGCTGCATACTATCAGTGATAGGAGGGAACTCTGTTCTGGATTACAAGAGGTGACATATGCTATAGAAATGAGAGATTTCAATACTATTCTTAATTGAAAAGACATGATGGGTGGCAATCAAGCATGTGATGGGGAGGTTCAAGATTTCAAAACCTTTCTAGATAATTCAAATATGATGGAGCTTAAAACTATTGGAAGGAGGTACACTTGGACTAATACCCACATCTATAATAAGATAGATTGGATTTTAGTCAATGATAAATGGTTTGAGACGGCCACACATTAAGGGTATTGTCATGGATCCTCAACTGCCTGATCATTGTTCTCTTAGCATAAGTTTTGAGGAAACATAAGGAGGGGGCCCAAAACCTTTTAGATTTTATAACTATCTAGTTGTTCACCAACAGTTTGAAGCTGAGGTTAACAAAGCATGGAGGCACATATATTACCCCACAATGCAATATGTCTAGGGTAATCTCAAGAATGTTAAGAAAGATATGAAGGGGCTTACTAAGAGAGAGTTTGAGGTAGTGGAAAAGAGGTTGGAAAAGGCCAGAGATGATTTGAAGGTTGTCCAAGCTAGCATGAGGGATCCAATGAGCTCTGTGCATCTTATTTAGGAGGAAAAAACATGTGAAGATGAACTTGAAAAATGGGCAAATATACAGGAAAGCATTTTGAAGCAAAAGTCAAAGAGTCCAATGGCTCAGATTAGGATATACCAACTCATAATACTTCCATGCTTGTTTGAAAACTAGACAAACATATAATCAGATCAAAAGCTTGATAAATGAGCAGGGGATTACCTTACAGACTCCAGGCCAGGTTGAAACTTAGATTCTTGAATTCTATAAAAAAACATTGGCAAATGAGAATTGCTAGGGCTAGACTTGTTCCATTAGGCTATTTAAAAAGCTAAAAATTATTTCAGGAGTGTTTGAAAATGGCTAAGAGTCGCAAGAGTTCTATGCGAATGTGCGGCGCAGAGATTCAGAGTTTCATATTAATGATTGGGTGTTTCTAGAAAGTTTGCCTATGAAAGGCCTCATGTGATTTGAGAAGAAAGAGAAGTTAGTCCCAAATATATTAGACCATACAGGATCGTACGAAAGATCATCATGTTTGCAAGTTGAGGACTAAGGAAGTCTCTCTAGTGAAAGTGTTATAAAGGAACCAAAATGTAAGGGGATTACATAGAAAGACAAAGAGGACATGAAGCCCAAATATCCGCACTTATTGATTGATAAGAAGAAAATGTCCAAGGTAACTACCTCAAGTATTCAGACCTCATGTCAGTTCAGTGTTCAAGTCCTATCTCCACTCAACATTCAGATCTCATGTTGTAACATTCATCATTCCGACAATCAAATACAATGTTATGATATCCATGTATACACGTATTCATATCTCATGTCAGTTTATGTATCCATGTCTGTCAGTCTTCATGTATTCATGTCCCATGTCATGCTCCTCACGTCCATATAATCATCTCATGTTCATGCTTATGTTCCAATACTCATGTCATTCGTGCCTATAAATTCTTTTCCAAATCCCATGTATAGTATTTATGTATTCATTCAGTTCAATATCCATGTGTTCATGCCACACCAGTGTTCATGATAGTTGGTATTCACGTATTCAAGCCAATTTAGTATTCATGTTAGTCACGTTCATGCTTCAGTTACCATATTATGTCTTGTCATGCGTATTAAGATGCCCTATGAGGCTTGTGTTGTGCTCTGGTTAGCTAACAAGTATTTGAAAAATGTTGGGATAGTCCTATTTACAGAGGAAATACTGCCGAAGTTTTTGTAAAATTTCAGAGTTAGTCATATTCATAACCATGAACCATCATTTGAGAACGAATGATACCAAGGGGGAGATATTGTAACACCTCGTAATTTTGGGCTATGGTTTGAACCATACGATGGGAAAACGATGAGAAGTGTTGGAAGTGTTTTTAAAAATAATCAAGGCATAAGAAGAATCTTAGGAAAAATTAGAGTCAGAAGCTAGTCTACAGAACATGTTTTAAAGTGAGTTTGCAGCAGGCCTCACTTAAACCGAGTTTACTGATAAATCTACAAGGAATATGGGAAAACCCTAGTAATTTTGTTGTAGATTTTCCCCGGACTTGGCACTTTCCTATAATTTAACCATTGGATCGAGCCCAAATTTTAATTAAGAGGTCACAACATATAGGTATTAAATATGAACAGTGAAGATCTGATTTGGCGGTCTGTATCAGTGTGGTATGAGTTATGAACAATAGCTATGAAAATCGGTAAAAACGCTTCTCAAGGTTTCAAGTTCAAAGCTTTGAGTTTCTTCTTCAAAAGTTCATACTTTTTCTTCAAGTTTTGGAGCGACTAAGGTATGTAGAGCTTCTATCCACATGTGAGAACATCATTGTTCTTTCCTATGTCACGCTTATCCATGAAACACGAATTTCCATAAATTTAGGATTTTTATTCCAAGTTCATGATAACCATAAACTACATGTATCATGATATACCATGTTGTATTACTAATTCATTATTGTGTTCTTGATATTTAATTATGGTTATTAGGAATCCGTATGTAATCCATGAATACACATAACCTTGAATTCCACGGGTTCTTAAATACATAACATGAACCATTACTACTCAATTCCATGAAATTATACATGTTTTCATAATTTACACAAGTTATATTATATATTTATTTACATGCTAAACTATAATCATGAATCATGTTTTATAAGTTATTTTTATGAAATTCATGGGCTTACAAGTCAACTATATTCAAGTACATATTTTGAAAGTTGCATAGATTATTGAAAATTTTCAGACAGCCTGAAACTATGTTTGCCAACGTAGGATAAGGATCGCTTCATCCAGTTAAGACGATACCTTCATATTACCCATTGCGGGATTGGATCCACTCATGTCATGTTCATGTCTCGTACCTCGGAAAGGTACGAGATGACGGTTTCATGTTGGTTATACTAATGATCTCTCCACAGATATATAGATATACATATTTACATGTATACATATATACACATTTACATATATACAGTTATACAGATTTTACATATGTTATTATACTCATGTCAGATCATGTTCATGTTCATTATTCAGTTTCAGTTTTATGTTCCTATTATTTCATGTGTCTGCTTATTCTTTCAGTTGCTTTACATACATTAAAATTTAAATGTACTTAAGTCCCTTTTGCCCGGGACATGCACTTCACGGTGCAGGTACTGAGTTTCAGGTTGACGGATCTGCTTATTAGGATTTACCTCAGTATCAGCTATTAGTGAGCCCATTTTCTTTGGGGTGTCAGCTAGTTATTTTACATGTCATGCTTTATAGTAAATGTAGGCCGTGGTCTTGTCTTGGTAAAACAGTTTTACAGTCAGACTCACGTTTAAGAGGTTCCATAGACTAGACTAGTTTAGCATATCACGTCAAAAAAATCAATATATCAGACTTATTATGTTTTCATATATTTTCCCAATATATTTTCAGACTATATTTCAGTAATCAGTTTTACATGTTTTAAATCATTACTATTGTATGTTTGGATGCCCATGTTGATTCAACAAGCCATGTGATTACACATTAGATTAGTATAGAAATGATTTGCACAATATCTAATATATTATAGCAACCAAAAAATTGAGTGATTCCTTCTTTCTTCCAACTTTGAAAGTACCAATAGATACTATCATAGAAAAAGAAGAGGTGGTCTGAATAAATCAATGAAGTGAATTTTTCAAAAACATGATCAGAAAAATGAGAAAAATGGAGTTTTTGAAAAGAAAAATAAATTCATTTTATCATTTAGACGAAAAAAATATTATGATTCTTAAGAACTCAACGGGCCCTTCCCCTTCGAATCAAACAAACAAAGAAGGGAATCCCGTTGAGTTCTTACGCTTTCATGTTGACAACTCAATTCATTCGATTACTACAGGGATGAATACAAAGCAGAATGATATGTATGAATGCAAATGGTCATATGTATCCGGTATGCACACGGTGCTACAGTAGCTATCACGTGACCCATGGGGGACTCATGAAGTCCATATACCCATTTGATCCCATCGGATCCAGCTCGAGGGCGGCTGAATGTTATAACCAGTCATCACTCTCGTAATCATGTACCATATCCCTTAATCTGACTTTCCAAGCCTTTTTCAGCAGTATATCAGTAAGTCAATGCCAAGTATATAATGTATGAATGAGATGGATATGTGTACACCATGCAATCAGCATGATCAATTTAATTAGTATTTATCAATATCTATTCAAGTGTTCAGACGAGATGCGGAGTGATGAATGTATGACAAGTCAAATCAAAATATCATATCAAATGGCTACAAGCCCAAGTAACAACAATCATACTAACTTGAGCGGGTTTATGCACCGCGCCCGTGGCCCGAAGGCTAAACACATAAACTCCTTCACATGCATTGTTCAAATTCATTAATTACCCGATTAAGGTTCACCGATACTCGTATTAGTGCTCATCACCACATTAATACGGGACCCCCAAGTTTCCGTTACACCCCTTAATTCCTTACATAGCATACCAACACATAACACTACATTAGAGTCTAGAAAGTCTCAACTTGCCTGAATAGAGCCGAAGAACTCACGCAGTTGATTTCCCTTTCCACTGAGCCTCCTCACGAGCCCACTTTGATCAATCATATCAAGAATATGAGATTATGGTCTAACGTCACCCATAATCCCCCAAGCTAGGCGCAAAGAAACATCAGTCCCACATTATTAAAATATGAACTTTTCTACACAATTAGTACCAGTACATGCTAGATAATCTCAAGTTAATTTAACAACAAAGCCCAAATGGATCCTCAATTTCATGAATTTGTAAAAGCTCCAATTCTAACCTTAGAATTTCCTCCAATTCCCAAAAAGGGTTTAAACATGAAATCGGTCAAGTAATCATCATCTACTAGTTTAATATATCACTAGTTTACAATATTAGCATCAATGAATCAGTAACCAAACCCTAATCCCCTATTTACAACAATCTTATTCTCAACAAGACATTTCTACCGTTTCCCCCATTTAAGAAACATACTTAAGATGGAAACTTGACTAATACATAATAATTAAAGGGGGAAGGGTGAGATTATACCTCTATTGATGAAATTTCTCTTGGAACCCTCAAGAACACCCTACTGGTCGGGCTCTAAATCCCAAGGAGAATATTTGGGGAATGAGAATAATTTCTAGGTCATTAAGCATGTATAACCTGAACAACGATTCCGCTAGAGTGGACCTGCTTCGGCGGAACATCTATCTGTTATGGCGGAGTCACTTAAATTATCAGACCTCCACAGAGGCAAACCCATCGGGAATGAACTAAAGGCGCTGGGGCGGACATCAGACACTAGAAATTGCCCAAATTCTCCAAACTCTCATCAACCTACCGAAACACTCCCGGGACCTCCCGAACACAAACCGAACATGCTACCCTATCAGAAAACATATTCCAGACCTACTCGCGCACTTGGATTTCCCAGAAAATGTCTCTAAGGCTCGGGTTTGACTAAAGTCAACTTTTAAGTTTTAATTTTGCAATTTTACAACCTAACCTCCAAAACACACCGGGCTATCTCGGGACTCAAACCAAAGGCTCGACTAAGTCATTCGTTCCGGAGCTAATGGAACTGATGAAACTACGAACGGAGCATATTTAACCAAAAGTCAACTATGGGTCAAGTTTTTATATTCTCTTAACTTATGATTTCTCAAACCTGCCCAAAAGGATTCGAAACCTATCTGAACTCATCGGGAGTCATACTACCCATCCCCGCAAGTCACACACAAGCAAATAAAGATTTGGGAAGGGAAATTTAGGGGTTTCTAGGCAAAACAAGAAAAATGACTTTTTGAGTCGTTACATTAGGTACCACTTAAATAAACGTTCGTCCTCAAACGGTAAAGAAAAGGAAATACTTGGGCTCTCAAATAGCTCGGGGGAGTTAGCTCACATATCTGACTCTGTCTCCCATATAGCCTCCTCCACTGGGCGATTTCTCCATTACACTTCCACAGAGGCTATCTCTTTGGATCTCAACTTCTTAACTTGCCTATCTAGAATAGTTACAGGCCCCTCCATATAAGCTAGATTCTGATAGAGCATCACTGAATCCCATCTAATCACATTGAGAACCATTAGCAACATACTTTTTCAGCATCGACACATGAAACACAAGGTGTACATCGGATAACCTAGGAGGTAAAGTCAACTCATAAGCTACCTCACCAACTCTGTCCACAATCTTAAAAGGACCAATAAAATATGGGCTAAGCTTGCCTTTCTTTTCAAATCTCATCACACCCTTCATGGGTGAAACCTTCAACAAAACCTGCTCACCAACTATAAACTTTAGTGGACGAACCCTTCGGTCTACATAACTATTTTGTCTGCTCTGGGCTGTAAGAAGTCATTCCTGGATCAACTTAACCTTATCCAATGAATCTCTCAAATGATCAATACCCTAAGGTCGAACCTTAAAAGCATCAAACCACCCGACCGGTGAGCGATACCTCCTACCATACAAGGCCTCAAATAGTTTCATCTCAATACTCGAATCGTAACTGTTGTTGTACGCAAATTCCGCCAAGGGTAGAAACTGGTCCCAATGACCACAAAAGTCAATCACACAAGCTCACAACATGTCCTCGAGAACCTGAATAGTCCGCTCGGATTGACTATCAATCTGAGGATGAAAGGTTGTACTAAGCTTCACTCTAGTGCCCAACTCTTTCTACATAGACCACCAAAAGTGAGAAGTAAATTGTGTACCCCGGTCAGAATGATAGAAATAGGCACCCCATGCAATTGGACTATCTCTCGTATGTAGATCCTAGACAACTTCTCTGAACTATAAGTTGTTTGAACTGGAATGAAATAGGCAGATTTGGTTAACCTATCCACAATGACCCATATGGCATCAAACTGGACCAAGGTACGGGGAAATACTATCACGAAATCCAATGAAATTCGCTCCCACTTCCATTCAGGAATGAACATCCTCTGAAGCACACCACTAGGCCTCTGGTGCTTATATTTTACTTGCTGGCAATTTAAACACCTGGACACAAACTCCACTATGTCCCTATTCATCCTATACCACCAATAATGTTGTCTCAAGTCACGGTACATCTTCGTATCCCCTAGATGGATGGAGTACTTCGAACTATGGGCCTCCTCCATAATTAATCACGTTAAGTCACCCACCCTAGGAACACAAATTTGATCATTGATCCGCAAAACACCATCACTATCATTCACAACCTGTTTTGCCTCTTCCCGCAACACTTTGTCATGGATTTTACATAACTGAACATCATCAAATTATTGGGATCGAATCTATTATAACAAGGAAGACCGCGCTTCTACACAAGCCAACACCTACTAGGCTCTGAAATATCAAGCATAACAAACCAATTTTCCAAAGATAGAACATACATAGACATAGGACACTCCCCCACATGTAACATATCCAAACTACCTATGCTCACCTATTTGCGACTCAAGGCATCCGCTACAATATTTGCTTTGCCTAGGTGATACAAGATAGTCATATCATAATCCTTCAGAAGCTCCAACCATCGACATTACCTCAAATTAAGATCTTTCTGATTGAACAAGTACTGAAGACTACGATGGTAGGTGTAAACCTCATAATGCACACCATAGAGATAATGTATCTAAATCTTCAAAGAAAACATGATCGCTGCCAACTCTAAGTCATGGGTGGGATAATTCTTTTCGTGAACCTTCAATTTTCTTGAACCATAGGCTATGACTTTCCCTTTTTGCATCAACACACCCAGGACCTACTCCAAAAGGGGTCACATTAGATGGTAAATCTCTCTTCCTCGACTGGCAATGTAAAAATATGAGCGGTAGTCAATAAGGCCTTGAGCTTTTAAAAGTCTCACCTCACAAACATCATACCACTCCAAAGCCACTACATTCTGAGTCAATCTAGTCAGCGGAGATGAAAATCCCTCTACGAATCACCGATAATACCTTACGAGTCCCATAAAACTCCAAACCTCAGTAACTGAAGTAGGCCAAATCCAATCTCAAACTGACTCAATCTTCATGGGATCTACCATAATACCATATTTAGTCACCACATGAGCCAACAAAGCTACCGAGCTCAGCCAGAACTCATACTTAGAAAATTTTGCATAGAGTTGTTTCTCTCTCAAAATACCAAGCACGATCCTTAAATGCTTTCCGTGCTACTTCTCGTTCCATGAGTATATCAAAATATCATCAATAAATACAATCACGAATAAGTACAAGGTCTGAACACCCCACTCATCAACTTCATAAAGGTTGCAAGTGCATTAGTCAACCCGAACGACATCACCAAAAACTCATAATGTCCATATCTAGTCCGGAAGGTTGTCTTAGGAACATCCTCAGCCCTGATATTTAGCTGACGATAGCCGGACCTCAAGTCAATCTTAGAAAAGACTGAAGCACCTTGAGCTGATCAAACAAGTCATCAATGCGCGGTATCAAATACTTATTCTTGATTGTCACCTTGTCCAGCTGCCTGTAATCAATACACATGCGCATAGACCCATCTTTCTTCTTAACGAACAACACTTGAGCACCCCAAGGAAAAAAATTAGGCCGAATGAATCCCTTACTGAACAAGTTTTGCAATTATTCTTTCAACTCTCTCAACTTATCCGGTGCCATCCGATATGGAGCCATGGAAATGGGCTGAGTGCCCAGTATAAGATCAATTCAAAAGTTAATATCTCAGTCCGGTGGAACACCGGGAAGGTCGGTAGGAAACACCTCAGAATACTCTCAAACTACCAAAAATGACTCTAAGGAAGGAGTCTATGCACTGGTGTCATAAACATAGGCCAAATAAGAAAGACATCCCTCCTTTACCATCTTCTGAGCTTCCAGAAATAAGATCACCCTTTTTGGATACTGACTAAGAGTACCCTTCCAAACTAACAAAGAAATACCAGGTATTGCTAAGGTAATGGTCTTGGCATAACAATCCAAGATAACATAATACAGAGCTAACTAATCCATACCTAAAATAGCATCAAAGTCTACCATATACAAAATTTGCAAATCTACCGGAGTGTCATACCCCATCAACGTAACTACGCAACCCAAATAAACCTGATCTACCCCTACAGAATCTCCAACAGGTGTAGAAACATGAATAGGCATGGCTAGAGACTCACACATCAAATCCAAACTCAAAGCAAATTAGGTAGATACATAAGAATAGGTAGACCCTGGATCGAATAAAACTGTAGCAGGTCGATGGCGAACTAAAAGAGTATATGTAATCACAGTATCGGAGGCCTCTACCTCGAGTCTGCCAGGAAAAGAATAGAAATTACCATGATCACCCCTGCGTCCACCACCTCAGTCGGACTGAGCATCGCTTCAACCTGTCTGAGGGCCACCTCTACTTCCTTGAGCACCACCCCTAGCACCTTGGGAACCGCCTCTAGCCAGCTGCCCCACTACTCTAGAGCCAAAACCCTGATATTGACCATCACGCCTATGTCTGGGATAATCTCTTAAACTGTCTAAGATCCCCACACTTAAAAAAACCTCTATGAATTGTCAACGGCTAAGAAGAAGAACTGGCGCTAGAATGACCGCCACGACCAGAGAGTCGATATGAACTCGAGGTCACCTGTCCTGACCCATGAGAAGTACACGAAGACTGGCCACCCTCTGATGTAGGCATAACAGCAATAACTGGCCAAGCACTCAGATGGTGATGACCTCCACTGTAATGTCCCTGGCCTCCAAATGAGGAAACTATATGAGTGCTAAAATGAGGAATTATGACCACCCTCTCCTAATAATCCTCTCTCCGAATAAACTCGGCATCTCTCATGGTGTCAATAATCTGCTGGAAGGTGGAATCGATGGCAGCCATCTGTGCTGCAATCAACCGAAGAGGACATATCAAACCATTGGCGAACCTCCTCACCCTCTCAGCCTCATCGGGAAAAATCATCAAGGCATGTCGAGATAAAGCATGGAAACGCTTCTCATACTCGGTCACAAATATACGCCCATGGCGTACCTCCTCAAAATGAGCCAATCTCCTCTCTCTGAAACTGCGAGACACGAACTTCTCCAAAAAGATCTAGGTAAATAAAACCCAGGTCATAGGAGGGGACACTGCTGGTCTGGACTCAAAATAAGACCTCCACCACTACTTGATAGGTCCAACCATATGGAAAGTAGTATAATCAATAACACCCTAATGGTCGTGCTCCAAATCCCAAGGATAATATTTGGGGAATGAGAATAATTTCTATGTCATTAAGCATTTATAACCTTAATATCGATTTTGCTGGAGCGGACCCGCTTCAGCGGAACATCTATCCACCGCAGAAAAGTCACTTAAGTTCTCAAACCTTTCTTCAGCGGACCAGACCTCCCAGAGGCGGACCCGCCAAGGCAGAACTAAAGGCGCTGGGGCAGACACTAGATACCAAAAATTGCCCAAACTCTCCAAACTCCCCGTCAACCACCCGAAACACTCTCGGGACCTCCCATACACAAACCAAACTTTCTACCCTATCAGAAAACAGATTCTAGACCTGCTCGCGCACTTGAATTTCCTGGAAAGGGTCTCTAAGGCTCGGGTTTGACTAAAGTCAACTCTTAAATTCTAATTCCACAATTTTACAACCTAACCCCCAAAACACACTGGGTTGCCTCGGGAACCAAACCAAAGGCTCGACTAAGTCATAAGTTTCATTCTGGAGCTAATGGAATTGGCAAAACTACAAACGAAGCATGTTTACCCAAAAGTCAACTATGGATCAAGCTTCTCTATTCTCTTAACTTAGGATTTCTCAAACCTACCCAAAAGGATCTGAAACGTATCTGAACTCCTCGAGAGTCATACCATCCATCCCTGCAAGTCACACTCAAGAAAATAAAGACTCGAAAAGGGAAATTTAGGGATTTTTAGGTAAAATAAGCAAAATGATTTTTCGAGTCGTTACACTTAGTCATAGTTAAATTATGACTTAGTGCTGAGAACTATGAGGAAAAATAGATCAACAAATGTTCATCCTTTGATGTGCCTAAGTACCCTCAAGGTAGCCTCCATGTAAGACAATTTTGGCCTTTGAATAAACTGGCTCAAAAGTATATCAAAACAAATGTTTGGCCTAGTCTAGCTCAGAACTTGCCAAGCCAGCACCACCTTCTATACATAAGTTGTATATATGCATTCAAAATAGAGATGACTAATACTTTCCAGTCCATTAACAGATAGCGGATAATCTAATGAAGTACTAATTTCCTAGCTAGAAATCATGTCTCTTGTATACAATCTTCCCAAGATGCTACTTTAAAAATGATCATATCCACATTTAATTATGGCATATTTGATACCAATTTCATAGATTATAGATGTCCTTAATGCAATTGTAGTGTGGGTTTCTTATGTTATTTTGGTTTTTGTAGAATCTTTGCATCGAGACACCAAAACTGAGGGAAAATGCATAAACATGAACAAGAGTACTTAAAAAGGAAGAAGTACAACAAACGCCACTTTTGCAGACCGCAAAACCAGATTGCGGACCCCAAACTGGGAAGCTCAGTCGCAGTTTGTAACAGTGATCAGAGGATTTTGGAGTCCTGAATTGAGACCCATTCAGTGGTCTGCACTTTCATTCTACGGACCGCAGTCTGGTCTACAAACCACTGCTCCGCAAAAGTCCCAACTTAAATTGCGATGCTTCAGAGCATTTCCGTAGATCGAAGTTCAGTTCTGTGGGCTACACTTCCTGCAGCAGTTCCAGACAATCAAGATTGAAGACCAATATGCGAACCCTAAACCTGTTTTGTGGACCGCAAACCTACTCTGTGGTCCGCTTCTGCAGTCGTAGAATGGGTGCCGGAGGCATTTTTGTAATTATCTATAGTTCGAATATTTGAGTCCCTATATAAGTCTAGTCTATGTTTTTGTGAAAATATATTTGTTACACCTTTTTACTATTCATCTATCACTTCAAGAGTATTCTCTTTGTCAAGTCTGATCATAGAATTTGAAAATACATTGAAGAATATTGCGACACTTTTGGTTCCACTTTGTAGAACAAGCTCTTATATCAATATAAATCATTGTAAGCTACTTTTTCGCTTTTTATGTATTCATTTATCTCTTGTGTTGTGTTATTTATTATTTTCCCTGAATGGCTAGAACCTAAGTTGGGGTTGTGACGTAAAAATGAAATGTGATAGTTGGGGTAGTTTTTAAATAAAAAATAGGTGTATTACTTGTGGTATTTAACTATCCCTCACCCTAAATGATTAAGGGTTGGTTGCAAGCACCCCATTTTATGCCTATTATCTCTAGTCATACTTCAAAAAGGATATTGGAGTCTAAGAATTGAGTAAATTAATTAGGACTTGGGGCACTAAACACCCATTTAATTATTGCCAACTAGAAATAGAAGGGAATCAACTAAGGGTAATTAATGGGTGTTCTTATAATCCACACATTAGGCTTGAAAAATCCCAATTGTGAAATCAAGTCAGTGAATTGAGAAATCCCCACTTGTATAGTAGTCCCCATTGCCCATACAACTTTTAATACACCCAAGCCATGTAATTCCCAACACCACTTCCATGGGTCAAGTCACAATCCTAACCTTAAATCACATTAGTAAATTAATCTTTAGCTAAAACTTGAATTGGAGGATAAAACAAACTTTATAACAAAGAAAATTAATTACTCTTGAAGTAAAGCTCATAGTAAAGTATTAATACAAATGAATATGAGGAGTTTCACATTGTATTCCTTGTGGATTCGACCACAACCTAGTTGGGTTACTATATTTGATAATGACCACATTATACCTTTGAATGGTGTATTTTCAGCGAGATCAAATTTTGGCGTCGTTGCTAGAGAATATGATTTTGAAATTTCCTATTCATAGTATTAGCACTTTGCTAAGTCTTTATTTCTTAATTTACATGTACTTGTTGTTTTGTGGTGCTAGGTGTCATGGCGAAATCGAACGATGAGGGAAATATTCAGATGACCACCTTTGCAAATTCCATTCGGCCACCACAAATTTCGGGGAACACAAGTTTTCACATTACGTCAAACATGATCCATATGATAAATAACAAAGGCTTATTTGGGGGATCGACTTTAGACGATTCGATCATTTGAGGAGTTTCAACGAGGCGTGATTTGCCTTCCATCATCCAAATATGTCCAAAAAAGCGGTCAAGATAAGGCTTTTCCCCTTCTCTCTTATGGGGGGAGGAAACTATTTGGTTGGATGACCTACCATCCGAGTCCATCACTACTTAGGCCGAGTTGGTAGAGGCATTCCTCGAGATATTCTTCCCTCCATCTCGTATGCTCAAACTCCGGGATGAAATATTGACGTTTCGCCAACTGTCGGGTGAGGCCTTACATGAAGCATGGCTTAGTTTCAAGAAGAAGCTCAATAAATGTTATAACCATGGGTTGAGTGATGATGTGTTACTTCAAACCTTTTATCGGGCTCTCGACTCAGTCAACAAGTTGGTGGCCAATAATATTGCAACAGGTGCTTTAATGGATAACTTTTTTACCATGGTGTGTGAGATTCTTGACATGCTTATATATATAAATCATGCTTGGCACACTAAGGCATCAGAGGTAGTCGGCGGAGGTCCCTCAAAAGTCTTATCAACGGAGGCAATAAAGAAAGAAGAGGAGAGGGAAGAAACTATGGCTCAATTTGTAACCTAAATGGCGGTTCTCACTAAGCATGTGATGGAGAAGGGGAGTAAGAAGGTGAATGTAGTGGCGATCCAAAGCAAAGTTCATCCGAGATGGTGCCTTATGCCCAAGATGGGTATCATGAGAAAGAAGAGGAAACGAGTTTTGTGAACAATGTGCAAGGAGGGGGGTTTCCATCCTAATTACCAAGGATCAAGCCAACTATAGGGATCTAGTAATCAAGGAAACATGAATCAAGGTTGGAAAAATGACCAAGGCGGCCCAAGTTGGAGAGATAATAATGAGGGAGGCTGGAGAGACAACAACAACGGTTACCAAAACTGAAGCTCCAACCCATATATTCCAACAAGAGGACAATCATATCATCAACCTACCAAACCTCCTCCTTATCATAATCTTGAGTCAACTAGAGATCTTGCTAGTTCCAAACTTGAAGAAATATTGTCAATGATTTTAAAGAATCAAGAAAAGTCTGATTCTAGCATGAAAAAGCTCAACAACCTTGTGGCATCTCATCCCACATTTATAAAGAAATTAGAGACAATTGGGGCAAGTTGCCTCAATACTTAATCCAAGAAAAATGGGAACCATTCCTAGTGATACGGTAGTGAATCCAAGAAATGAATGAGGTGGGGTGTCTCATTGTTTAGCAATCTCTACAAGGAGTGGAAAGATGTTGGGATATCCCAAGATTCCAAAAGATGTGGTAGATGAGAAATTTTAGGGGGTTGAAGAGCCAAGGAAAGATGATGATAAAATTGTGGAAGATTTTATCTTGGTTGGTGAAAAAGTGAATGAACAAGAGGAGGAGGCTCAAAAAGCCTTAAAGCTTATCCCAAGGCCTCCTCCTCCCTTTTCACAAAGATTTGCAAAAAGAATTGAAGATGGTAAATTCAACAAGTTTTTGGAGATGCTTAAGAAACTATCAGTAAACATTCCACTTGTTGAAGCCTCGGAATAAATGTCGGGGTATGCCAAATTCATGAAAGATTTAATCACAGAGAAGAGAAGTGTGAGTTTTGAGATGGTGGATGTTACGCACCAATGTAGTGCCATAGTCTCAAGATCTATTGTGAAAAAACAAAAGCATCTCAATGCGTTCACCATTCCATGCACCAGTGGGGTATATCAATTAGAAAATGCCCTTTGTAATCTTGGATCAAGCATCAATTTGATGACATTCGCTATTTTTAAAAAGTTAGGTTTGGGAAATCCTCGACCTACAAGTATGAGGTTACTTATGGCAGATAGAACGGTTTAAAGTACAATGAGGATCATATACAACATGTTTGTGAAAGTTCATAAGTTCATCTTCCCCATCGACTTTGTGATATTAGATTGTGCGGTTGACTATGAAGTTTCCATAATATTGGGATGACCTTTATTGGCGACGAGGAGAGCAATTTGTAATGTGAAGAGTGGAGAATAGCAGTTCCAAATAAATGATGAAGAAGTTACCTTCCATGTGTTCAAGTCAATGAAACAATCCATGGATATGGGGGTGATTTCAGTTATTGATGTTATTGATGATGAGGTAGAATTGAATGCCAACATTGATATCATTGAATAAGCATTAATGGTGATATTGTCGAACCATGATGATTAAATAGTCGAGGGGATTGCGTAGACCATTCTTTCACTTGAAGGTCAAGGTTTCTATTCTTATTCTCCTAGGCGATTAGCCTTGGATTTGGAAAACCGTGGAGTGCCACCTCTCAAACCTTCTATTATTGAACCGCTAACTCTTGAGCTCAAGCCAATTCCAAGCTATTTGGAATACAAGTTCCTTGAGCCAAATGACTCTTTGTCGGTTATTATCTCATCAAATCTCAATGAAGGTCAAGTGGAAGCATTATTGCCTATCTTGAGAATATATAAAAGGGACATTGGGTGGACTATTATGGATATCCGATGAATAAGTCCGGGTATATGCACTCATCGTATTTATCTTGAAGAGGATAGTTCCCTAAGTATTGAACATTAAAGAATGTTAAATCCTTCAATGCAAAAGGTTGTCAAGAAAGAGATCATTAAATAGTAAGATGCCATGGGTTGTGTCCCCTATTTTCGATAGTGCATGGGTGAATCTCGTACAATGTATGCTAAATAATGGATGGATCATGGTGGTACCTAATGATAATAATTAATTGATACATATGAGGATGGTAATCGGATGAAGAGTTTGCATGGATGACCGGAAGCTAAATAATGCTACAAGGAAGAATTATTTCCCCTGCCTTTAATTCATCAAATGCTTGATAGGTTGGAGGGAAAATCTTACTATTTCTTTTTGGATGAGTATTCAGGCTACAATCAAATTCAAATAGCCTCAGAAGACCAATAAAAAAAGACATTGACTTGCCCATATGGTACTTTTGCTTTTCGAAGAATGTCGTTTGGTCTTTGCAATGCTCATGCTACCTTCCAACTTTGCATGATAGCCATATTCAATGATTTGGTGGAGGATGTTATGGAGGTATTCATGGATGACTTCTTCGTGGTTGGGGATTCTTTTTAAAATTTCTTGGAAAACCTCTCCCGGGTATTGAAGAGATGTGAAGAGACTAACTTGGTCTTAAACTGGGGAAAATGTCATTTTATGGTCACGGAAGGTATAGTCCTTGGTCACAAATTTTTCAAGAAAGGTATTGAAGTGGACAAGTCCAAGATTGAAGTGATAGCCAAGCTCCCTCCTCCAACAACCGTCAAGGGTATTCAAAGTTTCTTGGGGCATGTCGGCTTATATAAGAGGTTTATAAAGGATTTCTCCAGGATCACTAGCCCGATGTGTAAGCTCCTCTATAAAGATGCTAAGTTTGACTTCAATAAAGCATGCCTCAAAGAATTTGAGGACTTAAAAGAAAGGTTGGTTTCAGCTCCAATTATCATGACTCCACATTAGGATATTCCCTTTGAATTGATGTAAGATGAAAATGGAGTATCTATTGGAGCAATGTCGGGGCAAAAACATGGCAAGATCCTTCATCCAATTTACTATGCAAGTAGATCTCTCCGTGAGGCTCAAAATAACTATACAGTGATGGAACAAGAATTGTAGGCTATTATCTTTGCATTTGAAAAAGTTCTGCTCATACTTGAGAGATTCCCAAAACTACTATTAGGATGAGCCTTATCTCTTCTGGATTTATGCCGATAATATGATTCGAAAATGTATGTCCGAAGTTGAAACTTTGCCTATCATGGAAGCATGCCATACTTCACTGGTTGGATGGCATCATGCTAGTCACTACATGGGCTCCAAGATTCTTCAAAGTGTCTTCTATTGGCCAACGATTCATAAGGATTCCCGTGATTTTGTGAAGCATTGTGACCAATGTCAATAGGAAGGAAATGTCTCTAGAAGAAATGAATTTCCAATGTCTCCTATCTTCGAGGTGGAGTTGTTTGACGTCTGGGGGATTAACTTCATGGGGACGTTTATGAGTTCTTATGGCAACAAATACATTATTGTAGTGGTTGATTATGTGTCCTTGTGGGTTGAAGCTATAGTTGTTCCAAATAATGAAGGGAAGAGTGTCATCGCATTCCTAAAGAAGAATATTTTCACTTTATTTGGGACCCCTAGAGCTATCATCAGTGACGGAGGCTCTCACTTTTGCAATAGAGTGTTTGTTTCTCTTCTTAAGAAATATGGGGTGAAGCATAAGGTGGAAAGTCCTTATCAAAAGTATATTAACAAAGACGGTGAATTTCATGAGGATGGATTGGTCAAGAAAGCTAGATGATGCCTTGTGGGCATATAGAACAACATACAAGTCTCCAATTGGTATGTCACCATACAAGTTGGTGTTTGACAAGGCATGTCACCTTCTGGTAGAGATACAATACAAGGCACTATGGGAATTGAATAAACTCAACATTGATTGGGAGAATGCTTCGCGATTAAGGGTGGATCAACTCAATGATATAGATGAATTTCATCCCCAAGCTTATGAAAGTTCCATTCTTTACAAGCAGAGAATGAAGTTCCTCCATGATAAAAGAATTTTGAAGAGGGTGTTTTCACCCGGGGACTTAGTCTTGTTATACAACTCAAGACTCACCTTATTTCTAGGGAAGTTGAAGCCAAGATGGCCCGGTCCTTTTAAAGTGACAAAGGTGTTCCCTTATGGTGCCATTTAATTGGAGAGAAAAGTCTGTCACACTTTCAAGGTGAACGATCAAAGAGTCCAGCATTATTTAAGAAGTTTTGATGATCATAGGGTGAACACAATCATCACCCTTCATGAACTGTTAAGACCATCCCTGAGTAGAAAATTTTGACTGACCTAGTTTTATCTGACCAATTAAAAAGTACTTCTCATGTTTATGTAAATTTTGAAAATTATAGCCGGACCATAGTCTCTGGGTTACATATCTCAGGTTGCATGAGAATTCAGGCAACTTATAGTTCGACTTAATTTGACTACTAGAAAGCCAATACAGGAAAAGTATAAAACCAGAAAATGTCGGAATGATTTTGTTGGAATTTGATGGATCCTCAAAGATTGAGTGGCCTACATATCTCCGCTTTTTGGGAATAAGGTCACTTGTAGTTCGATTCGATGGCCCAAAAAGGGTATCCCTTATGTGGGAATCCCTTTGACATTTTCGGTGTTTGTCCGACTGACCACGAGTTTTTCTAAAAATAAAAATCTTTGTGATTTGCGAGCCAGTTCATCATTGAGTGATGTTCAAGCTCATGTATAGAAAGTTTTACTCTCGTTGGTACATTATTTCGACCAGCTTGCCAAGAATAAGTTCCATGTTTGCTCCGATTGCATCTGGATCTGGTCTGCTTGCTTCCCTCCTTCGGTAGATTGACCTATTTCCATGTGTTGGGACTTGATATGTTGATTATTTATATTTATCATACCTATGCAGTTTTGTTTGTAGTATCCTTTGGTGGTTGCTTTTGAGTAGGTGACACCTCTGACACCGTCTGGCTTGTTTGACCCCTTTGGTTGAATGTTGTTTCAGCGGATGCCTCTTTGACACCATCTAGCTCGTACGATGCTGTAGATTTCATTAAGCAGATGTCATATGTGACATTGTCTGGCTCGTGCATATTTTTGTTGAAGGAATGCCACTTACAACATCATCTGACTCTTTCATTTTTGTTAAGAGGATGCCACTTGCAACATCATCTGGCTCGTGTATTTTTGTTGAGTGGATGCCACTTGCAACATCGTCTAGCTCATGCATATTTTGTTGACTGGATTCCACTTGCGACATCGTCTGGCTTATGCATTTTTGTTGAATGGATCTCTCGGAATACAATATAACAAATGTGGCCCTTTTGACAGTTTAAAGTTACTGCAAAGATCTATAATAAACTTATTAGTAGAAAAATGCAATGTAGTAGATGCAAAATCTTGAAGATAGTCAACAGAATAGTTTAAATAACTATTTCATTATCATTGAGTAGTGTTTCACTTTGGTGACTAGAGTCCCATTTGAATGGTTAGTGTTTTACCTTGGTGATTAGCATTCTATTTCGTTGGGTAGCAATTCACTTTAGTGACTAGTATTCCGTTTTACCAGGTAGCGTTTCACAATGGCGATTAGCGTTCCATTTAGTTAGTTAGCATTTCACATTGGTGACAAGGGATCCATTTTACCGGGTAGTATTTCACTTTAGTAACTAGCGTTACGTTTAGTAGCCTATTTGCGGGTAAAAAATAAATTGAGATACCAAGAACCATGTGTTCGACATGGTTTATGACTCTTCAGCAAGTTGTCTCAGCTTGTGGTCAAGGAAAGTCATCAATGACTTGATGTTGACTTCTGTAAAATTTTAAAGCAAAGTTGTTAGAGTAGTCAACATGAATGACCAAGTATTTATAATAGAGAAGAAAGTTCATAGTGTAGTCGTTCGGCTTCTAGCGTCAGATAGGCTTTCTTTGATGTTTCTACTCGTTGTTGGAGACTTGATGTCCACTTTGTCTGGCATGTCGACCATCTCTTTAGTTTGATTGATAAACACGATGCTTAATGGTGTTACCTGCAAAATCCTTATACAGAAGTTAGAAAGGTACGACAGATAAA
The DNA here is from genome assembly GCA_029783415.1 of Anisodus acutangulus. Taxonomy (NCBI): domain Eukaryota; kingdom Viridiplantae; phylum Streptophyta; class Magnoliopsida; order Solanales; family Solanaceae; genus Anisodus; species Anisodus acutangulus. The sequence continues at coordinate 24,631,429 of CM056489.1, forward strand.
GTTGGACATGAAACCGTTTAATACAGCGACGTTCGTCATGTTGATGCCTTTGATAGTATCATGTTGATTTTTCGGCGGCATCATTTCATATCTCTTTATGCGTTGAGGAATGGGTTTGATATTGGAGTATTTCGGAATTTCAAATAAGGTGTGTCCCTACTTTGTTTGTGATCTCTGTGAAGGAGAGATGTTGTTTGACAAAGGTGTTTTTAGATATTGAGAGGTTCGATTTGTAGAAGGTTGCCTTAGTTTAAGTTTTGTCGGCGACCTCTTGTGTCAAACCCTGAATTGGTATTTTTTAGACCCCCTAAAAAATTTGCCCCAAGTTGAGGTTATGTCGGCGACCTCTTGTGCCGAGTCTGAATTGGAATTTTTGAGACCCTCTCAAAAATTCTACCCAGTTAAAGTTGTGTCGGCGACCTCTCGTGCCTAGTCTGAATTGGAAGTTTTGATACCCTCTCAAAAATTCTGCCCCGGTTGAAATTGTTTCGGTGACCTCTCGTGCCGAGTCTTGTGAAGAAATTTTTGAGATCTTCTCAAAAATTCTGCCCCAATTTCTACCTAAGGGATATTTGAGGGTTTTTTTTCTGGTAGTGTGACCAAGTTCTATATGGACTGCCTACGTATCCCTTCTCGGGAAATCAGGTAATCGCGTAGTTTTTGTCGATCGGGGGAAAAGTTCATGCGGAAGTATCCTTTGGTTCAAGACAGATGACTTCAACTTTTTTTAGTACAGAAAAAAGGCTTGCAATTTCTTAGCTATGAATGTGACATGCTTCACACTCATAATTAACTCTTAGTGCAACTTAAATATGTCGTCACCTAGGGTTTTAAAAAATGAAGATTAGTGATGCCTCAGTGCATGTTTTGGAGATTACACGGAGTGCAAAACTCTAAGATGGGAACCAAATTTGCATCATTTTGACTTTGAAGCGAATACCACGGCCTCCTTGACCGGATTTACATCACCTTGACTTTTTGAAATGAATACTACAATTTTTTGGACCGAATTTACATCATTCTGACTTTTAAAAAATGAATATTACAGTCTCTCAGTCGGATTTACATCATTCTAACTTTGAAGACGAACACTGCGATGTCTCAACCAGATTTACATCGTTCTGACTTTGAAAATGAATATTGTGGTCTCTCGACCTGATTTATATCGTTCTAACTTTGAAAATGAATAATGCGGTCTCTCGACCGGATTTACATTGTTCAGACTTTGAAAATGATTATTGCGGTCTCTCGACTAGATTTATATCATTATGATATTGAAAATGAATATTGTGGTCTCTCGACCAAATTTACATCATTCTGGCTTTGAAAATGAATAATGTGGTCTCTTGACCGAATTTACATCGTCCTGGCTTGGAAAATGAATAATGCGGTCTCTCGACTACATTTACATCGTTCTGACTTTGAAAATGAATATTGCAGTCTCTCGATCGGATTTACATCATTCTGACTTTGAAAATGAATATTATGGTCTCTCGACCGGATATACATTATTCTGGCTTTGAAGACGATTAATGCAGCCTCTCGATCGAATTTATATCATTCTGACTTTGAAAATAAATATTGCGGTCTCTTGGGATTTACATTATTTCGACTCTTGGAAAAAATATTGCGACCTCTTGACCGGGTTTACATCAGCTTGACTTTGAAAATGAATATTGCGGTCTGCTTGACTAAATTTACATCGTTTTGAACTTTATATGACTATCATGGCTGGATTGTCTTTTTGAGACCCTTTTTGGTTAGAATGTCTTTTTGTCCTTTATATGGCTCTCATGGCTAGATTGTACTTCTTTCATCTTTTCTACGGTTGTGACCCTCTCGATCAGCTGGCCATTTTGTCCTTTTAAAGCCCTCATGGTCAGATTGTGCCGTCCTTATGGCACTTTACTCTTTTCATGGATCTCGTGGCCGAATTATACCGCATTTGTAGAGCTTTATCCTTTTTGTGGATCTCATGGCCAGATAATGGTGCCCTTGTGGTGCTTTGCTCTTTTCGTGGCTCTGATGGCAGGATAGTTCTGCCCATGTGGCGCTTTGCTCTTTTTATGGATATCATGGCCGGATTATGCCGCCCTTAAGGTGCTTTGCTCTTTTCGTGGCTCTCATGGCTGGATAGTGCTGTCCTTGTGGCACTTTGATCTTTCGTAGCTCTCATGACCGGATAGTGCCGCCATTGTGGCGTTTTGCTCTTTTCATGGCTTTCATGGCTAGATTATGTCGTCCTTGTGGTGCTTTGCTCTTTCCATGGCTCTCATGGCCGGATAGTGCCGTCTTTATGGCGCTTTGATCCTTTCATGGATCTCATGGTTGAATTATGCCGCCATTGTGGCGCTTAGTCCATTTTATAGCCCTTTTGGCTAGGTTGGCTTATTTCCTTTTGATGCTGACAGAGGTCATTACCCTGATGACTTTTGATCTTATAACACTCACCATGATGCCTCTCTTCAAATCTGTGAGCCATATCATCAAAGTCCACTCTTATATTCGTATTAACATGTACTTAAATAAGATGCTTAGTAGCTATATGGTCGCTTTTCCAGCGACTTTAGTTAAAATAATCTAAAAAGAGCTTTTTAGAAAGACTAATGACATTTACGAAACCATTGAGCATCGTTTGCTCGTTGTAGAGGCAGGCCTTGCTTTCCCCCAGTTTTGGTGATCGTCGATCATACTTTATAGTCCAGTGTAGATTTCATACTTTTGCAAGAGAGCTTGGTACTCCTCTTCATCAAGTTGTCCCAATTTAGGGTCAAGGGGAGTCATCGATGACTGGATGTTGACTTCTGCAAAACTTCAAAGTAAATTCGTTAGAGTAGTCAAAGGCAATGACAAAATAGTTATTAGAATTGAGAGTAGAGCGAACAAAATACCGTCGTTCGGCTTGTGCCATCGAATAGGATTTTTGTTTGAGATTTCTGGTCGTTATTAAAGACTTGATGTCTGATCCGACTGCGTTGTGATGATCATGTTTGGCCAAGTGTTGCCATTTATCCTTGATACTTAGTCTTGATGTGCTACTCTTTAGCAATGTTGACATGCAATTCCTGCGAGATTCGACTATGATTGTTAGTAAAATCATTACATTGTTATGATAAAAAAAATAAAAGATAAGATAACGCAGGGGTTAGTGATGAAGCCGTTTTGGCTTATATGGATTAAGGTGTGAAAATCCAGATGGCGCCTCATAGTCTTGATTCTTGATCTCAACTTTATATAATGTCGTCACCTGCAATATTTTAAGAACACGTGTTAGTAGGCATAATGAAGTGAATAAATATAATTGACGATGGAGTTAGAGGTAAAGCCATTTGGCATATAAAGTTGAGGCCATGGTGGGCCTAATAACGCCTTTGGTCAAGATTGATAGAGTTGACGTCGACTTGGGGCTCGTCGCCTTGTAGCTTTCTTGTCCCTGCGCTCAAAGAAAGTTTATTTAGGCTAAAAGTGATTGACTCATGTTGATCTCATTTAATGTGTCATGATAGACTGATGGTAATGGGTATATGAACACTAGGATAAGCGTTGATTGGGTCGAGGGCTAAATAGTTTATTTAGGGATGTCATGTAAGGCACATTCCCGTTTGTTTGGATTTCTATACAAGTTATGAGTTGTTTATTTGATTGGGTAACTTGTGTTCTTATTTATTTGGATTCCCCTAAAAGGAGGAGTCGTTCGTTTGATTAGGTAACTTGTATTCCCATTTATTTGAATTCCTGTAAAATAGAGGAGTAATTTGTTTGATTTGGTTACTTTCCTATTTATTTGGATTCCCATAAAAGGGAGGAGTCTTTTGTTTGATTGGGTAACTTGTGTTCCCATTTATTTGGATTCCCGTAAAATGGAGGAGTTGCTTGTTTGATTGAGTAACTTACGTTCCCATTTATTTAGATTCCCGTAAAAGGGAGGAGTCACTCGTTTGATTGGGTAACTTGCGTTCCCATTTATTTGGATTCCCGTAAAAGGGATGAGTTGTTTGTTTGATTGGGTAACTTATGTTCCCATTTATTTGGATTCCTGTAAAAAGGATGAGTTGTTTGTTTAATTGAGTAACTTACGTTCACATTTATTTAGATTCCTGTAAAAGGGAGTTATTCATTTGATTGGGTAACTTGTGTTCCCATTTATTTGGATTCACATAAAAGGGAGGAGTTTTTGTTTGATTGGGTAACTTTGGTGTTTGAGCAGAGTTGTCAAACTTTTTTGAACAAGTAGCCCCAGTTTCCAGTCCTTAGGGTACTTAATTCAAAATGTCCATGAATGAATATTTGAATAGTTTGACTGATTGAAAGACATACCCTAGATCTATTTTGAGGATCCGTAATTTGAAGCAGCGGAAGAATGAAGATTTGAAGACTGATTCAAAAACATGTCCTAGTTCCTCATTGAGGGTCTGTAGTTTGAAATAGTGAGAAGATTGTACCCTTATGTAGGATTGCCTACATATCTAGTTGGAATAAGAATCAGTTCTGACATAGTTCGAACCCGAAACTGACGTATTAGTTCGTCCATTTTAAAAATGAGGGTGGGAGGAGACTGGTAGTGTCTGAATAAATGACGATTGTCATTTTAGGATGTCAGACATTCTAGTGTAGAGCATAGGTGGGCTAAAAAAGGTCATGACTGTGTAGCGCATGGATGGGCTAAAAAAGATCATGATTTGAATTTTATAAGATTATGATAGAGTAGTGCATGGATGGGGAAAAAAGGACCATGACTCAAGTTTCGTAACAGAAACCCTTTGGTGGTCCCCATGAGTCAATAAAAAAAACTCAAAAGATAACCGTGTTAGTCCATTGATCATAATAAATAGGGCATGTAACAAAGTTTTGCTTGAACAGAATAGTCCAAAACTTGGCTGAAATGGAGAACTTTAAAGGATTACATAAGGAGTGAACTAAATGGACAGGATTTTGACCATCCGACTGACTTTGGAACTCCGATTACAGGATTGTGATTGACTCTAAATTAATTGAGTGTCACTAAAATAATCGATGACAGGTGCGACTTTGGAAATCATTGGGTGTGAAAATAAATTTTAAGGACGATGTGGTCAACAAGCATTGGACGATGACCCGACTGCTTTTTCTAGACAATTTAGAGTGTCTGGACTTTGATAGGGTAGGGTGTTACCCTAGCAGCCATTTGGATGCGGTAAAATGAGTTTAAGGAACGAAGTGGTCAATGGTAATTGCCGATGATCGGGCTATTGTCCTAAAAATTTTAAAGGTTTCAAGGATCCTAGGGATGCGAATCTAGCACAATTGAATGCGAAAAAAGTGCTTTTTAGGAACGACAAGGTCTATGTGGATTGGACGATGACCTGATGATTTTTCTGGAAAATCTAGAACATTTGGATTTTGACGCAAGGTTTTGAGGACCTAAGGGGTGCGACTCTAGCAACCATTAGGATGCGACGTGGTCAACGATAATTGGACGATGACCGGAAGACGTTTTTTGAAGACTTGGAATTTTGGACTTTGACGTAAGGTTTCAAGGCTTACCTTGGGATGTGCTTAATGACATTCTAAGATTTTAGAACTGAATAATGGACCATTCATGTTAGAAGCAAAACAGTTGTCTTTATACGCATAAATCAAAATAGGCATGGAAAAGCAGATTATATAGCACGTAGCACGTAAACAATATATATAGCGTCCTAGCATATATGCGACCTTTTTCAACCAAAGGTAAACCTATCATTTAAAGGATTTAGGTGCCATTAAGATGTTTCGTTTTCCCCAGTTTTATACAAAATTTATGAATATCGAATAGGGATGTATAATATGAGAACAGGGTATACAGAATGTCAGTCTCGTGCAGGGGTACAAATCCTAGACTAAACCATTGTGGGAGGTCCTCAATTGTCCCTTGGACTTTCCGAACTACTTTCAGATGAAGTCTAAAAAGCAAAATTTCTCAAACTCAAGAGAAAACGGTTCGTATAACGGCATGTACATCCTTCAAATTTTTCACATAGTTAGATGCGGTTTCTTTGGGTCATAGATCGTCAAGACACAAGGTAGTCAGCCTAATAGGTCCAGGTAGGTCTGAGATACCCGAACATATCTAGGTCAGCATGTTCAGTATGGATTTGGCTTCGCTCTATCCTAGTTGTACTAGCGTGGTTTAGCAAATGACTGAGGGAACCGAGCGGACTATCCAGGGTGAACCATTGTCGATTGTTGGACGAGCGCGAACCAACTCCGTCTTTAATATGTTCCAAGGAAATATTTTTGGTTTAATACTGGAGGATGGTTGCAAAATCTGATACCCATCTTTGTGCACTGATACAAGTGTGTGTGCATGCCATTTGGCGGAAGATGAATACATGAATGCCAGTTATAATTGCGGGTATTTAAACATATATGCAATTCACATCATTTAAAATCATGTTGTATTGGAACCCATATGATTAGAACCTAGGCCTATCCCCAGCAAAGTCGTCATCTCTTACGGTTCACTTTTACACGAATGTATAAAAGCTACTAAGAGTTTGTGATGGTGCTCTAAGTCGAATAATTAATTTTAGAGTCGCCACCAAATTTATAGGTAAATTAGAAAAATCTAGTTGAAGGAATTTATTCAAAATGTTGAAAATCCTATCTAAACTAGAGTCGAGGTAAGAGTTTTGGTGATACTCCAGGGAAGGTGTTAGACACCCCGGTATTAAGGATCCGTAGAATACGATTAACCTTCGGGTTCTACACGCTTAAATGATTTGAATTGCTTAAAGTGTTTTAAAATCCGCAAAATACTTGTCATTCATTTATTCAAAACTCAAACGTTTTTTTTAAAACAAAAGAGTTTAAACTTCTGCCAAATGATTTGCACAAAGGTAAATTAGGCAACTTGTTTTCGGACTAAGAACACTGAAGAATTAACTTGAGTAACTCTACTATTTAGTCCAACGAGTTGTCCAATAACACTTGCATCTTTTTGAAAATCTTTTTAAAATTGAGTAAGAGTGTACTTTATTTGTAATGACAAGCTTTGGGTTTTTGAAAGAAGTATAAAGACAAACTTTTTCCTTTTATTCATGTTATGTTTCCAAAAGGTCAATCTATATTCTAATATTCCAAATACCCATACCTTACTCAAGTCCAAGATAGGTGTTTTTGTCCTTGTCGAAAAATAAATTAAGTTGGGCTTGGACAAAAATTAACCATTTAAAAATGTCCAATTCGATCCAAATTTGGTCTCAACAATCCAAATTTATTTCAACAAAATGGTTTTCAATTCTTCGATCAGATCCATTAAGAAAAATCCCAGATTTATTTAAAATGACTCAGCCCGTGAATCGGGTCCAAAACAGCTTTGTTTTTATTTGAGTTCAAGTTCAAGAGTTTTCATTTCTAAATTCAAAAATCCATCCTTGTGGTACAAAAACAGTCCATTTCTTTAAAAATCAGAATTTAACCAAGTTTTGAAATTCGTTTTAAGGTGCCCTAAACTAAACGATGTACATATCGTTTGTCTATCCTAGATTCGTAACCATAATAAGGTTCTAAAATTTATACAAAGTATTTTTACTACAGATACATAAACAAATACAGTATATATACAAGAATTTAAAGGAGTTTGAATTTAGGCTGGTGGGCCTACCTAAGCCCACCAGTTGATTATTTTCACCCATAGTTGAGCCTTCAATGCGCGGCTACAAGCTATCGGACTCGATCAACTGTTCATAGTTGGGCCTCAGCCCAACTGGATGAAAAAAGAAGTGACAGGCCCAAAGGGGGCTGTCTCAGTGTACCCCGATAGTGGAAGGAGTGGGGACAGAGAAAGAGGGAGTTAGAAGGTATCTTGAACCTATATAAAACTATCATAATCTACTTAACACATTATTAAGATGATAAATAAACATAAAGGCATGCCACTCATGGGCCACTCAATAGCTCATGGCAAATAAAACCCAATCATACATACACAAACGCAATTCTGGTAGAGACTACGCCCAAGTCAATCGACAATGTGTGGAAACGGAAGATAAATGGGCCAGGCCCAGCATGCAGTGTCAACACTTGGAAGAAAAGAGCACAGGAGGAGAATGGGTCAGGCCCAAATGACTTTGGAATAAGACACTCACTTGATCCATACCGGCAGTATATCAGATCTATATACCTTGTATACATCAAGTATACATGGTATACAACCTATATATTGTGATGTATATCAAGGTATGTATACCAGACACCACATTTAGAGGACAGAAGATGTATTCATCACATTAAGTCATGCAGTTCATATTCATATACACCTAGATTTGGCCAGTGAATCTAAACATTTACAACTTAAAATATAGACGTGCATTTTTTCTTCAGTTACCACAAGACCAAGCTAAATATTCATCCACTAAAGGACATCAGACACCATCGACACATGCAGATAGGTTCAAGATCTTAGCTTCAACAAATACTCAGGCTCAATGGGTTGTTTCTTGCAAATAGGTGTATCAGACAAAGATTCACCTAACATATAAACATGAAAATCCCAGACGTGTACTCAAGTTCATAGACTTCTTTGAATTTTTAGACATGGCATAATGAGGCTATTCAAACAGACTCATCACATGATCATAAAATGACTCACAAAGAAAACTCATATAAACTTAGATATTCAAAAGACCAAGGCCATAACAGTCTAGAGGTGTCACTTCTAACTTATATTTGCTTGAGCTAGACATCATGATAGGCAGGATTTAATCAGAATCAAGGACACGGTTGACGCCGAGAAAGACTAAAGACGGGAGAGCACGCACAGACATCCTCGGGCCTTCGTCTCCCATTGTAGTCGCCTTCTTCATATGGCAAGCGCTACCCGTCGCTTGCACTACGTTGTCTGACGATAACCTTCATATAACAAGAAACAGATAATGTGTTAACTCTTATGGCATAGCCTTATCTCATGTGAGGTTATAAGAGTTACCATTCATGTAAGCTAGACTAGGAAACAAGTAGGCATGGTATGCATGAGTTTTAAACCAAGATAGATAAAAATGAACTCAAGCAATCCACATAGACAAAGACAGACATGCTAAAGAATTCATAAAGTAAATATGGCATGGAAGAAATGGAACACACAAGAATTTCACAACACAGAAGAGCATATGAGTTGATCACTCAGCCTAACATACACTACAGATCCTATGGTGAATATGATGGCATACAAAATTGATACACTACCACTTCATGGCCTAAGGAAATAGAACATGCATAGTCACAAATATCCAAATAGAGAACATATATATGAGTATCAATTTCAGATCATCGGAACTAAGACACAAGTATCAATAGCTATTCCTTGACTCAAACTAGGTTCAGGCCTCAACAAGTGTGCAAACAAGATCCAAGGGTAACACGGTTGAGTCTAAACTAAACAGATGAATGATCTAGCCTAGGATTATCAATTGTTGATTCTTAACAGAACATGAACAATTCAAAGAGGTTCCGATATGCTTATCATGTCATGTTTAAGGGCAAAACACATACATCTATGGCCGGAAGACAAAGTCAAACAGTCTATAAACTCATGTATTAGGACTAACAGCGCCAGGATGCTATTTTCACCTATATTCAATCAAAACTAAACAAGTATATTGAAAGACAGATTTGCAACTAGGACCAAACAAAATAGCAAACCATAGCCTATCTCCTAAAGCGCCAAATAAGTCATTTTATGCACATATTAGGCTATTCATGGGTTTTGAAACACTAGGTGTTCTCCTCTGAGAGAAAACATGCATTAACTAACCTAAATGCTAACTCAACTAACTCATTTTTGGTTTTCAACTAATTTTAGGTGATATTAAGGTCAGCCATATTAACTTAAACTATTTCAGTCATTAATACAAGTTCACAAGCAACTTTTATGGCTTGAATAGCCCATGCAAGATTATACAGACTTCAAATCAATTCATATGTCATCATACGAAACCTAACAGCCTCCCTATATAGCTAACATGCTTCAAACTAACATACTAAGCATCATTTTAATCATGGAAAATCTACTCATGGGCTAAACAGCTTCACACTTATACAACATTCAACATGAATTATCTCAACTTAACTAAACAAGTCCCAAGACAACATATAGGCTATTGCTTTAGTTTAAATAGTCCACACATAACTTAAAACTAATCTTAAGCTAAAATATTAAGAAATTCATTTAACTAATCATGCTAATAATCACATAACACATATAAAACAGTGGAAGTTTAAATAAAAGGCTTAAAGGGAGGGCATTTACCTTGTGTGGAGGCAGCCTAAAGATCAAAGGGAGAGCTTGTTCTTCCTCTCAAACCTCGATCACTCGTAATCACACGAAATAAAAAGGTTTCAATTGTGGATGACTAATTTTACTAGGTATGGATTCCAACAAAGGGTTTCGATTCCAAATTAAGCAAAAGTAGTCGATTTAAACTTGAAAATGGCTCTCAAAAATATGAATGCCTAAGATTCAAGTTGCGGACCGATTAATTGAAGAACAGAGGTATCTATTTATAGAGTTTGATAAAAACCCTAGCAGAGCCAATAAATAGGTGTGGGAGAACTCCTTTTGGGGGAAACATTCCCTCCAATGGTTCTCAACCAATCGAAATTAAGAATTTGAAATCGCAATAAGACAAGAAACCATTAAGATTTACAGAAAAGAAACAGAGGGATGGGCGAGCTCACCTGGTGGGTAGTGGGTTTGTGATGGCGCGTAGGTGAGAAGGGAGAGAATTTAAGGTTCTTTCCCTTTCCAGTCAAACCGTTCCAGAAGAGAGCAGCGTATGAATGGCAGGCTGCCATTTTCGTCCATGAAGGACGATGACCAAACGACTAGGGTTCCATTCTTTGGAACGAAATTGTGAAAAGGCTAAAAAAGAGGGCTTTTCCCTATTTAATTGCTTGGGCTTGGGCCGAGTTTAGGTAAATTGACCAAGGCTCGACCGATTAAAACAAATAATAGGCCCATAAATGTGATTTTTAAAACAAGCTTTAAATAGTGATGATACATTTTGCAAAATACCGATTTCGACGGAGTAAAATGTTAGTTTCTTTAAATTGAAAATTTTAAGGAAAATAATTGGTAATTATCTGTTTAAAAAATCTAAAATCATAATTGATGATCAAAGTTTTATGAAAATAGGACATGATATACAATAAATATACCAGATGATATTTTTTCAAATAAAATGATAAAAGATTCCCAGAGTAATTTTGTAAAATCATATTCGTCTTGAAAAAGTATATTTCTCTCTGCATGTGTTCTCCTAAAACTTGAATGATTAACTAGGATTATTGGAGGGTACACATTAGGTGTCAACAACAGTTCTGAGGCTGACGCTCTGGGGAATTATCTGAGGCAGATGGCATGTTCACTTGAGAAGGAGTCGCTTCGACTCCTGGGAGGACTTCCTCATCTCTACCCCATCCAGATGAAGCATTATCTTCTTCCATATGGAGGGAATCGTCGGGACTATCTACTGATGCCAAATCCAACTACCGAGCTTTGGTGATCTCCTTATCAATATCAACGAGCCCGACCTTCACAGCTTCCAAGACTTTTCGGCACATCATATATTCATTCCTAACCATAGACAGAGTATAGCTATAAATGGTAGCCTGGATTTCTTCTTCTACAACGTGAACGACTTGAGTAAGCTCAATACTGGTTGTATGAAGGAGTTCATTGGCATGAGTTAGCTTGGCAATCTCCTCTCATTGCTTCTCATTTTGAGAAACCATGGTGGAAAGACGAGACCTCAAGGACTCATTTTCCCTTTTGAAAGCCTTCGTCTCTTTTTCGTTGATCTGGAGGTGCTCAACAAAGGTGCTCACATCAGCCTTGAGCCCATACAAGCGCATCGTCAGCTCTGACATTGTATTTGATGCCTAGTTCAAATTTCTTTTGCCAGTATCCAGTCCAGTATTCATGCAAAGTGACCTATTTTCTATAGGCCTCCATCTCATCATCTAGTTGTTTGAGTTTGCCGCACAGTTCGTCAACTTTGTCAAGCTTCACCTCTTCCAGTAATAGACGGTGAATGGAATTATCCCTTTCAGTTACCAGGGCGGCCTTCTCCTCAATCATTCGCTAAAACCCCTCATTGCACAGAAAGTTAGCCTAAATGGTGATTTTATTATCATGAGGGGATAGTCGAAAGTTGAAATGAATAGAAAGTTTGAGAGAGAGATTGTACCTTGGTTGTAGCATGCATGCCCTCATTGATGGCACATTCTACAGATACCCGGTAAACTTTCCCTCTATCTTTGTCTGAAGCCACATGTTTCATATAATTAGCCACTCTAACAATCTTGGACAAAAGATGACAGTCGACAGGAAGCTAGAAGGCTATAATTCAAAATTCCGTAGGTTGTGCCACTAGAGCCGGACATTCATTTACCAGTTCTTCCCTATGCAGAGAAGAAGTCTAGTCTGGTGAGGACGGAACGTCCTGGTATTCATCTTGGGCAATATAAGGCAAAATTGGGGACTTAGGGTCTTCAGGAACCGGTGGAGGAACGAACGACATCAGCTGGCGTATATGAGGACTAGAAAAAGGTGATACATGTGCCGACCGGGGCAAAAGAGGCATTGGTGTGGTCGGCTCCATGGCTGGCGAGTTCTATTCTATGAAAAGTTGAGGGACTTCAACCTTTCTCCTTTCTAATGGTTGTTCTTTCTTAGGACCTTCCTAATCTAGGTCCACCACGAGGAAAGAACCAATAGTCAAATCGATTGCAACGAGGGCACTTGGAGGAGTCCAATCGCTCTGATCCAGAATTCTCTTCCACAAACACTTTGGTCCCGATCAAGGACTGTAGAGGATTTATTATTGTTACACCATGTAGTTTCGTATTCTGTCGCATCGTCGATTGCTACATGAGTCTCAGGAAGAGCTACGACCTTATGAAAGGATAACCAAGGTTTATAACTTTTTTACAGAAGTTTTGGAGTGTTTGAATGCTAAACGGATCAAAGAAAATACATTTCGACGAAATTGGAGATTTTGAAAGTTTGACGGGACAGTTGACGGACCATCAAAGGGATTGACGAACCGTCAAACTGCCAAGGGAAGCCATAAAACTACTTCAGATTTTTTTATCTCAGGTAGCAAATCAACGGTTAATATTGACGGACCATCGATCATTCGATGGACCATTGATCCCACCATCAAAGTAAGGTGGTGGAGAATTCTTTTCGGGTTAAATACGGGTCGAACAATTTGGGGGTTTATTTTCCTCCATGTTCAGACCTAAAACATCCTAGAAATCTTCTCTAAAGTTCCTAAGCACTCCAAGGTCAATTCCTAAGCAAATTACGCAAGATTAATGCTATGAATCCCGTGGTAATCATAAGAATTGTCTTCTTCGTATTGAGACCGATTTTGAAGCCCTATGAATTGGGGAAAAGTGCTGATTTGAGAAGATTTTGATGCATTAAGGTAAAGTTCATCCTTCTCCATCTATATATGTGATTAATTGATGATTTGAGATGAGTTGTGAAAGAATTTTAGTAATCAAAACTCATAAACCCATGAAATCATCATATATAGACTTGTGGGTTTATTAATCAAGAAATGAGTTGAATTAATATATTGGTTTTTGGTATCGTAAACCTAAGAGGGTATGTTTCGGAGAATTGTGGGGCCAAACTACATAAATACCCATTTTGTTAAACAAGACTAAGAACATTTTAAGTTAAGGTGATTGCTAGGATACCTAAGTGAAGTTCGTTATTGAATATGGACTAGATGTTGTTATCGACCCTTGTTGGTTATAGATAAACGATCATGAAGAGCACAAGAGCTTATAGCACAACGTATCGCTTCATGGATAAGGTATGTAAGGCTATCCCTTTCTTTCAAAAGCATGAAATCTAAAAGATTATCATTTTCAAAAAAGAAACGTTGAGAACTCCATTCTATTGTCTATCGAAGTTTCATATTGAAAAGTATTCATTGTTATTCAAGTTCTTATGATCCTCATTGTTGGTTACTGATCGTATCATATTGCTTCAAAATGAAGCTTTCTAAGATATAGTCATCGAGTCTACCACGGATTCGTTCTAAGAGTAAAGTCAAAGTGTTTATGAGTTACAAAAAGGGCCAAAGAGTCATCGTTATCATAGTTTGTTATTCATACCCCGAGTTCCCCTTTGGTATTGATATAGTTTTCATGTCATTGATATCATGCATACAATCATGATCATATAGAGGATCGGATTGCACGTTCCGCAACAAATACATATAGAGGATCGGGCTGTATATTTCGCAACATATACCTATATTGGATCGGGTTGCACGTTCCACAACATATACATATTATAGATCAGGTTGCGCTTTTCGCAATACATACATGAACTATGGTGCATATTTCATTGCATATTTATACATACACCTAGGATCAAGGACATATTATACCTCGCACAATAAGAAGAGGATAGTTTATTCAGTAAAAGTCTATCCAGACAGGTTATATTAAGTTTCAGAGTTTCATTATTCACCCCATGTGGCTCCCAAGTTGTATATGTTTTCCCTTACAGATATTGTTTCACATTGCTTATATGTTTTCTTTACAACTTACCGATTCATATTGTTATTCATGCTTTACATACTCGGTATATTATTTTGTACTGACGTCCCTTATTATTTTATACTGACGTCCCTTTTGCCGGCGGCGCTGTGTGTTTATCCCACAAGTTCTGATAGACTCTGCTAGGCCACCTCAGTAGGAACTGTCGAGTCCAGCCATCAGTAAGTAAGCTTCATCTTCCCGGAGCTTCCTGGTCTTATATGGAGTAGATTGCAATAGTATGTACAGTATGGGTAGGTTAGGGCCTTGTCTCAGCCATATGTCAGTTCAGTTACTCATAGAGGCTCACAAACTTAATTTGGTATATATAGTATGGGTGCATAGCCTTATCAGCTAAGTTATCTTTTGTTAAACCAGGTTGTGGCCTTATAGGTCCCATTGTATTTATGTGTGTTGGGTTAATCTATCTTATCCAGAGTTGTTATTGTGATCTATCTCAGTATGGCTTTGTCAGGCAGAAGTTTTGCTTGTACATGAGACTGGTCATCAGAGTGGTATGCTCAGGCCAGCAGGGCACCGGGTGTCGGCCACACCACCTATTTTGGGGTGTGACAAACTTGGTATTATAGCAGGTCAGTCCTAGGGAGTTTGTGATTTATGTCTAGTAGAGTCTTGTTTATGGGTGTGTTGTGCACCATACTTATAAACAAGAGACATATGGGTTTTAGGGATGGTTGATATTCTTTCACTTTCTAGATCGTGTTGTAGAGCTGAGTTACATGGCTATGAGCCTAATTCGTGCTCTAATTCCTTTTTCAATAATTATGCCAGTTATTACAAAAGCTACTACTAGTAATCGAGCTTGTGCTTAGAGGGGTGAAGATACCGGTAATGCCCTACCCGGTCAAGTAGATAGGGTTGAAGCTCAGAGAGAGTCACACTCCCACGTATCACCAGTTCCACCCCCTCAGGAAGAGATTAGAGGAGATGCAGTACCTCATGCTCCTCGTGACATAGTTTCTCCAGTTTCTCATAATCTGGTTCCTCCAGCTCCTCAAACCCGAATATTCTGAGTAAAGAGTGGCAAATGTCGTATAGTTATTGACTCAGATAGTAGCTAATCAGCAGCGTCAGATAAGGACTTATATAGGATCTAGGTCTTTTGATTGTGTTAGAAGTTCTAGGACTCGAGTATTTATTGGGTTGAGTCCTCTAATATTTACTGGAACTGATCCAAATGCGGATCCCCAAGACTTTATTGATCAGATGTTATGGGTATTGTGAGTGATACATGTTTTAGAGACGGAGGTAGTAGAGTTTGCCTCTTTCAGGTTACGTGATACAATTATTCTATTGTACAAGGCCTGGGAGTGGTCTCGATGAAAAGATGCACCCCCAGTTGTATGGGAGGAGTTTATAGAAGCCTTTTTGGACAACTGCTTTCTGTTAGAATATGAGATGCAAAGTTGAGCAATTCTTAAACCACAAGCAGAGGGGCAAGAGTGTAAAGGAAAATAGTTTGCAGTTCGACTCATTGGCTAGATATGCTCCAAATATCATGGACACCATGAGGGCTAGAATTCATCGGTTTGTGGCAGGCTTGGATCCACACCTAATTAGAGAATGTACTACAGCTTCGCTAAACAGAGATATGGACATTGCTAGAATCTAGGCATATGCACAGGGTGTAAAAGACCACAAGCGGCAACTTTGAGAGCATAGGAGTGCAGAAAGAGAATTAACCAAGAGATCTAGGTCAATTGGGTCATTCGGAGAAGCATCGGGTAGCTCCAGGCAATAATTTCCTAGACATTTGCCTCGGTTTGCCAATAGTGCTCCATCTCAGTTACAAGGGCCTAGATATGATAGGTGTACTCAGTTTGGGCCAGGGTAGAGTTCGAGCGCTTCAGGTTTTCAGGAGCAAAAGATTTAGGCCAAATAAAACCATTATTGTCGCCTTGTGGCCATTGTGGTAGGAGACATCCGGGTTAGTGTCGTCAGGTTGTCGATATGTGTTATACGTGCAGTGAATCTGGTCATTACATGCGCCAATATCCTAACAGGGGGAGAGATAACACCGCTTAACTGATGGGATCGATAGCAGCAGCATCATCGAGTGTACGTCCGCATAGTGGTGGGCCCAATACCTCAGCAAGTAGAGGCAAAGGCCGAGAAGGAGCCTCTAGTTCTAGCGGTACTCATAATCGCATCTATGTTTTATCTGATCGTCAGGATTTGAAGTTATCTCCAGATGTTGTTACAGGTATACTATCCGTCTTTACCTATTAAGTCTATGCATTGTTAGATCCAGGCTCCAATTTGTCATATGTTACGCCATTTGTTACGAGAAAATTTGCGTTTGAAATAGAACTGTTATCTAAGTCATATAAAGTGGCTACACCAGTTGGTGAGATGATTGTAGAAGACGAATTTACAGGAATCGTATCATGACGGTTTGTAATCTTCCTACCTTGGTTGATTTAGTCGAGTTACCTATGGTAGAGTTTTATGTTATTATGGACATGGATTGGTTGGCCTCTTTCTATACAAATGTAGATTGTTAGACAAAGATTATCAAGTTCAGTTTTCCTGGTGAACCGACCCTTGAATGGAAAGGCAATGCAACTATGCCTAAGGGCAGGTTCATTTCCTACATGAATGAAAGAAATATGATTTCCAAAGGCTATACATATCATTTGGTTTGGGTCAGGGACGCAGATACATAACCCCCAACGCTTTAGTCTATTTCGGTAGTCAATGAGTTTTCTGATGTATTTCCGGATGAGCTTCCGAACATTCCTCCAGAGTGGGAGATCGAGTTCACTATTGATGTACATCCAGATACGAGCCAATAACTATCCTTCTTTATCGAATGGCTCCAGCTGAGCTAAGGGAATTGAAGGACCAATTGAAGGATTTACTGGAAAAAAGTTTCATCAGACCTAGTACTTCGCCAAGGGGCACGCCGGTATTGTTTTTCGCAAGAAAGATGGTTCCTTAATGATGGGTATTGACTATAGGTAAGTGAATAAGGTCACCATTAAGAATAAGTATTCACTTTCGAGAATCGATGATTTATTCGACCAGTTGCAAGTTGATAAGTATTTCTCGAAGATTGACTTAAGATCGGGATACCACTAGTTAAGGGTAAAGGAGAAAAATATTCCGAAGACTGCCTTTCAGACTAGGTATGGCCATTTTGAGTTTCGGGTGATGTCTTTTGGACTCACTAATGCGCCAGCATACTTTATGGACCTAATAAATTGAATCTTCAAGCTATTCTTGGATATCTTCGTGATCGTGTTTATCGACGATATTTTGGTATACTCATGGACTGAGGCAGATCGTGCAAATCATCTCCAAGTGGTGTTACAGATGCTCCAAGACTGTAAGTTGTACGTCGAATTTTCTAAATGTGATTTTTGGTTAAACTTTGTTGCCTTTTTAGGCCATATTGTCTCCTTAGAAGGTATTAATGTGGACACTCAGAAGATTGAGGCAGTAAGGAATTGGTCGAGGCCTATGACTCCTACTGAAGTACGTAGCCTTTTGGGTTTAGTAGGGTATTATCGGGGATTCGTGGAAGGTTTTTCTGCTATCTTTGCACCTATGGCCAAGCTCACTCACAAGGTAGCTAAGTTTCAGTGGATGGATGCGTGTGAGAGCAGCTTTTAAGAATTGAAAGACAGATTGACATCTACAATTGTGTTAGCTCTTCCCGAAAATACTGATGGGTATCTGGTCTATTGTGATGCCTCTAGAGTCGGCCTAGGATGTGTTTTGATGAAACATGGAAAGGTTATAGCATACGCTTCAAGACAATTAAGGAAGCATGAGGTGAATTATCCGACTCACGGCCTCGAATTGGCAGCAGTAATTTTTGCCGTGAAGATGTGGAGTTATTATTTATACGGTGTCCATGTTGACATATTCACGGACCATAAGAGTCTACAGTATATATTTCGCCAGAATGAGTTGAATTTAAGGCAAAGAAAGTGGTTGGAGTTATTAAAGGACTATGACGTAGACAATTTGTACCATCCCAGAAAGGCAAATGTCGTAGTTGATGCCTTAAGTCGCAAGTGTATGTGAAGTTTGGATGGTATTGAAGCTGACAAGCTAGAAATGACCAAAGAACTACGTCGCTTATCCAGTTAAATGTGCGACTTCTGGATATAGAAGACAGAGAAGCGGTAATGCAAAACACCGCATAATCATCCTTGATAGCTGAAGTAAAGGCAAGACAGTTTGAGGACCCCGAGTTGGTCTGAATGAGAGAAGGAATTCCTCTACAGAAGAAGATGATATTGGAGGTTACAGGAGATGGAGTCCTTAGATACTAGGGTCGACTACGTGTAACAAATGTTGGTGTAACATCCCGGACTTTCGGATCATGGTTTGCATCGCTAGGAGTATGTAAAATCGCTATGCGTTTGTAAATAGACCCGAGCATTGGGAAAATTTTGGATCATATTTACGTATGCTAATAAAGATATTAGTATATAAAAGGAATTAAACCCCAAAATAATTTTGGACGTAACAAGTGTGATGATGGGGAGCGGACATAAAATTGGTGCGTGCACAAAGAGGTTATGGACTAGTGTCATATCACACAAATTATGACATTGAGTATGTAAAGGTCTTATAAGTTATTGGGATTTAGGTGAATTGAGATCACGAAATTAATTATGTGTGCGATTGATAAATTATACGGAAGCGAGTCACTTAGTTAATTAATTAAGGGTGCATGTTGGAGGCGTGTATGTGTGGCTTGAAAAGTAATCTACCTAAAATGACTAAGCCTAGGGGATTAATTGGTGGCAGTAAGAGGCAATGCAACAAAATGAATTTGCATTTGCATGGATTTGGTGTCATCATTTCGTGGAGAATAATCACTACAAGGTAATTATGTGTAAGTGGGGCCCACACCCATTAAAAGAGGGGAGGCATACAGCAAAGTAATTCCAAGAAAACTTGATTGCATTTCAAAATGGGATAAATTTAATATGCTAAAGGGGCTTAGTTCGTGCAAGAGGGTCCTGAAAATAAAGAGTAAGCAGTTCTCTAAATGATTCTTAACGGAGGCATCATATATTTTTTTCCTTTTCACGAGCTAAGAAAACAGAAGGGAAAAAATGATGGTTTGAAGAGTTGGTAATCGATGTATGTTAAGGTAAATTATTTCTTTCTTTTGGCATGTTCCATGTAACGAAATATAACTGTGATATTGTTCCATAATTTATTCTACTCCTAGTAGTTAAGAATATTCATGTTATTGATTCCTATGTTAAAAGCATGTCTAAATATGTTCCTAAGTCCTTATTGGGGCATACGAAAAAGATGTTGATATTCACAGTGTTAGCCAAAGGGGCAAGGATATTATTATCATCCGACAAATTCAAAAAATGTTGTATTGTCATTCATGCATTTTCATTTGCATCATATTATATATTATTCTGGACCCATTTGTGCTATGCACACTACTATATGGTAAATATTATATATATGTAGGGGATATGGGGAAAGGAAAAGGTGTTATATACGCACACCACCTGCAGCTGGTACAGACTATCACATAAAGAAAGAGTCCTATGAGGCCAAAATGATGTGATGCCCGTGTGTGGCCGATATAACCTGATGCCCACAGAGGCGGTTATGGACAGGAAGAGCCCATGTGTGGCCAATATATATGTATACATCATTTGCATCATGCATACATTCACTAACCATTATATGGTATGATGCCCACAGAGGCTGTTATGGTAAGGAAGATGCCGATGAGGCCAATATATATGTATACCGCATTGTGCATGACATTTAGGCATATGTATTAGGACCCTCAGAGATAATTAATGTTGGTCGATTGCGCCTGTTCCAGTTTATTGTTATATCCCTGTTATGTTATTATTCATGCCTGACATACTCGGTACATCAGTCGTACTAACGTCCCTTTTATCGGGGGACGATGCGTTTCATACCCGCAGATTCACATAGGCAGGGTGACGGTTCACGTTAGTTGATTGCGGATCCAGCGGATTTTTGGAGCACTTCCCTTGTTCGGAGTGTTGGTCTAATTTTGGTACGGTACATTTTTACTTGTATATATGGGTATGGCGGGACCCTGTCCCGACCTTTGATGTTGTTACTCTTAGAGGCTTCTAGACAAGTGTCTTGTGGATAGTAGTCTTGTATGGCCTTGTCGGCCTTGATATGGGTATGTATATATATAAGTTGGTTACCTGATTTTTCATAATTTTCTTTGGCTTAGTCCATATTCAATTGTGATTAGAAGTTGGTTGTACGATTAGCGGTACCCGGCGGGTGGGGTCCGGGTGCCGTCGCGGCCCGCCAGTTTGGGTCGTGACAAACTTGGTATTAGAGCATGTCTGTCCTAGGGAGTCTACAAGTCGTGTCTAGTAGAGTCTTATTTATGGGTATGTTGTGCACCATATTTATAAGCAGGAGGCTGCCTGACATTTAGGAATGGTTTCCATTCTTTCATCTCATAAATCGTGCAGTAGATCTGAGTCATAAGTATTTCATTCCTAATCCATTTCGTATTTATAATTCCAGCGATGCCTACAACAAGGAAGAAGTTCAACAGTATGAGGACATTGGATACGGCTGCGGGCGAAGGTACCAGCCAATTGCCACCTGCTAGCGAGGGCCAGAGCGAGACCCTCCGTGTGACCTCTTCATATGATTCCCCCATATCACCACCATCAGGGGAGATTAGTGGAGCGGCAGTACCCCCAGTCCCTCCATCTGATATCCCAGCCGAGAATCTTGATATGCGGAGTGCGGTACAGTTACTGACACGATTGGTAGTCGTTCAGGCCCAACGTCAGGTTCCCAGTCTTTCTGATAGAGCTGCTAGCGCAAGAGCTCGGGATTTTATCAATCTAGACCCTCTGGTATTCACAGGAACAGACTTGAACGCGGACCCACAGAATTTTCTGGATCAGGTACAACGCACTTTGTGGGTGATGGATGCTACCGATACCGAGTCGGTAAAGTTTGTTTCTTATAGACTGCGGGATGTCGCAGTAACCTGGTATGAAACACTGGAGCAATCTAGGGGACCTCGTGCTACGCCAGCATGATAGGGGAGTTTTCAGAGGCTTTCTTACAGCATTTTCTACCAGTCGAGCTTCGACGGACCAGACAAGACAGGTTTCTACATCTTGAACAGGACATCATGAGCGTTCGAGAATATAACTTGTAGTTTAATTCCTTGGCTCGATATGCTCCTACAATTATAGCTGAAATGAGTGACCGGGTACACAGGTTCGTTAGTGGCTTGAGGCCACACTTGGTCAACGAGTGTACTACGACTTCTTTGACTACATTGTGGATGTTATTGTGTTTAGTTGTGGAATGAGGTCTTCAATTTATAAATGTCCAAAACTTTTCCTCCAAGACAAGGAATAACGAAATAGTGAAGAGAATTCTTTTCCGAAAAAGTAAAAGTAATTATGATAATATTTTCCTTCAAGAGAAAAGTAAAATTTAAATATGATAAAGAAAATCAAGGAAAACCCAACAAATGAGTGAGTTGTTGCTTATGCATATGAATTTAAAAACCTTTCCGTTCTCGGATAATTTAGCCCAGTACTCCCTCCGTCCATGTTTATTTGTCTGTTTGACTTGGTATACTTTTTAAGAATTAATTAATAAAATAATAATGTTACTATATATTTCTTAATATCATTACTCCTATAAGTCATTTATAGTGTTGGAAAATGAATTGAAAATAATTAGTATTACTTAATAATAAAGATAAAATAGATATCAAATGGTAAATTATCTTTTAATTTTTTAAATTAAATAAGTTAAAAATGGACATCTTTTTTAGTATAGTGAACAAGTAAATAAGTGCAGAAAATGTAATCAAAGGCGTGTGCTTACAAAATTTTATGTATTCCTTCACAAAAGCAATTGTGCATTGTCAAAGGCGAGTATTTTTATTATTTGAAGAGTCATTGAGATAAGAAAGTAATTATATTTGAATGGAATAAAGTAAAATTTATGTTTTTTCAACAAGCAACCCATATATTTGGTTGTTTCGTATTTTCTTTGCTCAATCAAATTTGATCAGGTGATAAAATATGAGCACTTGGCAATGCATGACATTAGTCTTGACCGACACAAAAGAATATTATTGCATCTTAACTTTTATAAACTTATCCTATCAATGTGTGAACTGGTTATGTTAAACAAGTGATAGCAGAATGTGACTTTCATATTACCTTTCCCTATGTGTAAACTGAGCACTAGAAATCTATTATCTGCTCTCAAGATAGCTTTTGCTGAAGTCTCTTAATCCATAAATTGTCCATAACAGGAAGAAGGAACTAGCTGCTGTTATTGATATAATTGCAAATGAATATATAGTATCTTGTTTCGGTTGGTTGATTGTAAATCTCTGCAGTAACTTCTTTCACTCTTTTTCTGCAACAGGTAGACAAGAAGGTTTCTGTAAGGATTTTGCGGGAGCATAAGGCTGCAATACGGCATTTGCTCAACTAGTATATCACAATGAAAAGCAAAGAGCTAGTACTGGGACCCCTTCTTTGTTGGTCCACGATGTACTTTTAATACTTAGACCCTTTTTTCCAAGTGGTTTTGTAATATGTTTTCACCCATCTAATGTCTTTAAATGGATTGCTCATAGCTAAATACTGAGTTTAAAAGATGAGCACTGGAACAGTGCAATTAATTTTTCACACTGCTGAATAAGGTTACAGAAAGAGAGCAAGTCTAGTGACAAAATGCAGAAAACGGTGTGTAAGCTTATTTGAGTAATGCAAGGATCCATCTTTGGGGGGGAGGGGGGGGGGGGGAGAGATGGTAAAGTACACAATAGGTTAACTAGACGTGAAAAGAGAACATTTAGTCCGGTGAGTCTAGGAGGCACGCAAAAGTCCAAAGTAGACGCACAAACAAGGCTAGGAGGGAGATTAGATGTAGAAACGATGTAAAAGACTCTTTCTAAGCCTCAATAAAACACAACCTCAGTTGATAGACCAGGATCTCTATGGAATCCTTGACAAACAAACTAAAAGTTGCAAGGCACAGCCCAAACTTGAGGTGATGATTTAACACTAAGAGCCAGTGTGACGGGGAGACGAGTTCAGTTCACACAGTGGATGAACTAGACATGAAAGTTATGATTTCAAATATACGCAATATCCTATTGGATTTATGTTCTGCCTTGACACCGATAAATGACAGCTGCTATCTTCGCGCGCTTGACAATTTTCACCAAATTTTGGATCCGACAACACAAGAAATTTGTGAGCTCTGAGTGACACTTTCAAGCAAACAGTCACTGAGCCTCAAGTGTTATCACTGTATCTGCTGGCAGGCAATCCCACACAAACGTACACCAGCTTTATCTATAGTTCCTTCTGGCTCTTATCTCCTGCAACGTTACGTGCTGCCTGGGCCTGAATGGCATACTGCCTCAGCATATCCTTGAGTTTATCTACCAACTCTAGGAACGTTGGCCGTAATTGTGGCTCACTGAGGTGGACAAATAAAAGGTGCATATTAGTTAAATTAAATGTAAAGTAATGCTAAAACAAACAAAAGAAAATCAGAAGAAAGATACACTGATCTTTCGGTCAAAGTGCTTAAAATTTTAGTCAGTGAGTCAAATTTGGAAGCTGCAGCGAGTAATACTGATGTGTCACCTCTAAACATAAATTTACTAAAACTCCAAGTCTTTTCAACAAATGATACACCATTTTAAACAAATTAAAACCTTCTGGTTTACAAACATCAAGCCTCACTCGGATTATATATTGTCAAGTTATTTTCCCAAAATGTCATGAAACATCTCTATATGTTAAGATGTTGTGCAAGTACAGCTTGTCAAGGACACAAACTCCAGGGGCAATAATCATATTCTTAATAAAGCCTATTTGCTTCAATTAAACAAATGATGATGGCAAAAAGAATAAAATACAAACCTATGCCAACAGCTCTCAATAATAGAAGCCCACTGTGGATCAACATCCTTGGGGATATCTAGCCGCTGATTCATGAATCCTACAGCTCCGATCACCTGAAGTGACTCCAAGTAATTGTTCTCAACTAAACGAATACATTTTCTTTTGATTTTTTTTCTTTTGGTTATTCTTTTCAGAGGTCCAATCTGGCCGAAATAAGAGAATCTTTTGGTATGAAATCCAAGTGATGAAAATACCTGCATTGAGTTGAGGTTATCCCAAGGGATCTTTTCCGTGGCAAGTTCCCATAGTATCACACCAAAACTGTATATATCAGCCCTGAATGTAATAACCAATATCATTAATTATTCAGGAATCTGCATGAAATTCATCAATATCACCGAAAAGATTTATTAAACTCTTATTGTTGACATACTTCTCATTTGAAGGTTCATTGCGAAGAACTTCTGGAGCCATCCATTGTGGCTGCAACAGATTGAAGTTTTACATAAAGTCAGCCAGGAACTTGAAGTTTGAATATACAGGTCAACTTATATTGACATGCTAAGAAAAAGAGGTCCTCAGTTCAAGTTGAATACCGTTCCTTTCCCATTCTTTGTTGTTAGATATGTCTCGTGTTTGAGACGTGACAGACCAAAGTCCCCAACCTATACATGTATTACTTGCATAGTGAGAATCTCAATACATCCAAGTGACCGAGGTTTAGGAGTTTGGGAAGGAAATTCAGGGGAAAATTATACTCTAACCTTAACGGTCCAGTTCTTGTCCACAAGAAGATTTGAAGACTTCAGATCCCGATGAACTATAGGTGGGTTGAAATGATGAAGATAGTTCATGCCACGAGCCTGCACATAGAAACACATTACAATTAAATAACATGATTTCCTTGATATGCCAAAATCCCAGACAAATGCTACATCATTGAAAAGAAAGCATAATATGGAAACATGTCCAAAGATCATGAAAAGGTGAAGTAGAAATGATGCTTTTTCCAGTAGATAATGGATGTCACTCATGATGATATGAAAGACATAATTCCTCGGGACCTCCTGAACTTGGCACCGTTTATTGGGTGCACACCTGAACTATTTTTGTCCTAATGAACCCCCTGAACTTGGCAGCTATCACCGCTGGACACTAACATGGTGAAGGGCGTTAATACACCTCTCTTTTAGGCCCGTGAAGTGAAGAAAAATTGAAAAACAGCTTCCAAGTGGGGTATTTTCCAACCGTTAATTGCCAGTCGTATACTATGTATTATTTGTTCCAATTGTGTATTTCTTCTTGCTTCTTATTAAACAATGCATATATTAACCAAACTTTGTATTTCTTTCTCAAAAATGGAATTCCACCCATGTTTTTTTACTAATTTGACCCAAAAAAGATGATCCAAAATTAACAAATTTAAAAAGGTAACGAGATATATTTCATCTTACAAAAATGTCATGTAGCACACGGCTCTCATCTCCATCAGGTGAGATTAGTCAGGGGGTTGAGGCTAACAAATAGCCAAGTATAGGTGGGTAATAAGGAAAAAAAATAACTCAAGCGTGCACCGAATAACGGTGCCAAGTTCAAGGTGGTCCACAGGGATTCTGCATAATATGAGATGTTTTAGGTATTACAGATTTCATAGGAACTCACTATATCTAAAGCCATGTGAATACGCCGTCTCCATTCTAGTTTGGATGCATTCCTTTGTAGTAACCTAAACAAACTTCCTCTGCATTAATGGAAAACGGAAATGGTTCGTAAATTACATGATATCATCGCAATAATAGAGACTTCATCACATAAAATGAGCATAACAAATTGGTTTTAAGAATTGAGAATAGACCGTGGCAAGAATTCTGTAACAATGCAGAGGCGTTGAGGTGAAGTTACCGCACCCATGAAAAGAAGAATATTTGGATGTCGGAGACGTTTCATTAGTGACACCTGCAGAAAAGTAAGTGCAATATCTCTTAGAGGTGAAGTTACCGCACGCATGCTATCACGAACCTAAAACTAGGAAAAACGCAATAATAACTGTGATCCAGCTTAACTGCTTTGGAAAAACAATTTCCAATCCGGAAACAAGTAAAAGCTTTTCACGCTTTGTTCATGAGGAACATACTGACCTCCTGCCTGAAGGAACATATGACATCTTCAGAATATTCTTGCTTGGAGAATACTTTAACTGCAACATCCTGCAAAACAAAGGCATCACTTTACAAAAGTGAAGCAGCAGTTGTTCCACTCCTTAAAGTAACCAGTTAATCTAGAACTCAAATGAGATTCATAGAACATGAGAAATGGCATGCTAAACACTGTTCAAATACTGGCTTAAAGCAGCAAGGATTTAGCCCCCTTTTTCCCTACTAGTGTAAGCTCCTATCAACTTGATAACTTATATGCGTGATATCTGATTACAAGACATTTCATCATGTCGCATTATGTTTGGAAACACTTAAACACAACATTCTCTATGAAAGGAATGCCATAAAAGAGCCAGAGAACATACTGATCCGAACCACAGCCCATGATAAACAGTTCCACAAGAACCTATTGAAACATAAACAAAGGAAAAGTGAGAACGATGAAACAGAAAACATGAGAAACTCTAGTAAAACCATGAAAGACATAAATCTAATAGCTGTAACGCAAAAATGTAATCCTCATTGAGAAATTACTAGTATATAAGCTTCGAAAATATGCATAGTAAGTAGTAGTTGCTAAAGTTTGTCTGAACTTATGATTGTTTCACTTAATGTCTATAAGTGCTGTAAAACAGAACCTGACAAGCATCATGGATGCTTTCTAATACCTTAAAAAAAGAAAAAAGTCCACAAAACTGATAGTAAGAAGAATTTTACCAGTAAAGAAAGAATTTGACATACCTTGTCCAATTTGTTCTCCGATTGTCATGTCCTCCCACAAGATTTCATAATCCAAGCAGTCAGTATCGGCATCCACTTTATTTACAGCAGTACTAGTGGTGCTATCAGTACTACTAGCACTGCTTGAGCTATTAACATTAAATGATGATGACCAGGATCCCCAAGCCTCATTGGTAGCTGTACAGTTGTTTTCAATAACCTGATCGTCTGGTGTTGATACTGCATTAGAACTCTTGCAATGATTCCACTCATTATCTTGGTCGTTGTTTAGCCAGGGCCAAACAAATCGTGTCGTCTTTGCCTCTGATACTTCTCTCTCATTGCCTTTCCATGGCCATGATAAGTTCTTCTTAACCATCCATGCCTCTGCCTTTGAGGTTATTATCTTAGAAATCCCAGGTTTTTCCTCACTCTCATCTCCAGAGTCTCTTGAGGGTTTTTCTGGACACTGCTCCTCTTTTGAGAATACCCCAAATGGAGAAACGTGAACATCTCCCCTCGGTGTACTTGCTCCACTTGAATTTGCATCTTCTCTTTGATCTGATAAAGCAGCGTCAGAAAAAGTAATATGATCAGAATGGTGACTATCTCCACTTCCACCTTCCCGAAGGATGCTGCCCTCTCCAGTTTTCATTTTTGACTTAACCTTGTTGCTCATCTTTGTAGCCTATTTGAGGTATTCATCACGTCAGCACCTCATATAAAAAAGTAAAAACGAAAGCGAACAGAAATCATGTTCCATACTAACCAAATTCGATATTTTGGAGGCAATAGCAACTTGCAGAGGTTGCTGTGGATCGAGTCCAAGTCTTGCATTAGCAATGCTTCTAGGCCTACCAGGACTTTTATCAGCTTCTATATGCTTCACCTCTGAAGATGTTTCTTGAAAAGGCCTCACATCACTTGATACACAAATAATACCAACAAATGCACCATCATCGTCATAAAGAGGGGTATCTGTTGCTACAACTAAAAATCTGTCCCCATGCTTATTCTTCACAGGAAATTGTCCAGTCCAATTCTCACCCATTTTCACGCTGTTTATAATGACTTTAGCCACAGCATGATCCTTATAATCTGTTATCAGCTCAAGAAGATGCTGCCCAATAGCTTCGGCAGCTGAATAACCATATAGTTGCTCAGCACTTCGATTCCTGCATAACAGTTACAAGCCAAATTTGCGAAGTTAGTAAATCTATAGTTTAGTGCAACATTATTAAGATTCAACAATAACAACCACGCATCTATCCTAAACTAGTTGAGATCATCTATATGAATTCAAAATTTCCACTATGCTCCATTAGGACTGGTTTCATTCCTAGAATCAATAGTTTGTTTTTAGGCATAATACTTTGGACCCCCCTAAACTTGACACCTTTTATTTAGTGTACACATAAGCTATCTTTGATCCTAAGTTGGTAGCTTTCTACCCATTTTGCTTTGTATTTGTTGTTTTAGAATTGTTAGATTGTGTTTTCTAGTGTTGCTTGTTGTTACCTGCTTATTTTTTTGGTTCTTGCTCTTGTTCTGCATTCTAGACTCCTTTTCTTGTTGTAGTGGTAGTGATAGCTTAGTAATTCCTGGACTATAGTGGCTTTGGTGTGTGATGGTGGAGTAAGGTTATGTCCTCGGGTGGGGCGGGTGGGGGGCGGGTGGGGTGTGGTTAAGGATAGCAAGGGGGAAAGGTAGCCTCTAGGCTTAGGGTTGGGTCTTGGAACATAGGTACTGATGAGAAAATCTAAAAAGTTTGTGAAGATTCTCCAGAAGAGGAAGATCAATATAGCCAGGAAACTAGGTGGGTGAGTCCTAAGGCTCGTGATGCAGTTGGTATAAGTTGTGATATTTAGGAGGCCTGAATAGTAAGAATGGTGTAGGCATTTTGGTCGATAGTGAGCTCAGGGATCTTGTGGTGGGGGTTAGGAGGATGAATGACAAGATAGTGACTATTAAGATGGTTGTTGGTGGGCATACATCGAACATAATTAGCGTGTACGCACCGCAAGCAGGCTTGGATGAGGAGGTCAACAGGCAGGTCTAAGACGGCCTGGACGAGATTGTCCGATGCATTCCGCCCGCCAAGAAGTTATTCCTTGGTGGTGATTTCAATGGTCACATCGAGAAGGCGTCTTCGGGTTATGACGATGTGCATGGTGGTTTCGGTTTTGGAGAAAGAAACGAAGGAGGAACTTTGTTAGATTTCGCTAGAGCTTTTGAGTTGGTGATAGCTAACGCGAGTTTTCAGAAAAGGGATGAGCACTTGACCACCTTTCAGAGTGCGGTGGCCATGACTCAAATCGACTACCTACTCTTTCGGAAGTGTGATAGAGGTTTATGCACGGGATGCAAGGTTATCACGACCGACATAGGCTCTTGGTGATGGACTTGGAAATCAAGAGGAAGAAGAGGAATGTGTATGGGCAACCAAAGATCAAGTGGGGTGCCTTGACTAAGAACAAAGCTCAGGAGCTAGGGAGAAGTTAATGGAAGTGGGGGCCTAGAGGAGTAGCGGGACGAGAGTAGTAGGTGGACCTGGACAGCAAGTTGCATTGGGGAAGCAGTTAAAGAGGTATTAGGAGTGGCGACGGATTTCTCGGGTGGGCACAAATGAGGAGGTGCAAGGGAAAATGGAAGCAAAAAAGGTGACGTACTTAAAGCTAGTGGACAGTAAAGACGAGGAAGAGAAAAGGGCGACTAAGGAGCGGTACAAGGCGGCAAGGAAAAAGGCAAAGTTAGCAGTTACCGCGGTGAAGACAACGTTAACGCTTGTATGAAGAGTTAGGGGACAAAGGCGGGAACAAGAAGTTATACAGGCTAGCCAAAGCGAGAGAGAAGAAGTTCTGCGACATGGACCAAATGAAATACATCAAAGAGGGCAATGTATTGGTGGCGGAGGAGCATATTAGACGAAGGTGGCAGACGTACTTCCACAAACTTTTGAATGAAGAGGTGGACAGGAGTATCGTGCTGGGTGATCTGGAACACACTGAGAGTCATCGAGATTTTGGGTATTGTAGGCGTATTAAGATTGAGGTTGAGGGAGTTATGCATAAGATGAGTAAGGGTAAAGCGACCTGGCCAGACGAGATCACGATGGAATTTTGGAAGAGTGCGGGCAGAGAAGGTTTGGAGTGGTTAACTGCGTTGTTTGATGTTATCTTTAGGAAGACAAAGATGCCCGAAGAGTGGAGGTGGAGTACGATGATTCCATTGTACAAGAAAAAGGGTGATATTTAAAAACTACAACTATAGAGGTATCAAGTTGTCGAGCCACACCATGAAAGTTTGGGAGATGATGGTAAAGTGGAGGGAAAGGAAGAGGGTATTAATCTTCGAGAACCAATTCGAATTCATGTTAGGGCAATCGACTACAGAGGCCATCCATCTTGTGACGAGATAGGTAGAGCAATACAGGGAAAAGAAAAGGGACTTGCGTATGGTGTTCATCAACTTAGAGAAAGTATACGACAAAGTCCCAAGAAAGGTCCTATGGAGATGTTTGAAGGCTAGAAGCGTTCCAGTTGCATATATTAGGGCGATCAAGGATATGTATGATGAAGCTAAGAGTCGGGTAAGCACAGTGTGAGGAGACTCAGGACACTTTCCTATCGTGATGGGGTTGCATTAGGGATCAGCTCTTAGCCCATTTTTATTTGCTCTTGTGTTGGATGTATTTACAAGTCACATTCAAGGGGATGTGTCATGGTGCATGTTATTTGCGAATGATATTATATTGATCAACGAGACGCGGAACGGGATGAATGCTAGGTTGGAGGTTTGAAAACAGGCCCTGAAATTTAAAGGTTTCAAATTTAGTAGGACTAAGACTGAGTACGTGGAGTGCAAGCTCAGTGTGATGACGAGTGACGCTGACGTGGAAGTGAGGTTGGACTCACAAGTCGTCCCAAGGAGAGGGAGTTTCAAGTACCTTGGGGTTTTAATACAAGGTAATAGGGAGATTGATGAGGATGTCACACATCGTATTAGAGTAGGGTGGTTGAGATGGAGGCTAGCATTGGTGTCCTGTGTGATATAAAGGTGTCACTAAGATTGAAAGGTAAGTTCTACAGAGTAGTGGTTAGACCGACGTTGTATGGGGCAGAATGATGGCCAGTTAAGAACTCTTATGTCCAGAAGATGAAAGTTGCGGAAATGAGAATGTTGAGATGGATGTGTGGGCTTACTAGGAGAGATATGGCCAGAAATGAAGAAATTTGGGACAAGGTTGGAGTGGCCTACGAGACAGACTGTAATAACTCAACTAAATTAGGGATACGTTTGTCTTTACCTAAAGAAAGGGAAAAAAAGGAGTTTAGTGGGCTAAGCCCAATAAGGTAAATTGAAAACAAAATGGCTTCTAAGCCATCTGCTCTGCTCGTGAGGGAGCAGCAACATAAGAAAAGAAACAAAACGCACAAAACAGAGGGGGAAAAACACAGTGAAATGAAAGAAAAGATAGGGAGGAAAAGAGGGAAAAAGAGGGGGGAAAATAGAGATTTTCAACCAAAATCATCAAGGTAATTCCTCTAATCTTTTATCTAAGTTTATTAGTATGTCATTATGGGTGAATTTTTATGGTGAAAACAAGGGAATATTTGGAGGAACTGAGAAAGATTAACCCTAGAGCTCTTCAACCTAAATCATTGATTTGAAGGGGCAAACAGTGTCGGATTTGAGACTTCTATATATCGTTGGAATCGTGTCGTTGAGAGCTTCCCGAAAACATACGTCTTGTCGGGATTTGAACCCATTGACCAGAGGACATTTTCGTCCTCTAAAATTTGACTTTGACCGTTTAAGCCTCTAAAATTATAGAAGTGGTTTACCTTAAGAGTTTTGACAATTCTAAATCCATTTTAGTGTAGTTTCAGGTGATCCGGAGACTCGAGAACGCAATTTTAATTTATTAAAAAGTTTGCTTGAATTGCAAATTTGAGGTAAGTGAGACTTTAAGCTTTGAGTGCTTGCTTTTCAAACCCATGTTAAAAATATGTTTTGTATGCTTGGTCCATGTGTTGGGACGAGCGTGTGCTTGACAGAATCGATGGTTTTTGATCAGCCGCGGATATGTTATATTGAGAAGAATATTAAAACTTATTTAATGAGTGGTTTGTGGTGTGGTCAGTGGTGTGGCGTGGTCTCGTACCATGGCGTTGGGGCGTGGACATCATTCCTTCGTTGTCGTTATATATTCACTAGGGGCATGCATACGCTGTCATAATGTGTTAGGGGCATACACATGTTGTCGTAATATGTTTGGGGCCTTGTACTTGCTGCCATAGTATACTTTTGGGGCATCATATATGTTATCGCGAACTCATCGGGGTGTTAGGTTAATATCCTTTGCTGTCGTTTATGACAAGTCCCGAGTGTGAAATGTGTTGAGATATGTAGTGTACTTATTGAACATTTGTTTGGAGCTTATTGAGCAATATATTATAAAATATACTTTTGTGAATATATTTTTGTACTCGTTGTGTGTTTGTATTTTCTAACACTTGTTCCTGGGGTATTTGAAGTGGCGAGTTGAGGATCTTACTGGGTTATATTTACGTATAACTCACTCCTTACCTGCATGTCTATGCAGATATTGTTGCTAAGGGCAAGATTAGTGGCTAGCGAGTTCATTTGCGTACATCATGTTGCTGAGGTGAGCCTTCGCATTGTTTGTGAAGGCTGTCATTTTAGTTCTATCTATTTTATATCATTTATTTTATTTCATTGGGTTTGCGTGCCCGACAGTTAAATTCATGTTACTCTATTAGATGTTCCATGGTCTTAACATGGGATTTGGACTAGAGATTATTATTTGACCGATTGTTGGATTTCGTATATTGATATATTAATTTTGGTTGGATAATTATTTCGTAATTTAATGATTTTTGATGTGCTTGGACTTGCACATTTCTTCTCTCAATCCTTATAGTAATGGTAAAGTGTATGGAAACTGGTTCGCCTGGCATGTGGTGTTAGCGGGTGCCAGTCACATCTAGGGGATATTTTGGGGCGTGACACATACAAGATACGGGAGGCGAGGCTGAAATGGTTCGGACATGTCCAAAGGAGAGGCAGACGCTCCGATGAGGAGGTGTGAGAGGTTGGCGATGAAGGGTTGGAGGAGAGGTAGAGGTAGGTCGAAGAAGTGTTATGGAGAGGCAATCGGACAGGATATGGCGAGTCTTCAGCTTACCGAAAACATGACCCTAGATAGGAAGGTGTGGAGATAGAGGATTAGGGTAGTCGGCTAGTATTAGGATTAAGATTATTTTCCTTTCATGTAGGATCAATATTATTTTCCGGTCATTTTTAATTTAGTATTCTCATTCTTGTTTCTTTCACTTTGTTATATTATTTTCTTGCTTCTATTACTGCTTACTATTATTGTTGCTTTTTCATTTGTACTTGAACCGGGGATCTATCAAAAACAGTCTCTCTATCCGTCAAAAGGTAGGGGTAAGGTCTGCGTACACTCTACTCTCTCCAGACCCCACCTGATGAGATTATACTGGGTATATTGTTGTAATGGAGTTTTCCCCAAAAACAAAATGCAAATATTTGGCATGGAAAAAAAAAAAGAAATACACAGTTAAAAATTCATCAATTTGGCTAAAAACATTATTTGTATAAAAATGACGGAGTTCTGGAATATTTTTTTGCAGAATTCACTAGAAAAATAATATTTTGACTAAATAGTTGTTCTACAGATGCATAAGAAAAATACAAAGTTGAGGTAAAATATGTGTGGTAAATTAAGAAATAAGAAGAAATACACAGTTGGAACAAATAAACCATTGTATATGACTGTGTGGCAATTAGTGGTTGAAAAATACTCCACTTGAGAGCTGATTTGTCAATTTTTCAACAACTTCATGCGCCCAAAAGTGAGTGTACTCTCTTAGCCATGTTAACGTCCAGGGGATGAATGCTAACAAATAACCAAGTAAAAAAGGGCAGTCTGGTGCACTAAGCTCCCGCTATGCGCGGAGTCCGGGGAAGATCCGAACCACAAAGGTTTATTGTACGCAGTCTTACCTTGCATTTCTGCAAGAGGTTGTTTTCACGGCTTGAACCCATGACCTCCAGATCACATGGCAACAACTTTACCATTTACTCCAAGGTTCCCCTTCTACCAAATAACCAAGTATATGGGGTAATTAGGACCAACGACAATTTAGGTGTACATGGAATAAAAGGTGTCATGTTCAGGGGGTGTCGAGATATTATGCCTTGTTTTTAAAGACTAATCAAGGTTCTTATGTAGTAGAGGTTCACTACATTTTCTATTAACGTACAAATCCTTGAAAAAAACTAAAGAAGATCCTAACAAACACGGACCTAATGTAAACATGCCAATACAACAAAGCGTCAATCCCAAATAGTTAGTAGATACAATATAAAGATTCAATTTGGAACAAATAAAGAATCCAATATACATGCTTAACACCTACCCAAAACAAACAAAGACAATTGTTAACAAAGGTGTCCGGGCCAGATTGCACGCACCTTGACTAATTCCACGGGTACCTGCTACCTTCCACCAATACAGGTACCAGATAACTCTGTCCACCGAGGCTTGAATAGCTAAGGAGAAATAGCCTATTAATTCTGCCTCCGCAAGGATTCGAACTAGAAATTCATGGTTCTCAACCCTATCCAAGATAAAACTAATGTATACTAAGGCGTCTTTCCTTGTTTTCTCTCCCAAGTCCCTACCAGAAAAGGAAAGGCAAGCAACAAAGATACTGCACATAGATAGGAAAAAGTAATTTGTGTTGGAAATTAGCCTTTGGCGGGGAGATGCGTCCACCCATCTTTGATGAATTAAACACTAGTGTTCCGTATGTTGGAGACCTCGTCTCTCTACACATGCATGATCTACGAAGTGAGTAGATGACCGTAGGGCCAAGAATCGTCTAATTTCGTTGAGAAATGAAAGAGATATTGGTCCACGAAGTAAGGTGTTTGAGACATGGAAATGTGGTGTGGGACAAATCTACCACATCGGTGGGAATAAGAAGAATTGCTCTCTATATAAGTCTCTAATTGGTAAAGGGTTTGGGACCCCAAGGGGTATCCCATGTGTTTAAAGGAGGGAAGACCTAGATGTGCTTGGGTTCAAGGCTAAGCCCACCTTGGCGCCTTGCCGCCTTGCGTCGGTCGATTCAGGAGTTTGGTCTCGGGTTTGGGCTCTCGGGTTCCGCGGTTCACGAATTAGTGTGCGTGGGTGTGTAAATTTGTGAAATTTGTGGGCTTTGTCTACATATTATCTTTTTGGACCAGAGAACTACGCCGGATGTACGCTTTGATCCTGAAGTTTCATATGTACAGCTTTGGACCAGAATTCTTTCATATGTACGCTTTGGTCCCTGAAGTTTCAATATTTACTGCTTTGGTCCCAATTTCGGAGACGTTTTACGTCTCTTGTTGAATTTGCGTTTTGGAGCATTAACCAGCCATTATTTGGCTGATTAATTCCTCCATTAACAGCCCATTACTTGGGCAGTTGGGCAGCCTTTCAATGGCCTTTAACAGCCATTACTTGGCTGATTTAATGCCCTCCTAATGGCCATTAACAGCCATGTTTTGGCAGTTGGAAGGCCCCTTCTCCTTGCTATATATTGAGCTTCATTTGGCTGAAAAAAAGAAGCAAGAAATAGGCAAGAAAAACGAGCAGAAAACAGGCACAAAACAGACGAAAAAAGGCACAGAAAAACTGACTGTTTTACACCACTGAAAACACCCGAAAAACAGCCACAAAATAGCACAAAACAGTGAGTGATATTCAGCGAAAATCAGTGCAATTTTCGACTGAAAAACAGTGACCAAACCCTCACGTATACACTAGATATACACTACAGAGACACACTATATACACAGAGACAAAAGAGAAGAGTAGAGAGAAACTCTTCCTTCCTATTCCATATCTTCAGCAAGTCGAGTCATATTTGTTTTCTTCGCCAGGCTCAACCTATTGGCTTTGTAGTGTTGAGATTAAAGTGTTGTTTTATCTTGGGAGACTATTGCCCGCTAACGTAAAAGCATATATACGGGGCAATCTTGTCTTAAGGATAGAGGGCTATCCTCGACTCAACACACAACGTTGTAACCATCCAGATTTAGTTGTTTCTTGATTTCAGGTTATCAAGATTCAAGGCACAACAAACTTGCGGCAGTTCTCAACATTGGCTTTGCAAGGTGATCAAGATTCAAGACACAACACACATGCGGCAGTTTTGAACATTGACCATTTATTTATCCTTTCGAACATTTGTAATAGTTATTACTTCCCGTACTGCTTTATAAAGTACCATAGAAATACCAAGAAGTTAAGACAAGATTGCCCCGTAATACTATTAGTGTTCGAAAGATGTCGGTCAAAAGTTGTGTGACCAAATCTGGATATGGAAATGGTTTTCTGGTAGAAGAGAGTGATGATGATGAACGTGTTCATGGTGTCACCGCTACCAAGACTGGTGGGAACAAGCGCTCTCGAGAGCCTGAGGATGTCAACTGGGACAAGAGGAGAAGACTGAAGATGTACTTCTATCTTGCAGCAGAAGGCCTGTATCTATCCCAGACAAAAGATCCGAATAATGGTAAGAAGGAACTGGACACTCAGTTTGATGAAGTGACTGGAGTGAGCGAATTCAAAGTGGGATAAGTAGTTTTTCTTACTTGTCAAGAATAAAGATTAAATAATGTCTGATTAAAAATGGATTAAAGTAAGGAGGAATATGAAAATAATTTATATTCCTTACGCTTTAAAATCAGAAGTTTAATCTTATCTTCTTTCCCGTTTAAAGATTGGATTGTAAACGACTTAAAAAGATCCGTTCTTTTAAGTGTAATTGTTAAAGTGTGTAAAGTATGTTCGCACATCACGATGGAGAAAGATCCACTAAGCGTGTAAAATCGTTACCACTTTTAAGTAAGCGCCAAGAATTATCTGGGCACCAATCTTAACGGAAGGAGTCTAAAAGCTAAAGACGTTAAACTGTCATACTTGGCGTAAGATCCTTCATAGGATGATATTGGACACTCGGTCATAAAAGCCTCAGAGGCGATCGGAGTGGGCCAAAATTCATGGATATGATGATATTGGACACTCGGTCATACAAAGCCTCAGAGGCGATCGAAGTGGGGCGAATTCATTTCATAGGAAAAGTAATGGACACCTAGTAAGGTGGGCGAGTTTCAGGTCTTAAATGATCACGAAGGCCTAAAGAAAGGTGAAAAAGAAATTGGACACTCGATGCGCCAAAGCAGCTGGAGTGGGCGAGTATCTAGATCATATATGATCAGGTTACGCCTAACCACGGCAAGAGGTTGTTCATGTGAAGCAACGCCACCTCTAAAATCAAAGGGGGCCGGAGAGGTTGTCCTCAATAGAACTTCAAGGAATGGGATCACTCTAAAAAGAGGTGATACATGTTCCTAACTTGGTTTAAGGGACTATTTGTTGGTCAATTTGGTTTGAAACTACTCCAACAGTCCGTAATAACTAAGAATGGTACAGGATATGCAGTAGCCAAATGAATGATATATTTGTAATCCGTGCATCTATCCCATCATAGATTAAGACACGTTAAATAGCAAGTCATTCAAAAGCTAACGATGTTGAGATTGTTGCCTTACATCGACATAAACCCGCAAAATGAATGTGAGGTAGATGAAGAGGCAAAATCACCTTTCCAAATTCCGTCAAGGGAATAGCGAAAGAAGCACCGCTCTCTAGAACTTAGTCACACCTACTTGGGTGATTTGAAGTTTATACAAAATAGAGGGGAGAGAAATGCGTTGTGATCTTCATTGATGATGATACAACGTATGGAATCCTTTGTTTATTGAAAAGCAAAGATGAAGTTGTTGAAGCGGATAAAGCGCTACAAAGCGAAGTTGAAAATCAACTAAGCCTACGGATTGAGAAATTCGTAGTGATAGAGGAGAATGTGAAACATCGTTCATTAAACGATTGTTCATTTCTCACCTCGATCAACGGTGTTAGCCAAGCGCAAAGTCGTACGCCCAATTTATGTGGGGTTGCTTGGTAAAAGTTGGAATAATGAAACAGGTCAAGTTGTACCTAAGACTGTAGATTGCATATCAACTGGATCTGCAAATAACAGTAGTGCTGATCGCCTCTTGGCGTCAAAGAATACTGAATTCTTTGAAGATAGCTTTCCTTGAAAAAGGATTCCGTATCTACAGGATCATATAGAACCATACTTGCGTAATGGTTGATCTTCCTCCGGGAAAAGAACCTTTGGGTTGCAAAAAAATGTGCTCCCCTGTGAGTAGCTTCACATCCAGGGCCATTGTAGTCTTACATGGCGTGGATGTTGAAAGCGACCTTCCCAATAGGAGAGTTGGAAGAAGAGAATCGAGTTGATTTGTCAAGCTGTTGGGCTTCTTCTGAACTTTCATTTTGGTCCTTGAAATGTTTACATTTTGGTCTGAAAGTTTCGAGATAAAGCGAAACAATGAATCGACCACGAAACATTGACTCACGAAATTAGAAAGCCAACGGTTGGAGAATCAGCGATCTGAAAGTAAAAGTCATATTGAAACAAAGTCTCGATATGAAAGATATGGGTATCACAGATGACATCTTAGGAATTGGATTTCTAAGACATCTAACTGACCGGTCGATAGTTGGGTCTCGTTGAAGCCACCAATGGATATGAATCATAGAATCGATTGGAATCATGGTGCACCCATAAACAAGGAGCGATATGCTAAGGTCACATGTAGTTCAATGTATTGTACACACTACAAGCGACCTGGTATCGGTCTCTAAAGCGCATCGATTGAACTAAGGTTCAGCGATGATTTTAATACATGATCAATAGAAGGCGTTAAGTCGGATATGGCGATATCCGAATTATTAAACATCTACGATTATAGTATTACGGATGTCCAACGGTTACGGGAGAACATAGTGATGCAACCGGACATCGATCTGAAGAACACCAAAGCCACAAGTAAATGTGTATGGTGGGTCTTGGAAAATCCTCTAAGCAAACTTGCATCGGCCGATTCATGATGGAATCGGTGTTTATCGCTTTATACAAAGCATGAAAGAAGTTGAGTAACTTCACGGCTCCTTAGAGACGTCCTTATCGGGAGATACCCGTGTCTTGGCGGATTATACATCGTGGCTAGCTGGTCGGCCGGGAAGGACACGGATGGCGGCGTCTGGACATATTTTTGGATCCTCGGAGACATAAGGCCGTATGGCGGTTGATCATCACGGGTGTCACATCGCTTGTTTACTAACTAAGGGACTACCCGGAGATCAAGTGTTACTCGCTGTCTAGGGAATTGGCTTAAACCCAAACAATACGAACGCTTTGCGGTGGAAACCCAACCATACCGATTGGAGATCCCAAGAATGTGGTTCAATGGGAAAACTAAGCGGCAAAAGGTTGATTGGCGCCGGTTGGAAGCAAGAAGCGCCGGATGATGATTTACATGCGGAAACATGAATCCAAAGTCGTTCCCGCGATAGACATTAAAGTCTTTACTGCATGGTGGGTAAAGGTTAAGCTTCCAAACCTTTTAAAAGATCCTCAAGCGGTTGAGGTTAAGGTTGTGGAACTTTTAATGATTCCTAACACTTGTGAAGTGGGGTATAGCAGGATACCTTGTAGGAGATCACCTATTTAAGTGCGAGGATGGCGCCTCAAATGAACGCAGCTTAAGAATCCAAGTGTGTCCATGGCCACAAATGACGTAAACGTAAGAAGGAAAATGAATAAGAAGAGTTATTGTGTTGATATCGTTGTCTTGGCTTACACTAAACACCGACGGTTCAAGACATCACGTTCACCGCGCAGCGATGAAGTAAGTCCGATGGTATTCAACTAGGGAAGGTTCAAAGCGTAAGCTACCTCTCCCGATGCAATATCTTTTATTTGAAAGATTGCTTGAAATGTAGGCACCTTGTGTGTGCGACACAATCTCTCTTTCATAGAGGGATTGTTGGAAATTAGCCTTTGGCGGGAGATCGTCCACCCATCTTTGATGAATTAAACACTAGTGTTCAGTATGTTGGAGACCTCGTCTCTCTACACATGCATGATCTGAAGTGAGTAGATGGCCAGTAGGGCCAAGAATCGTCTAATTTCGTTGAGAAATGAAAGAGATATTGGTCCACAGTAAGGTGTTTGAGACATGGAAATGTGGTGTGGGACAAATCTACCACATCGGTGGGAATAAGAAGAATTGCTCTCTATATAAGTCTCTAATTGGTAAAGGGTTTGGGACCCCAGGGTATCCCATGTGTTTAAAGGAGGAAGACCTAGATGTGCTTGGGTTCAAGGCTAAGCCCACCAGCAGCCTTGCCGCCACTTGCCCGTCCGGTCGATTCAGGAGTTTGGGTCTCGGGTTTGGGCTCTCGGGTTCCACGGGTTCACGAATTAGTGGGTGCGTGAAATTTGTGAAATTTGTGGTACGTGGGCACATCTAATATTATCTTTTTGGACCAGAGAACTACTGCGGATGTGCTGATTTGATCCCTGAAGTTTCATATGCAGTTTGGACGAGAATTCTTTCATATGTCTGATTTGGTCCCTGAAGTTTCAATATTCTGATTTGGTCCCGAATTTCGGAGGCGTTTTACGTCTCTTTGTTGGATGCGTTTTGGAGCATTAACGGCCATTATTTGGTGATTAATTCCTCCGTTAATGCCCCATTACTTGGGCGATTAGGCGACCTTTCAATGGCACTTTGCGGCCATTACTTGGCTGTTTTAATGCCCTCCTAATGGCCATTAACAGCCATGTTTTGGCGGTTGGAAGGCCCTTCTCCTTGCTATATATTGAGCTTCATTTGGCTGAAAAAAGAAGCAAGAAATAGGCAAGAAAAACGAGCAGAAACAGGCACAAAGCAGGCGAAAAAGGCGCAGAAAAAGCGACTGCTTTACACCACCAAAACACCAGAAAAACGACCACAAAATAGCACAAAGCGATGAGTGATATTCGGCGAAAATCGGTGCAATTTTATTGAAAAGCGGTGACCAAACCCTCACGTATACACTAGATATACACTACAGAGACACACTATATACACAGAGACAAAAGAGAAGAGTAGAGAGAAACTCTTCCTTCCTATTCCATATCTTCAGCAAGTCGAGTCATATTTGTTTTCTTCGCCAGGCTCAACCTATTGGCTTTGTAGTGTTGAGATTAAAGTGTTGTTTTATCTTGGGAGACTATTGCCCGCTAACGTAAAAGCATATATACGGGGCAATCTTGTCTTAAGGATAGAGGGCTATCCTCGACTCAACACACAACGTTGTAACCATCCAGATTTAGTTGTTTCTTGATTTCAGGTTATCAAGATTCAAGGCACAACAAACTTGCGGCAGTTCTCAACATTGGCTTTGCAAGGTGATCAAGATTCAAGACACAACACACATGCGGCAGTTTTGAACATTGACCATTTATTTATCCTTTCGAACATTTGTAATAGTTATTACTTCCCGTACTGCTTTATAAAGTACCATAGAAATACCAACAATTTGCTATAACATGTTAAATTATGCTGGTACTATAACACTCTATAACAATTACTTAAATAGCAAATTCCACAAATAGCAAGTTCACTTACCAGTAAATTAAGCGATAATTGAGGTCAAATATATGGACAGCTTGGCCCATGGATTGCAATATGCTCAAATACTGTTTATCAGTAAACTTCACTGCAGCTGGACCTCCACTACTACTACTACTACTACTACTACTACTCTCTCTTTGTAAGGGTGAGGAATGCCTAAAAGAAGTTGAACCTTTCTTCCACAATGCATCAGTAGAGCTTCTAAGTCGAGGAGGCCGTTGAGGGGAGATAGAATGAGACCTTTGTCTCTCTGATGTGCAGCTATCATTTGAAACAATAAGTTTAGACATCTCTTGCTTCAACTGAGCATGTCCTGCTTCCAATTCTTGGATCTTCTTTAACAACTCCTCTGTTGGTGGTGGTGTTGCACCTTTACCTGAAACACTTGTCTCTTCCATTCCAAGATTCAATTTTGAACAAACCCCCACTTCAAGATTTCAGCACAAAATTTGATTTTGATCAAACCCCACTTCAGATTCAGCTGAAAAATTCAATTTTGGTCAAACTATATCAAGATAAAATCTAGGACTATCGATCTTTGACAAGACTATTTTTGCACATTTTGTAGCTCATTTCTAGCTGAAAAAAGGGTAGCTTCATATACTATTTAGTAAGCAACTCTCTCTCTCTCTCTCTCTCTCTCTCTCTTCTTACTATTTTTTATTGATGGTTTATTTTGTGAAGATTAATGTGCTTTCTCGTCTTCTCTTGTTTTGTGGTTTTGGCTTCTTTGTTTCTTACTCTAATCGATTCTGACCAATTCTTTATTCTTTGTTATGACCGCCAAAATCATTTCTATTCTCACAAGAAAGAGCGTGCCAATAACGCGACTGGGGATTTGTCAGCAATCCCTGGCGTTGTGTTACCTACTTTAAGAATAAACAATAAAAATCGGGCTATCGCCCTATCTAAGCAGTTTTCCCCTCTCCTCCACGGAAGTAATCTTTGTTTCTATTTCAGTTCTTGTGTCTGTCGCTATCGCCCTATTCTCTCTCAATTGCCTATCCTTTCTAGATGAGGGGGAGTCCCTTAGCAGTAGCTTCAGTACCATGCAGCTGCTTCAAAGCCAACGTGATGCTCCTTGGTCAGATGACCAAGATATTAGCGAATACCACATATGATCGAGAAAATAGTACCTATAATCACATGAAAACTATGAAAGCCAGTTGCTAAGAAAAAGGTAGAACCATAAATACTATCCGAAATAGTGAAGGGTGCTTGATAATATTCCATTCCTTGAAAGTCTGTGTCTTTGTTTTTTTCCCTTTCTATAACTTGTTTTTATTTTTGCTGCTCTTTTTTATTTTTGCTATTGTAGTGCT
Organism: Anisodus acutangulus; assembly: GCA_029783415.1. Lineage (NCBI taxonomy): Eukaryota > Viridiplantae > Streptophyta > Magnoliopsida > Solanales > Solanaceae > Anisodus > Anisodus acutangulus. The sequence continues at coordinate 24,674,758 of CM056489.1, forward strand.
TGTTTGGGATTTGCACGGTAATCAACGTTCCAGCAGTTTCGCCGGTGAATAGTAAGTCTGCCAGTGAACAGTGATCTACCCAACAGGTTCTATCCAACTGCAGTTGGTATCTTCGGTCGTCCTTACTGATTCTTAATCCATCATCCTTGTAGATAAATATTGAATTTTACATTCTAACCTATAGTTCTATCATTCTTGTCGTAGTAGTTATACTTGCTTCTACATTCTTGCGGACTTGTGCTATAGTATTGAGTCCTGCTCCTTTTAGTGTGAACTTTTGATTAGTGTATAATTGTTTTAGTGACGTTGGTAAAAGATGGTAGACTAGGGTCATGTTCTCGGTCGGAGATGGGGGCGAGTGTTAGGGGGTAAGTGGGATAAGGGAGATGCTAGACTGAGAATAGGGTCTTGGAACATTGGAACTTTAACGGGGAAGTTCATAGAATTAGTTAAGATTCTTAAGAAGAGGAGGATTAATATAGCCTGCATCTAGGAGACCAAATGGGTAGGACCTAAGGAGAAGGATGTGGACAGGTATAAGTTATGGTTCTCGGGTAGGTCGAGGTATAGGAATGGGATAGGCATTTTGGTAGACAGCGAGCTAAGGGATCAGGTGGTAGAGGTTATGAGGGTCAATGACAGGATGATGGTGATTAAGTTGGTAGTTGGAGGGTCCACTATGAACATTATTAGTGCTTACGCGCCGCAGGCGGGCTTGGACGAGGAGGAGAAGATGCGTTTTTGGGAGGATTTAGACAAAGTGGTGGGAGGTATACCACCCACTAAGAAGTTATTTGTAGGAGGAAATTTCAATGGATATATTGGGTCACTTCAGGAAGGTTATGACGACGTGCATTGGAGGCTTTGGCCTCGGGGACAGGAACGGGGGAGGCGTCTCACTCTTGGAGTTCGCTAAAGCTTTTGGGATGGTAATAGCTAATTCGAGGTTTATGAAGAAGGATGAGCACTTGGTGACTTTTCGTAGCTCGGTGGCTAAGACTCAAATAGACTTTTTGCTCCTTAGAAAGGTTGACAACGATCTTTGTAAAGACTACAAGGTTATTCCGATGAGATATCTTACAACCCGACATAAGCTTTTGGTGATAGATTTGGAGATCAAGATGGAGAAGAAGATGAGGGTTGTGGATGACAGACTAAGAATCAAATGGGGAGGTTGACCATGGCTAGTGCAAAGAAGATGGGGGAGAGGTTGATGGCCAATGGGGCATGGGGGAGTAGTGGGGATGCGACCAGTATGTGGGATAGGACGGCCAGTTGCATTAGGGAGGTAGCTAGAGAAGTTTTAGGGGTCTCACGATGTAGCCGTGGTAGGCATCGAGGGGACTGGTGGTGGAATGGTAAGATTCAAGAGAAGGTGAAAGCAAAGAAAGCGGCGTATGCGAAATTGGTAGAAAACAAAGATGAGGTGGAGAAGTAGACGAATAGGGAATTATATAAGATGGTGAGGAAGGAGGCAAAGCTAGCGGTTATGGCAGCGAAAATGGCGGCTTTTGAACGCCTGTATGTGGAATTAGAGAAAAAAACGGGGATAAGAAGTTGTACAGACTAGTCAAGGCGGGGGAAATGAGGGCCCATGAATTGAATCACGTAAGGTACATCAAGGACGAGGACGACAAAGTACTGATGGAGGACGCACATATTAGACGGAGATGGCAGTCTTACTTCCATAAACTCTTAAACGAATAAGGAGATAAAGACATTATGCTGGGAGATCTGGAGCAATCCGGATGGTACCGAAATTTTGAATATTGTAGAAACATTAAGGTTGAGGAGGTTAAGAGTGTTGTTCGCAGGATGCGCAGAGGACGAGCGACCGGGCTTGATGAGATCTCAGTTGAATTTTGGAAGAGCGCAGGCAGGGGCAGGTTTGGAGTGACTGACTGAGTTGTTTAATGTCATTTTTAAGACGGTGAGAATGCCCGAAGAATGGAGGTGGAGTACAATGATTCCTTTGCATAAGAACAAAGGTGACATCCAGAGTTGCAACAACTACAGGGGTATCAAGCTGCTAAGCCACACTATGAAAGTTTGGAAAATGATCGTGGAGATGAGCGTGAGAAGAGGCGTGTCTATTTTCGAGAACCAGTTTGGATTCATGCTAGGGTGTTCGACTACATAAGCCATTCATCTTATTAGGAGGTTGGTGGAGCAGTATAGGGAGAGGAAGAGAGACTTACATATGGTTTTCATCGACCTCGAGAAGGCATATGACAAAGTCCCAAGGGAGGTTCTATGGAGATATTTGGAGGTTAGAGGTGTACCTATGGTGTACACTAGGGACGATCAAGAATATGTATGATGGAGCCAAGACTAGAGTATAGACAGTGGGATGAGACTCAGAGCATTTTTCAATGATGATGGGGTTGCATCAGAGATCAACTTTTAGCCCATTCTTATTTATATTGGTGATTGATGGACTGACGCAATAAATCCAAGGGTAAGTGCCATAGTGTATGTTATTCACAAACGATACAGTCCTGATTGATGAGACTCGCAGTGGAGTAAACGCTAAGCTAGAGGTTTGGAGACAAACGTTGGAGTCTAAAGGGTGCAGGCTTAGTAGGACCTAGACAAAATACTTGGAGTGCAAGTTTAGTACCGGGAGCGAGCATGAGACAGACATGGAGGTAAGGCTTGGTACTCAGGTCATTCCAAAAAAATAAAGCTTCAAGTACCTCGGGTCTATTATCCAAGAGAATGGAGAGATTGATGACGATGTCACACATCGTATATAGGGCAGGGTGGATGAAATAGAGGCTCACATCTGGAGTCTTATGCGATAAAAATGTGCCACCAAAACTTAAAGGCAAGTTCTATAGGGTGGTGGTTAGACTGACTATATTGTATGGGGCTGAGTGTTGGCCAGTCAAGACTTCGCACATCCAAAAGATGAAAGTTGCAGAGATGAGGATACTGAGATGAATGTGTGGGCATACAAGGAGGGATATAATTAGAAATGATAATATCCGGGACAAAGTGGGAGTGGCCTTGTTGGAGGATAAGATGTGGGAAGCATGATTGAGATAATTCGGGCATGTACAGAGGAGAGACACAAATGCCCAGTGCAGAGGTGTGAGAGATTGACTATGGACGGGTTCGGGAGGGGTAGAGGTGCCGAAGAAGTATTGGGGAGAGGTGATTAGACGGGATATGGCGCATGCGCAACTTACTGAGGACATGACCTTAGATAGGAGGTTGTAGAGGACACATATTAGGGTAGAAAGGTAGTAGGTAGTTGAGCGTAGTCCTACTTACGCTTACAAACTGATAACTTGTAGTTGTAGTGTTATTATTGTAGGTCTGCTTAGCCTATCATACCAGTAGGCGCAGTCTTGCTTTATAGTCCCATGTCGCTTGATTTATGCTGCTATGAGTTCTTTAGTGTACTTTGTTTATCTTATTTACATGCGCTAGTTATGCTTCCTTTTTCAGAATACACTATCATGGTTTATTCAATTTTGTTCCCACCATTTTCATACTGCTTTAAAATTCGTGTCTGAGTTTGGACGTTTCTCTTGCTTTGCTTGCGCTTATGCTTTGTCTTTAGCCGAGGGACTTTCAAAAATAGCCGCTCTACCTACCAAGGTAAAGGTAAGGTCTGCGTACACTCTACCCTCCGCAGACCTCATGTTGTGGGATTTCACTTGGTATGTTGTTTTTGTTGTATAACTTGTTTTTATTAGTAATGTTTACCACTTCTCTCGTAAATATTGGACATGAGTGATTTATTCTCCAATTCTATATATTTTCTCTGTTCCAAAAAGAATGACTTGCTTTCCTTTTTAATCCGTCCCAAAAATGACATATTTTCTTATTCGGCAATAATTTTACTTTAAACATTATTTTTTACGCAAAACGAGATGATCTATAATCACACAAATATCTTTGACTTATTTTAGATCATAAAAGTCAAAAATCTTTCTTTATTTCATAAAGTGTGTGTCAAATGAAAGTACATCACATAATTGAGACGGATAGAGTATTATTTAGTATCGGGTCGTCCTTTTTTTGGTTAAAGTAGCCACGACTTTGATCGTAGTCAGTTTAAACTTTAAACTCATAAATTCAGTCCACTTGCAGTTATGTTGAGCAAAATAACTAAATTTAATGACTTACCAGTTACTAGCCCTCGTATTATAAAATTCTCTCATCTTGTGATCGACATTTTATTCCCATTAGTCACCGAAGCAAATGCTTAGATAAGAAGAAGTCAGAGCAAAAGTCAAAACAAGGTGTTCGCTCTATTTTGATTTGAATCGGTTGGGGCTCCCGAGGTACATATGGCCGGCCCTTCGGGTACTCTTTTGACCGTGAATAGTTTTTACTTTTCTTCAAAATTTTATTCTATGAAATTATTTAGATGTAGAATTGTTATAATTTTTCAAAAAATATATTCTAAAAAACTGTTTTTACTCCAAATCACTCATAAAATTTAAAATCAATTTTATTTTTAATTCATGTCCAAACACAACTCCAATTTCTAAATATTATTTTAAACTTGAAAATAAATACTACATTAATTTTTTTAAAATTCACAATTTTTATGTGCAGACGCTCACTTAATCTTAAGCTTACTGCTTTTAGGGACAATTACAATATATTTTGAGGAAATGAAATTGGGTGATTATACTAGTATGATATTGGATGTTACGTTGAAAAGAAGGTTGGTAAGATATTTGGGTAGTGGGGTCTGTATATTTCTAATGATATAGTTGTCCTATAAGAAATTTAGTTTATCAAGTGTGGGATAAGTATGGAGTTCAATTATTCAATTTGTATCCCCCATCAAAATTGAGATAGACTATACCTAACAGGGGAATGGGGAATTTGTGTGTATAAACTATAATACGGAAAGGGGAGAAAAAAGAAAGGATTTGGATTGGTTGGTCGATAAGGTTGCTATTCTTTAACTAAAAAAGTAGTGTCAAACACATATACTAAAAGCAATTGGAGCTCAACTCAACTGAATAAAGGAGGTGTGTGTCTAATCAATAAAAGTGGGAAAAGTTTGCCTTTTGCTAAACTGATGTTTCTTGTACATTTCCATTAATGGGGAAGCATTTGGTTCATTTTTAGTCTCAATGCAGGAATGTATTATCTTCCTTTATTATTCTTAGATGGAAATAAGCACTGGTTTGTCATCTAGCATTTGATCTTTCTGTTGGAAATTTGCCTTTGGCGGGGAGGTGCGTCTACTCATATTTAATGAATTAAACACTATTGTTCCGCATGTTGGAGGCTTTGTCTCTTCTCACATGCATAATCTACTAAGTGAGTTGATGACCGTAGGGCCAAGAATCGTCAAATTTCGTTGAGAAATGAAAGAGATATTGGTCCACAAAGTAAGGTGTTTGAGGCATGAAAATATGGTGTGGGACAAATCTACCACATCGGTAGGAATATGAAGAATTGCTCTCTTTATAAGTCTCTAATGTGGTAAAGGGTTTGGGACCCCAAGGGGTATCCCATGTGTTTAAAGGAGGGATGACCTAGATGTGCTTGGGTTCAAGGCTAAGCTCACGCGTGCCGCCGCCCGTCCCGTCCGGTCACGGGTCACGTCTTTTTGGACCCCAAATTGCTTAATATTTACAGTTTGGTCCCTAGAGTTTCTGGAAAGTTAATTTTGGGAGTGACGGATGACAGAAACTTTCTGCCTACCATTTGTGCTGTTTTCTGGAGCATTAACCAGCCATTAACTTGGCTGTTAACTCCTCCATAAACAGCCCTTCTTCAATGACCATTATCAACCTCCTTCATGGCATTAAACCTGCCATTACAGCCCTCCCTAATGGCATTTAACAGCCATTTTTGGGCAGTTGAACAACCCTCCTCCTTTCTATATATTGAGCTATTTTGGCTCAGTTGTGGAGAGACATACAGACAGAAAATTAGCACAAACAGTCACGAAACAGTGCACTTTCAGTGAGAAAAATAGCACGAAATAGTGACAAAAAAGATAGCAAAACAGTGAGGAAAAACACACATATACACAAGATATACACTACAGAGACGCACTATATACACAGAGACAAAACATAAGAGAAAGTCAGTCCAAACGTTGGACGAAAACAGAAACTCTTCCTTCCTTTTCCATATCTTCAGCAAGTCGATTCGTATTTGTTTTCTTCGTCAGACTCAACCTATTGGCTTTGTAGCGTTGAGATTAAAGTGTTGTTTTATCTTGGGAGACTATTGCCCGCTAACGTAAAAGCATATATACGGGGCAATCTTGTCTTAAGGACAGAGTGCAATCACTCGACTCAACACACAACGTTGTAACCATCCAGATTTAGTTGTTTCTTGATTTCAGGTTATCAAGATTCAAGACACAACAAGCTTGCGGCAGTTTTGAAAATTGACCATTTATCTATCTTTCGAACACTTGTAATAGTTATTTACTTCCCGTACTGCTTTATACAATAGAGTACCAACACTTTCTTGTTCAACACATTGCATTACCAGATGGTAAACTCAAATATATTTCCTCCTTTTATTAAAAAATCTCTCTCTTTGGATGGAGAAATGGGAGAACATAGAGACGATCAAGACTTTAAAATAATATACTAGTAACTAAGTACAGTAAAACCTCTATAAATGAATATTTTTGGGACCTGGAAAATTTTTATCTTATACGAGATTATTAATTTATCGATAAATGAATATTTTATTAATTTATCTATAAATTAATATTTATTAATGTATAGAATAATTTTTATTTTGTACATTATATTTCTCAAATTAAACCATTAATTTTTTTTCGGTAACTAAGAAAAGAAAATAAATATACAATTAATTAATGATGGTGCATTGTATCTAAGTTTATTAATCTTGTCAAAAAGAAGTTTATTAATCTTGGGTTTGCGTGATTTAAAATAAAATGCATGTACATTAAAATATGAAGTGTAAGAATATGAAGTGTTGTGAATTGTTTCAAGTACACAATATATAGTTATCCAAAGTGTTTGGCCCAGTGGCCAATACATTAGGGTATTGCTGTCTGAGGTTCCGTGTTCGAGTCCTCTGATCAGCGAGAGTGGAACTGTGTTCCCCCAAAAAAATCCCTCCATACGCGTAGGGCCAAGCGGTGTATACTAATCCGTAGGGCCAGTAGGAGGTGGGGTTTTTACGGGGTATGGGGCCGTAATGCGGTGGGACCAGTCACTTTAAAAAGTTTACCCTACCTTAGTTTTGTCCGCTGGGACTCAATTGGTTTCAAGGGGATATTTGGAATAAGTGACCAAGGATCGAATCCGTCGTGGCGGTGGGGGTTTCTTCTTGAAATAAAGGAGGGCCCCTTGTGCGCAGCGTGGTACTGGTCTAACCTTTGAAATCACTTGAGTCACCATGATTTACCTCCTTCACAGACCTGTCGGACCGGGGTGTGGGGGCTCCTGAGGTGGGAGATTCCACCTTTGGAATAAGTACACAATATATAGTTTATAAATAGACACATGTACTTTAATTTCATATATCAAAATATAAACATTCATATATTATATTTTCTCTTCCATGACTACTCATTTGAAAGGTGTAAAAAAGTTTACGCTAACTGATGAGATGAGAAAAACTTTATGTGAGTACAAAAATAAGCATCTCTCTTCAAGTCAAAAAGATTTACAACAATGGGTTCAACAAAAGTTTGATCTCTCTATTAGTCAATCAACAATATCAAATACTCTTAAAAGGTCAGTAGAATATTTGTCAAAAGAGATAACAAATAGCAATGTTAAAAGGCACAAATCAACAAAATATCCTGAATTAGAAAATGTATTGTATGAGTGATTTTTCCAATATCAAGAGAAAGTGAACATGACTGAAGAAATGATTCAAACTAAAGCAAAAGAGTTTCTACATAAAATGTATGGTGATGCAAATCTAGAATTTAACTTCTCAAGTGTTGGCTAGAACGGTTCAAGGCGAGACATGGGATTAAGTCTTATAGAAGGTTTGGTGAAAGTGGTTCAGTTGTCATGGAGAATATTGAAGAAGCTTTACCTGAAATTCGAGCTAAATTGGACAAATTTCATTGGAGGGATATCTATAATATGGATGAAACTGACTTATTTTATCGTTTGCAAGCAGATCATTCACTAGCTACAAAGCAATTAGAATGACGGAAAAAGGACAAAGAAAGACTTACTGTTGCTGTTTGTTGCAATGGGGATGGTACAGATAAAGTACCTCTTTGGATTATTGGTAAGTATGCTATTCCTAGATACTTTAAAAATGTGAATATTAGCAATCTTAATTGTCATTATCGAGCCAACAAGAAAGCATGAATAACTGGATTACTCTTTCAAGAATTTGTTCGTTGGTTTGATGATAGAATGACAGGTAGAAAAGTGATGCTTATAGTAGACAATTGCCCATCCCATCCCAAGGTTATTAAATACTTGAGAAATATTAAATTGTTCTTTTTGCCTCCAAATACAACTTCAAAAATTCAACCATGTGATGCTGGAATTATTCGAACACTTAAGATTTATTATCAGCGTCGTTTTTATTCTAGCATCTTGGAAGGCTATGAGATGGGAGCAATAAATTCTAAAAAAATTAATGTCCTGGATGCTATCAATTTTATTAATGCTGCTTGGAATATTGATGTGAAGGCCACAATTGTCGCAAATTATTTTCGACATTGCAAAATTCGATCCGAGGAAGGTATGCTTCTAGAAGAAGAAACTGGTGATGTTGAAGGCATTCAAAGATTAGAGGAAGCTATTTCTAATCTACATTATAGAAATGCCATGAATGTAGAGCAAATTCTGAATTATCCTAGTGAAAATGAAGCTTTAATGGAATCGCCTACGGACGAAGAAGTTATTCAAGGAGTAATGAGTATGGAAGATGATGACAATCAAGATCCAGATGATAGTAACGCTATACCACATGTTTCTCCAAAAGAAGGTTCTTGCCATAGAAACTTTGAAAAATTACTTGCTTCAAAATGAGAAGAATGTGCCGAATGTAGTTTATGCCCTCCAAAAAGTTAAAGATGAAATTGAGTTCAGTTCGCATGAAAAGAAGAACCAATTGACTATAGATACATATTTAGGAAAGCATAAAATTTGAAATAAAATTTATTTAGAAAGTGCTTTATTTTATGAATTATATATGTAATTTTCATACGTATTTAATGAATTATTATTTTATATTTTCAGTGGGCCTCGAGAATTTTTTTTAAATTATTATCTTATGCATTTATCGACTTTATTATTTTATCACATTGGCCCAAGTCGGGACCGGAGAAAAATATTATTTAATCAAGATTATTAATTTATCAAATATTCATTTATCGAGGTTATATTGTATGTATTTTTAATAAAATGAAGTGTTCAAGTGTACATATAGATCTCCAAAGGAACAACAAAATAATTAAATTTCACATTGATTGGTTGGAAATTGAAATTACTCCCTCCGTCCCAAAAAAAATAGGCTAATTTGATTTGAGGTAAAGTTTGAGAAATAAAGAAAGACTTTTGAAATGTGTGGTCCAAAATAAATCTTAGATATTTGTGTGATTGTAAATAATCTCATAAAGTTAAATTATTTTTAAATATAAAAAAATATCAATCTTTTTGGAATAAATTAATAAAGAAAATTTGAGACGAAGGGAGTAACTTTTAACATTTGAATCTTTTTGTTTTGCTCTTCATTGTTTATATAAAAAAAAGAATATGATAAAAATAATTTATAAATTAACTTCAATGAGAGGAGTACATTCCTTTTTTTCTAGACCACATATCAGAAAGCTTAACCAGGTCAATTAATGATTCCTCTCTCCCTCTCTCTTTATCTTTTTCTTTTCCTCCTAGCTTCCTAATAGAGGGGATTTTGTTTGCGTGCACAACATTGACATGTGTGATGGAGACATGTGTGGAGAAAGAACAAAAAAGTATTGGCACATTTACTGTCAAATATTACCATTAAAAGAAGTGAAACTCATACAAATCACTATAATTTAGGAGTTTAAAATTTATCATAATTATAGTTTTAATATTTTCAGAACATAGCTATTTTTTAACTTGCTGTATTAATAAAACGACTCGATGTATTCATAAAATAATCTCGTTGTATACAACGAGTAAAAATGTATTCAAAATTATTTTCGTTGTATTCAAAATAGATGTATTCAACTCGGTTGTATTCATATCAAAATGTATTCAACTCAATTAAATTCGTTTGTAGCCACTTTACAATGTATTCAATTTATTATATTTAAAAATCAATTGTATTCAAACAACATAAAATACAAAAAAAAAAATTGTATTCAACTTATTGTATTTTAAATTCGATTGTATTCAAATTACATAAATACAAAAAAATAGATTCGATTGTAATAGATACACTAAAAGATTGAATACAATGCATACAATCTAAAAATTTAACAAATAAACTCAAATACTGAATACAAAAAAAAATGAATACAATGAACGTGACCGGAAAAAGACGGCTCAGATCTGAGCTCCGGCGGGCAGTGATCGGATGTTCGATCCCTCCGCCACATCACTTGTCATCTAAAAGTTCCGTCGTTCCCTCTGACGCCGCACTTTTCATCAAGGCGTTGAAGGAATCAGAACGTGACCAGAAGAAGACGACTCAGATATGAACTTGACCGGAAAGCTATGATAGGAAGAAGACGGCTCAGAAATAAACGTGACCGGAAGAAACGGGAGTGGAAAGCTCAGATTGCCGATGCTGGAGAGAAAAAGGACGGCGGCGGTGGGGCGGGCAGATCTGGAGGGGAGGCATGGTGTCACTGCTTTTCCGGCAAGCAATGGTGTCCGACGGAAACGACAGAAAAAGAGAAGAGGGATGTCGGCGACATTCCTGTGAGCAATGGTGTTCGACGGAAACGACCGGAAAAGAGAAGAGGGACGGCAACGGCGTGGGGCGGTGGCGGAGAGTTGGGGAGAGAGAGGTGAGGGAGAAAATCATAAACCTAATATATTTTGGTATAGCTATGAATGATAAAAAAACATATAACTTTTAGCTATGTAATATAATTCACACAAACTATAATTACTAAATATAATTAGATACTAATAGCTAGTTATGTTCTGTAAATTTTTCTTAAAAGAATTTCCTAGGTCACAAAATGACCTTACAATAGAAAAAACAATATAATAAACCTCTCTATCTTCCCTATTTCTCCAATTCATTCACCATTTTGCCATTTGCTTATCCAAATAATGTGACATCAAATATTGACTCAAATATAAACACATAATCAACTGAATTTTTTAAGGTTTATTGAGCTGATTGAATGTTAAGGTTATCAACAAGTGCAGCTAATGTCAATGTATTTTTTTAAGGCGTGAGGTGGGCAATGGTTCATTTAACATTATTTTTTAGTTTTCTATTTTTAAGTTGGAATATTTATTATGGTATTGTTGTCATGGGTAGGTGTTGCAGCTTAATCACCTTATCATCTGACCACTTGCCTTAACTGCATTAATTCAACAAAAACATTATTTCAAATCACTTTGCCAAGTTGACTCTTCCATATATACACAATTATTTATACACAGTTTTTCATTTATATTATGAGTTTCAATTGTGTTAATTTTCTCATGATAAATGGTAATAGTAGTAACTAGTTTCTATACAAAACAAACATGGGTTTTGGTGAGAGTTGCAAGTTGGTTCTGTCGCATTCTGCAGCAGACGAAGCGGTAAAGAAGGTAGGTGCCCAGTGAACATGCCAAAACGTCGTAATTAGAATTTTTTTTTTATCACCAGAGATATGTGGTTGGAGTGTTGGACAGATAGGATTTTTTTTTACCTTTAGTTAGTTAGATTAGAGCTTGAGAATAGAAAAAAATTCTGGAGCTTACCTCTTTAACCAGAGCCTTATACGGCGTGAATTGGAATCGGACACCAAATAAATAATAAAAAATAAATAGACAGAAATCTTTGACCATAGGTCTCACTCGTGATCCAGCTCCTCCAAATGGTTGATCTGGATTTTGGAGTCAAAGCAACGACAACTATAACTAGAAGATGATATTAATCTCCCTCAGAGAGTCTTTTTCATTAACATCAATATATATAGTGTACAATATATGATCCTAATACAAGAGGAATCATATTCTCAATACAAGAGGAATCCTAATTTAGAATCATATTCTAATTATGGATAGGGATTGTAGTGTTATACTTGTACACGTTTACACACCCCCTCAGTCGGAGCGGGAGGAGGCCTAGCGCTAAGACTGAATCTGAAATCAAGGAACAACTGTCTTGGGAGGCTCTTCGTGAAAATATCCGTGTATTGATATGAGGAAGGCACTTGCAATACCTTAATATGCCTGAGAGCAACATTCTCATGAACAAAGTGGATGTTCATCTCAACATGTTTGGTTCGCTGATGCTGAACAGGATTGTGAGACAGGTATATGACAGATATGTTATCAGTTATCACAGTAGACCAGAGACGCTTTACTTAAAGGACAATGGAGCTCCAAGAGAAGGTTTCGGAGCCAATAGATCTCAACAACAACATTAGCAACTCCTCTATACTCAGCTTCTGCACTCGAACGGGATAATGTGGCTTGTCATTTGGCAGACCAAGAGATGAGATTATCACCCAAAAACACACAGTAGCCGGATGTAGAGCGGCGGGTGTCTGGACATCCTGCCCAATCTGCATCTGTGTAGGATAATAGTGAGTTCGGTGCGGAGGGGTATAAGTGTAGTCCATAATCCAGTGTGCCCTTAACATATCGAATGATACATTTGAGGGCAGTAAAATGAGGTTCCCTGGGGGCATGCATAAACAAGCATACCTGCTGGACAACATATGCAATGTCAGGTCTGGTGAAGGTGAGATACTGAAGTACGCCTGCAAGACTCTTATACATAGTAGGATCAGTCACTGAAGTACCTACCAGTGCACTAAGTTTGGATTTAGAATCAATCGGAGTGGCCATGATTTTGCAATTGTCCATCTTAGCTCTGTGCACGATCTCCTCTGCATACTTACGCTGACAAAGAAACATACACTCGGCGAATCTAGTGATTGAGATCCCCAAAAAATAGCTCAACTTTCCCATATCAGTTATGGCAAATTCAGACTTGAGTCGTGCAATAATCTCATCTTTCAACACAGCAGTAGAGGCAGTAAGAACAATGTCATCCACATATAACAGTAAATAGGCAGTATCACGACCTCGATGTAAAGTAAAAGAGAGGTATCACATCTCCTGCATGTAAACCCAAGACGTATAATGAACTGTGCAAAATGATCATAACATGCTATGGGGCCTGTTTTAAGCCATATAGTGATTTACGGAGACGACACACATACTGTGGGGCTGCTGGGTGGACAAAACCAGGCGGCTGATGCATGTATACAATTTCTCGTAAATCCCCATGAAGAAATGCATTTTCACATCTAGCTGATGAATCGGCCAATTCTTACACATAGCAATGCTTAGAACTGTGCGAATGGTGGCCGGTTTGACAATGGAACTGAAAGTCTCACCGCAATCAATGCCCTCCTGCTGGTTAGTACCATTTGCCACTAGTCTTGCCTTGTATCTTTCTAAGTCACCACTATCCCTGAACTTGTGACGAAAAAACCACATGCAACGGATCTCATTCACCCCCTCTGGTCGAGGAACCAAGTCCCAAGTATGTTGTTTCGTTAGTGCATTAAACTCCTCACACATGGCCGCATTCCAATTCGGGTCCAATTTGGCTAATTTAGGACTTTTTGGAATAAGTAAAATTATTTGGGTGGACAGGTTAAATTGAACTTTGGGTTTGAAAATCCCGTGTTGGGCACGGGTTTTCATCCGGTGTGTGGGTGTTGGCAGGGTAAAGGTGTCAGTCGACTAGTTGGGTGGGTTGGTTGATGGCAAAATCGGGTGTGTGGCAGTTTGTGTCATCGAAACTGGGTGTCGGTCGAGGGTTCCTGCCGGATGGTGTTGAACAGTGGCAGTGTTTGGGTTTGGAGGATAGTGGTTTGGGTCGGTGGGTGCTGGTGAACAGTGGTGGGGATATGTGGGGGTTCTCGGTATGCCGGAAATAGAGGAGGTTTGTAGTGTAGGGTATGATGTCGGTGACGTAGTATGTCTGGTAGCTGGGTTTGTTAGGTGGTAGTTGAGGGTTGGACTGGAGTCGGTACGGTGGTGAGACTGTTGGGATGGCACAGTGGATGGGACGGTGACCGGTGAGTTGGTGGAACCTGGAGGCGGCAGAGTGGTGCTAGATGTGGCAAGATGCGGTGACGGGGAGTTCACCGGTGGCAGGGATGCCGATGGTAGGTGATGTACAGTGGCATATGGTGGCTGTGGAGGTACAGTGGTGTCGGTCTGGCACAGTTCCCGAAGGTGGACAGGAGAGAGAATTGAGTTGTCTAAAAATTCGTAATCCGATTTTCAAAATTTTTGGATGTTGAAAAAGGGGAATTGCGTCTCGTCAAAAGTGAAGTGACGTGAGACGAAAATTTGAAGAGTGGAGAGGTCATAGCACATATAGCCCCTATGATTTGACGGAAAACCTAAGAAGATACACGGAGTGGTGCGGGGAGCTAATTTGTGAGTGGCCGTGGAAGAGAGATTAGGGAAACAAAGGCAACCGAATATCCATAGGTGATCATAGGAGGAAACCCGACGGTGTATGATTTCGGTTGGAGTCATGTGATGGAGGTTACTAGTGGGTAAAATATTAAGGACGTATTCTATCATTTTGACTGCATATACCCAAAATGATGGAGGGAGGGAGGCATGAAACAAAAACGTGCGGACCATGTTATTTATTGTACGAATGAGACGCTCGGCCTTGCCATTTTGAGGGGACGTGTGAGGACACGAAAATCGAAAGACCATGCCATTATTGGTGCAGAATTTTTGAAACGCGAAATTGTTAAATTCACGGCCATTGTCACATTGGAAAGATTTAATGGCGCGTTCGAATTGTGTTTTGATAAAAGTGCAAAATTCAAGAAATTTGGTAAAAACTCCGGACTTAAATTTTAATGGGTAGATCCAAAAAAAGTGAGAGTACTCATCCAATAACACAATATAATATTTATGACCTAGAGAACTAGTAATAGAGGAAGTCCACAGATCATCATGAACAATATCAAAAGGAGCAAACGTAACGCTAACTGAGGAATTAAACAGAAGACGAACATGTTTGCCTAATTGACAGGAAATGCAGGTCTGGGCAAGTTTCCCATTACATTGAATAAAATTATTACTTCTAAGAAAATTAAAAAATGGGAGCTTCTGGGTGTCCGAGCCTATTGTGCCAAACTGACGGAGATAGAGCAGCTAGGGTAGTGTGTGATCAGGAACTGGCAGCGCACGAGGATGTGAATGGATATAGATCCCCTGTGCTATTGCATCTTATAAGAGGTGTCCCCGTACGTAGATCATTCACAGTAAAACCAAAGGGATCAAAATCAACAGACACAAAATTATTACGGGTACATTTCCTAATGGATATTAAATTTTTGATGATGTGTGGGGCATGCAGGACGTTATTTAGGGAGAATGGTGGGTGAGGTAGCGGAGTGTGGGTGTGACCATAGCCCTGAATTGGAATGCGGTGACCATTGCCAACTGTAATAAATTGTGGAGATTTTAAATGATACACTTGGGAAAGATTACATGCGGACCGGGTGAGGTGAGATGAGGCTCCGGAGTCGATATACCAATTTTCGTCGGGCTGCTGCATACTCATACTGCTGAATGCCTGACCCAAGTCGGTGGGGATTTGATTGAAGGGTTGTTGTGGGAACTGGGCCTGCACGACATGGGCCTGTTGGTGTTGGAACATGGGCGGGCGCGGACCTGGAGCCTGGCCCAGTAGCCCTTGTTGCTGAAAAGAGAACTGGGCTGGAGGATATGCTGAAGCCGTGGCCCAATTCTGATTTGGGTAACCAGAGACTGGGCCAGCCCATGTCATGGTGTTGCTGGACTGCTGAGATTGTTGGTCACGGCCCTTGCCGCGACCCTTGCCTCCTCGCCTACTGCCGTGGCCTTTGCCACCTCTGCCACCGCGGTTTTGCCGCGGCTGGATAGTTTTCGGTGGAGGCTGTTGGTCGGCGGTGGCCTGATGTTGTGCGGGCGGTTCAACTGTTAATGCCTTCTGGTTATGCTAGTCCTGTTTCGCACGTCGGGTTTCCTCCAATAACAATTGCGAGCGTGCTTTGTTGAAACTTGGTAGAGGGTCAGCCTGTTGTATCATCGTGGCTAGGGTGTCATATTCATCCTTGGGGAGGCCCGCAACTAATTGTAACACCATCGTAGTTTCGGACACAGGTGTATCAACGTTAGACAGTTGGTCTGCCACAAGTTTCAACTGCCTGCAATATTCTGACATATTAGAGAAGTTTTCAAGACGGGTGGTGTTGAACTGTTCTTCCAAGTACACGGCGCGAGTGTTCTTGTTGTCTTGAAAAATTTCTTCCAAACGTGTCCATAGATCATGGGCAGAGGCACATGTTTTCATAATTGTGTATAGTAAGTCCTTGGATATAGTGTCATATATCCACTGTTTGACCACGACATCGAGGCGACGCCATGTGATGTCGTCCATATCGGGAGGACGAGGGAAAGAGTCGTCTATATGATCAAGCACATGATATACACATGCATGGATGCGAAATAGTTCCACCCATGACCTATATTGGCCGTCTTCTTGATCAAGAATTATAGAGATAAAATTCTTGATGTTGGTAACGGCGAGAGCCGGATGAAAAGACGGTGAGGAGAGGGGTTGGATGACGACTGAGTGAGAAGCGGAAGCATTGGAAGAGGTGGGAGTAGCCAAATTCTCCATTGGGATGGAAATTGGGAAGGGAAAAAAATTACTATGTGCCGTCGGCCGAGAGGTGTGTGTCTGTGGGGGGGGGGGGGGCAATGAGGAATTTTTCTATAGTAGGGTTTTGGCTATTGATACCATGGAATATGATATTAATCTTTCTTGGGGAGTCTTTCTCATTAACATCAATATATATAGTGTACAATATACAATCCTAATATAAGAGGAATCCTATTCCCAATACAAGATGAATCCTAGTTTAGAATCCTATTCTACTTATGGGTAGGAATTGTAGTTTATACTTGTACACGTTTACAATAACGTCTCAATCCTGAGCAAGTTTAGTTCAGCTATGTGAATCATCAAAATGTAGCTCCATTCGAACCGTCTCAATCCTATATTATTGAAAATATAGTTTCTCTAGCATAAAAAAATATGTATTTTTAATTGCTACATAAAACTCAAAGAAGATTAAAAGACTCCTAAAATATAGGCCTTAAAGTGAACATATTATTATAACTAAATCTTAATTGCAGCTAATTGGTATGACATATATAGATCATTTTTTCCATGGTGCACATAATTCGCTAGGTCTACATGAACTTGATCTAGAGTCTGCGGATACATTCATGGTCTCAACCTTATCAGCTCAAGTATAAAGCGGAGGCCAATTTAAAATTGAGTCAGTAAATTAAGAATTATTTCAGCTGCATGCTTAAGTACAAAAGTAGAGGCAAATTCAAAATTTAAAGCTAGTAGATTAAGAGCTAGTTCATTTGTACACACAATGTTCATAATGAAGAATGCAATAAGCAAGACCAGTCCAAATTCGATAAATTATTTCCAGAAGTAGGAAGATCTGCCAAATTTACCAGTCTATGACCTAGATAAGAAAGTGAAAAACTTGAATTTTGTGCACTAAGGAACTCACTAAATTTCTAACATACATTGAAGTACAAGATGCTAAATAGCCGACTGTACAAAGACATGCAATTTTTAACAGAGATACACAGTAAACAAAACAAAATAAATGTTCTAAGTTAATGAAAGGGTGCTTTAGCTATTTGCTATTATAGTAGTTAAAAATGGTTATTCCTGGCAAGAGGAATAGCCATATAAGATTCTCAGCATGTTCTTGTTACATAAGAGTGAAGAAATCCTAATGTTACAAAGACTGGGAGACACCAACTCCACCAGACCATTGGAAATGTTGATATTTATTCACCTTTTAATACATACTATTATACAACAATACACTTGTTATGCTACCCACAAAAGCTCTGGGATCAATTAATTATGGAGACATCTTTAATGATGCTAACCATATTCCAATTATTGGGCGATTAGCCATTTACTACGTCAAGAATTAATCTTGGTAAAAAACATGCACCAAGGAGCAACAGCTTTCTCAACTTAATACTACGTTGGAGTGTAAGACGCCAGCAAATACAAGTTGCAAAATGTAGGAAACAGCTCATTCAATACTATCAGAATGATGCCGATTAATCCCCCATACTTGCTCTCTCTTGTGTAACCCTGTGTCAAGTTCCATTAAAGGATCAGAGGCATTACCAGAACTTCACCAGCTTGCACTTGTTGCAATTTTAAGAGATATTACAGGTTCAGCTATTACTGCTTGTTAGCCTAGCCAACACTCTTTGAACCTCTGTGGGTCATTGGTAGGTCAAGGATGATCAGGAAATAGCATCTTTCTGATTCTCTGATATATTGGATTTCTCCGCTCATAAGCTTTAAGATTTTTCTGCACATGCTCAGCCCTAGCCCTTCCTGAGTTGCCCACCGACTGCTGTGGAACATGTCTTGAATCAATTCAGGAGGAAGCCCTTCACCGGGGCATACAATCCTATTCCAAAAACAAAAGAGAGAATATTTACTAGTTAAGGTAATATAGAACACCAAAAAGTGTGGAACTGCTGAAACTTAACCCACAGAACTCAATTTCTAATCTCAAGGCCAGAGTTAATTAGAAAAACAAAATGCAACCTAGGATGCTAGTAAACACTGGCAGGATGAATATGTTTGGGAATACACTTTGGCCCAACTCAACCTCCAGGATAGCTAATAAATTGAGACCTACAATGCAGTAAACACCAATACATGCAGAAGTATTTGTTTGGGGTTACATTTATATCTCCAATCAAAAATGTTTGGCAGTTATTAAGTACCACATTCAAGCACCATGATAAGGTGTATAAGATTAAATTTCAAAATTAAAAGATTTAAGGCTATGCATCTGCTAATTCCTATCGCTTCCATGAGACTATAGTGTCTTAGTTATAGCAGTTATAGTTATGCAGTTCACTAGAAGCCTAAACTTCTACTGTTTCAGTTCAAAAGTGGAAGAGGAACTTCAGAGATGAAATTTGAGTTTGAGGTAGAGAAGATGATTTTTTCCCTACTCCAAACACAGGAAAATTTAAGCTGAAAGACAAAAGACACACAATGGTTGCAGTATTTGTTCTTGCTTGAACTTGGTCAGCTTATAAAACTTAGAACGGAAGCATGAGTTAACCTCCTTTACAGCAAAAAACGGAGTGATCGTGAGAAATAAAAGTGAAGAGCATTGATGAAACAGAAGGATCTAAAGGCTATGCAGATAGATAGGTTATATATGTACGGGGCAGAAGTAGACTAAAAGGTAAGCTACCAGGTGGCACATTCAGAAAAGAAAAAAAACTTAGCAGAAGACTGTATAAACTTACAATTTATAGGTTGAAGCTGCAACTGATGAGTCAAGGGAAAGCGATAGAAGAAGGAAAAATGATACATATGATGATATGAATAGGAGATGAGGTATGAAGAGAGAAGGCAACGTAAAAGCTATACCAAAAGAGAAGTGGTACAAGTCTAAAATGCACCTTTCACTTAAATAACAATTCAAATGACTCAAGTTGGCAGAAGATGACATTCAAATGAGGACAGAAGAGTTCTTCAAGAACCATTTAAAGAATCACGGCTGCATGATAGAGGCGAGAGTTATCAATTAATATAGCACATCTGCCAGGGGAACAATTAAATAAATAGAGGAAGAGAAGATTATAGAATGTACCTGAGTTCGATATGCACAATAGTTACTCCATCAGACATTTGCTTCATAGTTGGTCGAAGTTGGATCTCTACCCACCCGTCAGGTGATGGTGCATACCGTACCATGTTCAGCAAGAAATCTGCCAAGACCTGTTGAATTCTCACTTGATCACCATGTACTGTCAATGTCTTAATTTCCTCTGGTATATCCCTGATTAATTGAACGCCTTTTTCCCTCAGCAATAACATCACTTGGCTAACAACAGCATCTATTACACTCCCAAGAAAAAAATCTTCTTTCTCAAGGGTCAGTGAACTGTTAGAAGATCAAAGGTTAGTCAAATTCTGCAAGCAAAAAGGTTGCTAATTCTACATAGAATTGAAATACATGCCCATAATCCCCTCCCGCACCCTACAGAATAACACAATAAAAAAGAAGAAAGAACTCCGAAATAGTTAAACTTCACATGGTATAGACAATATGCAGGAACCGATTCTAAAAACGAACCTGTGTTTCTGTCCCCTAGAAACTAGTGGACAAGTAAGAAGTGAATATGTAATGCATCTACCCTAGATATTCAAAAGAAAATATACAATTATACAGAAAACATTGCCTCATTCAGATCGCCTCACTTCAGTTTGTTCAAGTTAAATTCTGACTCAACATTGTAGCCAAACTAGTTTTCCTGCTGAATTGTAACCATCTAGACATCAAAATATAATGTAACACCTGAGATAAGAAAGGGAACATAGGAGAGTAGCTTTGTCTACTTTCATCATTAGGATCTTGAGTGCCAGCTCACAACTTAGATTAGATATGCATATTTTCAGGTGAATTTTCTTCTGAATCTATAGTAAAAAATCTGAACCGTAGCTCATACTATAATGTCAATTACAGCCTGTAGTTCCTTTAAAAGAAACTCCCAAGTTTTTTACTTTTGACTCCAGAGTTACACTAGAAGATATTACATAATGGATAAAGAGCTACTCCCTCTATTCCATTTTATGTGGCACCCTTTCCTTTCTAGTCAGTTTTCCAAAAAGAATGGAACTTTTTATATTTGGACACGGTTTAACTTTAAAGTTCCCACTCTATCCTTATTGACATGCTTTTATAGCCCGAGAAATGGCACGGCATGTATAAGACCACAAGTCCACAAGCTTCAAAAAGTCTTTCTTTCTTTATTAAACTCTGTGCTCATGAAATGGAGAAAGTAATAGTTCAAACTATGCTGGTGGATCTTCCAAAAATGCTGCCACACCACGTCAGTTCCTCCAAAAATGCATAATTTGGGAGGATCTGACACGCACCCGGCGGCATTTTTGGAGGATCCAAGCAACATTGGTTTTGAAAGAGCTTATTAGCAAGCATAATCAAATAAAACACACTTACCCGTCCTCAATGTTTTCCAGATCAACATCCCTTATGATCTTAGACATCTGCCTCTCACAAGCAGCACTTGTCTCCAGATACTGCTTCTGATTCTCTGTCAAATCTGTGGCCTCCAACAATGAATTTGTAAAGCGTATACCATTAAGAGGACTTTTTATTTCCTGACAAATGTATGCCAACTCTTTCATCTGAGAATAACACTTCTTTTCCTGTTGCCTTTGAACTCTTAGAGCTTGCTGCAATTCGAGACTGGCTATCTGTATGAAACAGAAAGCCCCAATAGTATGGCCCTCCATGTTGACTCTCTTGTTTGCAGTCAAAAGAGCTTGCACATATTTCCCATTTCGGTCAAAAAAGGAAAATGGAAACTTGTCTGTGTCCTGGCCTCCAATTGCATTATGCAACACGATCATGAACTTTGTCATGGCATCTGGGCCCTTGAGCCGACAACAACTTCCAAAAATCTCACCAACTAACATTTTCCCAACAATCTCCCCTCTGGACCAACCAGTGAGCTTTTCCATGGCAGTGTTCCACTCGGAGCAACAAGTGTTCTCATCTGATGCAAATATGGGAGGGATCAGAGCATTGGGGCTGTGCACAATGGCCTTGTAATCACCTTGGATGTGAATAAACTTGTCCATAACAACTTTTTGCCCGGTAACATCCTGGCCAACAAAGCAAACACCAACAATGTTGTTTGTGTAATCTTTGCTAGAGCAAGCATTAACCACCACAAAAACAGCTTTCTTCAGTTGCTCGGCTCCGAATGTCCTTAACTTTATTTCTACATTCTTATCTTCCTCGCCTGCAGTAATAAGGCTACAATATTAGTTAATTTTCTCTTGCTACCAATTATTTCAGTTGCAAACTATGCAATAATCAAACTACACACACAATACAGGGAGAAGGTTCCCTATAATCAGGAATTAACCTAAATCTGTACTTGTACAATTTAGCTTCAGAATTCAGATAGGTGGATTTACTGCCACAATGATGAGATTAAGTTTCTATTAAATCACCAAAGATTTTACCAGAAATGAAAACTCAAAATTGAAACTGACCTGCAAAGAAACAGAAAGCTATAAAATCATAGAAAACTTTTACAGAAGTTCATCAAGATTTTGTAATCAAAAGTCTAGATTATTTCTTATGTAGCCATGTTGGGAAGCTTAAGACATGGCACTGTTCAAGGATGCTTAGCCTAATGATTTCTGAACTTCTAAATGTTTGGTGTTAAACCATAATTGTTTTCTAATAACAGAAATCAGAGTATCAAATTTGAAACAGAGGAGGCAAGAGATGGTTTTGGTGAAGCAAGAAAAGAAGCTAACAGCTTGGAGTTGGTGATAGACTAAAACTCTCTTTTCAGTTTGCCAAAGGTGAGCAAGTGATCCTGAATGTTATCAACAAGTCAATCCTCATAACCACTACTATGTACTAATTATTTTGCAGTAGAAGTTTGCAATTTGAACACATCCAATTGCCAGATTCTGACTAAGGGCACATTCTGTTAAAGTGAACTAACTTGTTCTAGAAATCTTCTACAAAAGGTTGCCTTCTATCTAAACTTGTATCTGAGTATCAGGGTGCCTTTATTAAGTTAAGGGCTTAAATAAAAGCAAGGATCAAAATAAACGTCTATCAAATGGAACAAGTAGAGAGGAACAGATAAGAAGGATTCATGTAGACGACCCAACTAGTTTGGGATTGAGGTGTAGTTGATTGATTGACTTGGTTTTGTGCATAATATCTCTCCATTTAGTCGCACACAATGCCCTGTCGCTCCACCCCCAACACACACAATAAAGACTGCATGCTTCAGTTGACAAATTCAACAAGACGAAGTGAACATATGTCAATCAACTTTTTTTTTTCAAGTTTCCAGGATTCACAGAAAAGAAAATCACTAAAGCCCATAATTCTTCGGATTCAATTTTCAAATACAAAGAAGAGAAAAGGTAAGATCATACCACTCATGCAGAGCAAAGAAACTTTAAAGAATGGATCTTGGGCCTAACTCAACCCCAAAAGCTAGCTTGTAGGGTGAGGATTGTCCAAGTCCATATAAGGAGTCACACTCCCCCGCACGCTCAGATCTTGTTAACTGGAGCGTGGATAATATAATTTGGGGGCCCAACATCGGTGAACAAAGAATTGGAATGGGTCTGGCTCTGATATCATTTAAAGAATGGATCTTGGGTCTAACTCAACCCCAAAAGCTAGCTTGTAGGGTGAGGATTGTCCAAGTCCCATATAAGGAGTCCATGTTCCCATTCCATATCCAATGTGGGACTCTTAACAGAAACTCCGCAACTTAAAAACTGTGCTATCATTTGGAAATGAAGAAAATAAATAGACAGGTATAACCTCTTAGAGCATTGAACAGAAGCTTCTCAGCAGTCTCCTGTGATTCTTTGTGCACAAGATCATGAACCAAAAACTTCCCCATTGCTTCTTCAACTGATAAACCTATCAATTCAGCGACCTTTGCATTCCATCCGTTTATGCGACCTTCGACATCAACAGCAAATATAGGAGCTGTTGCAGTCTCTATCAATCGTACCATTTCTCTGGCAACAGAACTCAGTTCATCTATCCCTTGCACCTCCATTTCCCCTAGCTGAGAATGCACGACAGCCTTAGAATTACTTGCCTCAGCATCCTTAAATGAATCTCGCAGAATAAGCTGCAAAGAGTGAATTGCGTCCATCTCTGCATTTTCCCATGGTGAGCTCCGGCTTTTAACAACTTCCAAGAAAGCCTTGAAGGAAGAACGTGGATGCATTCTCTGCCCATCATCCTTGTCTTCAGGATGATGCTTCGCACCACCCCACTTTATCTCTTTCGCTGTGTGGGAGCGAAACCAAAACAAGAAATCTTTAGTAGTTATATAAGCAACAGCCATACCACAAACTTCATCACCAAGTGAAGCTGCCCCAGGATACCCAGCATCAGCCAAACTGTCAGTACTTAAACCTGTTGAGTCCCCATGGTAAGCCAATAACCACTCCACAATGTCCTTTATCTGAGCTTCAGTTGGTGTGATGCCTAATGGATAGTACTTCCCCTGGTAGTATAGAGCAGCACCATCACACCTCACAAGGTCCATGATACTGGGGCTTTGGGTAACAATCCCCGTAGGTGAGTCTCGAAGGAGCATGTCACATAACAGTGTTTGTGTCCTTAAAACATGTTTCTCAGACAACTGTGATGCCAGTTGCAACTCCATGTTCAATTGGAGTCCAAACGCCTGCATAAGGAATTCACAGGCATACCGAAGAGGGAAAGGAATGCACCGAGCAGAAGTGTGGTGTCCAACAACCAAGCCCCATAGCCTCATTGATGTTCGGCCCCCAACAGCTTCCTCATCATTTCCATTGATAATAACTGCCAGTGTTAATGAGGCAATAGACCCCATATTTGCCATGTACTGCGCATGGCAACCATGAGGGGCTCTAAGTGTGGAACCAACTAAACATAAAGGCTGCATCAGTGATTCATCCTGAACAACCCGCACAGGGGTGGCATGGCAGTCCACAATCATTCTTACCCTATTCTGTTTAAACAAAAACCGTGAAGCTTGAGGAATGTCAGTAGCAGGATAATGCAAACCAATATAAGGCTCTAAATCTTGTCTTTTGCTCTCAGCCACTACCTCCCCATGCTCATCCTCATGAAATTTATATACCATAACCCGGTCATACCCGGTTAACTCCCTCACACTCTCAACCACAGTATCACACAAAAGCTTAATGTCCCCTCCAGGAAGTGATTGCAAATGAGAAATAGCCCTCACTGCAAGTTTCTGCGACTGCACTGCACCAGCAATAGATAAAGCAGGGTCCTCTGTTCTAGCAGGCTCCAAATCAATGACAATGCCAACATCAACCCTATGCAAAATAGCATAAAAGGGCTTGCCAGAATTCTTGGAATGAATCCAAATAGGATTGAGTAAAGTGATCTCACGTGCCCCGAATGCCCTTTCTAGCAAGACAGAGCTAGAAGGGTTAAAAAGGGTCCTAACATCAGTTCCAATTGTAAGGATCTCAGGCCTCTCAAGACTTGGAACTGATTGTGGAGTTAGGCTAAGCATATCACAAGCATTTTCACTAAAAGCTATAACACGAAAACTAGCCTCATCTACAGCTATCATGCAACCAGAAGGTTGACTATGACCCCCTCTTTGTATTTTAGTCAAATAAGCAGTGATTTGTTGTTCAGGTACAGCAGACTGTGTAGTAGTTTTAACAGACTGGGAATAATCAAAAGACTTTCCAGACTCACCAGATTGTTCAAACACAGCATGAAGCCTAGCATCAGCTGTGTACTGTGCTATGGCTTTGCTTACTGAATCTTTGTTATTCACATTACTTGTACCTGAAGATTGAGCTTGAACTTGTGAATGGGAATGCTTTGTTTTACTTCCAGAAGCCATTTTTCTTGATATCACATGGAAAAACTAGTAAATTTAAAACCCTAAAACAGATTAAGTTGAAAAAAGATTGACTCTTGGGAAGTCATAACAGATGTGTAAACTGAACAAAGATTGAATTTTTGGTTGAATTCAGAAATGGGGTTGTGACATTTTTATAGTAGTAGTGAGTAATATGATGGATTTTAAATTTTCTTGAAAGATTTTCAAGAAATTTAGTGGAATATGCTACAGAAGCAAAAAGGAAATGTCTGTGTTTGTTTGATCCAGGAAAAAAATTGTCTATTTTTGTTTGACCCAATACTCAACCTTTACTTCTCTGTTCTTATTCTGATGTGAATTATTTTATTAATCATTGGGTTGTTTTTATTAGATTAATATTCTGAGGTGGATACATATGTGGATATGGTGAAATGGAAATGTGTTGTCAATAAAAGCAGGGGTATTTCAGAGGCTCAGAATTCATGTTTTGGAGTTGGCCACGTGGTAGGATCGTGCATATTAACGGTTAAATCAATAACTCGAATCGATTAACGGGTTATTAAGTTAATGATTCGAGTTAATGAGTTATTGATTTAGTATTGGGCGGTGTCCTATGGTTATTAGAGTATCGGTTCGGATCTCGATTTTATCACTTTTATTAACGGGTGAATCGATAACCTGATAACCATTTATTTAATTACATTTATACTCTTTCATATATAAAGTCATTTGAAATTCTTTTCACTGTTTTACTCTTCTTTCATTCCTCTGGTATCCATTAAAACTGATCAGATTCTCCTACTTGCATTTCACAAATTAGTACCTTTTAAAGTTCTCTACTTAGATTATATGCTTTAAATTTTTGCCTCACGTGGATAGACTATTGTGTTGTGTAGTTTAACTCAATGTCTCTTGGTTCATTTTTTGTCCAAGTTTATTTACGTCCTTCGTATTTCAATTGGATAATTTGTTCGAAGCTACTTTCAGTATTAAAAATGAATATTTTGTTCTTGATTTTTTTTTTGTGAAATCTTAACTGTTAAATCGATAACAGAATCGATACTGGTGAACAACTGATTAACCAATAACCCAGTAACCGATATTTTAATGGTTCTTTAACGGTTTAACGTGTCTACAAATCGATAAGTTTAATTGATAACTTTCAAATCAGAACCGATCCACCCTATACGCAGCCCTACCACGTGGGAATCATACGATTGACCATTTTAAGAAATTACTCTCTTGTTTCAATTTGTGTGTCTTATATTAATTTGACATAAAAAATTTTAAAAAAATTAAATCTTTTAGTTTTCAATTAAAGATATGTAAATGTATCAAAATGACATTTAATTTTGTCATCTTAAATGTAGCACATAGTATTTGAATTAAAAAGTTGTCAAAATTAGAAAAGAGATGTCAGTATCGGAGAAGCATAGTAATAATTGTATTAGAAACGTGATATGTTGGCAGTAGTAATTTTATTGATGTTGCATCTAAGATAAGACGAGAAACGAGAGAAGAGAAAAGAGAAAAGAGAAAAGAGACAAGAAGAAGATAAAAAGATGAAGACGAGTATAATGGAATTGGTGGGGGCAAAGTGATGAATGTCCCCTTTCATATCACATTGCCCCTCCCACGTGAAGGTTCGTACTATTATTGACACCAAATTCCCCTCTTTTCCAATTCTCCAAGTCATTTTGAGATCGAATGTGGTATCATAAAGAACACTCAACATGGGTGGGTTAGCCATTAACTTGCCTTAAAGAAGATGTTCGAAAATGGTTGGAGAATAGCTATTGTTTGTTCACATTAAGGCTACTAAGTCAAAACAAAAGTGCTTTATTCCCTAACGTGGGACTTCCTGGCACATATTCGTATTTATTCGAGCCTCAATGCGAATACCGGACACAAGATGAGAAATAAAAAATAAAATCATCGAGTGAATTCGTAATCTGCTCAAAACTCAGGGGAAATCCGCTTGAGTATAAAAGCGGATAACTTTAGTTCTCCAGCAAAGAATCCGCACATGCTGAGTAGACTACAATATGTGACACCATATGAGAAATCTCCAAAGTGGTAATATGAGTATATTTAAAGTGGGATTGTATATCAACTCAGTTTCAGGGAAGAAGGTTCAAACATGCTTCGATCTAGCCCCGTAATCAGTGCTTGCAAACACACTCACTATGGGTGCTTTAGCAATTAAATCCATGGATTTGGAAACTAAACAAAACATAAAAATATTGGTGGGACTTCTCCTAGGTCTTTGGGCAGATCCAATTTCCAGTTTATCGTCCCATGCTAATAGCAGAGTGCCAAAATCCATTCAAAACTTAATCAGTCAGTCTATGGTTGCCAAAAATTGAAGCCTTTTCATGTAACTACTAAATTTTCTTTTATGCAAACAGTGCATAGACACTTGAAACCAGGTGAACAGGTACAACAATGAAAATGACTTATTTCTTTATAACATGAAAAGAGGGGGGGAAAGCACTTGCGTGGAACTAAGAATTGATCATAAATGAGAACTCAGAGTTGTCTGGTCGGAATCTACCTAGAACATACAAAATGAAATGCTCATCAGAGCCCTTAGTAGTATAAACACTAGTCTAACACATGAATCACTCGCACACAACAAATGGCTAACCAAATAGTTTGAATGAAAACTACAGATTGGGAGCAACCAACTTTCTCTTCACTTGGTGTAGAGGACATCTTCCCATGGGTGGCGGTACAGAGGCTGCTTCAATCTCTTCTGGTCAAATGTGTGCCTGACATTTCAAAAGGTACAGGTCAATCATTAAGGAATTAGAATCGAGCTATCATAAATAAGAATTACTGACAGTGAATCTAAAATGGTGTTTGAGCATCAAGCAACTCACCCTATAAGCCCAATTGAACGAGCCAGCACGAAAAGTCCATTGAGGTAACCAATCTCCACTATTTCATCAATCTCCGGCTTGGTGAACATTCCACTGCCCGCAAGGAGATCCAAGAAGAGAGATCCAATGGCACCATCGACGTTGAGGACTAGGTTGTTTGCCTTTGAGAGGGTGTAAGTTTCAACCTCAACAGCATATTCCATGTACTTAACAGAAGGGAAATTTTCCCTAGCATAATGCTGCAGTAGTTCCACTCTCTTATCTCTGTTGTCACCTCTCTTAATCCTGTCACACAAGAAATAGATGTGGTACGACAAATAAAGTCTAGAACCATGATAACGCTACAAGTTCAAAAGATTTTCAAGTAAATCTTTCGCTTCTATAACTTACGAGCAATTCTAGGATATAATCAAGAAGCTACAAGGTATGCTACCTGTGGCCAATTCCTGGCACTCGAATTCCCATCTTCTTCATACTTTCCACGAACTCATATGGAGTAAGACCCTGCAAATACAAAGCATTTGCAAATATCTATTCATCTGGACACAAAAGAGACCAGCAGGAACTGCTTCTAGCCTGATGAATGGTTTAGGAAATGCTCATAAATCATAAGCCTCACCTTGTCATAAGCATCCTTGAAGTACCGGGCAGCATCATCAATAGCACCACCAAATCGTGGACCAATAGTCAGCAATCCTATTAAAAGCCACATTAGTCCAGTTCTCATTGAAATATAAACACATATCTAGAAACCCACTAATAGAAACATACCAGAAACAAGGCAGGAAACCAGATCTTTTCCAGCCCTGGAAGTTACAATGGAATTGTGTGCACCAGACACACAAGGACCATGGTCAGCACACAACATGACGCAATTCTGCCAAGAAATCAACCACGATAAAGCATTTTAAGGTTTATAAACAGAATGATAGCCATTGGCAGAAACATATGGTTAAAAATAAGTGTTTATAACCTATTGAAAGAGTGATAGAGTTGCGACCATAAGAAACTTACCTCAATAAAACGTGTGCAATAACGTGGTAGGCTACGTTTGAACCACAAGAGGGATATGACATCAGCAACACCAAGTCCCTGCTCCACAATGGATGACATGGGCACGCCAGCATAGCAAGGCTCTTCACCTGTGAATAGAAGTTGTAGACACAATCAGCATCATACCAGACTCTTATTTAGCCACCAGAAAAACAAACTAATCATTGATAGAAAATACAAAATCCAACTATACCTCTATCGTCCGATATTGTGGAAATAATATGAGTTGGGGCCCGAACTTTCCCACTCTTAATTGCCGTGCTAAGATCCTCAGGTATTTGAGGTGGTGTAATTTCCTTTACAGGAGTAGTCTTTCCTGCTTCAACCTACCACAACAAATATGCAATGCTGTTAGACTAATAGCAGAGTAGAAGGCATAAACAAGCAATCTCTGCTGAATATCAAGAGACTCACTAGCTTTTCAAATGCATCTTTGATTGCTCCTTCAAAAGCTTCATACGAGGTTGGAACTACAGCTCCAGCGTCTCTGAGTGCTTGATTCTTTGCTTGTGCAGACTCCATTTCGCCACCACTCTTTGCCCCCTATTTGACAAAGACCCATGTAAAGTTAGACTTCATGTGCGAAGACTATACTGTCCAGCCTCTTTCAAAAGGAAGGAAAGAGAAGAGGCAAAAAACTGTTTTGTCAAAACATCTCTCTCGGTCTTTGCGAGAGACAACTAACAACATGTTTCTAGGAAATGCGAAATTTATGGAAATAGAGCTCACCGCATGACCAAACTGTACTTCTGACTTGAAGAGCGTAGCACAAGTTCCACTAACCCAGGCAACAACAGGCTTGTTGATTTTTCCCTGCTTCAAGGCTTCAACCAAGGAATATTCATCTCGTCCACCAAGTTCCCCCAGAACAACCACCATTTTGACCTACGTATAACAAAAACATGATTAGAGTAAAGTGAAGAACTAGTAATTTAAAAAGTGGTAACAGAAGCAGGAAAAACATCAGCTGTTTATGCACCATTGAGCTTCTAGTTATATCAATACAGTGGAATTAAAACAACCTTAAATCATAAATACTAATGGTGAACATTAGGAAGAAAGGCAACAAAATCACAGTGTGTGTGTGTGTGTGTGTGGAAAGGGATAAACTTCTGCTACTTAGTTGGAATGTTAGCTTTATGATCATAAAGCTAAAAAGTGGCTTCTTTCTAGGCATGTACAATGGGGGATTAGAAGAATTTAAACAACTACAAACAATCAGGATATCTTAAAGCAACAAGACCAAGGGCCTGAGGATGAACTTGGTGATATTACAAGGAGAATGTAGCCTATAAGAATGAATTACCTGTGGGATATTGTTAAAGCGCAAAACATGATCAGAAAGGGTAGAGCCAGGGAAAACATCTCCACCGATTGCAATTCCTGCATAGACCAAATTTCACTCATATTCTATTACTAAATAAAAACAACATAAACATGCTCCAATAAGATGGATTCAGAATTCTGAATGCCCAACCTTCATAAATTCCACCAGTCACACGAGCAATTGTATTGTACAATTCATTAGACATACCACCCTGTACATCAAGAGAAAAGTTATTATTCTTGAAACCGGAAAATGTTATTTTAAAATAAGCTATGTATATTAGAGTGAGGTCATGGTTTCACGCATTAAAGTTTGGTAAAGACATGTTTCTGAAAGTAGTTGAGAATAGATTGAAGTATCTCACAAGTATTTTCTTATCCTAATCGTGCTCTAGGAGATAGTAAAGTAGAAAGTAGGTGGGTACAAAATGTTGCAGGCGTAATCGATTAGTGATTTCTCTAATATTTATTAAAATATCAAGATGAAAGAGGCCCTAAAAATCACTCACAGATTTTGAAACAAAGCCTACAGATCCAGGTCGGTAAAGTTTGCACTGAATAATGTTATCAATTGTTCCAGCAGTATCACCAATCTTAAAAGCACCAGCTTGAATCCCTCCAACAGTAGCTGGACCAATAACCACCTGAGAAAGATCAACATATTACACACCATAAAATTTGGAAACTAAAAAAGGCAGAAAACTAGAGTGAGGGTAGTAATTGACCCCCTAAATGCTCCACTAGATGATCTGTTAAGAACTCATTCTACCATTTCTGTATGATCTCTTTAAGAAAGATAAAAACTGTGGACAGGGGAAGGGGGAATTCATTGACTCCAGGATAGGCAACCATGAAATGTTAGACAAGTAATTGATAATTTCTTCACTTTATTATCCAAAAGATTATCCTTCACTTGATTATACATCATCATTAAAAATATAAACCCCTACCCCAGACAAAATAATAATGAACCTAAAGGCAGAAACCTGATGATATGACATAATATTACCTTATTGTTTGCCTTTGCATAAGCAATCAGCTGTTTAGCGTCCGACTCAGGGACACCTTCAGCTATAATAGCCGCAACTTTGATGGTTGGCTGTTTAAGAGCCGACATGGAGGAAGCAGCAGCACTGAAAATGAATAAGACAGTTAAAGATCAGAGACACAAAAGCAAATCTTTTGCAGCTGCAGGTTTTCTCTTCGAGAAAAGACACAATTTAAGGCAGACAGCACAACAACAACAGTGGTTAGTACCAACCTTCTGAAAGAAGCAAAGTTTATGAAAACATCAGCCGTGGGATGTGCGGCACAGGCGGATTCAATGCTGAAGAATGAGTAAAATGTAGAATATAATTAGTGAAAGTGATAACACATCAAGTTCACCAAATAGAAACCAGTATTACAAAGGTATGTAAAGACAACATAGTTCAAATATACCTGCCAGAAATATGACATATCTGGTGGTTGTAGAAAGTTTCAGAACTAAGGCATTCTTTTACTAACTGAAGTAATTCAAGCTAAGAAAATGTGACAGCACATTTTTCTATATCTTTTTCTAACTGAGAAAATTTAACACCACATTTGTTTGCATGTCTGCGTACGTTACACATCATTCTAAGTGACTCAGTTATGATCCACATGATAATCATCAGATAACCAGGAAAAATGCTAAAATTGGAAGCAGCGAGCTAAATATTTAAGCCACACCAAAGCAAAACAGCATATGGAAGGGACCAACAAGGAAGAAGACCACATTCATAAAGATAACCAAATGACGCCATTTAGAGATCCAAATGAAAAAGCTCAAATAAATATGGGAATATAACTAATGATTGAAAAACAAAAAGGACATACGTGGAATGTACTGGGATTGCAATTTCCTCCTGACCAAAGAAAAGTTTCTGGAATCCCTCAGAACCAGGATTAATGATTCCAGCAACAGATGGCGTTTCCCTTCCTGAAAATTTGAAAAGTACGAAATCAACATTAACCAACACGTTGAAAATTAGTACAAGATTATTGTGTGCATATTTGCCGGTACATTAATTGAGAACTAGAAGCGTAGTACGAACCGCAAAGGAAATCAAAGTCAAGCATGCGTTGGATAGGAAGCTGCTTATAGTTGTAGAACAAAGCTTGTGTAGTTTTGGAGAAAAGTTGTCCAGTAGCCATTTTGCCAAGTCAATTGAGATCTCTGCAAAGTTACAACGTCAGCACAAACAACAATCATCCTTGAACAGATAATTTCTTTGATATGACACACAGCCCTTTAATTTTGAGACAAAAGGCCAAAACAATACATCAATAAATAACTATTGAGCTGACAGCGAAACATGTCATCATACAGTCATTCGAGTGGCACACTATGTATCCAAGTTTGGTATGTGAATTTGTCAGCGAAAACAAAATGGTATATGAAGTATATTATTCAAGCAGCCCCGTCCCCTTACCCACCTGAAATCAACATTACTAAACAATTAAGATCACAATGAACAAAAATACAAACAAGAAAGCTGATACCTTAGTCTAAACAAGTTTCTGTAAATCTTTCCTTCCAAAAGAGAACAAACACAAATGAAGCTAAATCCTACTGAATTTAATCAAACATAAAGACTACACTAAAGTGTAAAATATTAGCAAAGTAAACTAGTTCTACAAAGATTACTGAATGAATGGGGAAAGAAATGACACAAACAAGCAATGAGAAGGTGAGTGCAAAATCAAAATCAACTACACCTGTAAAATTAGTTGGGCGTAGGATATATGGATCAAAATTACATTCCCAGTATAAAAGAAAGATCAGATCTTTAATACGCAAAACAAATCAAAAGAGTGCACCTGTTGTCCTCTCAGAAAAGACATGTAACAAGTACTAATGGGGGTTAAAAGCAGATCCAATATTTAAAAGCTTTAGAAAGAGTCGGTGAAGAACAAATAAATAAAAGCATATGTATACGTATGTATGTATAGGAACCTCGGAAATATCGAAACAACTGAAACAAGAGCAAGATTCGATCATTGAAGCACTTTTCACACTAAAAGACATAAAGCCGAATCAAGAATTCAACACCAAACTGTTGGGAAGAAACAAGCAAATATCAAATGGCACGAGAAGGTAATAGCGGAATAAATATACAAGTCCACTATTTAATAACAGGAACAAACTAATTTTAAGCACAAACATATATGGACAGCATTTATATCAATAATAAAATATTAAAACAATCAAAAATAAATTATATGTAAGACACACCAAATTTATACTAACTCCGCCCATAAAAGTTCCACTAAAATCAATAAGAGTTACGACAGTGTTGTTCAAATGGCTACAACATCAACGCTAAATACGGAACAACAATGCATAAAAAATAGCACCAAAACGAGTGAAGAAATGAGAGAAATCACAATAAAAATGAGCTATTGTTCGTGCTTTACAATTGGAGCTACATACCACAAAATCCAATCTTCACCGTTGAAATAGAAGAACCAGATGTTGAGAACCTCCGGTTCAAATTTGAGCATGATCCAACGGTTGACGAAAAGCAAAAAACAATTATTTGAAGTGGACTACTGTAGCAGATTTTCAATGTGCGAAAATTAATTTTTCTCTCTCATGGTTTCTCTCTATATGACTTCTATGAATTCAGTCTTGTGTATATGAAATAAGACATAAGTTGATCCTATATATAGTGAGTTTTAGGGCAAAAGTGTACTAGTCCAAATTGGATTGAACTTTATTAATCCAATTTCATATAGGAAGGGAAAACCCAACAATTCTCCCCTCCCGACTATGTGAAAGAAACCATCATCCCGGCGATCAAGCAACAATTCTCAAACTTCCCTCTTGGCAAAGATTTTGTCAACATATCCGAACCATTATCATCAATGTGAATCTTCTCAAGTTCAAGCAACTTAGAATCCAACACATTTATAATTCAATGGTATATCACATCAATATGTTTCGACCTACCATGAAAAGTAGAGTCTTGCCAAGATTAATAGCATTCTGATTGTCGCAATAAAGCACATATCTCTCTTGAGCAAAGTCAAGTTCCTCCTTAAATCTCTGCATACAGAGCAACTTTTTACAAGCTTCAACGGCAGCAATAAGCTCAGTTTCTGTAGTAGATAGAGCAATACATTTTTGCAACCTAGATTGCCAAGACGCAGCTCCCCCTGCAAAAGTAACCAAGTAGCCTGAAGTAGACTTGCGAGTATCAACATCACCGGCCATATTTGAACCAGTGTAACCACAAATAATAGGCTTCCCTGTACCAAAACACAAATCTCATAATCCACTTCACAACATTACAATGCTCTTTTCCTGATTAGAAAGAAAACGACTAACAATACCAACAACATGAGCAATATCTGGTCTCGTACAAATCATCGCATACATCAAACTGTCAATAGCTGAAGCATAAGAAACTTTCTTCATATCTTCCTTCTCATCACACTGGAAGGACACTGCTTCGTGCTCAATTTGAAGTGCATAGCTAAAGGTGTATGGACAATATTAACTTTATCCATGTTGAACCTGCGAAGTACTTTTTGAATGTACTTCTCTTGTGATAACCACAACTTCTTGCCTCTCTGTCACGGACAATCAGCATGCCAAGAATCTGTCTTGCTGGTCCTAAGTCTTTCATGGCAAAAGACTTATTCAACTATTGCTTCAACTTCTGAATTCTGCAAGCATTATGATCAACGACAAGCATGTCATAAACATAAAGCAATAAAATGATAAAGTCACCATCAGAGAATTTTTGCACAAAAACACAATGATCTGAAGAAGTCTTCTTGAAGCCCTGTTGCTCATAAAAGAACCAAACTTTTTGTACCATTGTCTGGGAGCTTGTTTCAAATCATACAAGTTTTTCTTCAATTTGCAAATATAATTCTCTTTTCCTTTGACTTCAAAACCTTTTGGCTGCTCCATATAATTTTTTTTATCTAAGTCACCATGAAGAAAAACAGTTTTAACATTCATTTGCTCAATTTCTAAATCTAGACTTGCAGCTAAGCCTAGAACAACCCGAATGGATGACATCTTCATAACTTGAGAAAATATTTTATCAAAATTAACTCCCTTCTTTTGATTAAAGCCCTTTACAACCAATTTAGCCTTGTATCGTAGAACTGGGTTACCATCTTCATGTTTCACCCTGAAAACCCACATGTTTTCAAAGCTTTTCTGTCTTTAGGAAGCTTAACCAGATCAAATATATGATTATCATGTAAAAATTTAAAATCACCTTTCTTTTTCTTCATTATCCATGGCCTCATAAAAACTTTCAGGTTCTCCCCCGTCAGTTAAGAGTATAAACTCATTTGTTTGAACATGCGATTTAGATTTCTTAAGTTTTTTCGTCACGTTGTGAAAAACCATCAAAACTTTCCTAATTCTTATGCAATCTTACCAAATGAGCAAGTCATAATTCATAACAAAAATTAATACGCGGCTAGAAAGCATTTCTAAAAAATACAACATCAATTGATCGAACTTTAGTTCAATAAAAAAGAAAATTGAACATGAATAGCAATGTAACTACTCTTTAATACAATCCTCTCACTATTTACTTTGGGATTTTAAGTCAGTGCGGGAAAGGGATTTGGAAGATTGGAATAATTTCCCTTAGGGATCCATTTCATTAATCACAATATATATAGTTGTACAGAGGTTAATTCCTAATACAATAAGAATCCTAACTTACCTTAAATGGTTGATTCCTAATACAATAAGAATCATAAGTTACCTTAAATATATATCTATCATAATTACAAAATATATTGTGAATATTCGGAGAATATTTGCTAATACTCCCCCTCAGTCGGAGTGGGAGGAGGCCGAACGCTAAGGCTGGATCGAAAGTCGGTGAAGAGTTGTCTTGGTAGTCCCTTTGTGAAAATATTTGCATACTGATAGGAGGAAGACACGTGTAATATTTTGACCTGACCAAGGGCAACATTCTCTCGCACAAAGTGAATATCCATCTCAATATGCTTAGTTCGCTGATATTGGACCGGATTGTAAGACATATAGATGACAGATATGTTGTCATAATAGACTATAGACGCCTTTCGCAGTGGACACTGGAGCTCCAAAAGAAGATTTTGAAGCCAACAGATCTCAACAACGACATTAGCAACTCCGCGATACTCTGCTTCATCACTCTAATGGGATAGTGTGGCCTGCCGTTTGGCGGACCATGAAATAAGATTATTCCAAAGAAATACACAGTAGCCTGAGGTGGAGTGACGTGTGTCTGGGCATCCTGCCCAATCTGCATCCGTGTAGGAGAGTAACTTGGTTGGGGCAGAGGGGGTAGAGATGTAGTCTAAAGTTCAGTGTTCCCTTAACGTATCTGATAATACGTTTGAGGGCCGCAAAATAGGACTCTCGAGGGTGGTGCATAAACAGACATATCTACTGAACGACATATGCAATATCAGGCCTAGTGAATGTAAGTTACTGAAGGGCACCTGCAAGACTCCGATATATAGTGGGATCAGAAACTGGCGCACCCTCATTGGCACTGAGCTTGGATTTCGAGTCAACCGAAGTTGGCATAATTTTACAATTTGTCATCTTAGCCCTGTACACTATCTCTTCTGCATATTTGCACTGACATAAAAACATAGTAGCTGCAGATCTGGTCACTGATATACCCAAGAAATAACTCAGCTTGCCCAAGTGAGTCATAGCAAATTCAGTTTTGAGTAGAGCAATGATTTCATTCTTCAAACCGTCAGATGAGGCAGTAAGAACAATGTCATCCACATATAATAACAAATAAGCAGTGCTGCTACCTCGATGAAAAGTGAAGAGAGAGTTATCACATCTGCTACATATAAAACCGATCTGTATAAGATACCTAGCAAAACGATCATACTAAGCGCGGGGTGCCTGTTTCAAGCCATACAATGACTTTCTGAGACGATATACAAACTGCGGGACTACCGAATGAACAAAGCCAGAGGGCTGATGCATGTACACAGTTTCTTTCAAATCCCCATGAAGAAATGCATTCTTGACATCAAGCTGATGAATCGGCCAATGCATGCCCATAACAATACTGAGAACAGTCCGAATAGTGGTCGGTTTAACATCCGGGCTAAATGTCTCACCACAATCAATACCCTCCTGCTGATTAGTGCCATTAGCAACTAGTCTTGCCTTATACCGCTCCAAGTCACCACTATTTTTGTACTTATGACGAAATAGCCACATACACCGGATAACATTCACACCATCCGGTCTAGGTACCAAATCCCAAGTGTTCCGCTTGATTAAAACATTAAATTTCTCACACATGGCCGCATTCTAATTAGGGTCCAGTTTGGCTAATTTTGGATTTTTTGGAATGGGGTGATAAGGTGTGTGTGGAGAGGTTGAAGTGCACTTTGGGTTTGAAAATTCCGTGTTGGGCACGAATTTCCATGCGGTGGGTAGGAAGTAGTGTTTGGACTGGGTTATGGGGCAGCTGGCTTACGGGTTCTGGAGGCAGCAGTGGTTGCACAGCGATATGTTGCGGCTGACTTGCTGGTTCTAGGGGGTATTGGCTGGTCTTGGGTTGCTGGCTGGTCGAGAAACAGTGGGTGGGTTAGGTGACGCAGTGGAGTCGAGCAGTAGGAGGTTCTACCGAGAGATAAGAGGTGTTTGGTCGGCGACAACACCGGACATTATTGGTGATGACGGAGCTGCTGGTGCAGTCTTTGTCGGAACAGGAAGCTGCCGGTGACACACTGACTGGATTAGAGGAGACAGCGGAGACTCATCGAGAAATGTGTAATCCGTGGTTTGGAATTTTCAGAGATTTGAAAATGGATAGGTTGCCTCGTCAAATGTGATGTGACGTGAGATAATGATTTTACGAGTGGCTATGTCATAGCACATGTAACCCCTATGGTTGGGTGAGAAACCGACGAAGACACATGGTGTGGTGCGTGGGGCTAGTTTGTGAGATGAAGTGGAGGCCAGGTTGGGGTAGCATAGGCAACCGAAGATGCGGAGTTGGTCATAGGAAGGGAACCTATGGTATAAGATTTCAGTTGGGGTCTTGTTTTGGAGAGTGCTGGTTGGTAAAATATTAAGGAGGTATTCTACCATTTTAACAGCGTAGACCCAGAATGACGGTGGAAGACTAACATGATATAGAAGGGTACGAACCCTGTTATTGATGGTACATATAATTCGTTCAGCTTTGCCGTTTTGGGAGGAAGTGTAGGGACAGGAAAAATGAAAAATCATGCCTTGTTTAGAGCAGAAGTTGTGAAATGCCGAATTATTAAATTCACGTCCATTATCACATTGAAATTTTTTATAGATTTTTCAAACTGTGTTTTAATGAATTTTTGAAATTCAAGGAACTTGGCAAACACTTCAAATTTGAACTTTAGTGGGTAGATCCATACAAAGTGTGAAAAATCATCTAATAATACTAGATAGAATTTGTGACCCAAGGAATTGACAACTGGAAATGTCCACAAATCAGCATGAACAATATCAAATGGAGAAAAAGTAACACTGTTGGATGACATAAATGGAATACGAGTATGTTTGTCAAGTGGGCAAGAAAAACAGTGTTGGGCAAATTTCTCATTATTACATTGAATACGCTTATTAGTCCTAAGAATATTAAAAATAGGATCTCCTGGGTGTCTGAGTCTGTTATGCCAAGTTGACGGAGAGATAACAGCAAGGGTGACGTGTGAATGAGTTCTGACATCGGAAGATTGAGTGAAGGGGTAGAGGTCTCCCACACTATTGCAGCGCGTAAGAATTTTCCCCGTATTGAGATCCTTCACAGAAAAACCAAAATGGTCAAATTCGACAGACACAGAATTATTGCTAGTGAATTTTCTAACAGAGATTAAATTTTTAATGATGTTGGGTGTGTAAAGGAGATGATTTAGGGAGAAAGGCGGGTGGGGATGTTTAGTATGTATGTTACCGTAACCTTCAATTGGAATGCGATGACCATTGCCAACAGTAATAAATTGAGGACACTTTAATCGAAGTATTTGAGGTAAGTTACATGATGATCGGGTGAGGTGAGATGTGGCTCCGGTGTCCATGTACCAATTATCATCGGGTTGTTGAAGGTTCACGGTGCTGAAGGCCTGGCCCAAATCGGTGGGGGCCAAGTTGTTGCCTTGCGAGTGCTGCTGGACCGAGACTATGTGGGCCTGCTGCTGCTGCGGGTAGGCCTGCCTGTTGGCTGGGGCGGAGCCCAATAGACCGAGTGACCAAGCAGCCTGCTGGAACTGGGCCCCTGCAGTTGGGTAGGGGCATGCAGGTGAGGCCCAGTTCCCTTGATTGGGCCATAGTGGTTGTTGTCCAGGCCACGAGAGATAGGGAGCAGGAGTTGGGCCTGATTGTTGGTTGTGGTTTCCCTTGCCGCGACCTTTCCCTTTATTGTTGTTACTGCGGCCTTTGCCGCCACGCCCTCCATCGCGGGACTGCAGTTGTTGGTGGTCTTGCGGTGGTGGCTAGGTGGTGTTGGTCGCCGGTGGTGTCATGCCGTCAACGGCTAATGCCTTGTGATTGTACTCCTCTTGTTTAGCACGGCGGGTCTCTTCTAACAAAAGTTGTGAACGTGCTTTGTTTAAACTTGGGATGGGGTCGACATGTTGAATCATCGTTGCGAGTGTATCATATTCACCTTTCGGTAAACCAGCAACTAGTTGAAGCACCATCTTGGTTTCTGACACAGAAGTTCCTACGTTGGAAAGTTGGTCAGTTATGAGTTTCATTTGTTTACAATATTCGGGCATGTTGTTAAAATTCTCGAGACGTGTATTGTTGAACTGCTCTTTCAAATACACGGCCCGAGTATTTTTATTATCCTGAAAAATTTCTTCTAGCCGGACCCAAAGTTCACGTGCCGTAGCACCTGTTTTCATGATAGTGCACAACAAGTCTTTAGAGATGGTGCCGTAGATCCATTGTTTGACGATGACGTCAAGGCGACACCAGGTTGAGTCTGCAACATCGGTTGAACGAGGAACAGAATCATCAATATGATCGAGCACATTGTATGCACATGCATGAATATAGAACAGTTCTATCCATATGGAATATTGACAGTCTTCTTGGAAGTGGGGCGAGACATGGTGGCAAACTTGTTGCCGCCGGCCGAGAGGAAGGGAATTTTGGGTGGTGGTCGGCCGAGAGGAAAAGAGTAGGGATTAGGATTTGGCTCTGATACCATGTAAGATTGGAATAATTTCCCTTAGGGATCCCTTTCATTAATCACAATATATATAGTTGTAATACAATAAGAATCCTAACTTACCTTAAATGGTTGATTCCTAATACAATAAGAATCATAAGTTACCTTAAATACATCTATCATAATTACAAAATATACTGTGAATATTCGAAGAATATTCGCTAATAGGATTGAGTCCCAATGAAAAATGAATTTTATCTTGGACAATTATATCAAATACAATATAAAGTCGATCAATTGGTATATATCTACTAATTTAGGGATTTGTTTTCAAAATATAAACTTATGAGTTAGATTTTATATTTTAAAAAAATGATATCATGATTTAGAATCTCAAATCACACATTTTTGGATGATTGAGGATTTCAAATCATGACATAAAGTTGAAGTTGAGATTATATATAAATTACATAAACAAATAATAATTTGAAATATGAAATCATTAATTGAATACGCATGTCCAAACGCCACCTTATTCTTTATCGCCTTTCATTTTAACCAACCATTCAGCAGATAAATTAGGGGAAGAAAGAAAGAGAGTCTAATATTTTAATCAATAATTATGTAATGCATCATAGGAGTATCATATTTGCTTTTTCAATTTATGACAGCTATATATTACATTCTTAACAATTTCATGAAACATATTCATGTTATATACCCATTATGTATTGTAGCTGTATAAGAGTCCGTGAAGAACACTTAATATTTCATGCTTAATTTTCATGCACTTTTTTATGAATTTTTGAATTAAAACGCTCACAGTAAAACCTCTATAAATTGATACTCGATAAATTAATAATTTCTCTAAGATAATATTTTTTTCCGATCTCGACTTGGGCCAGTTGATAAATTAACAAATTTCGATAAGATAATATATTTTCAAAAAAAATCCTATGTAAATATAGGGTCCTATTAATATCATAAATTAATAATTATATAAACGTACACAAATATAATTAAGACAATTTACTGAAATATGATTCTAGTGTTGTTTGTTTTTTTCTTAAAATTGAAATCTAGTTGGAGTTCATCTCTAACTTCTCTTATTGCATCCAAAATTTCTGGTGTTGTGTTATCAAACTGCACCAAAAAATTGTGAAGAGTTCTAGACGCGATAAGTGATTCCTTACGCGTAACTGGTTCCAAAGGTACTGTATCGTCTCCAACTTCATCATCTGTATCATTTTCAAGGATAGTAGTCACAATTTCTCTAAGCTCTGGACTTCTGAACATGTATCATTTTCACCCGGGTAGTCAAATAGGCTATTGACATCCGTTTTCAAGGATGGTAGCCACAACTTATCTATTTTTTCCCTTATAGGCTCCAATTTCTTCTCCATGTCTTGTATATCAACCG
Source organism: Anisodus acutangulus (assembly GCA_029783415.1). NCBI lineage: Eukaryota > Viridiplantae > Streptophyta > Magnoliopsida > Solanales > Solanaceae > Anisodus > Anisodus acutangulus. The sequence goes on from CM056489.1 coordinate 24,717,272, forward strand.
AACCACTCTCTTCGAAACGATGAAATGACTTGATACCGTGTCGTAGCTTGAATTTCTCAAGCCAACCTTGAGAAAATTGGTGCTCAGAATCTTGTTGAGGGTATACAAGTTTCATTGTATCTCTTGCCTTCTCCAAAATTAGCTCTCTGGTCATATTCACACGATCTTGGTACTGGAGAAACCACTCATAAATAACCTTCTCCATATCTAGAAATTTTGATGGTTTGTGCCGCTTGATATCCCTTCCTCTTTCTAGGTTGGCTGAAAGATACTCAGCTGATCGTTTGAGTGTGTTTGAGATTGTACCTTGACTAACTTTCAAATGAAACTTTTGTTCAAGCCACAACTGCAAATCTTTTGAGTGCATGTCGAATGATCTCTCTTGTACTCACATAATTCTTTGCGTATTTGATCCGTCATTGTTGATTTCGTGACACCTTTTAGATAAGGAGCCATTGTTGGGTGTGGTTTCAAGAAATTTTCTATTTTGTTTATAGTATTTTCTGTCACCATCATACATTGAATGTTTTTAGTAAAAATACAATGAATAATACTTAATTATTAAGAAACAATGAACATTATTTATTAGTTTTCATTATGTAATTCAATTACGTAATATGATACATGATTTTTTCTAAGATACAATATTTTTTGATGTAATCAAAATTTAACTTCAATAAATTACAAAACTCTCTTTAAATTAATAAATATTAATTTATCGATTAATTAATATCTCTATAAAATAATAAAATATCATGGTCCCAACAATATTAATTTATAGAGGTTTTAATATATATGCACCATAAGGCATATACTTTCATATTTATATTAGGCGTAGCAAAACAGACTAATATTGCTAAATATTATTATGGTATATTGGTTCAAGGAGTAACTAGTAAAGTTGTTGCCATGTGATCAGGAGGTCATATGATCAAGTCGTGGAAATAACCCCTTGCAGAAATGTGAGGTAAGACTGCGTACAATAGACCCTTGTGGTCCGACCTTCCCCAGACCCCGTGCATAGCGAAAGCTTAGTGCACCGGGCTGCCTTTTTTATTTTTTATTATGATGGTATATTTTTCTTTTTCCCAATATTGGATTTATTACCAAGCTTGTGGTGTACGGCTGTACGAATGCAATTTCTTAATTAGGTATATTTTTTATGAACATCCGATCATAATTTTGCTATATATGTTCCTTTTATATTAATCCTAGACATGTTTAATGATTTTTTCTAATTAAATACTAAATGAATATAATACTAAAATAAAAACAGAAAAGACCCGCAAGAATATATTATACACAATATATATATTTATAGTGTATATACAATAACAACAACTTAACTCATTATATTTCCACACAGTGGGGTCTGAGAAGGGTAGAGTGTACCAAACTTCTCGAAATCTAGTTATCTCTACCCCCCCCCCCCAAGTTTTAGGATTTATTGGGACAATCTTTCTTTCTAAGTAACAAAGATTTAGTACCTCCCCGTCTCAAATTATTTATCGCTTTTTTTATTTATACGTCCCTTAAAAAATATTAACTAGGAGGGGTGTTTGACCAACTTTACCCTTATTTTATGTGTCGTCTTCATTAACTATGGGTAAAATAGAGGGAAAAAATTATTAATTATGCATTAAACTTCTCAAATGATAAATAATTTGAGATAACTATTTTTAATAATCACGAAAAATAATTTGAGAAGAAGGGAGTACATCAGATTGTCCTTGTAAGATGAATCCGAAGTTGCCTTTATTTTTGTAATTGAGTACGTATAATCATTTTGATTAGATTTACTCCTATACACCAGTTGTTTCTTTGTCCAAGTCCAACACCAAATAGCCATAATACACCTAATGGATAGGGTCGATCCAAATGGTACAATTTATAGGAGGAGTTAGTTCAATTTGTTGTGGTAGGACTTACATGTTAGTTTGGGGGCTATGCTTAAAGTCTAATTTAAGTAAAGATGAAGTTAGAGAAAGAGAAGAAATTATGCAAAAAAAGATAAATGAAAATAGGAACTCCATTAACAACGTTGATTAAAGATGAGTCAAAATTAATCAGACTTATGGGAAGAAACGTCTATGCGTGTTGTTTTCTAGTTACGATGGATTAAGACATATTTAAAATTTAAAAATATTCGACGAAGCAAATGATGCTTTGAAAATAAGAAGAGAATACTAAAGGAGATAACAAAGAGATGTAAACTTTTAACTTCTATACGATGCTATTGTTTAATTTAATTGTTGAAAAATTTGTAAGTACTTGTTATAAATCATACTAATTGAAGGTTATTTTTTATATTATAAAAATACATGCAATAACTCTATTCACTTCTAATCCTTGATTTAAAGATAAAGGGCTTTAATGTCTCTTTTAAATGGTGAATGGAATATTGTTTATCAACTCAAAAGGTTATAGGGATTAAGTGAACACAAAACTCATCTACTTGCATACTGAACGCCTCCCAAATTCTACTCCGATACAAAGTTTCAGTACTTTTAGCCACCAAAAATTAATGAATTTCTTACTGGTCAAATACTCAAATGCATATATATGGTGTGGTCATAATAGTAGTGCTATAGTATTCATATATGGTAGTAAATGTCAGGCTCTTAGAAGCTATCAATTTGCAGCTAAATTGCGGAAAGCAATTTAATTTGGGTAGGTTATCCTCGAAAAGATGATCAAATTAATTTAGTCAGCTTTTCAAATGTTAAAATCAAATCAAATCAAACTAATTAAGTCGGTTTTTCATTGCTTTGATTTTTGTCGGTTTTGTCGGATTTTTTGTCATTTTTTATTTAAATATATGACAATATCCAAGCACATATTAAATTGACTATTAACAAACAAATTTTCTTTGAAACATATTATGTTATATTATATATTCTCTATAATAACATTTCGTTATAACAATAAAAAAAAGTATCAGAATAAATAATATTATTATAGAAAAATTTAACCAATTAACCCCTGAATATTCCAACCTAATTTTTGCTAGAAGTTGGTGTCGCTTGCTTTTGGTTAACCCATGCCTCCTAGGCTGAAGTCCTATATATGCTACTATTCTTATCAGTCACCTAAGTCTTGTGGCCAAAAATAAGTAAACATTACTAAAAAAAAGAAGACATGTGAAATCACTTTGTTCAATTAAATAGAATGATCTCACAATCTCCAATTATAACTAGGCTTTCGATAAGTAGAAAAATAGCATTAAATTGTACATCCAATACTTGAGTGTAAAGAAGAAAAGGCCAAAAATCAGTAGTGGTTGACAGTAACATCAAGCTTAAGAATGGCTCTCAAATTAGGAATATCAATAAACTGAGTTGTCATTATACCATAACCTCTCACAAATCTAAAATAGCCAGTCCCTGAGACAATTGAGAATTCCCTTTCTTTCATTGCAAAAAGATCAGCACCTTGAATCTCCAAAGTACTCCCTTTGAATTCTCCATCAGTGAAAATAACAGAGAACATTAAGTGCAGTCCTTTGCCATCCAACTGTGAATTTATGTACATGCCTTGGGCTCTACCAATCACTTTGGACTTTGGATCTGGACCTTCTGTTACTGGATCATCCACTGCAACCATTGTCCCAAAATGAAGAACACTTGTTTGTGGCCCATCTTTTCCTGCCACAGTGATTGCAGATGTGTCATGCCCACTTAAATAGTCATGAACATAAAACACAACCTTTGTTTGCTTTGGCTGACGCTTGGGCAAGTTGAAAGCCCAGTAGAGAAGTGGCAGTGCAAGTAATGGCAACAAAGAAGTATGTGGAATGGCCATTTAATTTTCCTTGTGGGGAAAACCTTAATTTTGAGATGCACAATATAATGATGTGAAAGATGCCTATCTGGTGAAAAGGATTTTTAGCATAGGAAAATGACAAGGTCATTACTTGGGTATCTTTGGGTTCTTAAAATACTTACTATATTAGTATTTTGTTTGAGGTTCTGTTTAGTTTACTAAGGGATTTTGTGTCACTTTGTCGTATTAACATATAAACAACAACAACATGATCTGGGGAGGGTAGAGTGTAGGCAGACCTTACCTCTACCTTGGTAAGTAGAGAGGATATTTTCGAAAAACACCCGGCTCAAAAAAAAGCATAAGCACCAGCAAAAGCAAGAGAAACGATCAGACCCGGATAAAAAATTTAAAGCAGTGTGAAAATGAGAGTAACAAAAGCGAATAAGCCATGATAAAACCTTCTGAAAAAAGAAGCAATAACTAACACAAGCAAATAAGATAAAAATGTCGTATTAACATATGTTGATGGCAATTTTAATTTTATCTCCTCGAATGACAGAAATAAAGTGATAATGTAATGTTATGCATTGCTTTGATGATTTGACAAACATGTACGAGGAACCATTTTCATCTTTAGAGGGCCAATTTCTGTCGATGCAAGTCAACTCTACACATGTAAAGCTGCTAACACAGTGGCAGTATCGCAGTACTACTACAGAGTTATTGCGGCCTTTCCATTGGTCCAAGGTTTAAGATTTTGTCACTTCCTTCACATCTCATATATATACAACAAGTTAAGGAGTAAACACATAATCTTGCAAATTCAAATTGTTCACACTTTCATCTGCAAGTCACCGTGTTCATCAGAGCTCCAGTCAAGACCAAAGCTGCAACAAACTGAAGGACCAGTTTTCTCACCAATGAAGATGTTTAAGTCCTAGATTTGTTGAATCTTTGTTTCTTTGTTCTTGAACTTGTAAACCTACTTTTCATGTAAGAAGTTATTTGTAGGTCGGTTATTTTCTCAAGTCTTTGAGTTGTTTACTTGGCCAGAGTTAGTGAAGGTGTGTCTTTGCAATAGAGGTGTTGTATAGAGCTTGCAATAGAGTTATTGTAAGGGGAGAGAATTAAAAATTTAATTCCAAGGTTGCAAGAGGTTGTAATTTAAACATTGCTCAGTTTTGGTGAAGTTTAGGGAAAATCCTACTACGATAGGTCGTGGTTTTACTCCCTTGAGCAAGGTCGTTTCCACGTAAATATCATATTTTATTTACTTACTGCTTTGGCTAAGGCAATAGTTAGAGAACCCATTTCTCTACACTGTTTGGTGGACTCGCATAACATATCAATTGGTATCAGAGCAAGAGGTTAACACCTAGAAATGATATTTTTCATGGCTGCTCCACCAAACCTGGAAGAATGACAATCTACCACAAGACCAACAAGATTCAATGGAAAATACTATGGATGGTGGAAGACAAGAATGCACGATTTTATCATGGCTGAGGATTCTGAGTTATGCAACATTATTTGTGATGGTCCTCATGTTACCATGAACACAGATCTGGAAGGTGTCCCAACAATTGAAAAGTCAATAAAGGAGTATAATGATGCTAATAGAAAGGCAGTAGAGAAGAACTTTAAGGCAAAGAAAATCTTTGTTTGTGAAATCGGACCAGATGAGTACAATCGCATTTCAGCATGTCTAACTGCAAAGGAGATATGGGAAGCTCTTCAAACTGCTCATAAAGGAACATGTCAAGTGAAGTAGTCCAAAATAGACATGATCACTACCAAATATGAACTTTTTAAAATGAAAGAGGGTGAGTCCATTCAGGACATGCACACCAGGTTCATCTTCATAATCAATAAACTTCCTTCTCTTGGTGAAGCCATTAAAACCAACAAGCTCATTCGCAAGCTTCTTAGTGTTCAAATGATGAAATGAGAGAGCCAAAGAAAGAAAAGAGTTTGGTTCTCAAGGCTGTTAAGAGTGACTCGAGTGGTGATGAGTCAGACATGACTTACCTCACTTGGAGATTTCAGAAGATGGTTCAAAAAATTGGTGGGTTCCAAAGGAAAGGAAGCACAAGCAAAAACCCCAAAGGAAATGCCTATTGTCACAAGTGCAGAAAGCCTGGACATTTCATCAAATAATATCCTCTCCACAAGTAAGACTATTACAATAACAACTCTGGAAAAAAAAGCAAAGAGGAACCAGGTTCCTAAAAAAATCAAAAGAAGAGATGCAACTGCTAATGTGGTGAAGCAAGCTCTGGCTGCTTGGAGAGATACCTCTAGTAAATCTGAAAACGAAGATGAGCAAGAAGATATATCTATGATGGCCATTGATGACGGGCCTTCAACATATGAGTCAATATTTACACTCATTGCCAAATCTGATGTTGAAGATGACAATGAGAAAGATGAGGTAATTTTTCTTGATGTTAAAAAACTTGAAAAATTACTCTTAGAAAAAGTTGATATCATTAGCAAATGTGTTAATTGATTCTTATCATAATCTCATAAAGGAGAAGGATGTTCTAACAGAAGAATTTGGAGAAACAGAACAAGAAAAAGATGACATGGCTGATAAGATCATAAAATTGAGAGCACATGTTAAGGAAGTGTCTAGAGAAAATTCCATAGTTAGAAGTCAATCTAAAAAATGGATGGACACTCATTCTAAAGGAAAGAATGTAGGCAGTGAAATTCAATTTGAGCTTAAAATGAGCTCAAAAAGGTCAAAATGAATCTTACTGCTGAACTTGAAAAGAATAGGAAACTTTAAGAAGATCTGAACAGGGTGAAAAATGATCTTAAAAAGTCACTTCGCTAGACCTGATCCTCTTAGGTAATTGTGTCTATCTACAAGAGTAACACGAGTGGTAGGGAAGATGTTGGATTTTAAAAGGCAAAATCTGCCTATAATCCACACAATAAGTACGTCACCAATCATGATAACTGGCTATGCACTCAATGTGGTCAAACATACCATTATAAAAATGCATGCAAAACCAAATTCAAGATGTTAAGAAAAATATGAAACTTGTTGAAAATGAGTTTAAAAAGGGGGGACCCGGTCCCCGAAGGAAGAAATCTGGTCTACCTACTTGGACTAGAAGAAGTCTCATTCATCCTTTTTACCATCCCAAGGGACCCAAACTGATTTGGGTTCCTAAGTCTAATTAGTGATTCCGTTTGCAGGCTGAAGTGAGAGGAAACAGTAAAAAAAGGTATATAGATAGTGGCGGCTCAAAGTATATGACTGGAATAATTGAGGATTTTCTCTCACTTAAATCCTTTCAAGGAATGAGTGTGTCTTTTGAAAATGGCAAGAAAGGATACATTTAAAGTTTTCTTCAATTCCTTTGTCGCAGATTTGTGAAACACTCAGTAAGTTGTATTTTAACTCATCCACATAGTACACATTTTCAATTGTATGGAAGAGTGTCTTGCCAATTTCTCTCACTTAAATCCTTTCAAGGAATGAATGTGTCTTTTGAAAATGGCAAGAAAGGATACATTTTTGGCGTGAGAAAAATTGGCAAGACACTCTTCCATACAATTGAAAATGTGTACTATGTGGATGAGTTAAAATACAACTTACTGAGTGTTTCAAAAATCTGCGACAAAGGAATTGAAGAAAACTTTACTTCTGCGACATGCACTGTCACAAACATTAAAGCTGAGAAAGTGGTTCTGATTGCAAGAAGATTCAAGAACATTTATGTGGCTGATTTTGAGTCTTTAAATGGGAATGATCTAACTTGTTTCAGTGTCTTAGATGATGATATTGAACTATGGAACAGACGACTTGGACATGCAAGCTTCTCACTTCTGAACAAACTGGTGGCGAAGGAACTGATTCGTAAGCTGCCAAAAACCAAGTCTTAAACCACAATGTGTGTGATGTATGTGTAAAAGGGAAGCAAGTCAGATCATCCTTTAAACCAAAGAAAGTTGTGAACACCTCTAGACAACTTGATCTTCTTCATATGGATCTTTGTGGACTAATGAGGATTCCAAACAGAGGAGGGAAGGAGTACATCTTCATTATTGTCTATGACTACTCTAGATTTACATGGACTTTGTTTCTTAAATCTAAGGATGAAACATTTCCTTTGTTTGTTGCGTTTGTGAAACAAATTCAAGTCAAGCTAGGGAACCAGATTGTGAGTATCAGGTTTGATCATGAAACTGAATTTGATAATGCAAAGTTTGACGAATTCTATGTTGAGAATGATATAAGTCACAATTTCTATGCACCAAGAAAACCTCAACAAAATGGCATAGTAAAAAGGAAAAATATAACTCTTGAAGATATGGCTAGAACTATACTAATAACCAGTGGTGTATCTAAGAGTTTTTGGGCTGAAGTTGTCAACACTGCATGTCATTTGATAAATAGGTGAATGATCAAGGCTTTGCTCGAGAAAACTCTATACGAACTACTCAATGGAAGTAAGCCCAAACTAACTTACCTACGAGCTTTTGGGTGCAAATACTTTGTCCTCAACAATGGTAGGGAGGCTCTGGGAAAATTTAATGCTAGAAGTGATGAGGGTATTTTTCTTAGATATTCATCACACAGCAAGGCTTATAAAGTATTCAATAAGAGAACTCAATATGTTGAAGAAAGTGTGCACGTAATTTTTGATGAGTCAAATGTGCTTGGTGAATAAGGCAAGTGAGATGATAAAGCCGAAGATAAAAAAAATCAAAGGTTCCTGACGAGGCCATTGAAATCTCAAATAAAAAGAGGAATCTGATGAGTCTGGTCAAGGAAGATGATGATGCAAAGTCTCTAAGAAATATGTAGGGACCTGGTGCCTCCTCTATTTCTCATGAAGCTAAACGCCAGGTCACTGAAACTGTATCAGCTACCCCAGGGTCTGATCAAATCAATAATGGAGATCCAACCAATATTGAAGAGAATGATAGAGTATATTCTGGGGAACCTGGGTCATCAAACCCTCAAAACATTAATCAATCTGAGGTATACGTTTCAAATTGGAAGCACAAGGAATCTCATCCATTACATAATATGATTACTCATTTGGAGTCTGGTATTCAAACCAGATCCAAGGTAAGAAATATGTTTGCCTTCTCAACCTTTTTGTCTCAAATTCAGCCTAAGAATATCAAAGAAGCTATGAAGGATGCTGACTAGATTGCAGGCATGTAAGAAGAGTTTCATCAGTTTGAAAGAAACAAGTTATGACACCTAGTACCCAGATCTTCTGACAGAACTATCACAGGGACCAGGTGGGTATTTCACAACAAGCTTGATGAATTTGGAAACACTACCAGAAATAAGGCAAGACTGGTGGTTCAAGGATTTAATCAAGAAGAAGGAATTGCCTATGATGAGACCTTTGCTCCAGTTGCTAGAATGGAGGCAATCAGAATTCTCATTGCCTTTGCATCTTATATGGTTCAAATTGTTCCAAATGGATGTAAAAAGTGCTTTCTTAAATGGTTATCTGAAGGAGGAGGTCTTTGTCAAGCAACCTCCTAGATTTGAAGATCGTGAGCATTCTAAGCATGTTTAAAAGCTTGATACGGCCTTGAATGGCTTGAAGCAATATCCTAGGGCCAGGTATGAGAGGTTGTCAAAATTCCTTCTTGAAAATGGTTTCAAATGGGGGAAAAATTGACAACACTTATTTTTGAAGAAAATAGGGAGAAACCTGTTAATTGTTCAAGTCTATGTTGTTGATATCATCTTTGGTGCCACAAATGATTCCCTATGTGAGGAGTTTTCAAAGCTCATGGGAAGTGAGTTTGAAATGAGTATGCTGGGTGAGCTAAACTTCTTTCTAGGGCTACAAGTCAAACTAACTTCAAAAGACACTATGATCAGTCAACAGAAGTACATCAAGGAACTGCTGAAAAGGTTTGAAATGGAGAATGGTAAAACCATGGATACTCCTATTGCTACTCGAATGGATGTAAATGAATCTGATTCTCCAGTGAATGAAACTATGTACAAGGGTATCATTGGATCTTTGCTCTACTTTACCGCAAGTAGACTGACATTGTATTTAGTGTTGGTCTGTGTGTTAGATTTCAATCATATCCAAATGAGTCTCATCTGAAGGCTTCAAAGAGAATTATGAGGTATCTTAAAGGGACTCTAGACCTTGTCCTCTTCTATTCTTCAGGTGATAATTTTGACCTAGTTGGTTATGCTGGTTACTTGGTGGATTTAAATAGCACTTCTGGTATGGCCTATTTTCTAGGATCATTGTTACATTTCACTTTTACGCGGAGGCATAAAAGCTAATAAGAGGTTGTTGGTGTTCTAATTGGATATTTAATTTTAGAGTCGCCACCTAATTTATAGGTAAATTAAGAAAACCAACTTAAAAGGGTTTATTCAAAACTTGGTGGAAAATCCTCTTTAAACCAGAGTCGAGGTAAGGGTTCTGGTGATCCCCTGGGGAAGGTGTTAGACACCCCGGTATTAAGGATTCGTAGAATACGGTTGACCTTCAAGTTCCATAGCATGTTTATTGTTATAAATTGCTCAAAAATGTTTACTTCCCGCAAAAGTCATTAACATGTCATTTATTTTATTTCAAACTCATAAAAGGGTTTTGAAAATCAAAGAGTTAAATTCCGTCTAAAATAGTTCGTATAGGGGTAATTTGTCAGTCCATTTCAGACTAAAGTACACTCAAAGTTAAGTTTGAGTAGAACTCCATTATTCTTAGTCCAATGGTTGTCCAAATATTCCTTATACATTTTCTTTTAAAATCTTTTAAAATAATATAAGGTTTTAGAAAAAAATATAAGTTTTCCTTTTAAATACTATTTGAAGGTCAACTCATATTCCACACCCCCAAAATCAAATACCTCAACTCAAGTCTTTAAGGTTTGATTTATTTAGAAATCAATTTAATGAGGCCTGCTCCAAAATAGTTTCGACAAAGTCTTATAACTTGGCCCATTTTTTTCATGAAAATTAACCTTTTGAGATCTATTTTAAACAAGTATCAGCTCATTTTCTCTTTTAAAGAAACAACCCAGATTCGTAAAGTCAGTCGGCCTGCTTTGTCCAAAAAAAATAAAGCAGTCCAAATAGTTTAAGTTTTAAAATCAGTCCAAGTTTGATCTTTTCAAAATTATTCCGTTTCTCAAAAACTGTACGAGTCATTTTAATCCATTTTAATATTGATTTTATGACAACCCTAATCTAAACGATGTACGTATCGTTTTGCCTACCCTAGGTGATAACCATAGTGATTCTAATAATTTTGTTAAAGTATGCATTTATACAAATATTACATACAATATATAAATATTGAAATGGAAAGAGATAAGTTTACGCTGGTGGGCCTACCGAAGCCCACCAGTTGGCTATTTTCATGCATAGTTGGGCCTTCAATGCGTAGCTATGCGATCGGACTCGATAGAAATTAGTTGGGCCTTTGACCCAACTGGCTTAAGAAATACGGAGGCCCATAGGGGCCCGTCCCAGTGCACGTGGAAGGAAAGGAAGGAGGGAAAAAGAGAATACAAGTTAGAAGGTATCTAAACTTATCTAAATATAATACACGTAATTTTAACTGAACACGAATATTGCCAAAGATATACAGTAACTGATACAACATATATTTCCATACATTAATTTTAGGAAATATGTATTAACTGATAAAGCATCATAAAATTCCCTAAACAAGCAATTAGATGCATCCCACACTCAAAAAAAGTGCCAAAGAGATATAGTAACTAGGCTTAGCCCATTTGGAATTCATAGGCAGTGTATATAAAAGACAGACAAGGGAGCTGAGCTTAGTCCAATCCCGACGATCAGTCGAAGGAGATAGAGGAAAGTAACAAAAATGGGCCAGGCCCAACAGTCATTTGCATATTGATTTCCTAAGTGATATACATAGGGATCTACTTGCCTTATATATATGGTATACTGGGTATACACGATATATATATATATGTTGTATATACCCATATATATTCACCATACCCTTCCAACCCCACATATAAAACAAAAAATCATAGAAGACCAAGTCAAAACCATACACCACATGCATATATCATCATTCCTAATTTAGCATTCCCCAGAACTTAGCATTTAGAACTCGCAAACTAGTAACATGCAATCATTGGGATGTTTGAACTTTTGTTTAAACATAAATATGTTCTAGGGAAAGGAAAGACACACAAGGTCATCATATTCATGTCAATACAAGCAACACAAGCAATATGAAAGAAGGTTGAGATAGGTTTAATATAAAACAAGCCATGTCTAAAGCAATAAGCTATTCAGGATCCTATTAAACAATAGAAACATGACATTAGCATCTTCACCTAACAACCATGCTTTTTGTTAAGTCATTAATTTCCTTAATTAGACTTATTCTTCTTTACTTGAAATAAAGGCAAGCAGACAATTATTATATAGGAACAACAATTAGATGAGTTAAGGTTGAGTGACTTCTTATAGATTTAGTGAAATGACAAGCTCATATTGAGACATGAGGTAACAATTACAGAGGAGAAAAAGTGGGCATTGACTTCATGCATTTGACATCAATTTGTTTCAGACTTGATTTTCTACAACAGTACCTCTATGTCAAGTAAACATGAGATCATCAAGTAAAAGCTCAAAGTTCTCAAACAAAACCTACCCTAACAACACAATACATTACCAATCTCAAAAGAATCAACATGACTCTTGAGAATTGTCACCCCCAACCTTGGGGGATATGGCTGACACGCTGTGTCCTGGGGCCCAAGCATACCATTCCTGATACATGTGACATACTTAACAACACATAGGCCGACAAAGCCTCTGATAAATGATTATCTGAACAAAGACACAATCACCTGCAAGCAGAAAAGGCTCAACCTATACATATATACACAATAAGGCCGACATGTACACAACGGGTCTACTGAAGAGGTCGATAAGGTCACACGATACCACCATACACAAAATGATTGTCTACAATTCTTTAAAGAGTATACCAACAACATCTAGTTGGGACTGGGCCCCACCATACCTAACTATATACATATATACAACTATCATACCTATCAGCCCACTAGATGCTCCAGAAGAAATGAGTGTGACAACCTTCAGTTGAGTCGAGTCATCTACTATGAGGAATTATCTGCATATCTATCTGTACCTGCGGACATGAAATGTAGTGTCCCAAAAAGGGACAACAGTACGAAAGATGTACCGAATATGTAAGGCTTAAACTGTAAACAAGTACATCACTGTAAATAAAACATAAGCTGAAACTATAACTGAATGCATAACTCTAAGGTAGATCAGTAGAAGACAACATGTACTCTGAGTGCCTCTGTGGGCCAAAATATGCATAATGAAGTATAGCCGCATATATATAACATCATAGGCCTTTAGGGAAAGTATTATCAATATCATATTTGTATAAACTACGCAATAGCGTCATAGGCCTCTGTGGGCACTATCATCAATCTCATAGTTGTATACTCGTGTATATAATGACATAAGTCTCTGAGGGAAATATATATATATATATATATATATATATATATATATATATATATAATACATGCATATGACAACCTCTTACGGATTACCGAATACTCTTTTAAACTCGTCAGAGTGACGTAAGGTTGTTACACCTCCGACTCCCTTATGAGGGTTAACACATCACATGTTACTCTTTCAAATGACTCCATAAGAACCATAGATCACATTATTATCTTAGCTTTCAGAAATAATAAGGAGTCGACTTTTATTGACATAAAAAGAGGGTATTGGAATAAAGATGTAACCTCGACAATGGATGGGTACTACACCACAACACATGGATAGAAAAACAACAAATACATTCTTAAGGACTAAGAGTAGAGTGTTTATTAGATTTTATTTCATAATCATCGTTTCAATATTGATCATGCCAAAAAGAAAGAAGTAAGCCTTACATACTTTGTCGTCAAAGCTATTTAAGTTCCACCAGTCCTCGAAAACTCTACGAACGGTTATCTACATTATACAAATGGTTTGCATCAATATCAAATCCATAACTTAAAGGAAGGTTTATTTAGACATTTCATCGAACAACTTGTAGGCAATACTTCATAAGGTTGTTTCTAGTTCAAATTCAACATGTTTCGGCCCAAAAACCTTCACCCTTACTCCTACTCCTTCCTATCATGATATTCATTCTTTTACGACTCCATTTAGTGGCCTAAATCGCGTAAAAACAGCCCATACAACATAACATGGTTCCAAGGTTCATAAACACAAAATTCCTTAAGAATTTTTCATAAATCTTAACTCAACCCTTACACAAGCCTAAGAGTAAGCTAAAGAGTATGAGACTTGCCTCAAATCCATCAGGAACACTCCAATTCTCAGTTTTTTCATGACCCCAAATCCCTAAGTCGTGAGGGCACCTACCATTTTCCACTTCGGTAGGAGAACCCTTCCATTAATCAACCATCCAACAATAGTTAAAGTAAATTAAGCGGAAATAATATAAAGTCTAACTTATGTCATAAATATCAAAGTATGGAAGATGCACATACTAATACAACCCCCAAATGAAAATGGTCTGAATAGCACAAGGGCCACTAATAACATAATATGAATAATACATAAGTCTCAGAATATCAATACTGTCTCAAAATCAAAGTAAGAAAAGTGGATATGAAGAGTCTTCGGGCACCGAACCCATCAACAATGCTCACCCTAAAAGACTCTGCAGCAACCTTGGATTATTCTCGAGGGGTAGAGGTAGAACCAGTTACGTACTCTGCACTCAAAATAATGCAGCAACGTAGTATCCATACAAACATTATGTACCGATAGATATCATAGTCCAACAACAGTTAGCTAACATATGTATAAGAAAGATGCTGAAAGATAGACATGCTCACAAGTAAGTACAAGTAATGTCACAGTCCAAAAGTAATTAGCTGAGTGTATATAATCAAGTCTGAATTCAAATATATGAATGAATGATGAATAAGTATGCAATGCAATGCAGTGGCCACATGAAATATGCGTACATACATGCTCCGGTCATAATAGATCATCATCCCAGCAGTCATGACCCATGGGGGACTTGCGATGTCCATGTACCAGTCACTCCGTATCACACAGCCTAAAGATGACTTTTCCACTGAACACCCCTCTAGCCACTCCATATCACACAACATAGAGATGGCTATGCAATAAAGTATGTCATATGAATCATAAATGTTTCCTTCTCCTTTATCACCGTCATGTCAATCACAAGTCATATAAATATGTTATAGAAATGAGGATGAATGCAATGCAATGACAATATCAAGTGTAACGTATCAATCTCAGTCATGCCACACAAGGACACTTATCATAATATCAGTATCATATTAACTCATTTTCTTTATTCATGAACATGCCAAGATAAGTGAAATACAACTACATCGCACATGAGACATGGCATTATGTACAAGTCCAATAACCACAAAGAGGCAACATTAACCAATCTATGTAATCCATCCCAACTTCATACCCGAAGATTTACATGCTTTCTCCAACAGAATCTAACTACACATACTCTTCGCTAACAAAAGTCTAACCATAAGGTAAGTCATAACCTACCTGCAATGCCGAGTGTGAGTCACGTGAATCACATTTGCGCCTTGCCCTTCCGCGGATCACGGTCGTACTCAAAGTCTAATATTATCAAAGTCTATGTTATAGAAGTAAATTAACAACACCCAAAATATTACACTATACTTCGAACCCAACCCAGCTATGGGAGAAAGGGTAAATAGGCTCATAGGGGTAAAACGGTCAATTCGGAGGTGAAATATCAAATTCAAGGTCCTAGGAGTTCAATCCTACTAATCCCTAGCTAGATAAACTCAAAATTAGGTTAATTTCATCATACAAGCAAAACCCCCAATTTTTGGGTATAAACCCTAGTTTTTCCAACAATCAATTTTATCAAGAAAATGGAAGTTTCAAGCCTAACAGTTATAAATCAGTGAACCCCAAGCTTAGAATAGTAAAACCCACCAATCAATTTCCATTTTAAAGCTTAATCATCAAACAAACCCTAACTAGGTTGAACTCTTCTTCCCAATTAGATTTCTAGGTTGTTTCCACCATTAATTCAACATAAGGAAACTGTGAAGGTAACAAGGTTAAGAAAGCTTACCACAAGAAGAAATCACTTAAGGATGCTTGGAATCGCCCTATGAGTGCTTTGGAGGTGTATTTTCGAAATGAGGAAGTGTAGGGTTTAATGAGACTTAAAAAGCAATTTGAAAATCTCATCATTTGCTACAATGACCAGAGGCCCGCTGCAGTGGACCCGCGCTCACGGATAAAGCTTGTACCTGCGGTCCCAAGCCAAAACTCAAAATGCTCGATGTAGCGGACCCACCATCTATTGCAGCAGTCCCTGTCCGTTGGGGCATACTGAGGCCTGCGCCCAGCGAATACACCAGAAAACTAGAAATTCCATACACATTCAATTTAACCCAAAATGTGATAATCACCTGAGACCTCCCTGACACAAATTAGATATTTACACATATGTAAAAGCACGATATAGAGTCATTCATGGTCTTGAAATTTCCATCAGAGTTCTAATTATATTGGTCAACCTTCAATGGACTAAACTAATTTTCCAACTGATAGCCAAAAATGCTTTTGAGGGCCTCGGGAACCGAACCAACCATCCCACCAAGTCATAAATGACCCTCCGAACCTCACGAAATCAACGAAATTCTGAAAAAGGTATGTTCACACAAAAGTCAACTATTGATCAACACTTTCATACTTTAAGGTTCTAATCTCTCAACTCTCACTAGAATTGTTCGAAAGATCCGAGAATTGAGTCAATGTGGATAAAATAGTCAAAGTACACGTAACGATGGAACATGTCATTACAAGTTTACTCCATCACCAAGACTTCTTTGAAATCGCCGCAATAAGTAAGAAGAGAAACTAGTGGTGTTTACGAGACTCTTTATATAGAACTTGCATAGTTTACCTTGGATTATTGATTAGATCACCTAAGGAGTCTTAAAGTAGCTTTTATAGAGGGTTAGGTTTTGGAAGAGGAGAGAAAAATAGAGCTTTGATCGAGCAACAAGGATTTATACTAGAAAAATAAAACCACCGTCAAAATTGACGGTACAAATGTACGGTCCGTACATAGTATATTTGGATCGTAAAATCCAAAACTAAAAATTGAAATTCTGTAGGAAATTCTACGATGGGAAAATCTAATTTTTACGGTCTGTACATTTTGGCCATCAATTTTGGGATACTGCAGATTTCGTCGAATCATATTTTCTTCGATCCGTTTTTCTTTTATACACTTCGGTACTTGCATAGACAACCTATGAACCCTCACTATCCTTACGAAAGGTCACATATCTTCCCGGAATGCCGATATCAATCAACAACACGACAGAACATGAAACTACGGGGCGTAACAAGAATACTAGACATGTTTTTCCTTTTTAAAGCTAGACAAACCCTTTCATGTTGACAGTCCTAGCATATATTGAAGGCAAAATAAGGTGACATGCAAGGATTAGGTAGACAATGAACAATTTCAAATTCAATTGAACAAACATCATTCAAAAACAACTAGTTTGACTCTTACCTGAGCACCTCACACTGGACATGATTATAACCAGATTATACTAAGGCTGGCCAGTGGGCCGAGTCGGCCCGGTCCCGGCCCGACACCGCCCCGGTCCCGGCCCGACACCGCCCCGGTCCTGCCCTGAACCCGAGTAGTTAAAAAAAATTGCGGTATCGGGACTCGAACCGAGATGGGACAATGTCTCGTCCCAACCCGTCCCGGCCCGCCCCAGTCCCGCCTTTCCCGACCCGATCCCGCTCGAAACGTCCCCTTTTGCAAAAACAGCAGTTGCACCAACGACCATTTTACATTTTGGTCATTGTGCAACGGCCATTTTTGGCCTCTCCCCCTCCCCCAACCCCCTTAATATTTGTTTTTAACCCATAATTTATTATATTTACACTTTAACCCAATTTTCAACTATAAATACCTCATTTTCTCTTCATCTTTCTCACAAATCTTCCTACAATCTCTCTAATCTCTTAATCTATATCTCTCTTCAAGTATACATTGTCTACTAAATATTCAATTTTATTTATTGATTTGGAATTGGGAGTGAAGTTGACAACTAGCTTGAGGATCTTCCATCGAGCAAAGTTTCAATTTTCAACCTCTCGATTACACGTCGACGTTACGTCGGCGTTTGGTACATTCGTTCATTCATTAAATTATTATTGTCTGTTTATTTTATTTAGCGCACTTAATTTTATTTACTTTAATTTTTTATTAGTATAATTATAAATTTATAATTGAAGGATTTAAACGTATGCTTACGGGTAGGGGTCAGACTTCTTCTAGTAGGGGCAACAAGGGCAAGGGTACTTCTTCTAGTCATCATATTCCTACACATGATAATTTTGTTGATACTGAATATTTTCCTACAATACCATTAGATTTAGACGATGAGCTATTTTCTGGAACTCAAGAAGACTTTAATTTAGACGATAATCTAGATGATACACCCACTAATGTTGATGACAACACACCCACTAGTGCACCTTCAACTGAAATGCCTCATATTCCCCCTAGTATGAGACGAGGTCCAGCAAAACGATCATTAAAATTAGATGCATGGATATTTTTTGATAGGGACGTAGAGAATCAAGTAGCTAGATGTAAAATTTGTAAATGTGTTTTAAAATTTAAAACTGGAAAAGGTCACGGTGGGATGGGGGGTTTAATGAGACACATAGTAAGGGCTCATCCAGCTAGGTATGCCCATTATGAGGCTTCAAAACCGGGTGCGCAAACGCCCGCTCCATCGGAACAAGGTTCACATACTGATACTGTCCCGGACCAAGTACATGGTCAAATTAACCCTATGACGAGGGGGAATTGTAGGCCCTAAATACAATAAACATAGAGATAGGGAAGCAATAGCAAAATTAGTTGATGTGGAGGGTTTGCCCTTTTCATTTCCTTCATCTCTCAGTTTTATTCATTACATTAGAGATTTGTATAATCCTGCTTTTAACATCTTTCCTAGATCAACTATTAAGAGAGATGTATTTAAATTTGCACATGAATATCAACAGTATTTATATTATTCATTATATCATTTTAATGGCAAAGTGGCTATCACTTCTGATATAGGCCGTAGTACTAATGGCCATGATTATTTAACGGTAACTTGTCATTGGATAGATTATAAATGGTCTGTGCAAAAACATATCTTAGCATATAGATATATAGATGATAGGCACACTGGTACTTTTATTGCAGAAAATATTTATCAAGTGTGCGATTATTACGGTATAACTGATAAAATTATGACTATTACATTAGATAAAGCTTCTTCTAACAATTACGTTATTACAATTTTAAAAAATAGTTTAACTACATCTTTTTCAGATCATTTTCATATAAAATGCGCGTGCCATATATATAACTTAATTGTAAAGGATGATCTATCACTTTTTAAAGATATTCTTAGTAAAATACAATTTGCTATAAACTTTATTTTTAAAAATAATAGAATATAACGAAGAAAAGAATATAAAAAACTTGTCACGATTGCCAACTACCTTATAGAAAAATCCAGAAGAAGTACCCACTAGGTGGAATTCTTTATACGAGCAACTACTTGTTGCTTATGACTATAGAAAACATATAACTTTATTTTTTAACTCTCATAATCAAAATCCAGCTGATATGATTGTAGATAGTGATTGGGTAAAAATTTCCGAACTTATTGTATTTTTAGAGATTTTTTCAAGCAACAAAAGAATTTTCCGGTATATATTATCCTACTATTTCAACTATGTTGTTTTATATAGCTCTAATATTTTTATTACTTATTGAATATATGAAAAACCTGCTTATATGACATCTATTAAAAAATGTTTATCAAAATAAAAAAATATTTTATTCTTATTCCCACTATTTATATTATTGGTGATGTATTAAATCCGACTATTAAAATAGATGGTACTAAATCACTTATTGAAACTATTTACAATTGTATAGAAGTACTACCACCTCCAAGTCCCAAAAATCCAAATCACCCACCAACTATTGAACAAACTAAAGAAGAAGTGTTGTCTAGCGTAGAAGACCAATGCAAAAAAGTATATAGGTTTTACCAACAAGAAAGTGTTAGTAGCCTACCGGCTTCCATACCATCTTCTTCTTCAACACAACCTCACAAAAGACATGATGTTTCTGCGGCTAGTATTCAAAACCTCGGAAATAGAATGTGCGGTCGTACCACTACTAATCAAATTAGCGAGTTTGATATTTTTGTTTTGCAGGGTTCTGTACCGTACCAAGCAGTTCTCAATGAAGAAGGACGTGAAGACTTGCTGAAATACTGGAGGGGGAATGAGAAGACCTTTCCGACACTTTCAATGATGGCCCGAGACGTTTTGAACATTCAAGCGTCATCAACTGCGTCTGAAAGCGCTTTTTCTGCCGGCAGATATCAAATAGGAGAGCACATACACTCATTAGTCGGAGACAGCTTGAAGATTGTAGTATTATTCAGAGATTGGATACGAGCGGAGCGGAGAAGGTGCGGTCAACCGGAGATCAACGAAGAAGAAGACGAAAACTACAACGAAATCTTATCCGAATGTGGTGGAAGCAACGTGGATCAATTTGACCAACAAATACCAATTCCAACCGAAGAACCACATGAAATTATCAAGAAACTAGAACAGGTTTTTTTCATAATGTAATTTTTTTAATTGCAATTTTATTATGTAATTTGCAACTTTTGGACAACACCACAAAGTTGCAATTTCGACAATTGTATTTGTATGACAAAAAAATCATGTCTATAAATAATATAAGAGGCACAAAAATAACTTTGGGATGTTTTTATTACACTATCTTGTCTTCTTTAATTATTGAGTTTTTTATACATATGTTATTTTAAAAAAAAGGAAAAATCGCCCGGATCCTGAATCCGATCCCACCCCCGTCCCGATCCCGCCCCAACCCGATCCCGTCGGGATCGGGACGGGACTTCGGTAAATCCCGCCAAACCCGATCCCGCCTGACCCGACCCAGCCAAACCCGGCCCGCCAGTCCCGAGCCCGACCCACTGGCCAACTATAGATTATACACATGCTACATCTAGCCACTGGCTTCAAGTATTAATTTAAATAGTTAAAGCAACCAAAGTTTTAGCCTAAAATAGTTGACATTAAACACACAGAAGATGTATTGCAATTCAAGCAGGGCACATGGACATAGATGAGCATCACACAACCTTATATAACTTACGCCTTTTTTTACCTCAGACTAATGCAAGCAAGTCATGTATTAAAACTATACACATGGATTAGTCTAAGATGACTGGTTCACATAATACCTAAATTGAACACACGGGAAATGCACATGGAGAACAAGGCATTAAGACATGGTAAACCAGACAACTAAACAGTTTAATAGTCACTGAACCATGTATCACATATAGAAGTTCATAATTCATACAAGCATAACAATACAGATGTTAATGGGTCTAGACATGACCAAATCAGTCCTAAACCAACTTGAATACTCTGAAAATAGAGAAGACATGTGAGCATACAATTCTGATAGCCTCTTCTAGGTCTAAGTTAACTACTATTCAGTATGTAGTATTCATGAATCAATCAAAATGAATCCAATATCATATATTAGGAGCAGTTAAGCCTTTTAGGTCCATTTTACACATTAACTTAGGCAGTTTACATAGTAAACACATAGGCTTGGATGCAAGGAGAGACTGGAAACATGCACAGACTCATCAAATGATTGAGTATGGAAGCAAGCCAATACTTAGTTCTATTTTTAGCTTAGATTTAGGTATGATGTGATTCAATCCTAAACAAATCTTCTATCCTTAGTCTTTCTCATGTAGTAGAGATTTTGAATTCATCCTGGTCCTATCCTAGATAGTTGATACAATACATATGCATATTTGAATGTGCAAAAATGTCAACAGTGACAGATGTTTGGTAGTTAGGTTGTGCATGGGGTACCGACACAGGGATGTATGGAAAGGATATGTAACTGTTTGGTGGTGGAGACTGATATATATCGAAGGAAGATTGTGATCCTTCCTTCTTTTGGTTTCTTAGGCTAGGTGTGCGGGAAATGTTTTCCACATCCTGTTTTCCTTCCTTTAGCCCCGACGGTGATTTATTTACCGGCCTTGTTGGCTACACTAATGATCCTTCCTGATTTGAGGCTGTCTTCTATGGCCTCTCCTAGTTTTACCAACTCGAAGAATGGCCTCCCGGCCATGGATAACATGCGGTCGTAGAAATTTGATTCTTGTGATCGGATGAACACGGAGACCAATTCCTCCTTGCTCATTGGTGGTTGCACTCGGGCGGCTTCGGTCCTCTATTTACCCGCTTACTCACGATAGTTCGCCGTGGACATTTTCTTGACCTTTTCTAGGTAGTAACGGTAAGGCATGATCTCTACGTTGAACCATAATCTTTCCATGAAATCCCCCACCATGTCTTCTCATGTGTCCCAGTGGCGTATGTCATGTGTTGTGAACTATTCAGAGGCTTCTTCAGTGAGGCTCTGACTGAATAGCCTCATAATTGGAGCCTGGTTTCTTTTCACTCCGACTAGCTGGTCGCAGTATGCTCTTAAGTGAGCCTTGAGATTCTCAGTCCTGTTAAACAATTTGAATTTTGGCATCTTGAAGACTTCAGGCAAGTCCAAGTCTGGATACATGCAAAGATCATCGCAGCTTAAACCTGTCGCCTTTTGAAAGCCTCTATTTGATACTCGAGCAGATCTACCATCTTCCACTCTATCTTCATATATCTCTTATCTTGTTCGGCTCTCCACGCCTTTTCATATCCTCATAATGATCGAGTTTAGGTGAGGAATCAATGGGAGTGATTGGGGCATGGAAAGATATTATCGGGTGTGCTTGGCAGTTTTCTCGAGTGCAAGTAGTTATGGGCGTTGGGTGCGTAGTAGCATTTTTGTGTATTCTAGGATTAGTATAAGTGGGTGGTGCCTGATATGAAGGCATTGAACTGGAGGTCCCAGGTATGTGACCGACATTGGCGGGTGGTGGGGTTTGGTATGAAGTACTAATATGAGTATTTACATTGTTAGCTCGGGTGGCTGGAAAATGCTCGGGTATTGGTGAACTCGTGGATGGAAAAGGCGGCGGAGGCCTTCTTACTTCAGCGACCGCTTCCCCTAGTGGCATTGATTGCTTCATTCATTGTGACCTCTTCCTAAAGGTCCGTAATCTTTTGGAATAACATATTAATCACGTCTTCGCGATGTGATGGTTTCTGATGGTCTTGTAGTGCAGGGTCCTCTATTACCAATGCTTTTTTGTTACGCTCGTCATCCGAAATACCAGTCATATTTTCTCGATTTTGTTCAGTAAGGGATGCTGCTGCAACTTTATATCTTGTGAAGTATCCAGTGTGATACGACACGGATCAACCCCCTGTTTAAGATTAAAAAAAAGCAACGACAGATGATGTTAGTAAAAAAAAACAATACAAGGTATCACTAATAGAATGCATGTAAAGCACATCAACTCATGTGTTTGATCCGAACACTTGATTGATTTTTCATTTCGGGGATATTTTTTATCATTTTGGCCATCTTTGGGTTTTGAGGGTTTCAGTTAGAAAGTATATAGTAAATTTTCTACCATGACTTCGTCGAGACCAACCTTTTTGAACCTTCTAATAATGGAGGATTATTATTTATATTATATAGGGACTGATTCTTATGTAGACTACCTATGTATCCCTCCGCAAAAAATCAGGCCCTTCCGTAGTTTGGTTTACATAGAAATTATACCTAATTTCATTCTTCCCGAACAGTTTCCCAGACCATGCCCGATAAGGGCTTTTTACGTATCTCCCTCGGGACATCAGGTCGGACATAGTTTCTTTTACAAAATAAAGGGGAAGGGATAACATTTCATTGAAAATAAAGGGGACACCTAGATCTACCCAAAAGATGACTTCTTCCTGAAGCCATGGCGGGTTCTTGTCCTTACGACCGCGCATCCTCCCGACGGCTTTTCTTAGTAGCGGTGGGGTAGAACTACCCAGATTTGACAAGTATTGACCAAATGCTCCAGCTCGAACTCAAAGCCTGACATTCTTCAATGCCATGTCCTGATGCACCTGAGTGGTACAAGCATATTTTCCTCCTTTCTGAAGTACTCGCAGAGGGTTTCCAAGTAGTCTTGACCGGACGGATTTTGCCGGTGCTGACTAGTTTTGAGAAAAGGCTTGTGTACGAGTCTTTAAAGACAGTAAAGTCGTAGTGCCAAACTTGTGTGTCAATGGTAATTCCTTCACCATGCATAATGTGGTCATGAACTAGTAGGGAATGTAGGCCACATAGGTTGTGGATAGTCTTGTCGTCGATCAACCTTATGATCTTTTTCTTGAGGGCCAGACACTCGTCAGCGGTGTGGATAGGTTGATTTTTGTGGAAAATGGCACCTCTTCTGAGCATAGATGGGTGCACAAGTTGGGAGGACATAATGGCTGAAACACGATGCTCTGGCAACTTTAAGTCCTTCGAACACTTCGATGCTTCACATATGCCATAGTGCGACTCTGAAGGGTGAAGTTGGGGCTTTGAGGGCAATCGCCCACCAGATAGGGGATGATGTCCATATGGCCCTTGTGGCATCCCATAGTAGTTAGGAGCTTCAGCAGCATTTTGGGTGACTCTCTCGGGTGGCCCACTTGATTCCCTGGCATATGGCACAAGATCTTCCTCGGGCACCTCAGACTCCCGCTTAAGTATCTTGAACAGTAAGATGTAGTTATTAACCATTTCTTTGACCTTGTCCAAGAGGTCTTGGCAGTGGCATTTTCGCTTGGTGGTCCCTTCTGGAAGGTTTCCTACCAAGTCCAGAATTTGGTCGACCTTTTTCATTTTGGCTTTAGCCAAGTCAATCTTCTGCTCTATTTTGTGAATCTTTACCCGAAGCGACTCTTCGGTTTCCTCATCGCTAATCAGATCAACAACTGGTGATGTAGCACTTTGGCTATCTTGAACATCCATTGGTAGCAAATCAACCTTTAAAGAGGTGCAAATTTTAGTTAAGTTTGGCATTTCTTGTGTTTTTCTTTTAGGTTGGTGTCCGGAATATGGAATGAATCAAGAGTTCAGACAGAACACATGAGAGTGTATAAGCAGTAATATCACGTAATTATATAATTACCAATTATAATATTCACATTTCTAAACCTTTTTGCACCAAGGTTTTCTAGTTGTTTGAAACATAATTAATAAAACAGTAAATAAAAGATCAGTAGAAGTCGTCTCCAGTGGCGGATGATGAAGCTATGTCTGTCTGGGGTTTCTCGGCCATTCGAAGGGCGGTCTGAATCTAGAGGTGAGTAGACATCACCAACAAATCAACCTAGAATCCTTTCTCTGTGAAGGTCATAGGTGTATTTTCATCCATCGCTCTCCTCATCCGAGCATCAAGATCCTCTAAGCACTCATGAGTGAAGTCTAACTCCTCAGTCAAACTAGCTATGATAGTCTGATCATGCTCCGTCTTCTCTAAGTACCTAGCATCTCGATCACCGACCTGTCTCTGGTCACGGCGTGCCTTGATATCGGTTTTTTAATCCTTGTCATGGCTACACTGATAGCGGTTGGGCCCCAGAGGGAGGGTGCCTTGAAAATGTGCTCTCAACTATTCGACACAATCTTCATCACAACCCGAATGAAACCTATCCTCAGCTAAAGTCTCTGGACCCCATATCACTCAACGATTCCACTCTCGGATGATGTCGGCAGCCCCTGTGATCATATCCTTTTTGTAGTTGACCACATACTCCCACATGATTCCTACTTGGGTTATACCTTATCTCATGTCAAACTATCTTAGGACCCTAATAGGTGCATATGGGTGAATTCCCCAAATTCCCATAAGTGGCAAGAAAGGGAATTTTCTACCTCTGACCATAATGGTCTCGGATATGAAGTCGGGGAACCTCTATTGTATGTTATCCTCTCGAAGTCTCAAAAAGATGAAGGCCACCCCTCTTTGGTTTGGTTTCCAAAATTTGGATAGTTTGCTTGGAGGTAATCCTTTATACACTCTAGGTCTAAGTACGAGGGACCCACAATTTTGTTGAGGTGTTTGATAATCCACCATTGCAGTAGTAGGTTACACCCATTGTCCTAGAGCTTGGTATATGTCGGCTAGGATGACAGGGACTAGGTCAAAGTATTTGGTTTCTCCATTTGATGTTATGCCAAGAAAGATAGCATGGGTGACATAAATGACTCGAGTATCTATGGCAAGGTTTCGATCTTTGGGGAAAACCATGGTTTCTAGTAGGCATATGGCAAAGGCTAGGGGTCGGGTGGCCTTCCAATAGGCGTAAGACCAAAACTCAACGGAGTGTTCTAAATGCCCTCTTTTGGACCCAAAGCAATTGTAAAGCTCCCTGAAGGCTATAGTTGAACCGAATATCCAATTGGCGCTGGCTAGGGATAAAAGCTTAATTATCTCATCGGCCTATGTGGTACTAGAAGGTTATGGCCAGGTTTATTTCTCCTTATCATACAAGTCTCATTACTATCTATGCAATCCCAAATCTCCTCTAAAGTTGGGGTCATCTCGTAATCCCTGAACCTACACACCATTCTATCGCAGTCCCAATATCCGGTGAGGACTTCTAATAGTTCTCTATTCCCTTTCATGGTCATTAGTGAGGGTATGTGTCCTAGATAGTTCGTAACTTCTCTTTGTTGTGAGGCGTCTAACTATGACAACCAAAATCATATCGAACTTTAGGTTGGTATGTATCTACAAAACAGAGCATGGTTAATTCCCCCCCCCCCCTCCAAAGGATAATGTTTTATCACATAAGGCGCAATCATAATTCCACATAGCAAGCAGTTGGATGCAGTGCCGTCAGATTTGTAACGCCCCGAACCATGGCATGTGCGAAACACGAGACTCGGCGTCTAACTGCATGTGACCAAGTGAACCACATTATTTGCCGAATCAACATGAGCATCAAAAGCATGCAATAGTAATGATTTAAAACATGCAAACTGAATACTGGTATATAGTCTGAAAATATATTGCGGAAATAATCTAAAAAATATAATAAGTGTAAATATTTGACATGACGTGCTAAACTAGTCTATTCAACCTCTGGACATGAGTCTGACTGCAAAACCATCTTACCAATACAAGGCCTTGGCATACCTCTAATGTAAAGCATAACATGAAAATAAATAAGTCTGACACACCGAATGAAATGAGGGGCTCACTAATAACAGATACTGATGGAATCCTAATGAGCAGATTTGTCATCCTGAAACTCAGTACCTGCACCGTGAAGTGCAGGCCCCGGGTAAAGTGACGTTAGTACATTTGAATTGTACTATATGTAAAGCAACTGAAAGAATAAGCAGACACGTGATATAATAGGAACATGAAACTAAAACTGAACATGAACATGAATATAATAACATATATAAAATCTATAAATTGTATATCTGTATATTTGTGGGGAGAGCAGTAGTATAACTGACAACATGAAATCACCATATGGGTATATGGAGTCTAGTACCTAGACCAACCAGCAGAGTGCTCCCATACCTTGTCGGGGTATGAGACATGAACATGACATGAAAGGATCCAATCAATAATATGAAAGTATCATCCTCTGGGCGGAGGGACCCTTATCCTACATTGGCATACGAAGTTTCAGGCTACTTGAGCCTTCTCGGTAATCTATGTAACTCCCAAAACATGTACTTAAAAGTAGAGGGCTTGTAAGCCCATGAATTTCATGAAAAATAACTTGTAAAACACGGTTTGCAATTATAGTTTAACATGTGAATATATATGTAATATCACTTGCATAAATCATGAAAAGCATATATAATTTCCTGAAAACTGAGTAATAACAATTATAACTTGTATTTAGCTCATGGAATTCAAAGCATGCGTTCATAGATTACGGACATGTTCATGACAGTCATAATGACATATCATGAGTACAATTAACGAAGGCAAGATATAACATGAAATATAATTGTACATGTATATAGGGTTATCATGAACTTGAGCAAAAACCTAGGTTATGGAAATTCATGATTTCATGGATAACTGTGGTGTGGGGAAGAACAATGATATTTTCACACGTAGATAGAATCTCTACATACCTCAATAGCTCCAAAACTTGAAGGAAATATTTGAACTTTTGAAAAAAAAAACCAAAACTCTGAACTTGAAATCTTGAGAAGGGTTTTCTTGAAAACCCTAAGATTATAGCGTGGAAATCTTGTTAAGAATTGATGTATAAGTGTTAGAATTACGTAGGAATATATGGTAGAGACTTACCTTGATGTGGGAGGATGAGTAGAGGATAGAAAAGTCATGCTAGGGCTTTGGAGAACTGAAATATGGAATAAATTTCATAAAAACGTGACTTTAAATAATTTTCGGGAGCATATGCGCTAGCATCCGCATCGCAGATGGACATCTGCTATTTAGGATGCTTATGCACATCAAAATAGAAGGTTGGGAAATTCGGGATGTACATTTAGCCCAAAATGCAACGGGATATGCGTTACGGAATATGTTTTGTGTGGCATATCGCATTTGCGACTCTGTCCGACTACTCTGCGACTCTTCAGTAAATAGTCATAACATTTTGTACAGATGTCCATTTGACCTCCACCATATATCGTTTTAAAGGTATTTTAAAGGGCTACAACTTTTACGAATAAAGCATTCCCAAGTTCCTTATAGAATTTTCTGAATACTCCCTTAAAAATGAGGCATGATGCAAACTCACTCGAAAACATGCTCCGTAGAGTAGCTTCCTACTATACTTTGCCCAAAGGCTTTTCTTACGACTTGATTAGTTTTCAAAACACTTCCTATACTTCTCATCTTTGTTCCATTATGTTCCCATCACACAGGTCAAGCCTTAGCATGATGGTATGAGGTGTTACATGGTCATAGACCGTCAAGACACGAGGTAGTCAGCCTGATGGGTTCAGATACGTTTAAGATATTCGAACCCGTCTAGGTAAGTATGCGCTAGTTCATTAGGGATTTGGCTTTGCTCTATCCTAGGCAAACTAGAGTAGTTTTTCAAATAACTAGGGGACCCGAGCGAACTACTTAGGGTGAACTGTTGTCGACTGTTGGACGACCGCGAACCAACTCCATATTTAACGTGTTCCAAAGAAAATAATTTGTTTTTTTATTGGAGGATGATTACAAAACCACATAATCGTCTTTGTGCATTGATGCGAGTGTGTGTGTGTCATTTGGCAGAATAATGAAATGCATAAATGACAGTTATTTTTTGCGAAAAATAAACACATAAGCAATTTATATCAATTAAAACATGTTGTATTGGAACCCTTATGGTTAGAACCTATGATTATCCCCAGCAGAGTCGCCATCTGTTGCGGTTCACTTTTACGCAGAGGAATAAAAGCTACTAAGAGGTTTTTGGTGCTCTAATTGGATATTTAGGTTTAGAGTTGCCACCTAATTTATAGGTAAATTAGAAAAACCAAGTTAAAATGGTTTATTCAAAATTCAGTGAAAATCCTCTTTAAACCAGAGTGGAGGTAAAGGTTCTGGTGATCCCTTGGGGAAGGTGTTATACCCCCCGGTATTAAGGATCCATAAAATATGGTTGACCTTCGAGTTCCATAGCATGTTTATTGTTATAAATTGTTCAAAAATGTTTACTTCCTGAAAAAGTAATTAACATGTCATTTATTTCATTTCAAACTCATAAAAGGGTTTTGAAATGAAAGAGTTAAATTCCACCTAAAATGATTCGTATAAGAGTAATTTGTCAATGCATTTCAAACTAAAGTACACTCAAAGTTAGGTTTGAGTAGAACTCCACTATTCTTAGTGGTTGTCCAAGTATTCCTTATACAATTGAAAATCTTTTTAAATCAAAAGAATATAATTCATTTAGAATGACATGTATAAGGTTTTAGAAAAAAATATAAAATTTTCCTTTTAAATGCTATTTGAAGGTCAACTTATATTCCACCCCCAAAATCAATTACCTCAACTCAAGTCTTTAAGGTTTGATTTATTTAGAAATCAGTTTAAGGAGGCCTGGCCCAAAATAGTTTCGACAAAGTCTTATAACTTGGACCATTTTTTTTTTTCATGAAAACCAACATTTTGAGATCCATTTATCAAACAAGTATCAGCCCATTTTCTCTTTTATAGAAACAAGCCACATTCTTAAAGTCAAGACGGCCCACTTTATCCAAAAAGGCAATCCAAATAGTTTAAGTCTTAAAATCAGTCCAAGTTTGATCTTTTCAAAATTATTCCGTTTCTCAAAAATAGTACGAGTCATTTTAATCCATTTTAATATTGATTCTATAGCAACCCTAATCTAAACGATGTACATATCGTTTTGCCTATCCTAGGTGATGACCATAGTGATTCCAATAATTTTGTTAAAGTATGCATTTATATCACATACAATACATAAATATTGAAATGGAAAGAGATAAAGTTTAGGCTGGTGGGCCTACCTAAGCCCACCATTTGACTATTTTCATCCATAGCTGGGCCTTCGATGCGCAACTACATGATCATACTCGATA
The DNA here is from genome assembly GCA_029783415.1 of Anisodus acutangulus. Classification (NCBI taxonomy): domain Eukaryota; kingdom Viridiplantae; phylum Streptophyta; class Magnoliopsida; order Solanales; family Solanaceae; genus Anisodus; species Anisodus acutangulus. The sequence continues at coordinate 24,747,733 of CM056489.1, forward strand.
GAAAAGGATTAGTTGGGCCTTTGACCCAACTGGCTGAAGATATACGGAGGCCCATAGGGGGCCGTCCCAGTGCATGTGGAAGGAAAGGAAGAAGGGAAAAAGAGAATATAAGTTAGAAGGCATCTAAACATATCTAAATATAATATAAGTAATTTTAACTAAACACACACACACACATATGACATACATTAATTAAAGGAAACATGTATTAACTGATAAAGCAACATAAAATTCCCTAATCAAGCAATTAGATGCAGACTCAAACAAATTGCCAAAGCGATACAGTAACTGGGCTTAGCCCATTTGGAATTAGTAGACAGTGTATATAAAAGACAGACAAGGGATATGGGCTTGTCCCAGTCCAGACAATCAGTCGAAGGAGATAGCGGAAAGTAACATAAATGGGCCTGGCCCAACAGTCATTTGCATATTAGTTTCCTAAGTGATATACATAGGGATGTACTTGCCCTATATACATGGTATACTAGGTATACACGATATACAGGCTGTATATACCCATGTACATACCCCTTTCCAACCCCACACACAAAACAAAAAATCAAAGACGACCAAGTCATAAACATATACCACATGCATATATTCCCATTTCCTAATTTAGCATTCCCCAGAACTTAGCATTTAGAACTCAAGACAAATGGAAAACTGGTAGCATGCAATCTTTGGGATTTCTGAACTTTATGTTTAAACATAAATAGGTTCTAGGGCCATGCATGACACACAAGGTGATCATATTCATGTCAATACAAGCAACAGAGGCAATATGAAAAAAGGTCGAGATAGGTTTAATATAAAACAAGTCATGTCTAAAGCAATAAGCTATTCAGGATCCTATTAGACAATAGAAACAGGACATTAGCGTCTTCACCTAACAACCATGCTTTTTGTTAAGTCATCCATTTCCTTAATTAGATTTATTATTTTTTACTTGAAATAAAGGCAAGCAGACATTTATTACATAGGAACAACAATTAGCTGAGTTAAGATTGAGTGACTTTTTATAGCCTTAGTGACATGACAAGCTCATATTAGGACATAAGGTAACAATTACAGAGGAGAAAAAGTGGATATTGACTTCATGTATTTGACATCAATTTGTTTCAGACCTGGTTTTCTACAGCAGTACCTCTATGTCAAGTAAACAGGAGATCATCAAGTAAAAGCTCAAAGTTGTCAAACTAAACCTACCCTAACAGCAAAATACATTACCAATCTCAAAAGAATCAACATGACTCTTGAGAATACTGGACAGGTTTTTCCTTTTTAAAGCTAGACAGACCCTTTCATGTTGACAGTCCTAGCATATATTGAAGGCAGAATAAGGTGACATGCAAGGATCTGGTAGACAATGAGCAGTTTCAAACAAGGACCAATTGAACAAACACCATTCAAAAGCAACTAGTTTGACTCTTACATGAGCACCTCACACTGGATATGATTATAATCAGATTATACACATGCTATATCTAGCCACTGGCTTCATGTATTAACTTAAATATTTAAAGCATCCAGAGTTTTAGCCTAAAACAGTTGGCATTAAACACACAGAGGATGGATTGCAATTTCAAGCAGGGCATATGGACATAAATGAGTATCACACAACCCGATATAACTTAAGCCTTTCTTCTACCTCAAACTAATGCAAGAAAGTCATGTATTAAAACTATACACATGGATTAGTCTGAGATGACAGGTTCACATAACACCTAAATTGAACATACAGGAAATGCACACGGAGAACAAGGCATATAGACATGGTAAGCCAGAAAACCAAACAGTTTAATAGTCACTGAACCATGTATCACATATAGAAGTTCACAATTCATACAAGCATAACACTACAAATGTTAATGGGTCTAGACATGACCAAATCAGTCCTAAACCAACTTGAATATTCTGAAAATAGAGAAGACATGTGAGCATACAGTTCTGCTAGCCTCTTCTAGGTTTAAGTTAACTACTATTGAGCATGTAGTATTCATGAATGAATCAAATTGAATCCAATATCACAGATTAGGAGCAATTAAGCCTTTTAGGTCCATTCTACACCTTAACTTAGACAATTTACTGTCACGACCCCTTTTCAGGAATCGTGGTAGCAACTACATAATCCCACCACGTAGGCAAACCACTTCCAAATCATTAACATGATATGACATAAACAAAAGCGAAAGATATCAAATGCCACATAAATTGTCTCATAATATAATGCGGAAGAAAATGATAAGTCTGATACATCCAAAATAATCTACCCAAGTGAACTAGTCTGAGTACAAGAGCACTAGCCATCCGATACAAACCTGAGAAAATGGGCATACAAGCCAAAACCAATACATAAACTGATGAAATCTGTCATGTCTCTCAAAATAAAGACTAAAATGAAGATAAGCACCTAGGGTATGCTGAAGATAGCATTCCACCCTGAATGCTGGAATCAACTACTCGAGCTCTGACCATGCGGTCTCGTGCTAGTCATCGGGTCTGTATTTGCATTAGGAAAAGATGCAAAGATGCAACAAGTGTAGTATGAGTACACAACGTACCCCTGTAAACATCATAGGCCGACAACGACGGAAGGTACATAATCATAGATAAATACCAAGTTGACACCGAGTAATCCTATACTATGCAGTCCAATAATCCAAGTAAAGTCACATAATCCACATAATGATTCACAGAATCCACATGTTACCTTATTTCCATAAGAGTCCATAATACTTATGTTATCCAGTTCCAAAAGAGTTCTACAATAACTCAAGCATTAAGAAGCAAGTATAATCTGATATGAATGCAATGCATATGCTAGGTACCTTTATCATCCCGGTATACAGTACATCAAGGTTTTATTAGATCCGTACACCTATGGGGGACCCGTGAAGTCCATATATCCCTCCGCTCCGGAATAAATTATCGGATCACGGAGACCAACTATTTGGCGGAATAATATCATATTGCAGGCGTACAACTCTGTTACCCGCGTATCAATATCATCTTAGTGTTGCCATAATCTCATAAGTATTCTTACCTTTCTGGACTCTTGGTCCAGCAACGTATCCATACCACTCTCATATAAATATCACAGAACAATTAGTGTATGAATGTAAATGACAATAAAGGCAAAATATCATGATATATTGAGATGCAACCAAATAAAGAGATGAAATCACATTCTCTCAAGAATTGAACACACATATACAAATCCAAGTACAATTCTGGATATCATATTGAAAGCATGTGTGATCAGTAAACATATCAAGCAACTATGGCGACAAGCCCACATATGGCAACAAGCCCAAATAATCAGCAGTCGTAACCAACACGAGGCTAATTCCCCAAAACCCATCATCACAATTCAACACTGGTACCACCTCAAAGGTTCATTACAACCATTTGAGAGGGACCCCCAAACACGTCCAATACCCCTCAATATTTATAACTAATTACGCATTTTATCAAAGTCTCGAAAAACTAAATTGTAGCCTACCTTGAGGCCGAATAGGAGCGCTACACGATCAAGCCTCAGTGACAGCCTTGCCCTTCCTTTGTGCCTCGCGATGGTCGAAGTCTATCCACGCATATATACTATCCGTTAATATAATACTTACGCAACATACAAGGATATAAACCTTACAAATAAGACTTTAAAATACCAAATCGGGCCCACGTCACCAAGACTCAAACTTTAATACCCGAAATACATGAATACATACTAATTACTAAGTAGTAATATCCTTAAGTTAATTGTATATGTATACACATTTAAACCCTCAATTGAACAATGATAAAAAAAAATTGAAACCCTAGAAATTTTCCCCAATTGGAATAAGTTTCTGCAACTAAATTAAGTCTTATAACATGATTATCTAACTATATTCATCACTAATTTACATTAATATATGTAAATAAATCCATAAACCCTTCATTAATCAATAACATAACTCTCTTATTCTTACAAGAATACATAACTCATCTTCCCCAACTTATGTTCATGCTATATCACCATAATTAAAGAACTTAGAATCATAAACTTAATTCACAAAGGAAGAATCACTTACCCCAAGGATGAAATTTCTCTTAGACCTCTTGAAATGTTCTTGGTGGCTCTAGGTTCGAGACTTGCTATTTGGGGAAATAAATTCTGACTTAATGGAATAAATAGGACACTTGAACAATACTTCCGCCCCAGTAGAATTGACTCCGCTGGAGCGGACCCGCAGCGGCAAACCAAACCCCCGCTGAGGCGGTGTCACTCGACACCTCGTCTCATCGCCACAACTCTGCACGAGCGGACTCGCCCCTGCGGATAGACCCACTACCACGAAGAAAATCCACACAATCCCAACTCCCGCTTAGGCAAGCCAACCTCTCGCCGAGGCGGACACGCCATAGCAGAAACTGGTGCCACCGAGGCAGACACTAGATTATAGAAATAAGCTAAAATCTCTACCAAACACCTGAAACACTCTTGAGACCCCCCCCCCCCCCGACATAAACCAAACATGCTCATCTATGGTAAACAGTGCTACAAACTCGGTCGTACCCTCAGATTTTACATTTAACCGGGCTAAGGCATACTTTTCTAGAGATCGTCTAGGAAAGCAAAATATCCGAACTTTACAAATAAAGTCATTAAACACATCTGATTTCCTCAGGAAACAAACCAATGACTAGACTAAGTCATAAATGACACTCCAGAACTACCGAAAGTGACGGAACCTAGAAACGAACGCATTTAGCCAAAAGTCAACTTTGAGTCAAACCAATCAACTCTAAGTTTCTAGTTTTGGGTTTTTCATGCGGAACCGATATAAATGGACCTCGGAATCCATCCCACCCATCCCTGTCATTACAAACCCCACATAGAGTCTACGGGAAGGGTCAAACAAGCAAATAAGGGTCTTTAACTAAAAACGACCAGACGGGTCATTACATTTACATAATAAACACATAGGCTTGGATGCAAAGAGAGACTGGCAACATGCACAGAGTCATCAAATGATTATGTATGGAAGCTAAGATAGTTCTTAGTTCTATTTTTAGCTTTGAATTAGGTATGATGTGATTCAAGCCTAAACAAATCTTCTATCCTTAGTCTTTCTCATGCAGTAGAGATTTTGAATTCATCCTGGTCCTATCCTAGATAGTTTATACAATACATATGCATATTTGAATGTGCAAAAATGTCAACAGTGGACAAAACCATTTTATAACTGGATATTGAAGCTAAAAAGGTCATGGAAGACCATATCTAAGTTGCATTGATCTAAAATAGCAAGTACTCATACTGAAAGGCATAAAACGAGTATAATTTCTAGTTAGTATCACATACTATGATGGATTCAAACTAAATGTGAGCATATGAAAGGTACCATATGCACCAGAACACTCTTATCCATCTTATTGTGTATGCCATAGGTTACTTCAATTCATCTGAACACATGATTAAAGCTAAAACAACACTATCATTTGCACTAAGTGATTCTAGACAAGGAATTGCCCACATATGCACACAAAACAGATTTAAAGCTATTTCAAACTTAACTAAGCCACGTGTTAATCATGGATTCATCTAAAGCACATTTCATGATCTGATTAAGCATGTTTCTAATGTATACCATATACAAACCATCATTTAACTACTGATAATCACCTAAGAGACAGTTATAGTCGAATCATAAGGCTAAATTAGACTTAATTAAACTAAATATAGGCTACTTAATGATCACACACCGTTATAAAATTAACTAAACATGCTAATTAATCACTTAATACACATAAAAACAGATTATGGAGCAAATTTTAAACAAGAAATCTGAATGGAAATGGATTTACCTTGTGTGGAGGCAGCCTAGGGTCGAAGGTGGGTTTGATCTTCAACTCCGAACCTCGGACACTCACAAACACAGACAAAAAGGGAGGGTTTTAGTTGTGAATCACTAGTTAAAGATAAGTAGATTTCCACCAAAGGGCTTGGATCCCAATTAAGCAAGAACTAATCAAATTTTAACTAAAAAATGGCTCTTAAGAATATAAAAGCCAGAGATTCGAGTTGCGGACCATTACAATAAATAAAAAGGGGTCAATTTATAGGGCTCATGAAATCCTAGCAGACCCGGTTGAGATCAATGTAGGAGAACACATTTTGGGGGGAAATTTACCTCCAAAAAGAGTTCTCAACCAATAAAATCCTCAATTTCAAATCGTATGAGACAAAAAAAATTAAGAATTCGCTGAAAAGCAATGAAGAGAGGAGTAACCTCACCTGTGTGGGTGGTGGTGTGAGAGCAAGAGCAACTAATGCTCTTGCCCGTTTTAAATAGGAAGAAGAGGTCCAATCGGCCTTTTGACAAGTTAAAATAATAGTGTCCCCATTTTGCAAATTTAGTCATTTTTTAAATTAAAAAATGAACCAATAAATTGAACCATTGCCTAATGAGGTCAAATGCTTTAATTGAAGACCAAATCTGATATTAATTGGAAACAAAGACCTTCTTAGTTATGCAAAAATCTTTTAATTAAGATTAAAGGACTTGAATTTGAGATGTGACTTAATTATTTTATTTAATTGAATAATTCCCCAATTTTGGCAGAGTAAAAATATTGATTGAATATGAATTTTGAATTTAATCAGTTAACTATATAATTGCTTTTCTTTTACTTAAATTTTAAATTTTGCAATTGACAATTATATCTAAAAATGTGAGAAATGAAGTATGATATATAGTAAATATACTGGATGATATATTTTCGAATAAAGTGACAAAATATTTCTGGAATAATTATGTAAAATTGTTTTGTCTTGTAAAAAGTATATTTCATTCTATCTGTGACTCAAAAATTCTGAATAATTAAGTAAAAATATTGGAGGATAAAAATTAAGTGTTAACAATTGCCCCTTCATTAATCGAGGATGGTAGGACCATCATTGAGCGGCAAAATTTGACCAATCTAGTTTTAGCCATCCAATTAAAAAACAGTTCTCATTTTTATGTAATTTTTGAAAATTGTGAACGGACCATGGTCTTTGGGTTTTCTACATATCTCACATTTTATGAGAATTTAGGTCACTTGTAGTTTGAATCAGTTAGACTTCTAGAAAGCAATAAAATAAGCAAATTCTAGAACTAAAAAGTCCCGAAACAATTTTATTGGAATGTGATCGACCCTCGGGTAATGAATTTGCCTTCATATCCCTGGTTTTCAGTAATCATGTCACTTTTAGTTCGACTTGATAGCTTGAAAAGGGTATCCCTTATGCAGGAGTGCCTTTGCTGGTTTTGAGAACCTTTCTGGTATGTGTCCGACAGGTCGTGGAGAGCTTATTATTTGGGAGTGAATATGGTGTGAAGTGGTCCTCAAGCCCATGTCCAGAGAGCTTGACTATCGTTGGTACAATATTTGGACCGTTTGTCTAAGAACAAGTTCCATGTTTGCTCCTCATACGTCTGGATCTGGTCTGTTTGCTTCCCTCATCCGGTAACTTCCGACATGTTTCTATTTGATAGGATATTGACGTGTTGGTTATTTTTCTTCGCCATACCTGTGGCTTTGTTTTTTATATGCCCTATTGGGTGACTATTCTGAGTAGGTGACACCTCCAACACCGTTTGGCTTGTATGACTCTGTGGACTTTGTTTGAGCGGATGCCTCCTCCGACACCATTTAACTTGTATGAATTTGTATGGTTGATTGAATGAATGGACGTTTATTATGGCTGTTGAATATGAGTGACTGGTCTTCCCGGCATTGCTTATGATTGAATGAATGGCCCTTTCGGTAGTATAAATGGCCTTTTCAGCATGCTTTGTTTTTATGAATGGCCCTCTCGGCATCCTATTTGTATGAATGTCCCTCTCAGCATGTTGTTTGAATGAATGGCCCTCTCGGTTAGGGCTGGCCAGTGGGCCGGGCTCGGAGGAAATAGAGGCAAAATATTACACTCCAAGAAGGAGGAAATAGAGGCAAAATATTAAATATAGCGGCACATGATCCACAGAAATGGAATTCTGTAATAGACTTTTGGAAAGGAATAGTAGTAGCAGACTATATACAAAATTATACAGAAACCGATGCTGAGACAATGTTCAAATACTTAGAAACTTTTCTAGGAGAATCAACTAAAGCACTTTGGGAAACCTATAAAACTGATTTCCCAGTAGAATTCCAGTATTTAGTATCAATGGGAGCAAATCCCTATAACTTTACTAATAAAATATATACTTTAATAACTGGAGAAGACCCTAATAGCGGTTTGATTATATTACAAAAGAATGCTCTAATAAAATTAGAACAGCTAAGTATAAGTAGTTGGTTTTATATTAAACATTTTTTAAACGATTACTTTTACTATTGTACTATAAGTGGTAACTCGTTCGACCAAGAACTAGGAAAGAAACTCTTTAATAAACTACCTGGAGCTTTAGGACGAGAAATTGAAGAAAGATGGGGTAAAAGAGAAGGGGTAATACAAAACCCTATTTTTAAATGGTCAATAGGACACAGAATACAACATGTAATGGACATACTCCAAGAAAAATGTACAAATTTGCAAATACAGAAGCAATTAAAACAGAACGAGATGAACTTTTGCAAAAGTATAGTATACACCACTCAGAGTTATGATAAAAATAGCTGTAAGAAAAGAAATTATAAAAAGGCAGGTTATAAGAAAAACTACCCTTAGTATGGTAGAAGAAAATACTACCTTAGAAAATACTCGACTAAAAAGCCGTATCTAGATAAAAATAGACACATAAGAAAATACAGGACAGACAGAAATTACAAAAATAAGTTATAATGTTTTACATACGGCAGTATAGAGCATCTAGCAAATACATGCCCAAAAAGGATAAATAATAAATCTAGAAACTCTCAACTAATTGAAGACTTTCAGGAAACGTTAATTAATGTAGACGAATACATGTCCGATACTGAAAGCATATATTCTATAGTAAGTATAGACGCTGGAGAACAAAGAAAAGAAGATTCTTCAGATTCCGAAGCAGAAGAATTTATAAACGAAATAGGATTAGAACAACTAGATTTAGAACCTTTACAGAATAATAATTTCGTAAATATAGCAGATGAATGCGATCACATTTTTGAAAGAAATAAAGAGTTAGATAGTAAAGCATGTTTCTCTTGTAAATGGTTCCCAAGTAGGGGACGAAGAGCAAAATGCACAAACTGTTTCTTAGAAGGATGCATAGACTGTATACAAAAAGAGTTTAAAGTAATACTAACTCAACCAGAAAAGACTAAGAGAACAGAAGATCCTATAACCAGTATGAGATTAATAACCCTAGAAACAAGACTAAATGAAATAGACGTCAGACTTTTAAAAATAGAAAAACAAAAAGAAATACAAGAAACTCTAAGCGAAGAACAAGAACCGCAGAGAGAAATAATAAATACTCAACTTATTCTAGACATACCACCAGAATCTTCGACAGAATTAATGAATACTGAAAGAGATAGAACTTTAGTATGCAATGAAGATAAAAAAAACTAGGAACTTTAAAGTTACTAATGATAATTAGAATAAAAGGCTACGAAATTAAGACCCTAGCCTTACTAGATTCAGGATGCACTAAAAGTATAATGAATAAAAAGATAGTTCCAGAAAGTTTAATTAAAGAATTAGATAAACCAGCTGCAGCAATGCAGATGGACGGAACACATAACATATACCGCCATTATGTAGAAGAAGCAACAATAAGTTTCATTAACAGTTGCTCAAAATTCTATAACCCAAGTTACAAAATAGAAAAAATCTGGGTTAGAGATCTAAAAATAAATACAGATTTCATTCTAGGACTAGATTTCATCCTTAATAATAATGGAAGTTGCACAATTTCTAGAGACGGAGTAACTTTCCAGAGAAATATTACATATACCCCAGTACAAACCCAAGCAATAGTAACCAGAGTTACACAGGTATCAGCTCTCAACCAACAACAAAAAGATTATTGTCTAGACTGTGCTGATAAGGACCTATGCTGCAATAAGAAAAAAGAAGAAAAGGCTTTAATATTAGAAGAAATTATAGAAGAAGATTATATATTAGAGAAAAATTATACTCTAATAGATATCGAAACAGACTTTTATAATTTCAAGACCGGAATAGAAAAAATAGGAATAATTAAAGATAAAAAAGACCTAGATGATATAATAAAAATACTAGATAAAATAGAAATTATAGGGGAAAAACCCCTGAGACACTGGAAAAATAATAAAATAGTATGTAAATTAGAAATAATAAACTCAGAATATGTGATAAAGACAACCTCGATAGAAGCTACCAATAAAGATCTAGAAGACTTTAAAATTTTAATTAAAGAATTACTAGATTTAGAAATAATAAGAAGATCTACCTCTAAACACAGATCGGCAGCATTTATAGTAAGAAATCATAGCGAGATAGTAAGAGGAAGAGCTAGGATGGTAATTAACTATAAAAGATTAAATGATAATACGAGAAACGACGGTTATAAGTTGCCAGATAAAACAGAACTAATAAATAGAATCCAAGGCAAACAAATTTTTAGTAAATTTGACTGTAAGTCAGGATATTGGCAGGTGAAGATGCATGAGGACGGCATTAGCTGGACTGCCTTTACTTTCCCAGAAGGCCATTTTGAATGGTTGGTAATGCCTTTTGGATTAAAAACGGCTCCACCAATCTTTCAATGAAAGATGGACAATATATTTGGAGACTATAAAAGATTTGTATTAGTATACGTAGATGATATACTAGTATTTAGCCAGAACATGAATGAACATTTAGGACACCTACAAACAGTCTTTAGATTATTTGTAGAAAACGGAATTATAATTAGCAAAAAAAAGATGGAGTTATGTAAGACTCATATAAATTTCTTAGGAATAATATTGGGGGATGGAAAAGTTAAACTACAACCCCATATTGCTAAAAAAGTCCTAGATATGCCAGACAAATTGGACAATACAAAAGATTTACAAAAGTTTTTAGGAATATTAAATTATGCTAGAACCTTTATCAAAGATTTAGGTAAGATAGCCGGACCCCTGTATTCTAAGACAGGATCAACCGGTCAAAAACACTTTAACACATAAGATATAAAAATAGTAAAACTACTAAAAGAAAGGATAAAAAACATCCCAGACCTAAACATGCCTCTAGAAACAGACTATTTAATTATAGAAACAGACGGCAGTTTCGAAGGATGGGGAGCTGTGTTAAAAGCAAGAACTAATAAATACAGTAGTAAAAACGAAGAGAAAATATGCGCTTACCAAAGTGGTAAGTACAGAGAGAAAGGTAACATGAGTAGTATAGATGCCGAGATTTTAGCAGTAATCTACGGTTTAAACGCTTTTAGACTTTACATACTTAACAAACCAGAAATTTTAGTAAGAACAGATTGTGAAGCAATCGTAAAGTTCCATCAGAAGATAAACGACAAAAATAGCAGTAGAAGACGATGGTTAAATTTCTTAGATACAATTTTGATTTATAACTTAGTGTTCGAGCATATTAAAGGAAAAGACAATAGCCTAGCTGATCAACTAAGTAGACTAAAGATAACTTCAAAATAATGTTGGTTTTTAACTCACTGATTTTGTAAACACAGAATGAGACCAACAAGTTCGCAGACTCCAGACAAAGGGAAAGGCAAAGCCGACTCCCAAGACAGTTACAGATAGAAGGTATCAGGAAACGTAAATTTTAGACCTACAATAGATTTAGACAAAAATGTTTTTGAAAGACTATACTTCGGGAAAAATAATTTAGTCCTTTTCCCAACTTCTAATTTAACTTTTAAAGTTTTACCAGAATTTGTGTTAGACAAACAACAGAAATGTTTAGTAGACAATTTGTGGATAGCACACAATAAAAAAGACACTAGTCATTTAGTGGCTACAATAAATTCTCTTTGCCAATACTTTTCAGACAAAAATCAGGACAAACGCTTTAAATTTTATGTTGTAGTTCATGGTAGAGTAAATGGAATTTTTCAGACATGGATAGAAGTCATAGACTCTATCAAAGACTTTAAAAAACCTCTTTTCAAAGGATTTAATGTTTTTACTAATACACAAAGTATATGAACTAGAGTATAAACTAATAGGACATCTCAAGACTAGAAACCTATCTAAAGCAAAAGACAGGTTCAAACCATATTAATGAGATCACTATTTTTCGCTAGACAAATCAGAATAAGACAGTGGTATATATATAGAGATATAAAACGTAAAAATGAATATATAGCAGCAAGAAGAGCTTTACTTGCTTTTAAGAATTTATTACAGACAAGCAGGTTAACACAAGCAGATTTGCTAAGCTATTTTAGAAAAGATATACGTCCTCACTTAGAACTAGTAGAATCCTTAACCATATCCGAATTTATACAAGGAAGCATACTATTAGGAAAAATAGACAAAGACTTGTTTACCCATATAGACTGGGAGTTACAAGGACTGCAAAGCAGTATAACGTATTTTAGAGATAGTTTAGAGTTTAGTCAAAGAATAAATAAAATAACAATACCTCTAGGATAAAAATATAGCTCACTTAAAGCACTTAGAATATTTAGATTTAAGAATAACATCAGAAAAGAAATATAGAGCATTAACAGATCATAGTATTATAAAGTGTAACTTTAGTACAGGATACCACGTACTACATAGTGAAGAAAAATATTTAAACACCCTAGTAGACTTAGTTATAAATTTAAGCGAAAGCATACAAGAAAATAATAAGTATACCAGAAATATTCTAGAAGTAATAGAAACATCTTTTTTTTTTTTAAATCTGGACAGTGTCCAGTCATAATCCTATTATAATGTTCATCTCTTCTTCTTAGTTTTTGTTCTGGCAAGACGTAAAAGGGACAAGACAGAAGATTTCACATAAAGAAAAGACCCAAAGTCAAGAAAGACGGAAAGACAAATAGACATTTTCCAAAAAGAAGGACAGCTCAAGCAACGGACAAAATAAATAAAGTTTTCTTTAAAGTTTTCACGTGACGATGGGGCCCAATGAGCACCCGGCCGAAAGCTTAAAAATTCTAAAAATATTTGACATCCGAAGTTTTGAAGTCCGGATTTGAAATCCGCCACAAGCCTATAAATAGAGAAGCAAACGAAGACAGAAGGGTAGAGAACGAGAGGAGCTACAGAACAGAAAGAACACACCACCACCAAATGTTTCAACCATCTCCATTCCAAACCCCCTCTTGTATAATATAAATCATCCAGTATTACTAGTTTGATTTTCAGTTTGTTATTTTCAAGGTAGAACACCCTCGGGGTTCCCCGAAAGGGAAACCTCCCTCTATCTTCGAAATTATGTAAGTTTTTATATTTTTGGTTACTTATCTCCATAACTATGTATATTAAGATGTTTTTTGATATTTATGATATTATGTTTTTATAATCTATGCTTTTTCATGATCCTGTTATTCTCAGTATATAGTTATCTTGTTAGTCTCTTATGAACCTCCATGGATCAACCTCTAAATTCCTAAGCTAACGGTGGTTAGCGGTAGGGCCGTTGATGTCCGCTGAAGGACTGTGTAGGCCTGTTAAATTGGGTGTGGTTGAAGACGACCATTTGTAAGAACAAAAACTAAGAAGAAGAGATGAACAATATAATAGGATTATGACTGGACACTGTCCAGATTTAAAAAAAAAGATGTTTCTATTACTTCTAGAATATTTCTGGTATACTTATTATTTTCTTGTATGCTTTCGCTTAAATTTATAACTAAGTCTACTAGAGTGTTTAAATGTTTTTCTTCACTATGTAGTACGTGGTATCCTGTACTAAAGTTACACTTTATAATACTATGATCTGTTAATGCTCTATATTTCTTTTATGATGTTATTCTTAAATCTAAATATTCTAAGTGCTTTACGTGAGCTATATTTATATCCTAGAGGTATTGCTATTTTATTTATTCTTTGACTAAACTCTAAACTATCTCTAAAATACGTTATACTGCTTTGCAGTCCTTGTAACTCCCAGTCTATATGGGTAAACAAGTCTTTGTCTATTTTTCCTAATAGTATGCGTCCTTGTATAAATTCGGATATGGTTAAGGATTCTACTAGTTCTAAGTGAGGACGTATATCTTTTCTAAAATAGCTTAGCAAATCTGCTTGTGTTAACCTGCTTGTCTGTAATAAATTCTTAAAAGCAAGTAAAGCTCTTCTTGCTGCTATATATTCGTTTTTACGTTTTATATCTCTATATATATACCACTGTTTTATTCTGATTTGTCTAGCGAAAAATAGTGATCTCATTAATATGGTTTGAACCTGTCTTTTGCTTTAGATAAGTTTCTAGTCTTGAGATATCCTATTAGTTTATACTCTAGTTCATATACTTTGTCTATTAGTAAAAACATTAAATCCTTTGAAAAGAGGTTTTTTAAAGTCTTTGATAGAGTCTATGACTTCTATCCATGTCTGAAAAATTCCATTTACTCTACCATGAACTACAACATAAAATTTAAAGCGTTTGTCCTGATTTTTGTCTGAAAAGTATTGGCAAAGAGAATTTATTGTAGCCACTAAATGACTAGTGTCTTTTTTATTGTGTGCTATCCACAAATTGTCTACTAAACATTTCTGTTGTTTGTCTAACACAAATTCTGGTAAAACTTTAAAAGTTAAATTAGAAGTTGGGAAAAGGACTAAATTATTTTTCCCGAAGTATAGTCTTTCAAAAACATTTTTGTCTAAATCTATTGTAGGTCTAAAATTTACGTTTCCTGATACCTTCTATCTGTAACTGTCTTGGGAGTCGGCTTTGCCTTTCCCTTTGTCCGAGTCCGCGAACTTGTTGGTCTCATTCTGTGTTTACAAAATCAGTGAGTTAAAAACCAACATTATTTTGAAGTTATCTTTAGTCTACTTAGTTGATCAGCTAGGCTATTGTCTTTTCCTTTAATATGCTCGAACACTAAGTTATAAATCAAAATTGTATCTAAGAAATTTAACCATCGTCTTCTACTGCTATTTTTGTCGTTTATCTTCTGATGGAACTTTACGATTGCTTCACAATCTGTTCTTACTAAAATTTCTGGTTTGTTAAGTATGTAAAGTCTAAAAGCGTTTAAACCGTAGATTACTGCTAAAATCTCGGCATCTATACTACTCATGTTACCTTTCTCTCTGTACTTACCACTTTGGTAAGCGCATATTTTCTCTTCGTTTTTACTACTGTATTTATTAGTTCTTGCTTTTAACACAGCTCCCCATCCTTCGAAACTGCCGTCTGTTTCTATAATTAAATAGTCTGTTTCTAGAGGCATGTTTAGGTCTGGGATGTTTTTTATCCTTTCTTTTAGTAGTTTTACTATTTTTATATCTTCTGTGTTAAAGTGTTTTTGACCGGTTGATCCTGTCTTCGAATACAGGGGTCCGACTATCTTACCTAAATCCTTGATAAAGGTTCTAGCATAATTTAATATTCCTAAAAACTTTTGTAAATCTTTTGTCATGTCCAATTTGTCTGGCATGTCTAGGACCTTTTTAGCAATATGGGGTTGTAGTTTAACTTTTCCATCCCCCAATATTATTCCTAAGAAATTTATATGAGTCTTACATAACTCCATCTTTTTCTTGCTAATTATAATTCCGTTTTCTACAAATAATCTAAAGACTGTTTGTAGGTGTCCTAAATATTCATTCATGTTCTGGCTAAATACTAGTATATCATCTACGTATACTAATACAAATCTTTTATAGTCTCCAAATATATTGTCCATCTTTCTTTGAAAGATTGGTGGAGCCGTTTTAATCCAAAAGGCATTACCAACCATTCAAAATGGCCTTCTGGGCAAGTAAAGGCAGTCCAGCTAATGCTGTCCTCATGCATCTTCACCTGCCAATATCCTGACTTACAGTCAAATTTACTAAAAATTTGTTTGCCTTGGATTCTATTTATTAGTTCTGTTTTATCTGGCAACTTATAACCGTCGTTTCTCATATTATCATTTAATCTTTTATAGTTAATTACCATCCTAGCTCTTCCTCTTACTATCTCGCTATGATTTCTTACTATAAATGCTGCCGATCTGTGTTTAGAGGTAGATCTTCTTATTATTTCTAAATTTCTCTGTAGTAGGAGTTTCCTCCTTTTCACTTTTTGGCAAAGTGACAGCCATTAACGGATTTGTTAAGTCTTTACTGGCTATCGTTTGTGCCGGACTAGCTACACCTGTAACCGGTGTAGTGGATCTAATTGCATTGAGATGTGAACGCACACCAGTCTCATCCATTTTTGTCTGAGATGGAGAACTCTGAAATCCTTGTATCTTTTGTTCCAAGCTCTTTATTTTTTCTGTGAGCTTGACTCAGTACTCCCTCCTTCTTGTTCTCCTTGTTATGTAGGTATATAGATTCGGTAGTCTTATCTCCTTTGTATTATAATTTTTTTTAATCTAGACAGTGTCTAGTCATAATCCCATTATACTGTTCATCTCTTCTTCTTAGTTTTTGTTCTTACAAACAGTCGTCTTCAACCACACCCAATTTAACAGGCCTACACAGTCCTTCAGCGGACATCAACGACCCTACCGCTAACCACCGTTAGCTTAGGAATTTACAGGTTGATCCATGGAGGTTCATAAGAGACTAATAAAAGATAATCATATACTGAGAATAACAGGACCATGAAAAAGCATAGATTATAATATCATAAATATCAAAAAACATCTTAATATACATAGTTATGGAGATAAGTAACCAAAAATATAAAAACTTACATAATTTCGAAGATAGAGGGAGGTTTCCCTTTCGGGGAACCCCGAGGGTGTTCTACCTTGAAAATAACAAACTGAAAATCAAACTTGTAATACTGGATGATTTATATTATACAAGAGGGGGTTTGGAATGGAGATGGTTGAAACATTTGGTGGTGGTGTGTTCTTTCTGTTCTGTAGCTCCTCTCGTTCTCTACCCTTCTGTCTTCGTTTGCTTCTCTATTTATAGGCTTGTGGCGGATTTTAAATCCGGACTTCAAAACTTCGGATGTCAAATATTTTTAGAATCTTTAAGCTTTCGGCCGGGTGCTCATTGGGCCCCATCGTCACGTGAAAACTTTAAAGAAAACTTTATTTATTTTGTCCGTTGCTTGAGCTGTCCTTCTTTTTGGAAAATGTCTATTTGTCTTTCCGTCTTTTTTGACTTTGGGTCTTTTCTTTATGTCAAATCTTTTGTCTTGTCTCTTTTACGTCTTGTCAGCTTTATGTTGCTGTTTTTAGGTGTCTAAATTATGGAGTGCAATTGTATCAAAACTCATCCCGGAGTCATTATCATCCTCTAGGTTTTGTGAATCCTGGAATGCACTGTCTGGAACAAAATCATCTTCTCCCGAACTTTGACTAAGAACTGGAGATGTATTGGGTAGTTCTTGTGTATGGGCTATGTGTTTGTCTTGTTCAACTTCTTGTTCAGCCGTATTTTGTCTTGACTGAAAACATCTTTCTAATGTTTCTTTAACCATGTTTTCTATGTCATTTTTCTTTCTTCTTACGGATACAGTCTTTTTAGAAGTTGATCCTTGAGTAAATGTCTTGGGTAGTCTTCTTCTAGTCTGTGATTTCTCTGTAGTAGGAGTTTCCTCCTTTTCACTTTTTGACAAAGTGACAGCCATTAACGGATTTGTTAAGTCTTTACCGGCTACCGTTTGAGCCGGACTAGCTATACCTCTAACCGGTGTAGTGGATCTAATTGCATTCAGATGGGAACGCACACCAGTCTCATCCATTTTTGTCTGAGATGGAGAACTCTGAAATCCTTGTATCTTTTGTTCCAAGCTCTTTATTTTTTCTGTGAGCTTGACTTTGTCTGCTATGAGTGTTTCCTTCTGTTGATTTAGTCTTTTGACTGTCTCAGTCATAGTTGTGCAATGGTCACAGAAGATCACTTTGTCTGTGTCTCTTTGTATATTGTACTGAGGGGTTTATTCTGGATTAGTTCGTAGAGCAGGGGAAATATAGTAATTTGGTCCCAATACTCCTCTTGCGTAATCTAAAGCCTCAGTAAAAACATTAAATCCTTTGAAAAGAGGTTTTTTAAAGTCTTTGATAGAGTCTATGACTTCTATCCATGTCTGAAAAATTCCATTTACTCTACCATGAACTACAACATAAAATTTAAAGTGCTTGTCCTGGTTTTTGTCTGAAAAGTATTGGCAAAGAGAATTTATTGTAGCCACTAAATGACTAGTGTCTTTTTTATTGTGTGTTATCCACAAATTGTCTACTAAACATTTCTGTTGTTTGTCTAACACAAATTCTGGTAAAACTTTAAAAGTTAAATTAGAAGTTGGGAAAAGGACTAAATTATTTTTCCCGAAGTATAGTCTTTCAAAAACATTTTTGTCTAAATCTATTGTAGGTCTAAAATTTACGTTTCCTAATACCTTCTGTCTGTAACTGTCTTGGGAGTCGGCTTTGCCTTTCCCTTTGTCTGGAGTCTGCGAACTTGTTGGTCTCATTCTGTGTTTACAAAATCAGTGAGTTAAAAACCAACATTATTTTGAAGTTATCTTTAGTCTACTTAGTTGATCAGCTAGTCTATTGTCTTTTCCTTTAATATGCTCGAACACTAAGTTATAAATCGAAATTGTATCTAAGAAATCTAACCATCGTCTTCTACTGCTATTTTTGTCGTTTATCTTCTGATGGAACTTTACGATTGCTTCACAATCTGTTCTTATTAAAATTTCTGGTTTGTTAAGTATGTAAAGTCTAAAAGCGTTTAAACCGTAGATTACTGCTAAAATCTCGGCGTCTATACTACTCATGTTACCTTTCTCTCTATACTTACCACTTTGGTAAGCGCATATTTTCTCTTCGCTTTTACTACTTTATTTATTAGTTCTTGCTTTTAACTGACAACTTATAACTGTCGTTTCTCGTATTATCATTTAATCTTTTATAGTTAATTACCATCCTAGCTCTTCCTCTTACTATCTCGCTATGATTTCTTACTATAATTGCTGTCGATTTGTGTTTAGAGGTAGATCTTCTTATTATTTCTAAATCTAGTAATTCTTTAATTAAAATTTTAAAGTCTTCTAGATCTTTATTGGTAGCTTCTATCGAGGCTGTCTTTATCACATTTCCTTCTGATGTTCTTATGTTCCTCGGATTCATACTGGAGGGTGGTTGTCGGCTAGTATCTTCTCCCGCATACCTAACCCATTTCATGCTATCAGAACATTCCCTGGATCTCAGCATTATTACTAAAAAAGGAAAATCAAGATGGAAAGATAGGGACTCAGTGTCTTACAACTTTGCTTCTATCGCACGATCTTTCTTAAATTCCCTATAGCCTCATGTTTATAAGTGTGGCGCACAACACACCCATAAGCAAGACTCCACTAGACACGACTTGTAGACATCCCTAGGACTGACCTGCTCTGATACCACTTTTTCACACCCTAACCTTAGAGGGTGTGGCCGGCACGCGGCGCCATAAGTCCCGAGTGTACCTATCTTGATACCTGAGAGATAAATGACAACTCATGGTTTTCAGTAATCATGTCACTTTTAGTTCAACTCGATAGCTCGAAAAGGGTATCCCTTATGCAGGAGTGCCTTTGCTGGTTTTGAGAACCTTTCTGGTATGTGTCCGACAGGTCGTGGAGAGCTTATTATTTGGGAGTGAATATGGTGTGAAGTGGTCCTCAAGCCCATGTCCAGAGAGCTTGACTATCGTTGGTACAATATTTGGACCGTCTGTCTAAGAACAAGTTCCATGTTTGCTCCTCATACGTCTGGATCTGGTCTGTTTGCTTCCCTCATCCGGTAGCTTCCGACATGTTTCTATTTGATAGGATATTGACGTGTTGGTTATTTTTCTTCGCCATACCTGTGGCTTTGTTTTTTATATGCCCTATTGGGTGACTATTCTGAGTATGTGACACCTCCAACACCGTTTGGCTTGTATGACTCAGTGGACTTTGTTTGAGCGGATGCCTCCTCCGACACCATTTAACTTGTATGAATTTGTCTGGTTGATTGAATGAATGGACGTTTATTATGGCTGTTGAATATGAGTGAATGGTCTTCCCGGCATTGCTTATGATTGAATGAATGGCCCTTTCGGTAGTATAAATGGCCTTTTCAGCATGCTTTGTTTTTATGAATGGCCCTCTCGGCATCCTATTTGTATGAATGTCCCTCTCAGCATGTTGTTTGAATGAATGGCCCTCTCGCCAGGTGGGCCGGGCCTGCCTCGGTCCGCGGTGGCCTGGGGTGGGACGGGAGAAGCGGCCTGGCCTGTCCGCGGCGGGTCAAGTGACTTGCATAGCCCCTGTCCGATCCCGATCCCGCCTGCATCGGGCTGGCTGGCTGGGTCCTGGCCTGGCGGGTCCGATGGGGTTTTTTTTTTTTTAAAAAAATAACATATGTATAAAAAAAACTCAATAAACAAAACAAGATAGTGTAATAAAAACATTCCAATGCTGTTTTTGTGCCTCTTATATTATTTAATAGACATGATTTTTTTGTAATACAAAATTACAAATACAATTGTCTAAAATCTAAATTGCAACTTTGTGGTGTTGTCCAAAAGTTGCAAAATACATAATAAAATTGCAATTAAAAAAATTACATTCTCAAAAAAACATGTTCTAATTGCTTGATGATTTCCTGTGGTTCTTCGGTTGGAATTGGTATTTGTTGGTCAAATTGATCCACATCGCTTCCACTACCTTCGGTTAAGATTTCGTTGTAGTTTTCGTCTTCTTCTTCGTTGATCTCCGGTTGACCGCACCTTCTCCGCTCCGCTCGTATCCAATCTCTGAATAATACTGCAATTTCCAAGTCGCTCCGGCTAATGAGTGTCTGTGGTCTCCTATTTGATATCTGCTGCGTAAAAGCGCTTCAGACGCAGATTGATGACGCTTGAATGTTCAAAACATCTCGGGCCATCAATGAAGGTGTCGGAAAGGTCTTCTCATTCCTCCAAAGATTTCGGCAAGTCTTCATGTCCATCTTCATTGATAACTTCTTGATACAAAGATGTAACCCTGCAAAATAAAAATATCCAACTCGCTAATTTGGTTAGTAGTAGAGTGCGGCCGCACATTCTATTTCCGAGGCTTTCAATACTAGCCGCAGAAACAAAGATGGCTTTGTGAGGTTGTGTTGAAGATGAAGAAGATGGTATGGAAGCCGGTAAGTTACTAGCATTTTCTTGTTGATAAAATCTATATATTTTTTTGCATTGGTGTTCTACGCTAGACAACACTTCTTCTTTAGTTTGACTTTGTTCAATAGGTGGTGGGTGATTTAGATTTTTGGGACTTGGAGGTGGTAGTACTTCTATACAATCGTAAATAGTTTCAATTAGTGATTTAGTACCGTCTATTTTAATAGTAGGATTTAATACAGAACCAATAATATAAATAGAGGGAATAAGAATAAAATATTTTTTTATTTTGAGAAATATTTTTTTAATAGCTGCCTTATAAGCTGGTTTTTCCATATATTCACTAAGTAATAAAAATATTAGAGTTATATAAAATAACATAGTTGAAATAGTAGGATAATATATACCGAAAAATTCTTTTGTTGCTTGAAAAAATTTCTCTAAAAATACAATAAGTTCGGAAATCTTTACCCAATCACTATCTACAATCATATCAGCTGGATTTTGATTATGAGAGTTAAAAAATAAAGTTATAGGTTTTCTATAGTCATAAGCAACAAGTAGTTGCTCGTATAAAGAATTTCAACTAGTGGATACTTCTTGTGGAATTTTTCTATAAGATAGTCCACAATCGTGACAAGTTTTTTTATATTCTTTTCTACGTTGTACTTTATTACTTTTAAAAATAAAGTTTATAGCAAATTGTATTTTACTAAGAATGGCTTCAAAAAGTGATAGACCATCCTTTACAATTAAGTTATATATATGGCACGCGCATTTTATATGAAAATGATTTGGAAAAGATGGAGTTAAACTATTTTTTAAAATTGTAATTGCGTAATTGATAGAAGAAGCGTTATCTAATGTAATAGTCATAATTTTATCGGTTATTCCGTAATAAAGACACACTTGATAAATATTATCTGCAATAAAAGTACCAGTGTGCCTATCATCTATATATCTATACGCTAAAATACGTTTTTGCATAGACCATTTATAATCTATCCAATGACAAGTTACAGTTAAATAATCATGGTCGTTAGTACTACGACCTATATCAGACGTGATAGATAGTTTGCCATTAAAATGATATAATGAAAAACGTAAATATTGTTGATATTCATGCGCGAATTTAAATACATCTCTCTTAACAGTTGATCTAGGAAAACCGTTAAAAGCAGGATTATATATATCTCTAATGTAATGAATAAAACCGGGAGATGAAGGAAATGAAAAAGGCAAACCTCCACAAAGAACTAATTTTGATATTGCTTCCTATCTCTATGTTTATTGTATTTAGGGCCTACAATTCCCCCGTCATAGGGTTAATTTGACCACATACTTGGTGGGACGATGTCGGTATGTGAACCTTGTCCCGATGGAGCGGGCATTTGCGCACCCCGTTTTGAAGCCTGGTATTGGGCATACCTAGCTGGATGAGCACTTACTACGTGTCTAATTAAACCCCCCGTCCCACCGTGACCTTTTCCAATTTTAAATTTTAAAATATTTTTACAAATTTTACATATAGCTACTTGATTCTCTACGTCCCTATCAAAAAATGTCCATGCATCTGATTTTAATGGTCGTTTTGCTGGACCTCGTCTCATACTAGGGGGAATAGGAGGTATTTCAGTTGAAGGTGCACTAGTGGGTGTGTTGTCATCAACATTAGTGGGTGTATCATCTAGATCATCGTCTAAATTAAAGTCTTCTTGAGTTCCAGAAAATAGCTCCTTATCTAAATCTAATGGTATTGTAGGAAAATGTTGAGTATAAACAAAATCATCCTGTGTAGGAATAAGATGACTAGAAGAAGTACCCTTGCCCTGGTTGCCCCTACTAGAAGAAGCACCCTTACCCTTACCCTTAAACATACATTTTAATCCTTCCATTTTAATTATGATAATAAATAATTAAAGATAATAAAATTAAGTGCGCTAAATAAAATAAACAGACAATAATAATTTAATGAAGGAACGAATGTACCAAACGCCGACGTAACGTCGACGTGTAATCGAGAGGTTGAAAATTGAAACTTTGCTCGATGGAAGATCATCAAGCTAGTTGTCAACTTCACTCCCAATTCCCAAATGAATAAATAAAATTGAATATTTAGTAAATAATGTAGACTTGTAGAGAGATATATTGAGAGATTAGAGAGATTGTAGGAAGATTTGTGAGAAAGATGAAGAGAAAATGAATTATTTATAGTTGGAAAATTGAGTTAAAGTGTAAATATAATAACTTATGGGTTAAAAATAAATATTAAGGGGTAGGGGGGAGGCCTAAAATGGCCGTTGGCCAACGGCCAAAATCTAAAATGGTCGTTGGTGCAACGGCCATATTTGCAAAGGGGGGACAAAGGGCGGGGTCGGGACGGGGTCGGGTCGGGCGGGCCTGGGGCGGGCTCGGGTTTCGCGGGACGAGACATTGTCCTGTCCCGAGTTCGAGGTCCGCCAACATTTTTTTTAGCGGAGTCGGGACGGGGTCGGGTCGGGGTCGGGCCGTCCCAGCCCACTGGCCACCCTTACTCTCGGTATGCTATTTGTATAAATGACCCTCTCAGCATGCAGTTTGTATGAATGGACCTCTCAACATGCATTTTGTATGAGTGACCCTCTCGGCATGCTGTTTGAATTAATGGCCCTCTAGGCATGTTTTTTTTATAAATGACCCTCTCGATATGTAGTTTGTATGAATGGTCATCTCGACATGCAGTTTGTATGATTGATCCTCTTAGCATTCTTGTTTGTATGAATGACCCTCTCGACATGTTTGTTTGTATGAATGACTCTTTCGGCATGCAGTTTGTATGAATGACCCTCTCGGCATGTAGTTTTGAATGAATTGCCCTATCGGCATGCTTGTCTGTATGAATGACCCTCTCGGTATGCAGTTCGTATGAATGGTCCTCTCGGCATGCAATATATGATAGATATGGACCTTGAGGCTGTATCATCTTTTTTTTGTCCTTTTGTCGGTTGTAACCCCTCTATCAGATAGTCTTTTTGTCCCTTTATAGCTCTATCTTTATTTTGTCCTTTTGTGGCTCTCATGGTCGGTTGTCTTTTTAGGGCTTTCGAGGCCGGATTATGATGCCTTTGTGGTGCTATGCTCTTTTATGGCTTTCATGGCCAGATTGTGTTGCCCTTGTGACACTTTGTTCTTTTTATGACTCTCATGGCCGAATTGTGTTGACGTATTGCTCTTTTCATGGCTCTCATGGACGGATTATGTCACATTTGTGGCGCTTTGGGCTTTTCCTGGATTTCATGGTTGAATTGTATCATCTTTCGGTTTCAGAATTTCTTATTTGCTATATCTGTTTCATCATGAACAAACAAGTTATTGGAATAGACCATCGTCCTCCTAACGACGTTTTGGGGCCCTACAATCATAATTTTTTTTTCAGTTTTCATGAGGTAGACTCGTGTTATCGACCCTACTGTGTTGTTTTCTCTACTTCCTGGTGCCGAGCCTCTTGGGCTCGGTATTATGAGAGATGAATTTAATTTATGATACGAAAATAATTTTTTGAAAATGTGATCATAAATTGAAATAATATTTGACTAAAAACATTTTTGTCTATTAAAATTATTATGTCATTGTCATGACATATATGCTATGAGCGAGGTTCTTTGATCGTCTTTGGCACTCCGGGCGCGCTCCTTGTTTGTCATGGTGAATTTTTTGAGATTCCTTTGAAATTTTTGTCCCAGTTTGAAGGTTGTCTTGCGGTGAACTCTCGTGCTGCATCGTGTAGGAATTTTTTAGACCCTTTCAAAAATTCTGCCCCAGTTGAAAGTCTAAGATTGGCTAACTCTTGTGCCGGATTTATCGGTGGAAAATTCTGCCCCAGTTGCAAGTTTGAGGTCCGGGGACTATGCGAAACGATCTTGAAATCTTCACGTCTCAGAGGCTTCCTAGGGGTTTCTTTGGTTTTTTTTGGTGCATCCAAGGTTAAAAAGCACTTACATATCCTATCGTAGCAGGAATCGGGTTGAACGTTTGGAACAAAAATGGTTGATTTTTATAATAATATGACTGAGTCCTAAATGGACTGCCTTCGTATCCCACCTCGGGAAATAAGATCTTTTGACAAAATATCATCTATTTATTGTATATCATGTCCCGTTTTCACAATTTTTTTATCGTTTATTGTGATTTTAGAATTTTAAAAGATATTGTGAAATTAACTGTCTTTTAAAGAAATTAATATTTTTACTCTGTCAAATTTGGGAAATTTGCTTAATTAAATAGGATGATTGAATTACATTTCAATTTTAAAGCATGTTCATAATTTAAAGAGATTTTGTATGATTTAAATTTCCTAAATCCTAATTAGTATCAAATTTGACCTTAAAATGAAGCTTTTAAACTAATTAGGCTGTTTTTGAAATTGTTCGGTCATTCTTTAATTTTAAAAAATATAATATTTACAAAATGTGGCATATTTAATTTAAAGCTTTTAAAATAAAGTGGGCCATTTCATTTAAATGCCAAGTCGGCCGAGCCCAGGCCAAAGGAGGCCCATACTCGGCCCAGTACGCATCTCAAGCAAACGAAGGGCAATGCCCCTTTTCATTTCTATACCCTTCACGATTTGGGTCTCTTCTCAACCCTAGACGCCCGTCGTTGTCGTCTCTGATGCCTGAAACGGCAAAGGAGCAGAGTACGGTACTTTCTCAGTTATTGGTATGGCCAAATCGGGTAAGGGCATTAATGGCCCTTACTCTCTCACCTCCACGCCACCGCAACCCCACCCTCACAAGGTGAGGTCACCCCTCTGATTCTTTTTGCTTTTTATGCGATCGTTTTAATGGTATTTGTCTTATTGATTTTCAAACGATGGGTCTTGATTGGTTGGGTTCGTTTTGGAGAGAAATTTCTCCCCAAAATCTCATATGCCTCATTGATCTGTTGGGGTCTGCTAGAGTTTCGACAACCCTATAAATTGACCCCTCTTTTCTTCGTTTTCAACAAGTTTCAGAAGTTGGAAAAAGTTTTAACAAGTTTTAAGAGGTAGAGGTCGAGAATTCGAATCCTTGTCATTCATGTTTTTGTGTGCCATATTCGAGTTAAATCCGACTAATTTTGCTTAAGTTGGGATTCAAACCTTTTGGTGGAACCATGAATTGGATTAATTGGTCATCACAATCTAAAGCCCCTTTTTTTCATGTGATTTGAGAGTGTCGAGGCTCGGAGTGAAGATTCAAGTCCCGCCTACCTCCACACAAGGTAATTTGAATTCCTTGTCATTACTTTGTTAATTTCAGTAGATTTATGTTAATATGTGATATTGTAGTGTGTTACATGTTGATTTGAGGTAGTATGATGATTATGAACTGCTTGAACTAGCCTACTTAGTCAACATAGTGTTATGTGTTAGTTTGAAATTTGTTCTAGCTGTGTGTAGACTGCTTACATCATGATATCTATCTAAAAACTTGTATTAGTGATTAGAAATGTTGTTTAGTTAACTTGTTAACATAGCATGCCTTCCATATCATCTAATGTTAGCTTAGAACCTAGAAAATGAACTAATTAGGTTGGTATTTAGATTAGATAGCCTGTTTTTGCTGCTAAGTATGGATACCAAGTGTTAGCACTCACATCACGACTGTTAAGACCTCTTAATGATTAAGAAGAGAATAAAATACTCTATCTCAACAAGTTGTGTGTGTTCAATGCCCTTAGGATGAATGTAGTGTCTGTTTTTTGCACATTTGCTGTATTTAAATGAAGATATGAAGTTAACGAGACATAAAGATGACCTTAACATGACTTGGGGGAAATTGTTTGGTTTTGAATGTAGTTAAAAAGGGAACCTTGATAACTAGACTGTTTTGATGCTTCTAAAGACCACTTAAGGTATGTTTAAGTTAAACTTGAGGTTGAATAGATCTAAAATGATGTTATCTTGACACAAGGTTAGAAGAAAAATATTTGAACCTATAAATCTTGGCATATAGGATTGAATGTAGTTTCCTTTTTGTTTAAGGTTGTGTTGCTTTTGTCTGTTCTTGATTTAAATATGTGGTACATGTGAAAGTGTGATGTATGTGAACTCATGATGTCTTAAAATGCTTCTTCTCAATTTTTTGAGTATGATGTTGCTATGGGAATAATGGGGTGTGGGATTTGGTATCTGACACTGACAGTGTATTGTCTAAAATATGGTTAGGTCCTTATGTCAATCTTTGTTCATTACTTGCTTTATCCTTGAGCATGTTCTGAGTGGGTTAGCCTTAAAGACTTTTACCTCAGTCTTGTCAACCTGGATCTTAATAATATGCTACTAAAATTGTGCAATCTGTGTATAATAGTTGAAAACATTATGGTTAGAGTAGTCTATTGCATGTTAGGTACTGCTTTAGCTATCTTGTATGCCCAGTTTTTCCCTTTAGGTCATAATATCCACATTGTGCACAAACTCAACCATTTGCATTTGATTTAACTTCCTAGTCTCTAATTGACTAAACCCTTGCCATGAATGTTTAGAGGAGACTGTTCTGTATTTATCCATATGTCATGCTGTCACTGCCTACTTGTAATCTCATCCACTTAGTTCAAATGCATGATTAGGTAAGCTACCATGTGTTACTAACAAATTCTTAATGATAAAACTAAGTTCAGCATGCTAGTTTTGAGTAATGAAATCACAAAGTTGTTATATACTTGCATGTCAATTAAGTAAAAAATGCTTGTATGTCTGCTTCTATGTCTATACCTGCTTGCATTTGAATCATGCTGGGACATTAGAGTGTCCCAAGGAATTATATGTTGACTATTAAAGTGTTGTGTTTGCATGTCCATATAGCTTGAAGTAATTTAGAGACTTGCCCCCATTGTTTGGCATAACTAGAATTGGCATTTGTACATTTCTCGTGCTCTCAATTCATGTGGAACTGGTAACCATTAATATGCATCAACAACATGCCAATTTCTGATTCTTGTATGGTCTTATCCCTAATGAAACTAGTAGTCTAAGTATAGCTAGTGTGGGTCTGTTGTTTTGAAGGGTCAGTGTTTAGGTATGTTAAGATGAATGATGAGGAAAACCTGCGATGCTTAGACCATTTGTGTCAACTCCCCTTTGCTTTCTCTTTACAATTAACGTGACTGGGCCTGTCCTATTGGCTTTGTTCTTTGCCTGCTTTCCTATGCCTGAATATTAGTTATTGGGCTGAGTCTAACTGTTTGTTTTCTCTTCATGTCTTTGCCTACTATTTTGGTTTGGGCCAACTGCAATATATTCACTTGGGTTTAATTTATTATCGAGCTGCTTATGTATTTTAATTTATTTTGTATATGATAAGTTATAGATACCTTTTAACTTGGCCCTTTGTTTTCCCTCCTCTTCTCCTACTGCCGATGCATATCTAGATGGGCCTCTGGACCTGTCATCTCTCTTCAACCAGTCGGGCTGAGGCCCAACTAAACCTGTTGATCAAGTCTCTGCATTGTAGCTGCACATTAAAAGCCCAACTATGGGTGAAAATAGTTAATTGGTGGGCTTAGGTAGGCCCGCCAGCCTAAACCCATCTCTTTCCATTCATATATATATATATATGTGTGTGTAAAAATATTTTACATATATTATTGGAACCTTCTTATGGTTACGACTTAGGAATAGGCAAATGTTTTGTAGATCGTTTAGTTAGAATCGTTATAAATGAATTTCAAAACTTGTTAACTTCAAAACTTTAAAGAAATCAGACACATTTTGGATTCTAAATAAATCTTCAATCGGGAATAAAATTGGATTTTGAATCAATTAGGTAGTTTTGGATCTTTAAAGAAATCAAACTGAACTATTTTTGGCCTGAATTGTTTAAATTGGAACAAGGGATGGGATTTTATGTCATAATAGATAAAGGTGGACTATTTTCTCAAAGTGAAACCAATTTGCTGGAACTAAATCAGATTGCTGAAACATTTTTGAAACTGGGCTAAGTTTGGGCAAAAACTGACGTTTCATAAACTGATTTTTGGGCCTGCCCAACTCAAATGATTTTAAGGACCTAAAACATCTCTCTTAGACTTGAGATAAGATATGGATTTTGGTATATTGTGGACTATGTGATGACCTTTGGAACTATAGCATGAAAAGAAAAAGGAAATCCATTTTAATCAAAACTTGTCATTTTAAATAGGTTATACACTTTTCAAATTACAGAAGGTTTTCAAAGTGTGTAAAGTGATATGGGCAATTTATTGGACTAATTGTAGAGTTCTACTCAAGTCAATTCTTGAGTATTCATAGTCTAAAAGTAAATTGACTAAATCACCCTTACGCGAATCATTTTTAGGTGGAAGTTAACTCCTTGATTTTCAAAAAGTCTTTGAGTTTGAAATGAAATGAATGACATGAATTTTGCTGGAATTTAAACACTTTTAGCAATTTGTATAATTTAAACATGCTATAGAACTCGATGGTCAACCGTATTCTACGAATCCTTAATACCGGGGTGTCTAACACCTTCTCTAGGGGATCACCAGAACCCTTACCTCGACTCTGGTTTAGAAAGGATTTTTCATTATTTTGAATAAACCCTCTCAACTTAGTTTTCCTAATTTATCTATAAATTAGGTAATAAATTAGGTGGCGACTCTAAAAATATTATCCGACTTATCACCAACAACCTCCTAGTAGCTTTTAAGCCTTCGCATAAAAGTGAACCGTAACACTTTACATATGGCATGATCTTTTCATTCTTAGTATCTCATTATCCTTGGACTTGATGAATTAATAGATCTGATTCTCTTAGTACCAATAACTCCTGAATGTCCATGTCGCGAGCCATACGGAGACCTAAAATGCAGGCTTCATATTCTGCCATATTATTGGTACACCGGAACTTGAGATTTGCATCCATTGGGTAATGCTGACCCATTTCTGAGACTAGAACTGCTCTAATTCATGAACCCTTATAATTGACCGCACCGTTGAAGAACATTCTCCACCCTGAGGTGGTTTTGACTATGTCTTCTTCTATCTTCAGTACTTTTTCATTTGGGAAATATGTCTTGAGAGGTTCGAACTCTTTATCGATCAGACTTTATGCTAGCAACTCGGCCAATGCTTGCCCCTTGATGGCTTTCTGAACCACGTATGTGATGTCGAATTCACTCAAAAGCATTTGCCACTTGGCCAGTTTCCCTATAGGCATGGACTGACAAAAAAATGTACTTCAAAGGATCCATTTTGGAGATGAGGTGGGTCGTGTAAGATGACAAGTAATGTCTTAGCTTCTGGGCTACCCATGTCAGAGCGCAACATGTGTTTCTCCACCAAGGTGTACCTTGACTTACATGCGGTGAATTTTTTGCTGAGATAGTAGATAACTCCATCTTTCTTCCCAGTTTCATTGTGTTGTGCCAACATGCATCTGTAAGCATTATCTTATAGTGATAAGTACAACAACAATGGGCTTCCCGGTATGGGAAGGACCAAGACTGGTAGATTGGAGAGATATCTCTTGATAATGTCAAAGGCTTTCTGACACTCATATGTACATTTAGTGGGTGTATCCTTTTTCAATAACTTGAGGATAGGTTCCACAATTATTGTAGACTGTGCTATGAAGCGTCCAATGTAGTTTAACCTTCCTAAAAAACTCATGTCGTCTTTCTTGGTCTCCGACGATGGCAGTTCTTGGATGACTTTGATCTGTGAGGGATCTAGTTCTATGCCCCTGCAACTAACTATGAATCCCAATAGTTTTTCGGCAGGCACTCAAAACGCACACTTGGCCAAGTTCAGTTTCAAGTTAAACTTCTGAAGACTGTCGAAGAACTTCCGCAAGTGTATGATGTGATCTGAACTCTCTCGTGACTTGATTATAACGTCATCCACATAGACTTCTATTTTTTGTGCATCATGTCATGGAAGATGGTGGTCATCACTCTTATGTAAGTTGCGCCGGCATTCTTAGTCCGAACGACATTACACAGTAGTGGCATACTCCTCATAGAGTGGTAAAGGATGTCTTCTGTGCATCTTCCTCGCTCATCAAGATCTGATGATAACCGGCGAAGCAATCCATGAATGGATGTAACTCATGCTTCTCACAGTTATCGATGGGTATGTGGATGTTCTGAAGTGGAAAATTGTCCTTGGGACTAGCTCTGTTGAGATCTCGGTAATCCACACACATTTGAATTTTTCCATCTTTCTTCAGTACATGCACAATGTTGGCCAACCATGTTGGATATGGGGTAACTTCCACTACCTCTGATTTTGATCTGTTTCTCGACTTCGTATTTAATTATAATGCTCAAATCTAGCTTGAACTGTCAAATTCTTTATTTGATCGGGGTGAAGCCTTCATTGATAGGCAGCCTTTGGGCCACTATGTCGGTGCTCAACCCGGGCATATCCGTGTATGACCACGTGAAGATGTCAATGTATTCTCTTAGTAGATTTATCAATTCTTCTTTCTGAGGCACTTCCTTGTGCGCACTTATCCTAGTTTGTTTAACTGTTTCCTCGTCCCCGAGGTTGATTACTTCGGTCTCATCCAAGTTAGGCTTTTTCCCATTCTCACATTGGTCTTCCTCATTTATGAGATCCTTAGGTAATATGGTCTCCTCATCATATCCTCACATTCACATTCACATTCTTCTGTATCACTCGACTCACTCGTTGCGCGATATTTCATGACATTATGAGTTATTTTATTACTATTTCTAAAAAACAAGGCAAATCATGGTTAGTGTATAATAACATATAATGAAAAAATTATTTTTTCACATAAACTAAGGCTTTCATTAATTTGATAAAAGAAGTATAAACTGGGGTCCTAACTCGGATCAACATCGAGCCATTTCCATTTTTTCAGACATTATGAGGAAAATAAAGATGCAAATGGTAAATGTTCGGGCCTCAGCGGACCTTCACCGATTTTTGAAAGAAAATTAAATTCATCATCTCTACCGATGAGCCAAGAGCGGGGTAGAGGTCAAATTGGAAAGTTGCTCGCCTAGATCAACATTGCGGATGGTGGGCGCTTCAGAGCATTCTTCCAGTATCATGACACAATCTTCCTCTTGGAACAACATCCCTAACCCTTCCTCCGCGTCTCCATTTTTCATGAGCATTCTGATTGGTACAGATTCAAAAATAGTTTGCATAACTTTGGAGGACCCCTCCTCTTTTGATCGACTTTGGAGATTTCTTTGGAGTTTGAGACATACCCAAGGCCAAAATGAAAATCATTTTCTGGGATATACACCGATTCTGTTATGTTCTGTAGATCTCTGCCAAAACCTTTGCTAGGTTTGAACCCACTTTGGAGCATGGTGGCGACAATCATTATGTAGACAGGTGGCATAGAATTATGCTCATTGTCTCCTTTGTCGGCGTCCCCCACTAGATCTACCACATAGATATTTATATCTCTGGGACTTTATCGATCACTAGAACGGAATTGTTGGGATAGTTATGGATGCTTCCCCCTCCGTGAATCACCACTTCATGGTTCTCACACGCAAGATTCACAGACTAGTGCAGTAAAGATGGTACTACAACGGCCATGTTGATCCAAGGCTTACCCAGCAAAAAATTGTAGTTGGCGGCTATCTCCATGACTTGGAACTCTGTAGTAAATTCGGCGGGCCCTATTTGGATGTTGACGTTTATCTCTCCGATAGGATCACATTGAGCTCCATCAAAGGCTCTCACTTTTGTATGGCATTCGCATATTTTCCCGATATCATAACCTAGCTTCTTGAGTGTAGATTCGGGGCATATGTTGAGACCGGCCCCATTGTCGATCAATACTCGGGCGATGACTTTGTCTCTACACTTGACAATTATGTAGAGAGCTTTGTTGTGTGTCATTCCTTCTTTCGGCAATTCTTCTGGAATGAAATAAATTTGATGGGCCCCAATGATGTGGCGCCTACCATGTTGGCCAGAGTTTTATTACGTGTGACGCCGGGGATGTGTGCCTCATCCAACACTTTCATTAAAGCTTGTCGGTGTTATGATGAACTCAGTAGTAGTGCCATTACCTATAACTGGGCTGGTGTCTTCTTTAAGTGCTCGATAACGTAATATTATTTTGGCTGCATTCTATGCAAAAAATCCTCGGCCTTTCCTTGAGTGATGGGTTTCTCTGATTCCTTTTTTTCAAGGTGCTCTCGGCGCTAGTTCTTCGGGAGTATAGCATCTCCCTGACCTTGTCATTCCATGATCTACGACTTCTTAGACAACAAATTCTTTCCTCAGGGCCCAGACTACTTCTTGTGACACTTGAGCCACAACTGGTGGTGGGATTAGCCCTTTGAAATTAGGTCATTCAGTCCCATACTAAACACTATGCTAAGTCTGCTAGCAATAAGATACAATAATGACCCAATCATGACTTTGTAGAGTTTTTGCTCCACATGTGAACCGGGTTCATCAAGGTCCAGCTTTGTAGAAGTAACAATTGGTGTGTCGATGGACTCGAAATCTTCCATATTGAACCTTTAAGTAGCTCCATTACATACTTTTGCTGGTGAATTATAGTGCCTGTTAATATTTGTTTGATTTGCAGACCTAAGAAGAAGTTAAGCTCTCCCATCATACTCATCTCAAATTCACTTCCCATCAAATTAGCAAACTCATTGGATAAAGATTCATATGTGGTACTGAAGATGATGTCATCTACATAGACCTGTACAACTAGCAAGTTCTTCCCTTTCACCTTTAGAAACAAAGTGTTATCAATGTTACCTCTGGTGTGGCTATGCCCCAGAAGGAACTTGAACAACCTCTCATATCAGGATCTTGGTGCTTTTGAGACTATAGAGAGCTTTATCCAACTTATAGACATTGGTCGGGACATTCAGTATCTTCAAACCTTAGAGGCTGCTTCACAAACAATGTTCTTTCAAATACCCATTCAAGAACGCACTTTCACGTCCATTTGATATAATGTGAATTCCATATGAGCAGTGAATATTATAAGGAACCTTATTCCCTTTAATCATGCAATAGGGGTAAAGGTTTCATAATAGTTTATTCCTTCCTCCTGATTTTATCATTGAACCGCTAACCTTGCTTTGTTCCTTGTGACTGTTCCATGCTCATCAAGCTTGTTTCTGAACACCCATTTGATGCCAATTATCGTTATATTCTTTGGCCTTGGTTCAAGGTGCCAGACTTTGTTTCTCTAAAATTGATTGAGCTCTTCCTACATGGCTATTATCTAATTTGTATCATGCAAAGCCTCAGTAACCTTATTTGGATCAATAACAGACAAAAAACATTAAAGACATGGAGATTCATCAATATAGATCTGGTTGTTACTCCAACACATAGATTTGTTAGAACATTTTCAATTGGATGAGATCCATGATATATGTATCTTTTCGGAAGTATTCCATTGGAATTTTCTGTGTTTTCTTGTTCAAGATCATCGGGTGAACTAGGTTTATCTTGTCATTCAAAAGTGGTTCCCTATCAGTGTGGCTTGCTCTTTGTTGTTTGATGAACCAGGTTCATCATGGGCGTTACTTGTATCATTCTCACTTTTTGGCTGAATACCCCTCTAAACAGAATCAATGAAGGGTTCTTCATTCTCTTCATATGTCTCAGATACAACATTTGACTCATCAAACACAGCATGCATGATTTCTTCAATGCACATGGTTATTTTGTTGAAGACCTTGAGGCCTTACTACTTAGTGAGTAGCCTACGAAGATACCCTCATCATTTATTGCATCAAAATTTTCCAGAGAATCTTTTCTATTGTTGTGAATAAAACATCTGCATCCAAAAGTCCTAAGATGAGAGATGTTGGAATTCCTTCATTTGAGCAGTTCATACTAAGGGTGGCCAGTGGGCCGGGACGGCCCGACCCCGCGTAAAAAAAATGGTGGCGGGACTCGAACTCGGGACGGGACAATGTCTCGTCCCACCAGACCCGAGCCCGCCCCAGGCCCGTCCCGACCCCGACCCCGACCCCGACCCCGCCCGATTTCTCCCCTTTTGCAAATATAACCGTTGCACCAACGACCATTTTAGATTTTGGCCGTTGGGCAACAACCATTTTAGGCCTCCCCCCTTCCCCAACCCCCTACCCCTTAATATTTATTTTTAACTCATAAGTTATTATATTTACACTTTAACCCAATTTTCCAACTATAAATAACTCATTTTTTCTCCATCTTTCTCACAAATCTTCCTACAATCTCTCTAATCTCTCAATATATCTCTCTACAAGTCTACATTGTTTACTAAATATTCAATTTTATTTATTCATTTGGGAATTGGGAGTGAAGTTGGCAACTAGCTTGAGGATCTTCCATCGAGCAAAGTTTCAATTTTCAACCTCTCGATTACACGTCGACGTTACGTCGGCGTTTGGTACATTCGTTCCTTCATTAAATTATTATTGTATGTTTATTTTATTTAGCGCACTTAATTTTATTATCTTTAATTATTTATTATCATAATTAAAATGGAAGGATTAAAATGTATGTTTAAGGGTAAGGGTGCTTCTTCTAGTAGGGGCAACCAGGGCAAGGGTACTTCTTCTAGTTATCTTATTCCTACACAGGATGATTTTGTTGATACTCAACATTTTCCTACAATACCATTAGATTTAGACGAGGAGCTATTTTCTGGAACTCAAGAAGACTTTAATTTAGACGATGATCTAGATGATACACCCACTAATGTTGATGACAACACACCCACTAGTGCACCTTCAACTGAAATACCTCCTATTCCTCCTAGTATGAGACGAGGTCTAGCAAAACGACCATTAAAATCAGATGCATGGATATTTTTTGATAGGGACGTAGAGAATCAAGTAGCTATATGTAAAATTTGTAAAAATGTTTTAAAATTTAAAACTGAAAAAGGTCACGGTGGGATTGGGGGTTTAATTAGACACGTAGTAAGTGCTCATCCAGCTAGGTATGCCCAATACCAGGCTTCAAAACCAGGTGCGCAAATGCCCGCTCCATCGGAACAAGGTTCACATACTGATACTGTCCCGGACCAAGTACAAGGTCAAATTAACCCTATGACGGGGGGAATTGTAGGCCCTAAATACAATAAACATAGAGATAGGGAATCAATATCAAAATTAGTTGTTGTGGAGGGTTTGCCTTTTTCATTTCCTTCATCTCCCAGTTTTATTCATTACATTAGAGATGTATATAATCCTGCTTTTAACAGTTTTCCTAGATCAACAGTTAAGAGAGATGCATTTAAATTCACGCATGAATATCAACAGTATTTACGTTATTCATTATATCATTTTAATGGCAAAGTATCTATCACGTCTGATTAGGGCTGGCAATGGATCGGAGGTGGATCGGGTGGAGCTCAATCCGCCTCCACCCGCCAACGATCCATCCACCACCCGACCCATCCATCACCCTATTTTTTTAATCCACATCCAATCTACCCATCATCCACGGGTGAATCGGGTGGATCGGATGCTTCGCGGTTGTAAAATTCTGCAACCCAACACAATAAGCAGACTGTAAGAAGCTGAAGGGCAATCCCTCTAATAATCTCTTAATCATAGCAGACATTATTGATAAAACTATTGATAGCAGAAACTCTGAAACAGTGAGAAATAGCAGCGGAAAGCCTGAAACTCTATTGATAAACAACAGAAATTCTGAAATAGTGAAACACTATTGATAAAACCAGCTTAAATTACATTTCACTTCTAATAGCAGACATTATTTATGAGAAATAGCAACTGAAACTCTGATAAAACCATCTTATAGCAGTCCAGTTATACACTTATTGAGAAATAGCAGAAACTCTGAAACAGTGAAACACTATTGATAAAACCAGCTTAAATTACATTTTACTTCTAATAGCAGACATTATTTTCTGAGAAATAGCAACTGAAACTCTGATAAAACCAGCTTAAAATCAGCTGAAACTCTGAAATAAAACCAGCTTATGTTCCGTCTTCATATCACATCATTGAAGATCCATTCATTTTCTAAATCACATATACATGTCCTCTCCATCCTGTCGTTAATGAAATAAAAGCATATAAAAATAAAATATTATTAAAACAAACATTATCGTAGGAAATAAATGTGATTAGTTTACCGAGTTAACATCAATGAATTCACTTGTAGTTGTAGAGCTTCCATCACCTCCCACATTGGCATCATCCAAAATAGTTGCACATGTGTGTGCATTATCAAAAGAAGACTCTAAAAAAAATCCACCCGAACTCATAAATTATCATCATATCAATTTTAAAAAAAAGGTTCAAGTGAGTGTAAATCAAAAATATATATTACCTGAATACTCTCCAAGGATCCAATGTTGCATGCACATAAGTGCTTCCACTGTATCGGCATGAAGACTCGAACGATGGGGACTAACCACCCTACCGCCCATACTAAAAGCACTCTCAGAAGCTACTGTTGATGCAGGTATTGCTAATATATCTTTAGCAATTTTTCTCAAAGTTGGATACTTCAAGTCAGTCTTCCAAAAATTAAGGACATCAAACTCACTACTCTCTGGTAATGCATCCTCTTCAAGGTAGTGGTCTAACTCACACCGCACATTGCCTTTTCTTTTCTTAGTCTTTTTCATCAAAGTCCATTTATCAGAAGCATTGCAATCACTAGGTCACTTCCCAAGAAGTACATTATGTCTACAAGTAGGAGACACAACATCCTCTATTTCGAATTTCTCATGGTACTCATGCAACAAATCATACAACAAACTCTTTATCCTAGATACCTCAACATAAGCTTCATCACCAAATATTTCATTAAAATAAAACTCCACATAATCCAACTTATTTCTAGGGTCTAGAATTGGAGCAACCGACAGTATTCCATTGATATTAGACCAATACTTGTCAAAATTTTCAACCATTTTTTGAGCCATATCCTTAACAACCTGCTCATTACTATTTCTCCACAAGCGCAAAGCTAATTTAATCTCACATACTCGACGAAAGAACAAGTTGGCAGTGGGATATTTTCTGCCAGAGAACAACTGAGTCACTATGTGAAATCTTTTCAATTTATCACATATAATTTCAGCCAACTCCCAATCACGTTGAGTAGGAACCACAAATTTAAACTTCGGATTTTGAGTTTTCAAGTTAGCAAAAACATTCTTATATGGTAGAGCACTTTCAAGCATTAAAAAAGTCGAGTTCCACCTTGTTTTACAATCAAGAGACAACCTTCTAGAACAATCAACTTTCGAACATCTCGCCTTATCCTCAAACTTTTGAAGTCTTTTTTGTGTTGAACCCCAAAAAATAACACAATTACGTATCCTTTCTATTCCAGATCCAATCACCTCCAAAATGCACAAAAACACATCCAACACCTCCAACATGCACAAAAACACCTCCAACACCTCCAACATACACAAAAACACCTCCAACATGCACAAAAAAATAACTTAAAATCTTGAATTTTAGTACTATTACCTCAACAATATTGGGTGAAGAGTGAACTGTGAAGACGAGCGAGGATTTTACCTTGTGTGGTGGCGATTTGCCGCATTAAATGTTCATGAGGACTTGCCATTTCTGGTTGAAGAACTCTGAAGAATGGCTGATGAGAGGGCTGATTGGCTGAAGACTGGCTGAAGAACGGCTGATGAGAGGGTTGTGTTCTTTCAGTTCAACAGCGGCTGGCTGAGGTGAAGAGATGAGGGTTTTCTGGTTTAGGTCGTCTTTAGGACTTGGGAGTTGTGTGTTTGTGACTTTGTGTTATTGTGTGTGTATAGTGAAGACTGAAGAATGAAGATAGGGTTTTCTCTTTTCTGGTATAGTGAAGAATGAAGATGGATTTAAATTGGACTTTACAATAATTTAATTTAAGAGAGGGCGGGCCGTGGGGTGGGCTGGATCACTGGACTGCTGGACTATTAAAGTATAACGGGTGGGTGGGTTCGGGTGGTGGGTCGGGTGATGGGTTGGATGTATGTCCACCCGAATCCGACCCGATCCGTCACTCGATCCATCCGTCACCCGATTAAAATCCATATTTTGTCGGGTTTTCGTCCGTATAATCGGGTCGGGTGGATGGATATCCATCGGGTTAGGGTGAAATTGCCAGCCCTGCGTCTGATATAGGTCGTAGTACTAACGACCATGATTATTTAACTGTAACTTGTCATTGGATAGATTATAAATGGTCTATGCAAAAATGTATTTTAGCGTATAGATATATAGATGATAGGCACACTGATAATTTTATTGCAGATAATATTTATCAAGTGTGCCATTATTACGGAATAACCGATAAAATTATGACTATTACATTAGATAACGCTTCTTCTAACAATTACGCAATTACAATTTTAAAAAATAGTTTAACTCCATCTTTTCCAGATCATTTTCATATAAAATGCGCGTGCCATATATATAACTTAATTGTAAAGGATGGTCTATCACTTTTTGAAGACATTCTTAGTAAAATACAATTTGCTATAAACTTTATTTTTAAAAGTAATAAAGTACAACGTAGAAAAGAATATAAAAAAACTTGTTACGATTGTGGACTATCTTATAGAAAAATTCCACAAGAAGTATCCACTAGGTGAAATTCTTTATACGAGCAACTACTTGTTGCTTATGACTATAGAATACCTATAACTTTATTTTTTTAACTCTCATATTAAATATCCAGCTGATATGATTTTAGATAGTGATTGAGTAAAAAATTCTGAACTTATTGTATTTTTAGAGAAATGTTTTCAAGCAACAAAAGAATTTTCCGGTATATATTATCCTACTATTTCAACTATGTTGTTTTATATAACTCTAATATTTTCATTACTTAGTGAATATATGAAAAAACCAGCTTATAAGACAGCTATTAAAAAATGTTTGTCAAAATAAAAAAATATTTTATTCCTATTTCCACTATTTATATTATTGGTTCTGTATTAAATCCTACAATTAAAATAGACGGTACTAAATCACTAATTGAAACTATTTACGATTGTATAGAAGTACTACCACCTCCAAGTCCCAAAAATCTAAATCACCCACCACCTATTGAACAAACTAAAGAAGAAGTGTTGTCTAGCGTAGAACACCAATGCAAAAAAATATATAGATTTTATCAACAAGAAAATGCTAGTAACTTACCGGCTTCCATACCATCTTCTTCATCTTCAACACAACCTCACAAAAGACATGTTATTTCTGCGGCTAGTATTGAAAGCCTCAGAAGTAGAATGTGCGGCTGTACCTCTACTACTAACCAAATTAGCGAGTTGAATATTTTTGTTTTGCACGGTTCTGTACCGTATCAAGAAGTTATCAATGAAGATGGACATGAAGACTTATTTGAAATCGGAGGGGAATGAGAAGACCTTTCCGACACTTTCATTGATGGCCCGAGATGTTTTGAACATTCAAGCGCCATCAATCGCTGGCTCAAAGCGCTTTTTCTGCCGGCAGATATCAAATAGGAGACCACAGACACTCATTAGCCGGAGACAGCTTGGAAATTGCAGTATTATTCAGAGATTGGATACGAGCGGAGCGGAGAAGGTGCGGTCAACCGGAGATCAACGAAGAAGAAGATGAAAACTACAACGAAATCTTAACCGAAGGTAGTGGAAGCGACGTGGATCAATTTGACCAACAAATACCAATTCCAACCGAAGAACCATAGGAAATCATCAAGCAATTAGAACAGATTTTTTTGAGAATGTAATTTTTTAATTGCAATTTTATTATGTAATTTGCAACTTTTGGACAACACCACAAAATTGCAATTTAGATTTTAGACAATTGTATTTGTATTACAAAAAAATCATGTCTGTTAAATAATATAAGAGGCACAAAAACAGCCTTGGGATGTTTTTATTACACTATCTTATCTTGTTTATTGAGTTTTTTATACATATGTTATTTAAAAAAAAAAAGGAAAACCCGCCGGACCCCGCCCCGACCCCGATACCGACAGGATCGGGATCGGGATCGGGATCGGGACGGGACGGGAGCAATTCCCGCCAGACCCGACCCCGACCCCTTCGCCCGTCCCGCCCCGACCCCGACCCCTTCGCCCGTCCCGCCCCGACCCCGACCCCGCCAGACCCGAGCCCGGCTCACTGGCCACCTCTAGTTCATACAGAGTTTTATTCAGCAGTCATCTGGTCATACACCTGTTAATAATGTAATAGGAAGTATTTATGGCTTTAGCCCAGATGTTCCTTGCAATATTTCTAGCCAACATCATAGTTCTGGGCATTTCTTCAAGAGTATGATTCATCATTTCTACCACGCCATTTGCTGTCGTGTTCTAGGTGCTGAGAAGTTGTGATCAATTCCATTTACTATGTAAAAGTATTTAAATTTTGCATTCTTGAATTCAGTTCCATGATCATATTTGATAGCACATAATTTGTTTCCCAATTTCCTTTCTAGTCTTCTTGCTAGGCTTATGAATTTATCACAAGTTTCGTCGTTGCAAGAAATGTCCAAGTAAATCTGGTGAAGTCGTCAATGTTCACAAACATGTATCATTTTCCTCCATGACTCAAAACCCTCATTGGTCCACATGGATCAATAAGGAATAATTCCAACGACTTGGTTGTGCTTATCATCTTCTTTGATATGAAAGAAGATCTCACTTGTTTTCCTCTTGCACAAGCGCCACATACTTTGTCATCCTTGAACTTAATATTTGGCAGCCCAAACATAAGGTTTTGAGAGACCAGTTTGTTCAGTTGTCCTAGGCTAGTATGTCCCAACTTCTTATGCCATAACAAGGGATCACAGTCCATAACACTCAAGCATGTGATATCATTGCTTGGTATCCCCATTATATCGACTTTGTACACATTCTTTTACCTCATGGCAGTTAGAAAAATGTTACTTGTTTTAGACCAGTGACATTACATCCAACAGAGGTAAACACCACCATATTTCCTTTGTCACACAACTGTGAAATTGATGTAAAAATCCCCATGAGCTCAAAGTTCCAATTTAATCCTCGAGGTGATATGCTCGAAGTTCCACATATTAGCAATCGGCCTATGAAGATATGTCTAATATGGTATGGATTGTGGAGTGGGATAGAAGGTTTAAGAAGGCAACATTTAATTTCGACTTTGTATGTAGGTCTTGGCCGAAGACCATGTTTTCTTTTAGCTTATATTTAATTCTTAGCTTAGGTTGTAGTTCTCCTTAGGACATGGTGTAACATGTAAATAACTCTTAGCTCCCATTAGGACATATATATATAGTTGTACATAAATATAAGGTTATCATGAATACAATAAATGGAAACAAGATATAATCATGATATATATATATATATATATATATAGTTGTACATGCATATAAGGTTATCATGAATTAAAGCAAAACCCTAGGTCTGAGGAAAATTGTGTTTTATGGATTACATGCGGTGTGGGGAAGAAACATGATGTTTCCACACGTGGATAAAAGCTCTACATACCTTAATCGCTCCAAAACTTTTATTAAAAATCTGATCGTTGGAGAAGAAACACAAAGCTTGAACTTTAATTCCTTGAGTTGGGTTTTCTTGAAAACCATAGGTTAGATACAATGAATGTCACTTAGGAATTGAGTATACTTGATTAGAACCACGAGGAATTACATGAAAAGGATTACCTTGAGTTATGAGGAAGATGGAATGGGAGAACATCGTTCTAGGGCTTGGAGATTATGAAAACTGATTTTTCAACACTAAGTTGCTCGGATAAATCTTCCTCTATAGACAGTTCCTTGCCTATGGACGGGTCTTCTTCTATTGAATAACTTACATTTCCTTATGATGTTCTTATATTCCTCGGATTCATACTGGCGAGTGGTTGTCGGCTAGTATCTTCTCCCGCATACCTAAACCATTTCATGCTATCAGAACATTCCCTAGATCTCAGCATTATTACTAAAAAAGGAAAATCAAGATGGAAAGATAGGGACTCAGTGTCTTACAACTTTGCTTCTATCACACGATCTTTCTTAAATTCCCTATAGCCTCATGTTTATAAGTGTGGCGCACAACACATCCATAAGCAAGACTCCACTAGACATGACTTGTAGACATCCCTATGACTGACCTGCTCTGATACCACTTTTTCACACCCTAACCTTAGAAGGTGTGGCCGGCACGCGGCGCCATAAGACCCGAGTGTACCTATCTTGATACCTGGGAGATAAATGACAACTCATGGGTCGACGAGACCTCTAACACATACTTAACTGAAGAGTAGCAAAACCACATGCACCTAGAAAAGGCCCAACTCATGCACACATATATATATAACAAGGCCGACATACAACTATCACATCCAACACAACTGTCTACAAGTTTCTAAAGAGTATATGACTATATTTCGTCAGGGCAAGGCCCCGCCATACCCAACTTTACACGTATGTATATCTGTCGAACCTATCAGCTCACCACACATTTCGGAAG
This sequence comes from Anisodus acutangulus, assembly GCA_029783415.1. Classification (NCBI taxonomy): domain Eukaryota; kingdom Viridiplantae; phylum Streptophyta; class Magnoliopsida; order Solanales; family Solanaceae; genus Anisodus; species Anisodus acutangulus. The sequence continues at coordinate 24,791,318 of CM056489.1, forward strand.
AAAGGACCGTGACAACCTCCAGTTGAGTCGAGTCCTACCATGAGGAAATCATCTGCATCTCTATATGTACCTGCGGGTATGAAACACAGTGTCCCCGGAAAGGGACATCGATACGAAAGATGTAATGAATATGTAAGGCAGATAACCAATATAGACAGAAAATATATCATACGAGATAAAGGTACAGAAGTCAACCTGAAACTCATAACAAGCCTCTGAGGGCCTACCTGACACAATCATGAAAATGTATGCATATCTGTAAAAATCAAGCCGCTCAGTAGGGCAATATAAAGTAATATCCAACCTCTCTGTGGGGCAAAACATGTCATAATACATATATATATACATATATGACATCGATGAGGACTCGGTCATACCAGACCCAAATGTGTGGGACTCAGTAATATCAAAACCAACTACAGCTGGGTGTACATCTACGTGCTGTACTCGGACGACTATAGCACGACTCAGTATGAAAATAGATACATATATAGAAGTGCAATGCAAGACAAACTCTGAAGGGCCTTATGAAACCAATCAGAGTGACTCAAGGTCATTATCCTCCGATTATCATTATGTAGCTGTGTATGTATCACTAACTGAGAGTCATCAATGATAAGAAGGAAACATAGGGTTCAAAAGACTATTAAGTCGGGAAAATTCTTTCGAAACAGAACAACACGAGTTCTAAATTATAACAATATGGTACAAAAGTCATCACATACTTTAAATCTAAGAGTAGAATTCCTTTTGAAGGGGCGTCATTATGTTTATACTTATTCGCCGATCATGCCAAAAGAATTAAAAAAGTATTCCTTAACATACTTGGTCCTTATTGCTACAATTATTTTACAAGTCCTTGTTTCCTTTATGAATGCTCATCTATACCATACAAGGAAGTAATATCAATATCGAATCTAAATTCCATAAAAACTCCGCTTAGGTATATTATCGACTTTCGTATATACTTTGAGTTCTTAGACTTCTTTACAAGGGATGCTTATGTATTTTAATCCCACGGTTTAATCCAAACACGATTTCTATAAAACCTTAGATGTTTTTTGACAACTCTTAGGCATAAGTAATTCCGTAAACTTCTCTTATCAGAATCAAATTTGGGAGTTCGCCGCGAAGCCAACATAGACCCAACGGAGGTGCCGGTTCAAGTCCGGCTCATGACTAAGTCTAAGTCAAGTTGACGATCATTGTCAAAGGGGAGCTACATATAATCCCCTTTAAGATCAAATAATTCCATCGAATTAACTTCATTTGAATTAGTCTCACAACCTTTCAAACCTTACGTTCCTAAATCCATAACATATACTATCAACTCCATCATCCAATTTGACTCATATTTAGTGTAAAACAACCCATCAATTCATATTTCGAAGATTTTATAAATTTATGAAGTTTTGATCATGAAAACGTTTTCATAACTTATTCTAAAATCATCAATTAACCATAATCATAGATAGAATTTACCTTAATACTCCATAATTTCCTCAAAACAGTGAGCAATCCGATTTACAATAGTATTCCTAAAATACAACTTGTATGGAGAGGAAGATCACTATGTTAATCATGGGTTTTTATCATGTTACCCTTGTCTAATCAGCTTTGACTTCAACTTGGGGATGTTAGGGTTTGATATGGAGGAAAAATGAATCCCAAATCCAAAAATCCTAAAATAAACTTGTAAAAACTTTCGCACCGCCATAATTGGATGGTACACTTAATGGACCATAAAACTTCCAACGGTCCATAATTCTTCCCGTCAAACTGCCAGGATGGTTGACAACTCACCTTGGGCAATTTGATGGTCTGTCAACTACACCATCGAACTGCCAAATTCCTATTTTCATCGAAACATACTTCATTCGATCAGTTTAACTCCAAAACACTTCGGTACCTCCATAAACAAGCTTTAAGCCTTCGTTATCCTTTCGTAAAATCATACATCTTTTCGGAACTTTGGTATCCATTGACATCATGGTGGGACTTGAAACTATGAGGTGTAACATAATGAGATGGGGCTCACCAAATGGCTGATACTGAAGCGATCCTACTGAGTAGATCTATCTCCTTGAAAATCAACACCTACACCGTGAAGTGCAGGCCCCATGCAAAGGGATGTTAGTACATTTAAATTATACCATATGTAAAGCAACTGAAAGAATAAGGAGGCACATAAAATAATAGGGACATAAACTAAACAGAAACAGAAACATAAACATGAACATGAGTAAAATATGTAAAATCTGTAAATTGTATATCTATGGGAGAGCATTAACAAAATCGACATAAACCACCACGCATGAATATGGAGTCTGATCTCTGCACAATCAGCTAAGCCATATCGTACCTTTCTGGAGTACAAGACATGAACATGAACATGCTGGATTCGTTAATCACACAAGAGGTAATAAGAAGGTATCATCCTCTGGTGGATCGGCCCTTATCATACGTTGGCATACATAGTTTTAGGTTGTCTAAGCCTTCTCGGTAATCTGGCAACTCCCAAAATATGTACTTGAAAATAGGGCTTGAAAGCCCATGAATTTCATAAAATAACTTGTAAATATAGCTTGTAAGTTTATAATTTAGCATGTGAAGAAATACATACTGTAACTTGTATAAATCATGATAAACATAAATAAATTTCATGGAATTGAGTGATAATGATCATAACTTATATTTAAGAAATCATGAAAATCAAGGCATGGGTTCATGGATTATGGATAGGTTCATGACAGTCATAATAGCATATCATGAATGTAACTAATGAAGTCAAGATTTAACATGAGATATAATTATACATGTATATAGGGTTATCATGAACTTGAGTAAAATCCTAGATTATGGGAATTTGTGATTTCATGGATAAATGTGGCATGGGAAAGAAAAATAATGTCTCCACATGGATAAACGCTCTACATACCTTAATCGCTCCAAAACGCATCTTAAAAATTTGAACCTTAAAGGATAATCCCAAAGCATGAACCTTAAAACCCTAGAATGGGTTTATCTTGAGAACCCTAGGTTTGAAAGTAGTGAATTTCATTTAGAAATTGATTATACTTGATTAGAATCATATGAAAATACATGAAAATGACTTACCTTGATGTAAGAGAATGGCAGGAGGAGAAGAATTCTGTGCTAGGGCTAGGGGGAATGATGAATGAAATAAAAAGATTGAAAATTGGGATTATATACTGTTCAGTTGTCGGGGACTTTTACAGTGACTTTTACGGTTTGTAAAATAATAATGGTGGGCTTTACGGCCCGTAAAAATTTGACATCCTGTAACTGCTACCGTAATACTTAATAGTGACTTGCATTTCTGGGGTCTATTTTACGGTGCAATTGACGGTCTATGAATTATTTTACTATCGGTATTTCTAGGCGTAAAACTGAAGAATGTTGTTTTCATCAACTTTCTAATTCTAACACTTCCCACTGGACCTTATGTCCCTGAATCATGAAAATTACTTAGTCCAATGGTACTAGGTGTTATAATATCTCCCCATTGGGATTATTCGTCCTCGAATGATAGGTCATGGTTAAGTATGAGACCGAGCATGGCATGAGTACATAAACGTGATGGAACATGAGAACCGAGTGACATGATTGCATGAAAGCATGAACATGGGGACATAGAACATGAGTACTAAATATATGATTGTGAAACGTGAGACATGGATATGCAAGGGAAATAAAACGAATACTAAAGATATTTACCTTGATCATTTTCTGCTTGCTCCTCGAATAAGTGCGGATATCTGGACTTCATGTCTTCTTCGGCTTCACATGTAGCCTCCTCAACATTCTCACTTCTCCATAACACTTTCACTGAGGAAACTTCCTTCGTTCTCAACTTTTGAAACTGATGATCTAAAATAGGCAAAGGGATCTCCTCATAGGTCAAACCATCTTTAACTGTAATGGAATCGGTAGAGATAACCAACGATAGGTCTCACACACACTTCCTCAACTTGGATAAATGAAAAACTGGATGCACAACAACTAAATCTTATGGCAATTCAAGTTCGTAAGCCACTTGGACAACTCTCCTTAAAATCTTGTAAGGTCTGATATATATGGGACTGAGCTTCCCTTTCTTTCCGAACCTCATGACACCTTTCATAGGTGAAACTTCCATAAATACCCGATCATCAAGTTGAAACTCTATGTCTCTACACCTCACATCTGAATATGACTTCTAGCGACTCTGTGCTATTTCCAAATGCTCCTGAATTAGCATGACTTTCTCCAAAGCCTGAGAAACCAAGTTTGGTCCTAACAATTCTTCTTCACCAACTTTGAACCAACTATTTGGTGATTTACGTCTTCTCCCATATAGAGACTCGAACAATGCCATCTGGATGCTAACATGATAACTGTTATTGTAAGCAAATTCAATGAGAGGAAAATGATCATCCTAATTACCTATAAAATCGAGAACACATGCCCTCAACATATCCTCAAGAGACTGGATAGTCTGTTCTGCATGGCCATCGGTCTGAGGGTGAAAAGTTATGCTGAGATTTACCTTGGTACTCAATCCTTTCTGGAAAGACTTCCAAACGTGTGTTGGGAACTTAGCACCACAATATGAAATAATGGACACTGGGTTTCATGAAGCCTGCCAATTTCTCAAATATACAACTTAGCATAATCCTCCGATGAATATGTGGTCTTGACTGGCAAGAAGTGGGCTGATTTAGTCAATTGGGCCAAAATCACACAAATTGAATCATGCCTTCGGGATGAGCGAGGTAGACCTATTATGAAGTCCATGTTTATCATCTCCCATTTCTAAGCAGGAATATCAATATTCTGAGCCAACCCACCAGGCCTCTAGTGTTCAGCTTTCACCTGCTGATAATTGGACACTTGGCCACATTCCTCTTCATATCTTTCCACCAATAAATTTCTTTATGATCATGATACATTTGGTAGAACCTGGGTGAATAGAATTGATGTAAAAAAGGTCCCGGACTTGGTTCCTCAACTCAAGTTAAGAAGTGATGTCCCGAGAGTGCCAGTGGTTAGCCTTCAATATACAGCTAAGCACCTAGAATTGTATGGGATATGGAGCGGATTAGGAGACAATACTTGATTGTCTCAAAGGATTGTCAATTATTCGGCCTTAGTGTTGGTCTTGGCCGAGACCATGCTTTTAATTTGTTGTCTTTAATTTATTAGATTAATTACTAGTTTACTTAGGACATCATTAAAGCCATGTAATAACCCCTAGCTTCCCTTAGTACACATTCAATGCACTATGTAAGAAGCTTGACTAGGCCGAAGGGGTTTCATTCAAATGGTGACTTAGCCTAGGATTGAACAAGGTAGCAAAGGCAAATGCATCATCTAGAAGGTGTGGTCTTCAAGAGGATAATTCGTGCATGAACTTCCTTAATTGGAGGACATCAAGATGAACTTGAAGAAGCCGAAGAGTTGGTCTAACCACTCCCCCAACCGATCAGCCAAAGATGCATGCCAAGGGGAGATGATTCTCAACACTCTCCACGAAGTTCTTTTAAGATTTAACTAGTTCATATGTGGAAGCCACCAATAAAGGTTCTAGAAAACACGGGATATCGGTATTCATCCCCCTCGGCCGAAGATCCCTTCCCCTCCACCGTTCTCATCTTGGCCAAATGACTTGTGTTTGTGTCCCTTGTATTTCCATTCTAGAATGGTCGTTTTGCTACTATAAATAGGACCCTTAAGACATTGTAATGGGGCAGTTGTTGATGATATATAAAAAGTGAGTTTTACTCAAAAGCTAAGGTATTCAACCCGGGGTTGTATACATTAGTTAGTCCTCCGGGAGGGCCGTGTATCTTGTGTTATCTTTTAAGGTTCCGGTCACCCTCACTTGGTTAGTATTGAGCATTGTAGTCATCAACCTCAATCTAATCCTTTTCCAATTGACCAAACGCATCTTGGTGTCGACACTAGCAATAAATCCTTGCCATATCGACCGTATAACACTTGGTGTGTACTCGGGTTTGCACCTAGAATCCCGTGTCCATTCCTCATCCAAGTTACTTGTTTACTTGCTCCACTATACACTACACCATACCTCCAACCTCCATTCAAAGGGCCACTTCCCGAATCCACCCGCATCCCCACGCAAACACAACCAACCTTACCAACATCCCCACCAAGTTCCCCTTATCGGACCTCACTATCCCAGTTCATCTCCGAGACCTTACCACCACTAAGACACCAAATTCCTACCACCACAATCTCCTGAAACACCCCCGGGACATCCCTCTACAACGCCAAAACCGACTTCTTCCTAAAACTACCCGAAACAGTCACAAAACTCCACCTTACCTGCATAACCTGATAAACCCGAGACCTCATTGTTTCAGCCTTATTATGTCACCTAGCCACCACTCAACCACCAAACCCCGAGCACCATCCCCACCTTCAACACACCCATAACACCCCCATAAAACATCTAGCCCTAACTCCCCCTGATTTCACCCGAAATAACCTCATAATACCCACTGCCCGCAATAGCCGATAAACCGAGAACCCCACTTTCTTGTCCATTTTTTTGGTCGACCCGAATATACCCAAGACCCGACCCACTTACACACTTACACCCCTCCTTATATTCATCAAGAATACCTGGAATTATGCATTTCTGCCATGATTTGCTCTTTGAGTCTGTCCACATCTGGAACACATAACCTGCCTCGGTACATCACAGTACAATCTTCTCCCCTTGCTAAAAAGTTGTAGTATTATACTTGTGAATATTGTATTTCTTCTACAACAAGTAGGGGTCATTAAACTATTTCTCCTTCACTTCAGCTAGTAAGGAGGATTCAGACTTGTTCTGGACAATAACACTACCATATTCAAAATCTAATAGTTGAACTCCTAAACTGGCTAGTCTGTGAATTTCCTTTGTCATAGTTATCTTCTCTTCTTTAACATGAGCTAAACTTCCCATGGATCGCCGATTGAGAGCATCGTCTACAACATTTGCTTTCCCCAGATAATAGAGAGCATCTATATCATATTTCTTTATCAATTCAAGCCATCTTCTCTGCATAAGATTCAACTCCCGCTGCTTGAAAATATACTACAAGATCTTGTGGTCTGTGAAAATATCAACGTGAACCCCATACAAATAGTGATGCCATATTTTGAGCGCAAAAATCACGGCTTCGAATTTTAAATCATGAGTCGGATAGTTCTTTTCACGAGGCTTAGGTTGTCTGGATACATAAGCTATAACCTCACCATGCTGCATTAAACACATATGAGACCAATTCCTGAAGCATCACAATATACAATGAACCCCTCGGTTCCTTCTGGCAAAGTTAACACTAGAGCATATGTCAACCTTATTTTCAATTCTTCAAAACTAGGCTCACATGAATCTGATCACTAAAATTTGACTTCCTTCTAAGTTAATCTGGTCAATAGAGATGAGATGAAGGAAAAAACTTCTACGAAGCATCTATAATAGCTTGCCAGACCCAAAACAATTCTTATCTCAGAGACTGAGGTAGGTCTGGGCCAATTATTTACTATTTCAATTTTCTGAAAATCAACTTGAACACCTTCGCCTGAAATCACATAGCCTAATAATGCTACCGACTTTAGCCAAAATTCACATTTGGAAAATTTGCATAGAGCTCGCAGTCTTAAAGTGTCCGCAACACTATTCTGAGATGTTCTACATGATCATCCTCACAATAGGAATAGACTAGAATATCATCCATGAAGATAATGACAGAAAGGTCAAGATAAGGCTTGAAGACCCTGTTCATAAGATCCATGAAAGCAGATGGTGCATTCGTCAATCCGAATGACACGACATAAAATTCAAAATGACCATAACGAGTTCTGAAAGAGTTTTTTGGAATATCAACTTCCTTAATCTTAAGTTGATGGTACCCTGATCTGAGGTCAATCTTGGAATCACACTAGGCACCCTGAAGTATATTGAATAAGTCACCGATTCTAGGAAGATGATACTTGTTCTTAATAGTGACCTTGTTAAATTGTTGGTAGTTAATGCACATATGCAGAGACCCATCCTTCTTTCAAATAAACAAGACTGGTGAACCTCAAGGTGAGACACTTGGCATATTAAATTCTTATCAAGGAGATCTTTCAACTGGGCTTTTAATTCTTTTAACTCTGCTGGAGCCATTCTGTATGGCGGAATAAATATCGGCTTAGTGTCGGGAAGTAAATTAATTCCAAAGGTGATCTCCCAATTGGGAGGAACTCCTTGAAGATCTTTAGGAAAGACTTCTGGAAACTCATTGATAACTGGTATGGACTTAAGAGTTAGTGTATGTGCCTCTGCATCCCTAACCCGAAGTAGATGGTAAATTTAGCCCTTGGATATCATCTTTCTGGCCTTAAGATAATAAATAAACCTACCTATTGGTGCTACTACATCACCCTTCCATTCTATGACTGGTTCACTAGGAAATTCAAAACTGAAATTTTTGGTTCTACAGCCTACTGTGGCATAACATGAAGACGACCAATCCATGACCATGATTACATTGAAGTATACCATTTCTAACTCTACCAAGTCGGCTATTGTAATGCAGAGATAAAATTTAACTGAACAATCCCTATAAACTTGCCTAGCTATAACTGACTCTCCAAATGGGGTGGATACTTCAAATGGTTCGTACAACTTTTCTAGTTCTATCCCAAATTTCATAGCAACAAATGGGGTGACATATGATAGAGTGGATCCAGGATCCGTAAGGCCATAAAAGTCAAAAGTGAAGACCATTAATATACTTATGACAATATTTGTACAAGACTATATGTCGTAACATCCTGCCAGTGCATACAAGCAGTTTGGACCTTCGTTTGTGTTACCAGACTTAGATGTGCCATGCCATGATTGGGCCTGAGAATTATGAGAAACTGATGAATTTGTGGATTGAGCCACATTACCTCATGTATCCGACCTTGCTGATGGACGGTCTCTCTGAAAGTGACCTCGCTGACTACAACCATAACAGATATCCATACCCATGCGACACTACCCTGGTTGCCTCTTACCACATCTACCATAAGTTGGATTGCTAAAGGTACATTGACCCACACTGGCATGTGATTGGGAGCCAGATGCTCCGAAGTTCTGCCTCTTTTGATCATTCCTGAACTTACGGAATGGAGTACTAGCTAAATATGGAGCAGGTCCTAATGACATGTTCTTAAAGAATTGTCTACCTCCACCTCCTCCATGACTAAAGTGACCTGAAGACTTAGATCTCTTATTGAACTCCCTATTTTTTTCTTTTTGTATTCTGCTCTCATTACCTTGTACAAAAGCAACCATCTTAGTTATGGTCATTTTCTTGTTCTGAGCAGAAATGTTAGCAGTATCAAAAAATTGGGGATCAAGACCCCACACGAAACTCCTAACCCTAGCCTTCATGTCTGGAACCATGTGTGAAGCATACTTGGACAAGGAAACAAAGTGAAGATAGTACTCATGCACACTCTTACCCTTCTGCTTGAGCTTCTTGAATTCAAAGGCCTTTGCCTTCCTGACCTTTGTTACAGGATGTGTTCAATAAAGGCATTTACAAACTCATCCCAAGTTGCAGAAGACGCTTCTTCCCCTCGAGACTATTCCTATGACTCATACCAAATATTAGCAACATCTTACAACTGATAAGATCCCAACTCTACTGCCTCTATCTTGGTAGCATGTAAGTATGAAAGATCTTCTGAAACCCGTTAATGAAATTATGTGAATTCTCTGTGTTGCTAGACCTTGTGAACACGGCGGGTCCATACACAAAAACTCTCGAGTCCTGAAACTGGATGACTCTCCACTAGCCCCTATACTTGGTGTCGTTCCCTGAAGTTAGGCTTGTATAGCCACAATCTATGTGAGTAACTGAATAACTCTCCTAACATTCGAGTCTGTAGAACTGGGCGACGGAACTGGAATGTGAACCTTCACAGGCCCTCTGGTATCAGGTGAGGTTGATGTACCCGAATTAGATCCCTGAGCCTGAGTATTTCCTCACGAACAACATTAGTAGCAACTCTCTTTCTTGTAGCTGATTTTCTTTTAGCAGACATTTTCTAAAATACGCAATTCACACGAGTTAGAAGGATGTCATGAAGGTATAACTCTAATTGCATGGCCTAGATTATGAAAGAAGTGAAACAATCCTAGATGTCTTGGTGGTCAACTGTTTAAATGTGTGAGCGCCTCACACACATAAAAGAGACCTCATTACACAGTTTTACAGACTCCCTAAGACACTTGAACCCTAGGCTTTGATACCAAGTTTTATAACACGTCGAACCATGGCCTAGGCGAAATACGATACTCAGTGCCTGACTGCATGTGACCGAGCGAACCACATGGCTTGCTAATCAATATGGGCAACAAAACATGCAATAATAATGGTCTAAAACATATAAAACATGATACTAAAAATATAGTCTGAAATATAATAGCGGAAATATCTAAATAAACATGATAAATCTAAGTGATTGACATGACATACTAAGCTAGTGTATGAAACCTCTAGACATGAGTCTGACTGCTAAACCTGTTTACCAGGACAAGGCCCTGGAATACCTCTACTATAAAGCATGACATGTAAATAAACAAAGCTGACACGTCGAATGAGATGGGGCTCACCAATAACAGATATTGATGAAGTCCTAGCGTGCAGATCCATCGTCCTAAAACCCCATACCTGCATCGTAAAGTGTAGGCCCCGGCAAAAAGACGTTATTACATTTGAATTGTACTATATGTAAAGAAATTGGAAGAATAACAAGGCACATGAAATAATAGGAACATGAAACTGAAACTGAAAAATGAACACAAACATGATCTGACATGAATATAGTAACATGTATAAAATCTGTAAAATTGTACATATGAATATATGTGGGAGAGCATTAATAAAACTGATATGTAACCACCACATGTGAACGTGACGTCTGATCTCTTCCTGATCAGCTAAGCCATCCTGTACCATGCCGAGGTACTAGACATGAACATGACATGATGGATTCAATAATCCCAAAAGGAGTAACATGAAGGTATCATTATCTGGGCGGAACGATCCTTATCCTACATTGGCATACATAGTTTCAGGCTGTCTAAGTCTTCTTGATAATCTGTGCAACTCCCAAAACATGAACATGGATATATTTGGCTTGTAAGACCATCAATTTCACGAAAATAACTTATAAAACATGGTTTGTAATTATAATCTAGCGTGTGAATAAATATATAATATAACTTGTATAAATTATGAAAAACAGGTACAATTTCATGGATTGAGTAACAATTATTCATGACTTGTATTTAAGAATTCATGGAATTCAAAACATGTGTTCATGGATTATGGGTAGGTTCATGACAATCATAATGACCTATCATGAATACAATAAATAGAAATAGAATATATATATATATATATATATATATATATATATTTGTACATGTGTATTCATGATATCATGAATTAAAGCAAAACCCCAGGTCTGCGGAAAATTATGTTTCATGGATTACATGTGGCATAGGGAAGAAAAATGATATTTCCATACGTGGATATAAGCAAGCTCTACATACCTTAATCGCTCCAAAACTTGTATTAAAAATATGATCTTTGGTGAAGAAACCCAAAGCTTGAACTTTAATTTCTTGAGTTGGATGCTTTTGAAAACCCTAGGTTAGAAATAATGAATTTCACTTAGGAATTGAGTATACTTGATTAGAACCACGAGGAATTACATGAAAAAGTCTTACCTTGAGTTATGAGGATGATGGAAGGAGAGAACTTCATTCTAGGTCTTGGAGATTATGAAAACTGATTTTTCAAGACTAAGTTGTGTATTTATACTATTTATGTCAAGAGGATTTTACGGTCATATTAGATGGTCTGTATAACTTTTACGGTGGGTGATATGGTTCGTACAAGTTGTACGGTCTGTATAAAAAGATTGTCACCCAAGTGTGGCTTTCCAGTGACTTCCCTAAGCTGAGGTGAATCTTACGGTTAAAATCCGTATAATTTTATACGGTCCGTATAAGTCACTGTGTTTTGTCATTTTTCAACGACAAAATTTACGGTCCATCTCGACGGTCCATAACATTTATATGGTCCATAAAACTGGGTCTGCAGAACTGAAACTGGTTTTTCAACTTCAAACTCCCCTCCTTGATTTCCTAAACTTCTCAATTATAAAAATGGCTTAGTTTGGAGGTATGAGGTGTTACATCTCGGGTGAGTTTCGGGTGTTGGGATGGAGAACTTGTTGTTTTGTTATTATTGTTGCTGGTGTAATCGTACCTGTAATGTTTTGGCCACACTTGCAGAGGTACTTCTTCGGAAGTTGGTCTGTAGATGCGAGTTCTTGTGAGGATGGGAAAAGTTGCATCTGCAGTGTTTTGTGAGTAGGTATAGGGCCACATATGCGGTCCTCGGCCGCTCTTGCACAGTTGAGCCACATATGTTGCAAATTAATTAGACAAATTGTTTGGCAACCCTTTCACCTCAAAATACACAACCATATCCACTGGGGGAGGGGAAGTGTGTAAAATAAACAGAAAGTGAGGAACAAAATCATCGTGTATATGAAGTTGCTTAATTCGCTCAAGTCTGTAAAATGCATCTTGATAACATAATGATCTATGATCAAACAAACACATGTGTATGAAAAACTATCTCAGGGTTCGGTTTTGGGTTAACATTACGATGTTGAGACGATCCTTCACATGCAGTAACACCTCCATGATCTCCTTGCTACGCAGTGAAAAAAGACACATAAGTTCTAAGCATATTTACTGACAAGTATTTTCACACTATTTTTTTCACAGGTTATGGTATAATTTTTATTATCATTATTGGAGTATCTTATTAAACACATAATTTAACCTTTCATATAACAAGAGATAATCATTTGTATTCTACAAAAATGTAGAAACGACTAGATTGAAAATTAATCAGCCATTATTGGGAACCCTTTCACATAAAAATATACCACCATCTCCACTCATTAACTAGGGGAGGAGAAGTGGGTAAAAAGAATAGAAAGTGAAGCAAAAAAAGATAGTGTGCACGAAGTTTCTTAATTCAATTAACTCTTTAAATTGCATTTTTAGAACATAATGCTCTATGATAAAACAGTATTAGGGAGCTGGAACGGTCCTTCGTCTACAGTACTGATAATTATTTTCGCACTATTTGCATGGTTATGGTATAGTTTTGATTTTAATTATTGGATTATATTATTCAACACATAATTTAACCTTTCATATAACACAAGTCGAACATTTTTTGTTCTACAAAAATGTAAGAAGCAACTAAATTGAAAAATAACTAGCCAAAGTGTTTTGTAACTCTTTCACCTTAAAATATACAACCATCTCCACTCATTAACTAGGGGAGGGGATGTGGGTAAAAAGAACAAAAAGTGAAACAAAAAATAATAGTGTGTCGAACTTGCTTAATTCTCTTAACTCTTTAAATTGCCTTTTCAGAACATAATGCTCTATGATCAACATGTATATGAGAACTACCTCAAGTTCCAGAATCAGGAAAACGTTATAGAGTTGAGAAGATCTTTCCTCTGCCGTAACACCTCGGTGATCTCCTTGCTACACCCATAGTAGTGAAATAAGATACCAGGAAATTCTACATGTAAAATGAACTACTGTCACGACCCCTTTTCAGGGATCGTGGTGACACCTACATAATCCCACTGGTAGGCAAACCACTCCCAATCATTCACATGATATGACGTAAGTAAAAGCAGAAGAAATACAAATAATACATACGATGTCTTATAATATAAGCGGAGGAATTATAAGTCTGAATCATCAAATACAACCTCCCAAGATCTGGTCAATAATACAAGAGTGTTAATACGGATACACAAGTCTGAATAAAAGACCACATAAGCCAAAATTGAACTACATAGTCTGAGAATCTAAATTGTGTCTCTCGAATCAAGGTAAAGACAGAGTAAGAGAATGAGCATCCAAGGTATGTCGGAAGATAGCATCCTCACCCTGAATACTGAAAGTCAATCTGCTCGGACTCAAACTCGAGATCTCAAACTGGCAGAAGGACTTGTATCTGCATAAAAAAGATGCAACAATTGTAGCATGAGTACACAACGTACCCCCGTAGACATCATAGGCCGACAACGATGGAAGATACTTAACAAATATAAATATCAAGTTGACACATGATAAACCTATACTAGACAGTTCAATAGTCCATATAAATCACGTTGTACACATATCAATTCATCGATTCATCAAGTCACATTATTCACATAAGGTTCCAATCTAGTCAAGTACAATCAATCCATTCACATATACAGGGAGGTTACTATCATAGTACCCACCGACTAGTACTCTCTTATTCAAGTCCTACTCAAGTTTAACCCCACTTACCCAACTTATCATACGAAATAAACGAGTCAGACTTACCTCACAACACCCATTTTAAAATGCTTCCAAGAGTGTTATGCCCAAGCTAAATATGATGACGTTAACTTCGTTATTCACCTTAGCATTTACACTTAGTTAGGTCATTATACAGTTACGGTCTGACACACATAGATCGTTCCACATCTACCTTTCCACTAGTGACACTTATCACAGGTTCCTTACTAGACTCGTTACCCAATCATACAATCAATTACTAGACAACACACAAATGCACATAATTCCCTGGACCTAGACAATAGTCATGGCATAACCAACATTTTCGACCATAGTAGTAGTTGACATAAAAAACATAGACTTACAATTATTAAACCCAAACACCCATACATGAAGAAGCAAGCTACACATGACAACCAAATCAATTTTACAACCTCAACCATTCATCCAAGTGTTTAGAGAGACCAGCCTAATCATTATTTCCAAGTATTCACAGAGTCAAGCTCAATTATAGCGACCATTCAGGTCCAATACAATTATTTTAATCCAAGTAAATCAGGGATTCACCCAAGTTCCAATAATAAACCATATCACATTGCCAAACCATAATTAATCAATGTATAGATGTATAAATGATATGAACGAAATTCATATGCAAGATACCTTTCTCAACCTGGTATACAGTACATC
The DNA here is from genome assembly GCA_029783415.1 of Anisodus acutangulus. NCBI lineage: Eukaryota > Viridiplantae > Streptophyta > Magnoliopsida > Solanales > Solanaceae > Anisodus > Anisodus acutangulus. The sequence continues at coordinate 24,806,448 of CM056489.1, forward strand.
AAAGTTTTATTATGATCCGTACACCCATGGGGGACCCGCAAAGTCTATATACCACTATTAGCCAGCCTGAATTCCACATATGAATCTGGCTAGAGCCCCAAATTTATCTGTTTGAAATATATCATGTTGCAGGCGTGCAACCCCGATCCACGTGTATCAATATTCATTGCAACGTGCAGCTTGATCCATCCGTATCATCATCATCTCAATGTTGCAATAATCTCATAAGTGTTCTTATCTTTTCGGCCTTTTGAGCCCACAACATATCCATACCACTCTCATATCAATATCACAAAAACATGAGTGTATGAATGCAAATGACAATATAAGGCAAGATATCATGATATAATGAGATGCAACCAAGTAAGGAGATGAAATATCATATTCTTTCAAGAGTTCAATAACACACATATAATCCAATACATATGATTTCATATCAAATTAGTCCATTAATCATACTCCTCAAGAAAGCAGGATATGATATCAAAGCATATGTGATGAATACACACAATAATATCAAATATGGCGCGGCGGCCACATAATGGCGACAAGCCCAAATGACAGTAGTAGGAATTAGCATAAGGCTGATCCCCAAATCACCCATCATCATAATTCAACACCGGTACCCACTCAAACGTTCATCACAACTATTTGAGCCTTGCCCTTCTGATGTGCCTCGCAATAATCGAAGTCTATCTACATACATATTATTCATTAATATAAAGTTAATCACAACAAAACAAGACTTTAAAAACCCATCTCGGGCCCATGTCACCAAGACTCGAACTTTAATACCCAAAAATCTCTATTACATACTAAGTAATCATATACTTAAATTAATTAAAAAACTATACACATTTAAATTCCTAATTGAATAATAATCTAAAAGCCCCAATTTGAAACCCTAGATTATCCCCTTTTTGAAAACAAACTTCTATAATCAAATTAAGCTTTAAAACATGATAATCTAATATAATACAATCATAATTCATGATATTAGCACTATTTGATCCATAAATCCTCATTAAAATCAACCATGTAACTCTCTTAGTCTCTGAATATGCATAACATATGATGAAAGAAAGGGTTCGGACATAGCTTCTCAATTTGATGAATTGACCAAAGGTTCGAGGGATTCAAAGACTTTAATTTAGACGATGATCTAAATAATACACTCACTAATGTACATGACAACACACCCACTAGTGCACCTTCAACTGAAATATTAATAAATAAATATTATGTTTTATTATTATCACATCATTTTATTTTGTCTAGCATACAAGATGAATGCAAAAAAGTATAGGCATTACCAACAAGAAAGTGCTAGCAACCAACCGGCTTTCATACCATCTTCTTCTTTTTCAACACAACCTCAAAAAAGACGTGTTGTTTCTGCGGCTAGTATTGAAAGCCTTAGATATAAAATGTTTAGTGGTACCACTACTAATCAAGTTAGCGAGTTTGATGTTTTTGTTTTGCAGGGTGTTGTACCGTACGAAGCAGTTCTCAATGAAGAAGGACGTGAAAACTTGCTGAAATACTGGAGGGAGAATGAGACGTGGCATAGAAAACCAAACATTTGGCAAATAGTGAAATACACGTGTTGTCACGTGTAATTTCTTATTTTTTAAATTTTTAAAAAAATTGTTTTATTTTCTTTCTTTTTATTTTCGTTTTAATCCCAAAATGTAATGAAAATATTATTTTATATTTAAAAAAATGAAAAGGATAATTATTTTTATATGAACTTGAAAAATTATTAAAGGTGTTAAGTATATTCGAATGTTGTTGAAGTTTTAAAGTTGAGATTCAAGTGCTAAATTCTTTCTAAACCCTTAGTTGTTGATGAGATTCGAAAATGAAAAAAGAATTTCGAATTCACCATTGTTGAACCTTGAAAAAGCTTGAAGAACAAAAAATGAGTTTTGTCGAAATTCGTGGTTGTTGGACAAAATGATTACTGAAGTATGGTGATGATGTTGTGAAGTTGTAGTTGAAATTTGAGTTTGATTTGTGTGAATTTATCTGATTTTTTTGTTGAATTTTGACATCAAAAATTAGACTTGGAGCTCCTAAAAATGGATGATAAAATGGTGATGAAGAACTCTTGAAAATCAACTTTGGAAGTTGGAACTGACACACGTGCCCATTTCATATAGGTTAGAGCCATTTTTAAAGTTCTCGCGCGCTTGAAGGAGGTGTTCTCATGCATTTAATAAATTTTGAAAAAGTTATTTTGTTTTATTTTTATCATTGATTATTCATTTCTCAAATTATTTCTCAAATTATACATAAATTAATATAACTATTATGAAAAATAGACTTTCATTTATTTTTTTTAAAAAAAATATAACGTAGATTTATGAATAAGTAAAAATAAACAAAAAGAGTAGTATTTAAAATATATCGGATCTGTCTTTGGTTTGTGTGCAATCTTGTGCAGACAAATTATGACATCCATGACTATTGGAAATATTGTAGCTATCAAATCTGCTCTTTGGTTAGTGTGCAAACTTATGCAGAAATATGACATCCTTGACTATATAACAAAGTTGCAATTTTGATAATTGTGTTTGTATTACAAAAAAAATCATATGTCTATTAAATAATATAAGAGGCACAAAAACAGTCTTGGAATATTATTATTACACTATCATGTTTAATTATTGAATTTTTTATATATATGTTATTTTTTAAATTAAGTACAAAAAAAAACGCCCCGGATACCGATTCCGACGGGATCGGGACGGGATTTCGGCAAACCACGCCTATCCCGATCCTGTCTGACCCGACCCGACCTGATCCTGCTCCTTTTCCCTGTCCCGCCCCGACCCGATCCCGTCAAACTCGGCTCGACCGTCCCAAGCCCGGCCCACTAGCCACCCATAGGATAGATCAATGAATACAGAGGGAAAAGAGGTGCTAACGTTACCAAAACTTCCCTTACCACTAACTTGCCGTATCTAACGTTTCTCAATCCTAATACTCATTCAAGGAAAAAAAACACAGCAAAAAAAAGAAGAAAGAACTATGTAAAAAATTATTGAAATAGCAAAAATCTAGATTTTGAAACTTCTATCTTTGATCTCCATTTTCTTTGCTTTTTATCCCTTGTCCATGGATGAAATGCAATTAAAAGTGAGAGACATTGTTAAACTTAATGGCCAATAACGCCAATATATGATGTTCATTTTTCTTGATATCTATTGCGTATATTCGAGAAGCAGCAATGAAACTTTGCACATATGTAAACTTTCTGGTTATCATAACCACATTTTGTTCCATCCTAACCAAGGTGAATTCATCTAAAGATGACACAAATTCTTATTCCTTTGTTTTGGCTTGTGGGGCTACAAATAATGCCACAGATGCAGATGGTGGGATTTGGAGTCCAGATTCCACATATCTCCCCTCTTCTTCTTCTGGTAATTCAATCACATCTAAAGCTAAATACCAAGACCCTTCATTGATATCTGATATTCCTTACATGACTGCTAGGATTTTCAAGACACAAACCGCGTATACGTTCCCTATTTCTCCGAAATCACGCCACTGAATCAGACTTCATTTTTATCCTTCTTCTTATGACAATTTCAACTGTTCTAATTCATTCTTTTCTGTAACCGTTGGGGAGTTTACTCTTCTCAATAACTTTAGTGCCTCTATCACAGGCACTAACACAGGCTTATATCATAAGGGAATTCACTCTTGTCCCTCTCCAAACTGCCACCCTTAACATCACCTTTAACCCTTCCTCAGTGTACAAGGACGCGGTTGCCTTTATCAATGGAATTGATGTTGTTTCAATGCCAGAAATCTTTCAAGTCGCGCCTATGGTGGGGTTCACGGATCAGACTACGGAAACACAGGCTTCCTCTATGCAAACCATGTTCAGGTTGAACGTCGGTGGACAATATATTCCAGCAAATAATGATTCAGGCCTGGGAAGAATATGGTATGATGACGCGCCATATTTGCATGGTGCATCCTTTGGTATAACATCTGTAGCTAATAACAGTGTCAAAAATTCATATCCTTCTACTTTACCCAATTACACTACTCCGGTGGATGTTTATAAGACAGCACGATCCATGGGGCCAAATGCAGATGTTAATAGGAATTACAATCTCACTTGGATCTTCCAAATTGATGCAAATTTCACTTATCTTGTGAGGTTACATTTCTGTGAATTTGAAATGAAAAGGGTGAATCAGAGGGTGTTTAACATATATATTAATAATCAGACTGCTTTAGAAGATGGTGATGTTATATTGTGGACTGCTGCCCAAGGTGTGCCAGCATACAAGGACTTTGTAATATACGCCACAGATCAACCTGGTGATGAAGATATGTGGGTGGCTTTACATCCTAGTGATGAGACGCATGCCGAGTTTTCTGATGTTATCCTCAATGGATTAGAGATATTTAAGATCAATGACATAACGGGGAATTTGGCAGGGCCCAATCCTGTGCCATCACCACCCCCAAAGATAGCCACTGATTCTCAGCCAAAACCAACATTTGCATCAAACAAAACTAGTAAGAAAGGCATAATAGCTGGTTCAGTTGTAGGAATGGCAGCTGGTTTTGGTATTGTTCTTGGTGTACTTGCGTTTGTGAAGCGCAGGAAGAATATGAACAACAGTGGAGGGAAGTTTAGCAGAGGTGGTTGGTTACCAATTTATAGCAGTTCTAGGACTAGGGAAACTAGAACAACTATATCAGGCAAGAGCAGTGGCAGTAGTCACATTTCCAACATGGGTGGTGGCCTTTGTAGGCACTTCACCTTACCTGAGATAAAACATGGAACCAAGAATTTTGACGAGTCACAAGTTATTGGAGTTGGAGGATTTGGTAAGGTCTACAAATGAGAGATTGATGGAGGGACTATCGTTGCTATTAAGAGAGCAAACCCTTCTTCTAAACAAGGTCTTCATGAGTTCCAAACCGAGATTGAATTGCTCTCGAAACTTAGACATAGGCACTTAGTCTCACTGATTGGGGCTTGTGAAGAGAATGGAGAGATGATATTGGTCTATGACTACATGGCTAATGGGACATTGAGAGCTGTACAAGCATAACAAGCCACCCTTATCATTGAAGCAAAGATTGGATATTTGTATTGGTGCAGCCAGAGGTCTTCACTATCTTCACACTGGTGCAAGGTACACTATCATCCATAGGGATGTGAAAACTACAAACATTTTGTTGGATGACAAGTGGGTGGCAAAGGTTTCTGATTTCGGGCTCTCGAAAACGGGACCTAATCTCCATCAAACTCATGTTAGTACAATGGTAAAAGGAACTTTTGGATACTTGGATCCAGAGTATTTCAGAAGACAGCACTGACAGAAAAGTCTGATGTGTACTCTTTTGGGGTTGTCCTTTTTGAAGTGTTGTCTGGAAGGCCAACTCTAAATCCTAGTCTTCCAAAGGAACAAGTTAGTCTCGCGGAGTGGGCATTACACTGCCATAGGAGAAATACTACCAAGGAAATTGTGGATTCACATATTAAGGGGGAGATTATACAAGAATGTTTAAAGCAATTTGTTGATACAGCAGTGAGTTGATTGTCTGATCACGGAATTGATCGTCCTTCAATGGGTTCGGTGCTGTGGAATATTGAGTACTGCCTTCAGTTGCAAAGTAATCCTGATGGACCAAAAATGGTGGCAGAACAAAAAGCGAACAATGCTTATGCTATGCATACAGAATTGTTAAGCATCACAGAAGAAGGTGGAGAAGGTCTGGAGTCGGAGGAGCACATCACGGAAGCTGTCTTCTCACAAATTATGAACCCACAAGGTAGATAGTTGCTTAGCTCTACCATTGTACTTTCGTTTTCGTTTAGAAGTTTCTCCTCAGGGTTAGCAATTTTGAAGAGAGTTTATAGTTGACGATGAGGCTTGCTTAGTTTGTTAGAGCACCTCCATCTCCAACCGGTTGGTTGGGTGTTCGAGTCATGTGGATGGTAAGTGGAAGTACTAATTAATAATCCTCCTAGACTCGGGTGAAAAACAAATACACTTGTAGCTTGTACTTCTGTCATCTTTAGTGCCTTAATTCTTGCTTCCCCATGAGTGAAGCAGGTTTAATGTTATAGCTACATTGCTTATGGTTACCACAACTCTAATTTTCTGAGATTGCATCCCTAACGGTCTGTGTTATTATTCAAGAAAAAGTGAAGAGTTAATGGTCAAAAACACACCTGGACTACCACTTTTTTCGCGAGTTTCACACCCCAACTATCAGTTGTTCTCTTTTCCTATCTGAACTATTATCATCTATGTATTAAAACACACATGAATCTGATTAGGCCAACTATCTGTTGTTCCATTTTCATAGAACTATCACCTAGATGTGTTTTTATGATAGTTGAGGTAGGTAATGGAAACAGATGATGATTGGGTGTGAAACTCATGAAAAAATTATAGTTCATGTGTGTTTTTGACCATTATGTCAAGAGTAAACAAACAATTAGTATAATGTAATGGCTATATGCACACTGGTTCGCAGTTGTCTTTGAGATTTAAATTTATGGTGGAATACAAATGGATTATATATCATCACAAGAAAGCAACTTGCTTGCTGCTTATATCAACTTATGAAGTGCTGTTTTATTCACATACTCGTACATCTCAAGTTAATTATTCTGCAAGAGAAAACGGGTAAACCAAAAAAACTGAAGAACAAAGGACGTTCACACTTGCATAAGAGGACGATCAAATACAGTTTTGTTAAAAGACACTGCTTAGCCGCTTATTGAAATGATGTGAAGCAAGGGCTATAGCTTCATGAGTGAAGTCGTTAACTTTAGAGACGTGTGTGTTTCAAACAATGACACCCAAGGTCGGTTCTTTGAATCGCAAATTGTGTGCGTCACTTGAAAGAAGTATGCCTTTCAAAATAAATTTATATTTATCATAATTAAAATGTTAATTCTACTTTCAAAATATAACAAGAAATTTCTTACAAAACATGTATAACCTCCAACAAATTTCACAAAATCAAGGATTTTGGAGATTTCTCTTGCTTCTTGTCTTCTCTTTCACACAAACCTTAACCCTTAGCCGTCACAATCCCTATCTCATGCCCTTCGTGCTGTCATTGTTGCTGCTCCGCCGCAAAATTATTGAAGTTTTGCTGAAAAGTCAAATGACTCTGTTCATTGCTTTTTTTCTTCGCCGGAGTTTTTCCTCGGCTCTTACTTCTTTTCTCTATGTAAACTTGTATATCAGTGTATGTCAATATATACATAGGGCATACTTGACATAGAATGATATATATTGATATACATATTATATAGCACTTGTATGTCACTAACTCACTATATGCCACATGTAGGTCGTATGTATGTCAGTCTATATAGTGATACACATGACATACAATGACATCCACACGATATACAACAATATAACACTTTGATGCGTATGTCATTTGTATCTCGTGTATACAGTGACACACATGATATACACCTAACATAAATTATTCCACCAACAAAAACCACTTTGATCACCACATATTCCACCAAAATAATTCAAAAAGCATTTCAATTGAAAAAAAAAAAGAATTTCGCCAGACAAAAAATCATTGTTTGTGGTGTTTTTGAGTGACACCATTCTTTGGTGTGAAAGACGGTAGCGGTGCAGAGGAGTACAACGGCAAAGTAAAGGAAGATTGCATCATAGGAGTATAGAGGCGGTTGAGGTAATGGAGGAAGAGAGAAAGTTGGAAAGATAGGGAGGGGTTAGGTTTATCAAAATTGGTAAAAGAATTATCGGGTACATGTTGATGGTGGGATGTGAAAGTCATCCCGTGAAATTAATCGAGTTGTGCGCAAATTAATTTGAACACTATAATTATAAAATAAAAATAAAAATAGGAGACTAAAATTGATATTTATTCCCTTAAGTTGCTATATTTTAAAAACTACTGTTTTGTTGGATAATTACTTGAAAGTCTCTATAAAATGATAATTAGGAGTCAAATTATGTTATAGGGAGTAAAATTTCCTTTTTTTCTTTTGTGTTTTTTATTTTTAAGAAAAACGGTCAGGTAGTTTCGAACCTTCGCCTTACTGATGACACTAATGGGTCTAAATTACATACAGAGTTATTTGTATAATTCACTGTTAAATATACATAATATACACAATATATATGTGTATATTATGTATATTTGGCTCTCGGTTTTGGTGTAATACCGTGTATATGGTATATAGTTTAGGTAAGGTTTTAGTCTCCAAGTTTAGGTAATATTGTGGTGTAATCAGTATTGTACACTTACCATAATATTTGTATTACCATAATTGTATAGTTAGTATCCAAGTAGAATAAAGTTTTAGGAGTAGAATAGGAATAGGATTCTCCTATTATGGAAATATGTAAATTGTATATATACTCTTTCAATCAATGAAAATAATCAAGAGATTATTTCTTTAGGAAATATTGTTAGGTTGCCATTTGTAGACTCAAATTCTCATACTTTAATGTCATTTGATATTATTCATAGCGACTTATGGACGTCTCATGTTCTTAGTTCTTTGGGTCATCGATACTATGTTCTCTTTTTTTATGATTATTCTAAGTTTTTATGGACTTTTCCGATAGCGAAAAAATCTCAAGTTTTTCCCATCTTCTTAAAATTTAGAGCATTCATTAGAACCCAATTCGAACGGAAAATAAAATTTTTTTAGTGTGATAATGGCAAAGAATATGACAATGGGGTGTTTCGGGAATTATGTGCTAATAATGGGATCAATTTCCATTTTTCTTGTCCTCATACGTCTTCACAAAATGGAAAAGTCGAACGCAAATTTGCACCATAAATAACTTTGTCCGAACTTTATTGATTCATGCTTCCGTACCCCCGTCTTTTTGGCATCATGCTCTACAAATGGCTATATTTCTCCTTAACATAATTCCTTCCAAAGGTTTGACATATTCTTCCCCCATTCAAATTTTATATAATAAGACTCTTTCTTATTCACATCTTCGGGTCTTTGGCTGTTTGTGTTATCCGTTATTCTCGTCCACCACAATTAACAAACTTCAGGCCCGGTCCTACTCCGTGTGTGTTTTGGGGTTTTCCGTCTAATCATCGTGGTTACAAATGCTTTGATTTATCCTCTAATAAAATCATCATTAGTCGCCACTCGCCATGTAATTTTTGATGAATCCCAATTTCTGTTTGCTAAGGTTAGTAATCTCGTGCCTAGTTCGTATAATTTTGTGGATGATGGTATATCCCCTTATATTATTCACCATTTTTCGGACATGTCCCGCACCCAAAATTCACCAGCGGACCCACTGCCCGCTGGTCCCACTGGTCCGTCACAAGCTACAATTCCCAGTATAGTCACTGGGCCAATTTCAGCAATTGGGCCAGTCCAGCCCAATTCTAGAACTGGTCCAGATCCTGCGTCCGTTTACCGTGTTGGGCCAACAGGCCCACTGGCTGCTACAGTCCGTCCCGAGCCCAAAAAATTCCCAAAATCCACCCAATTCTTCCACGAGTCATAGACCGTCACTCATAGTCAACGGGGTATTTTTAAACCAAAAAGGCATTTTAATTTAAATTCTAATGTTCTTAAATCACCTTTAACATGTAATCATGTGTCTGCCTTAAATGACCCGAATTGTAAAATTGTTATGGATGATGAATATAATGCTCTTATTGATAATAAGACGTGGTATTTGGTGCCCCGTCCATCTAGTATTAGTATTATTTGGTCTATGTGGATTATTGCTCATAAAGACAATTCAGACGGTTCGTTTGCAAGGCATAAGGCTCGGCTTGTCGAGGATGGTAAGACTCAGCAGGTTGGTGTGGATTGTGGGGAGACGTTTAGTCTGGTGGTCAGACCGACAATCATTCGCACTGTACTCAGCTTGGCTCTTTCGAAGGCATGACTCATCCATCAGTTAGATGTAAATAATATTTTTTTACATGGTGATCTCAAGAAAACAATGTATATGCATCAACCCTTTGGGTTTAGGGACCCCAAATGTCCTAATCATGTATGTTTGTTGAAGAAGTCCTTATATGGTCTTAAGCAGTCTCCACGGGCCTGGTATACGAGGTTTGCCGACTATGTTTCGACTATTGGGTTCACTCACAGCAGGTCGGATAATTCCTTGTTCATTTATCATCGTGGGTCGTCCTTGGCTTATATACTTCTATATGTGGATGATATTATCTTGATTGCCTCTTTCGATGCATTACGCATGTCTATCATGACAATGCTCAGTTCTGAGTTTGCTATGAAAGACTTGGGTCATTTGAGTTATTTTTTGGGGATTGCGGTCACTCGTCATGCAAGTGGGTTATTCTTATCTCAACGGAAGTATGCCGCTGAGATCATTGAGAGGGCTGGGATGTCATCCTGCAAGTCCACTTCCACTCCCGTTGATACTAAGCCCAAGCTTATTGCTGCGGCCGGAGCACCATACGAGGATCCGACCCGATATCGCAGTCTTGCAGGGGCACTTCAGTAACTTACATTCACGAGACCAGATATTACGTATGATGTACATCATGTATGTTTGTTTATGCATGATTTCAGAGTTGAGCACATAAATGCGCTCAAACGCATCTTTCGGTATATTCAGGGTACGCTTGACTATGGCTTGCATTTATATCCTTCATCAACGTCAACACTTGTCTCGTATACAAATACTGATTGGAGTGGCTGTACGGACACCAAACGGTCTACGTCTGACTATTGTATGTTTCTTGGTAATAACTTGGTCTCATGGTCTGCGAAACATCAGTCGACTTTATCCCGTTCCAGTGCAGAGACCGAGTATCAAGGGTAGCTAATGTGGTCTCTGAATCATGTTGGTTACGTAATTTGATGTTAGAGCTTCATTGTCCCATTTAGAAACCGACCTTGGTGTATTGTGATAATATTAGTGTCATATACCTTTCTAGTAATCCGGTTCAACACCAACGCACTAAACATATCGAGAGGGACATTCACTTTGTTCGTGAAAAGGTTGCTCGTGGTCCAGTTCGTGTCTGCCATATCCCGTTCAAGTATCAAATTGCCGACATCTTTACAAAGGGTCTTCTCTCGGTCTTTTTTAAGATTTTAGGGACAATCTCAGCATTCGAAGACCGCCCGCTATGACTGTGAGTGTGTGTTAAATATACATAATATACACACAATATACATGTGTATATTATGTATATTTGGCTCTTGGTTTTGGTGTAATACCGTGTATATGGTATATAGTTTAGGTAAGGTTTTAGTCTCCTAGTTTAGGTAATGTTGTGGTGTAATTAGTATTGTACACTTACCATAATATTTGTATTATCATAATTGTATAGTTAGTATCCAAGTAGAATAAGATTTTAGGAGTAGAATAGGAATAAGATTCTTCTATTATGGAAATATGTAAATTGTATATATATTTTTTCAATCAATGAAAATAATCAAAGAATTTTTTTTTTTAATCATCATTTTACTTTAAGATTCTTGTTGTATTAGTGTTATGCGCGAGAATGATATGACAATTTTTCATGTTAAAAGGTAAAGTTTGCAAAATCAAATATAAGAAATGACAAATTAGTCATATGCTAATATTTTTAATTTATAATAAATAAGTTTAAAAATTTATTGTAAAGATTAAAATAAGAAAAACATGCTTAACATCATAAACCATCCGAAAGGTTAAAATATTTGTAACATTAAGCCAACAACAACTACTCACTCCGTTTTATATTAATTAACAATTTTTTTCTGCCTTTTAAGAAATTATAAATAAGGAGTGCATTTTTATTACATTATCATTATCTCTCTTCAATTAATTATATTATAACTCATATTAATTAATAATATTAAAAATAAAGTAGAAAATTTGTAATTGATTCTAACTATTTTTTAGAAAGTGGCTAAGTAATTTGATACGAATATTTTTAATAATGTGACGAACTAACAGAAGTTTCCCGCGCTAAAGTTATCCCCATATATAAGAACCCGCCATTTCAGATTAGGGTTTCGAGTTGCCAAAATCAGGTAATCCGCAGCAGCATGATGGACCATGAGGCATCAGCCATGGAAGTGGAGCAAAGAGAAGAAGAAGAAGGAGATCCATTTCTTCAATTCATCGACTACGCTAAGTCCGTAGTATGTAACGGAGATGAATGGAAAGGACCTAGTTGGAACTGGATAGTTTCAAAGATTCTCAAAACTTGCATTGCTTATTCCTCTGGTGTTACCTCCGCTATTCTCCTCTCTGATCTCTTTCAGGTTCAATGTTCTTTCCTTTGGTCAATTTTGTTAACTCAATAATATTTAACGTGCCAGTGATTTTTGATATTTTGCTTTAGTTACTTTGTGATCCAGTAATTTGCTCGCTCTCTTTCAAGAATGTCACTATCATAATACTATAATATTATGATAAAAATCATAGATAATGGGTGTGTTTGGTAAAAACATTTTCCAATTTTTCCATGTTTGGTTGGCCAATTTTTTTTGCAAAACATAGGAAAACAAGTTCCTCAAAAAAATGAGGAAATAAATTCCATAATGGAAGTAGTGAAAACAAGTTATATAAGTGACATTTTAAGTTCATTGTGTCCTCCCCGCAACCCTGAAACTCCACTTCCCACCTCATCCCACCCCCTGTAAGAAACCCACTTGTTTTCCAAGAAAACATTTCCATCATACCAAACACACCCTAGGTCCAATTTGAAGCAAGAGCATTAATAGGTACGGATGACAGAATTTGAACTTGTGACATTTTGTACCCAAAACAAATAAATGATTATAAATATCTCATTAAGGGTAAATGAAAAGTTTAAAATTAAATTGTTCTTAAATATAGAAAAGTAATTTTTTTGTGGGACAAACTAATAAGGAAAGTGCATCACATAAATTGGACAGAGGGAGTAAGAAAATGATGTCTGAATTCACACCGGAAATCCGTACCCTGGACATTGTCTGTTTTCTGGGTGAATATTTTTTTTTTCTTTCCGTTCTTTAAGTAATATGATAAGTTTAAGTTGCATTTTTGAAGTTTGAATGTTATAGTGATTTAATAATAATGATATGCAGGCTTGGAATGAATTGAATAGGAGTGGAGCTCCAAAGAAACAGTCGGAATGTATTTTTCAGATGAAAAAGAAACATAAGAGGGCAAAGCTTCCTAACACTGTCACCATCGACTCCATACATGAGAAAAAGTTCTTATCATTGAACAGTGTAATTGAAGCTGTTATTATAGACACTTACATTCTTCCAGGTACATGTTTTGTCCTGAGGTGATAATGCATGGATATTACGTTTGTACTATTTTGAATAAACTGTCTCAATCTGTTGTACCTCGATTGATAATCATTACATCATCTAATGTCTCTTGATTGTCTATGCTTTTATTTTATATTACTAGTATGAAACTTGTATTATGCAAATGATGCTTAAAGTCTTTGCATTTAAAAAGTATTTGTTTCTTGGAGAATCCTTTTTGCATCACTTGCTATGTGTTAAAATTTTAATAGCAGTTCTTTTAGTAATTAAATAATGATAAGAAGAACACATATACCAAATTTAATCTGTGTATTGTTTTGGAAACATTGAACTACAGAAAGTTACATTTTCTGCATGGAGCTTTTGGCCCGATTCATTTTCCATACACGGGCTTTCTTGTAATTTGGCCCACTCTTAAGATTGAAATTTACGAATATTATGTCTGTTTTCTTCCAGGAACAAACATTTATATGCTTCATCTAGGTGATTTTTGGAGTTCTAATACAATAGATCTGTATCTTCACCGCAGGTAATGGGTTTTTTGTCTGATAGAATGGAATATGATGATCCTTCACTAAAATTTATTTTGCTAACGTAAAGTCATTACTTGTTATGTGTCCTCTGCTTTAATATTTTATTATGGTTCCACCCTGACCTTAATTCAAATCTAACGTTTCCTTTTCTAGTATATTTGATCGACTAGCTCAAATTGCTTACTTAGACCCTCTTCTCTCTCTCTCTCTTCTATATTGTAGATGTGTAAGATTTGTAAATAAGATTGCATAAAATTATGCTATCGTGTAACTCAAGCTTCATTAGTGCAGTTAACCTACAATGGTTTATGAATGTATATGTATAAAAGATTTATCTGTTTTCAATAAAATATTGTTAGTCTTCAAGTGGTAACAATGATTTGACATAATATCAATGTAGTGCTTGGTCTTACTTGGCCGATATTGATATCTTATAAGGAGTTAAGCGCAAATATTAACAGCGATGCTATATTGCTTACGTGATCTGATATCCATATAATAAGAATTTAAGCTGTATGTGAAGGAAACCACATGTAACAGACTTCAGATCGTAGCTAATAATGTTTTGCTTCTGCAAATTGTCCTTCATGTCCTTTTGGTCTACTTAACAGTTGCTGCATTATTTGTTTCTAGATATCGTACTTCTCGACTTTTTCAGGGCTCTTATTTGTAATAGAACAGATTCTACAGCTTAGCGGATCCAAAAAATGGTATTTTGAAGAAAGGTCGTGAAGTTTTCCTCACAGGATGCCGCCTCCGAACTGCCACTGGAGGTTCAGATCATGCACGGCTTTTGCCAACTGAATATCTTGTGATACTGTTAGATGAGGTAGTGGCAAAATCTATGTGTTTCTGTGCTTCAGCATTTAATGGTAGTTGGTTTCATGTTCCAGTGTTATCAAAGATTTACTAATATTCTAGACATCATAGGCATATTATGTCTTTTATTATCTTTCACTAAAAACTGTTGCAAAAGAGAAACACCTTGGTAACCATCCCTCTTCCTCTATCTGATAACTTAGCAGATGTTTTGCTGGATTACTGCTAGGGTTGACATAACGGCTTGAAGGGAGGATAGAAGATGAGATTAGTAGGTTCTGTGCATTGCTGGCTTGAGGGCCAAGCGAATGAAGCGGTCGCTTTAGGCCCCTTTAATTATAAAAAGTAGGCCTTTTTTCAAAGAATACTGATTACTTTAATGAAAAAAATATAAGTTCTACAGGACTATTTGTTATGTAATTGAAAGTGAATGTATATACATTTTGGGTAATTTACATAAATAATCCAAATGAAGGGGAGCCTTGGAGTAACTGGTAACGTTGCTGCCATGTGACTAGGAGGTCATGAGTTCAAGCCGTGGAAACAACCTCTTGCAGAAATGTGAGGTAAGGCTGCGTACAATAGACCCTTGTGGTCCGCCCTAACCCAGCTGCGCATAGCGGGAGCTTAGTGCACCGGGCTGCTCTTTTTTTACATAAATAATCCAAATGATTCTTGTTAATTCTTTTTTCGTTTCTCATGAGAAAACTAGTACCTTATATATTATAATATAAAAAGAAAATAAAACTTGTACTTTATACTCTCTTTTCTTCCTCCTACTAAGCTATCTATTCTCAGGAAAACTAGGGTTGTAGTGCTTTGAATAAACCAAGTTTCACATTCTTCACTCTTTCTTGAATCCATGAGCATGGAATCTCACATGTTATTATATTCCCATAATGGAACGATTGATGTAGTTAGCAGGAGCCATCAATCATTCAGATGTAAAAGTTCTTCCGGAGGCATTCCTAAAATTAAATGATAGTTCAACGGAAAGCTGCCTCAACTAACCCTCTATCATTGTCCTTGTGATGTAGTTCCATCTCCATCATCTGTTATTGTCATAAAACAATTTTTTTACTACAAATTTGTGTCGGTGTTTCTCAATGCCCCAAACCGCGTGGGAACTGAACCCACTGCCCTTGTTGCTTCAAGCTCACTTGAGGCGTTATGCTGAAGGCACAAGAGATTTATTGGAATCTGTACAAAAAATCTTCATCAACAATAAAACAAAGAAGTTATATTCCGTTCATAAGTGTAGCAAATTCAACTTCCTTAAGTACAGTTATGACTTATGATCTTATATCAAAACTCTGTTTTAATTTAATGCTTTCTTCACCACTAATAGTTGCAGTTTATATATAAGCTACAAAACTTGCATCGATCTCTTCATCTTCTACCACTATTGTTTCTCCTATGTTAACCTTTTGAAGTAGGTTTTTGGTGAATAATATCAGCTAGATAAAATAAGTCACGAGCTGATATGTCCTTACCCCCTGGAGCTATTTTTAATAGTATTCTTGGATTTCAATTTCTATGGTAAACCCATGTCCTAATTTACAGGCAAACACATGATTCTTATTCCAAATGTAGGACCAAAATGATGATGCAATGTTGCTTTTAGCACAATTTTGTGCAGATTCCTTCTCTTCCATTTCTCTTGGTGATGTCAATCAGGGGGTCTCCTATTCATTACGTGCAAGGTGCATTATCCTGTCATATGACTATTAACAATTCAAATATAGAGCTAGTATTCCACATCTGTCATTGGTATTGTGCATTTTTCTACATTATTGATGTACCTTAGTCCCAAATGGCTACAGGGTTGAATCTATTACTTCTCTGGAAGTTCAAGGGAAGTATGGTAGTTTGCAGAGGAAGCAAATTAATCTTGTTGATGAATATGATGTCAGTTCAAAATTTCTTTTGTGGGGTGAGCAGGTTCTGCTTGCAAACCTATTCAGGTACAATGCTGTATGTACTCCCTTTAATTTGTTTTTGTTTTGTTTGCTTTTCTCTTTTTCCTGCTTCTGTACCTGGCTGTAACTTCGTTCTTTTCAGTGTGGGGAGTACGCTTGCCCTGGATAGACCATTTATCTCAAGTTCCACTGATAGTGCTCTTGAAACATCTGAAGAATTTTGCCTTGAATACGGTACTGCAACACAGCTATATCTTGTGCCTTTTATTCGGAATGAAGAGCAAGTAAGTCCTGAAAAATTTATGTAAGAGATGTTAATTTTTATCACTGCTTGAAAACTTAGATCAGGGGCTTCTCAGGTATCTATAGCATTGACACAGAACCATCATAAAGGATCAAAACTATCAAGAGCTTTGGATCCAAGTCAGGGACTTGTAGTCTCCCAGGTTTCCCTGCCTTGTAATTCTCAAGGTTCTATTGACTTCAGTAATTATCCTTTCCGAGTAAGCCTGCACTCCTTAAAACTTTCTGTTATCAGATGCCACACACACACACACACACACACACACACACGCACGCACACACACACACACACACGCACGCGCGCACACACACACACACACACATATATATATTGACATGCTAGTTCATTCACCTCCACCATAAAATGTTTCGTTTGCCTGCCTTTTATCTTCAATATAGGGTTCTTACAGGGTGATGCCACTGCTTCTGACTTGACTATATATCTGTTATCGATGTCAAGCTACTTTTCTGTTTGTATCTAGATTTCTTGAACAAATCTATTGATGTCTGTTTCTCAAACATAGAACTTTATATGTTTTTCGATGCACTGCATAAATAAATGAAGTTTTAGAGCCTTCTAAGCTTACACCTGGTTCCCACAAAGCATTATCTAAAGAAAAAACTGTCTGAATAGTCTGTAATCATGTTGGTTGGTGATAAAATAATCTGGATGGTATTTTTGTTGAAGAACACCATTGCTCACCATTATGCAGTTGCATTTGTTATTGACATCTTACAACTTTAAAGTCTGCAGTCATTTGTTGTTGATCTTCGGGAGAAGATGACTGGAATAAGCCTCTATGGTATTGTTGCTGACATCAAAAGTACACAAGAGCCAGTAGTTTCTGTTATGATTCAAGATGTAACTGGTGCAGTTTGGGCGAGACTACATTTTGCTCGATCCTGGTAGGAAGATTTTTCTCAAACCAATGAAATTACGTGCTATTCCTTTGATCAATCAATTTGAAAGAAGATATATCTCAAACCAATAAGTTACATGCATTTTGTTTGATCAATCAGTGTGAAAAACATACTTCACAGAAATATATCCCTTGCAGGTCATTGGGGAGACTGGGACTGGGGCATACTATTTACATAACTGGTTTGACATGCTCTGTGGGGACAAGAAAAAGGTGAATGTTCTGATTATATGCAATCTTCATAGATGGTAACTTATATATATAACTTCATCTGTCCATGCATTTTATATAAAGAAAAAATTGGGAAAAAATTAACTTAACCATATGTTTTTAGAGCTTGATCATCTTACCGTGCCACTCTTTCTAATTTGACAGCCTAGAATTGCGGTGGTTTGAGAATGATGTTGGATCTTCATTTGTTAATATTAGTTGCTTACCGGCGCTGCTTAACTCATCTTGTCTTCACACGTTATCCTGCCTTTCTGATTTATCAGCCGAGCCTACTGGTACTCGTGTATGTTCTCTTGCTTTGAACATTGTCATTCATGTTCAAGATCTCTCTTTGCAAAGGGCTAGGATTGTGGTCTCCGTTGATGTCAAAGGGTATTTACTTTATATGAACACTGGTTTATAAGATCTGGGTTTATCTGCTCTTATACTTGTGTTTACGTCAAATGACTGCATGTGGAAAAACATAGACAAACTTCATGACAACGTAACAATACTATTTTTTAAGTTGTGTCTTAGAACAAGCTACTTAGGTATTTCTTCTTGCTCAAGCTTTAAAGTTTCTGCATCACATGAAAAGTTGAACAACTTTCTATTTTATTGGGCGTCTGTTCAAATGCTTGAATCACTTCCTTTTTTTCAACTTTTAAGGAGCTTAATGAAGTTGAGGAATTGAGCGTTTTAAGTAAATGAGTTTCCTATTAAGCCCCTCTGACATCTGTTAGTCGTAATGCTGGAGATACGGAGAATATTATCAACTTATTAGAGTCTCATTGAGTCTGTTTTCTGTTGTCATCATGCTACTTCAAAACTGAAGTGATATTGGAGAATCTGCACTTATCTTTATGATTGTGGTGTTGTTTGTATTCCAGATATGTCGAGTCTGGCTGGATCAAATTGAGCATTGTCACGTGACTACGAGGCTATCACATACATCTTGTGGTTATTTTCTTGATGATGGTTCCAGTGAGGACCTCAAGTGCAACTTCTGTCAACATAAATGCAATGCAGAGCTGGCACGGAGTTTCCATTTAAAAATAACTCTTGCAGATGAGAGTGGAAAACTCTTTGCCTGGTGTACTGGTCAAACTGCCGTGGAGTTGCTGCAGATAACTCCTGATGAATTCTGCGAACTACCAGAGGTAAAGCCCAATAACGTGACATGAAAACTGGAATTTGGATAATTAATTCACCAATTTTCTGAGCTCATTCCAATATATATATGTCAGCTGCTTTCTCTCAGGAGCAAAATTATGTTCACTTGCCATGAATTTTAAGAAAATGGTGAAACTTAACTACTATGAAAAAGTTTCAATTTCTCGAGTGCCATAGGCAATTAAAGTGTTCCATATGTTGTCTCCTGAATCTTTTGATACTTTGGCACTTCAAAAGGATTACTATATACACATTTCTTCAAAGACTATTTTCTATATACCAACAAAGTATCTGCTGCCGATTTCTCAATGAACTAGTAATGATTGACCTTTGATGGGAACTTTGTGTTTGATGTTTGATAGCATGAAGAAGTGCTCATTTCTCTTACTATTTTTCATTTTATGGATTTTACGTATCAGGAAGAGCAGATAATGTACCCATCATCCCTTGAGCACGAAACATTCAAAGTTGCGTTGGTGAACTGCAGGAAAAAGGTTGAAGGACTTATGGATCAAGATCATGACACAATTGCATGGGAGATCACCCGCGCAATAAAGTGTGAATAAAATTTGAACCATTACTTGCATCTCAAATATGATACTAGTTGGAAGAGTTTCAGCCAGCTTTGTAATTGAGATTTGGGAATTGAATGGAATCTATTGCCAACATCTTAGACATACAAAATATATGCATGTTCTGCTTGAGGTAAAATTAGCCCTCATCTTTATCATCTATGTTAATCCGTAGTCATAAATTAAATCAACATAGCGGTGTTATGCTCTAATCAAGGTATTTGTAACAGCATAAATCATCTAAATTTTGTTATATTTCAGACAGACATTTTTGAAGATACCCTCTTCAGTATAGAGAGGATGATTGGCTGCAGTGAAGGTAAAGAGCTAGTTGAAATGCCTTTTAGGCTAACGTGCATTATGCTAACCTATTGATCCCCTTTACTTATTGTAACATTTATACGTACTAAACTCTGCCGGTGATCATCTTAATTAATGGCATTTCTATTGGGCGGCTAAAAACTGGGGAATGATGGCCCTTCATGATCTTTCTTCGAGAAATGGTTAAGGGAAATAAGGACCTCATTGCAGTTGGATAGAGATTACTTTACTTACTAATCAGTGTCTTGAACAAAGTAAAAATTTGGTGATCTAGTCATGAAACTGAAGGTAAGGGAAAACAATGGGAACTTCAAGATAACTTCACCATGAAGACTTTGTGAACATAGCGTATGGCAAAAAAATCCTGCCAAGAAAAAGGAATAAATGTGATCCTATTAATTGGAGCGGCACTGGATTTTATTACCTTGCTTCTACTGAGGATGTTAGGGAAATCACAATTTATCTTTGGAACAACTTCTTAGGGGGACAGTCTAGCACTCGTCCACTTGGCAATGTTGTATTAGATGGAATCGACTTTGACATTGTAGGCAGAACAAATCTATAATGGGATATTCTCCCCAAGTCACTTTCTACATATATCAGTATGGGAAAGGTGTACTTAACATCAGCCCCTCAATGCCTATACCCTGATGCTTGGACTGGAAGCGCCTCTCTCTAGTAAAAATTATAATAGGGGTCGGCTACTATTGGTCTCGGATGGAAGATGACGTCAAGGCCTACGTTCGCAAGTGCGAAAAATGCCAACACTCCCCTATGATACATTAACTCGCCGAACCACTCCATTCGGTTGTGGTCCCGTGCCATTCATGAAATAGGGAATGTACACCGTGGGGCCATTACCGGGAGCTGTGAAAAAGGTAAGGTTCTTGTTGATCCTGACAGATTATTTATCGAAGTGGGTGGAGGCTAAAACATCTGAAAAAGTTCGGGAAAAGCAGGTCATAAACTTCATTTGTGACCACATCCTTTGCCAGTTCGAAATACGGAAAGAGATCGCATGTAACAACGGTCGGCAGTTTATGGGAAAGAAGGTTACACAATTCTTGGAGGGATTGAACATCAAAAGAGTCACGTCATCACCTTATCACCCGTGTGCGAATGACAAGCTGAGTCGACTAACAAACCATCATCCAAAGCATGAAGAAGAGGTTGAAAATATCGAAGAGAAAGTGGCCAGAAGAGTTACCCGGGGTGTTGTGGGCTTACAGGATTACGACCAAAATAAGCACTAAGGATACCCTTTTTTCCATGGTCTACAGAGCCGAGGCCCTAATACCCGTGGAAGTTGGTGAACCCAGCTTCCGATACACCCAGGCCACTGAAGAATCCAATAAAGAAGCCATGTTGGTGGGGTTGGAGTTATTGGAGGAACACAGAGGGTTGACTTTCGTGCACCTGGCTGCACAAAAAACAAAGAGTAGAGAGTTACTTTAACAACAAGACGAATTTGAGGAATTTTAAAGTCGGGGAATACATTACTCTTGCAACAAGGGATTTGAACGCGGGTAAGCTGCAAGCAAACTGGGAAGGATCGTATCGAATAACAGGAATCACGGGAAAGGGATCCTACCGGATAAAAGATGAGTCTGGGAAAGAACTGAAGAATAGTTGGAACGTTAGTCACCTGAAGAGATTCTACCTTTGAAATGAGGCAAGTAGGTTTTGTCTTGAAGAATCATTTATTATCGATTAACTGTCTCTTTCCTTTATAGGGACTGACCATGAAACTGGAATCCCCCTAGAGGGAACGGATACACGTTGCACTCTTTTTCTTGACCGAGGTTTTGTCCCAATCAGATTTTTCTGACAAGGTTTTTAATGAGGCAACAATTCAAAAGCACGTTAGGCTTGGCGTATCACATCTCGAAACTCGACTCCTCGGTACCTATCACTCGAGTTCCGAGGGGAGGATGGATCTGTATATTCAAAAGGCGAGATCTCTTCAAGGATAGACTTGCCCAAACTGGGACTGCTAGCAGTCACTGCACTCACCCCATTTCTTTTTTTGCAATCTTGTAAAAGCCCCAAAGAGGGATCATGTATTCGCAGGACGAGTAGTCCCTCGTAATCATAAAAGAACAAAATAAAAAAAGCCTTACTCATTTTTGATTATGTTATAAATTGAAAAAACGTTCGGGGCAAAACCGAACTTGGTAGCCATACATCCCTGCAAAATCGCTTCAAAACACACAACACGGACATAGAGTCTCCGAGCGTGTAGGTTCTTTGAACCTTTATGCATTTACACGGGGTTGATACGTCTTTCCATCAACATCGAAAATAAAGTATGCTCATTTATTTCAAAATTGGATGTCTTAAATACCAATTTCGCGCTAGTGTTCCCAGATGTGACATTCCCGGATTGGGTTAAAGCAAGATGACCTCAAACATAAAACGCAAAAATTACATAAGCGTGCACCGATCGTCAAGCCTTGGCTTAAACAACAAACACTCAAATATTATCATAATTTCGATAGATGGGCATATCGGTCATGCCTTGACAATTAAGTGCAAATTAAAAAGCCAACAAGTCATTATATGATCGCAATTATTGCAAAAAAACAAAGCGCATTTCAAAGCGTGAGAAAATAAAATTGAAAGCAAACTGGCGAGATTGTCATTAACACAAAAAGAGCAGGAACGCTTATACAAAAATATTTCTTTTTAAGAAGGGCGTACATGCCCCCAAAGAACTAGCAAAATAGAGCATAGAGGCTCAAAACTAAAGTAGTAAAGGTCACATGGGCTCGAAAGTATCCATCAAACACCGTATAACGCGCGGCCAAAACGATGACAAAAAACATTCACCATAAGGCACGCATGTCCATTAAAGAAACATTCATTAAAAGGGCGCACATGTCGGTCACAAATTTCCTAAAGCTAAAAAGCCTGGTGCCAGCCGCCGACATTGCTGCTAATCATCGCCTCAGGAACAGACCCTTAAAAGGCCTCCAAACCAACGACCAGAGGCTCAAGACATACAAAGCAAATCCAGGGGGCATCCTTGCCACCTGAGAAACCAGTAGAAGCGTCGGAGGAATGAGGCGTCTCTTCACGTAAGTCATCCATATCCGCCTTAGCCGCTCCTAAGTCTACCTTTGCATCTATAAGTGCCGAGGAGATATCAATCTTCCCCTTATCCACGCCTTGTAGGACCTCAAATCAGGTTTGGAGGATAACATATTCCAGAAGCAAGGTGGCCCTCTGTCAATCGACATCCCGACGAAGCATAAGGTGTTGGTTCCAGGCTCGAAGCCAGGCGCGGGAAGCCTGAAGTGCTTGCACCCATCACCGAGCAGCATCACGCTCAAGCTCAGCCTGAACCACCCTCTCCTCCATCAACTGGCGGGCTTGGGTCATATTCCAGAAGGTCTTCTACCGAATCGCCAGAGCTTTTTTGGCCTCTTCCGCCCGACTCTCCAGGGTAGTCCTGAAGTTGTGGAGATCTCTATGATCAGATAAGATGAAACAAGCTTAGCTCGTGTGCTCACTCTGAAAATAGACGGTACGAGGAAAATGACTCAGGTTACCTGAAGAAATATGCTCGCGAGATGGGCTAATAAGGCTTTCAAACTAAGGTCATAACCAACAGCAGGAGGGGAAGGGCCAGCAACTGCGTCACCACCTTTTATGCTCTTGTGCTGTCCTTCACGGACTCCCGGCTCCATGACGGCTTCGGTAGAGGGAACCCATGCGTCCTCGGGTTCGGCGGCTTCTCCTTCATCTTCTTCCACATGGACCACCCGTTGCATTTTCTCCCTGAAATACTCATTAAATCGGTGGTGCGTTCTACCACGCGAGCCAATTTCGGAGGATGATACATTGACCTCATCCGAAAGCGCCCGTTTTCGCCTCTCTTTCCTCTTTAGTAGCCCTGGCAATACATGTCCATGCCTTGTCTTGGGAAGGCACCTTCCTGGTGGAACCTCCGTGAGCAGGGAGACATTGAAGAAGAGAAATGGGATAAATGAGAATGACGTTTTAAAATTTAACTAGTAGAGGCTCGAAGACGGTGATAAGGAACTTACCGTGGATCTTCCTTCTCTATTTATCGATTGAAATAGCCCTCCAAGTTCGCTCGGCCCCATAGGAGGCCCGGAGTAGGGCCTTCACCCAGTCGAAAATATCGGGCAAGGGCTCGGGCACTACTAGGGTCGCTGAAAGAAGCAAGCATAATACAGTTAAAGGAGAAATAAAGATAATACGAGAAGTTAAGACACAAATACTCACGAGCACTGTTCCATTGCTCCGACAAGGGACCTAGATCATCATCATAGAGGCGATGGGTATGAATTAACAGGACTGATCATATCATCCTCGGTCGTGATCATCTTCAGCATTGGTAATCAGGGCCCGAAAGCCTCGGAAAACTAAGTTTATTATCCCCGCGAAGAATCCGGGGAGCGTAAAGGTGGATCATGTGATTTAGAGTGAAAAGAAGGTGGGCAAGATTTGCTAAATACTGCATACAACGAACTATTCTCCAGGTCTGAGGGGCCAACTACCCTAGACTGACGCCATATCGGCATCAGAAGGCCTCAATAACCTGGTGGACTGGAAGGCCGAATCCAATGGTAAAAGAGTAGGTGTAAATGAGCGACATCCATGAGATGTGCTGAGTAATGCTCGCATTGACGGGGGAAGGGAATACTTCTACATCCAGGCCCCACTAACAGTCGATGCGGACCTGAAGAATAATAGAGTGGTCGATCAGCGAATAGGTGCCCTCCACAAACTCATAGCGAAGGTTTACACGAAAGTCCCTCTCGAAGTTAAAGTTGGAGGGGATGATTTCAGAGGCAGTAGAACCCATGTCAATAGCCCTGGTGATGCTGGAGGGCGATGGACGATGATGAACGGAAGTCACTAAAGTAGCACCAAGCTCTTCCCTCATTATGGAAAGGGTAGGATCATATGAAGAACCGGAAGAAGATGAAGAAGCAGGCATAATAAGAATGTGGGTTTGAAAAAGCAAGAAGTTGTGATTACTTGAAAATGGAAGATAAGAGTGAGAGTGATGAGAATTGTCCAGGGTCATCAGTTTATATAGCCGGTTGGCGTAATCATTGCTCTTGAAAAACGAAACGGTGTGCCATGTCAGTAAGCGTCAATCAATGTCTTTGAAAGGGCACCGTCGAATGAGTGACTGAACACATTTAATGATCACCTGACGAAACGTCTCGTAGTGGCAGAATATGTGACGTTTCGATTCTCGCGAAAAGTTTTGAAAAAGCGCACAAACTCTTCCACTTTCCGGAATCATGAAATGAAGGGTCCGGGAGGTGGGAGACTATCTGTATTAGGTGAAAATTCCCTCGGGACATTTGATACTTCTGGTAACTTCAACGGCCCTGAGTCTCTATACAACTGTCTACTACTCCCAACAACCCACATCACATCAGCTCTTCTAGATCAGAGCGCCGCAACGCGCGTGGGTGCGATGACATCAGCACGCTCACATCATCATAACTTTAGGGGGGCAAAATAGTCTAATTTTGTCTTATATATGTAAGACTTAGAAAGGAAGAAATGACACATTGTATTCTCTAAGCTTGCACTCGTAACCAATATTCTCTCTCTGAGATCAATATACCAAAACACTTGTTCATCATTCATTATGAATCTAGCTCATTTACTCATTTATTTGCTTATTTTCTTTACTTAATCTTGTATTTTTTGCACTCGTAACCTAGCTCGTGATATCGGACTCATTAAGGAGTTCTCCAGATTGGATACGATTTACTTGTCTTTAAATCCTGAAATACAAATCTCTAACTGAATATTTTTTGTTAGAATCAATTTGACCTGAAAACAGGTACCTTAATAAAAAGTGGGATGACACACATACAAGTGACAGTCCTAAGGGTCATTGATATAAAGTTAAGTTGGAATATTTGATTTTCGTTTTCTTTGACACATTTGATATACAGATTAAATCATACATTTTACTTTAGATAAAAAGTGAAAAGCAGAGTGTCGTGACCTCGGAGAACTACCAATCTTTAGTAATATAAAATCTGCTTTAACTCTTGAAATCTCCTTGAAATACCACGTTTATTCAGTAAATTTTTCTTGAAAAGTTAGCTTGTAAAACCCATTTCAGATGCATAAATCATTGTAAAACTCATTTGAAATACAACAAAACTTCGTTTGTCAATCAAAAGGCAAAACTAATATTTTAAATTTATGATTTTTACATTATAAAAAATAATTTATAAATTTTAAGTAAATTATTTATATATATTAGTAAGTAATTTTTAAACACAACTACTACAAAATTTGTGCCAAAGTTATAAAATTGTAACTCTGCCCCTGCTGTCAACACTTTAAGCTTTTGAAAATTGAGGATAAAATATCTGTCAATTAGATTAGTTCCTTTTTCTTCTTTTATAAATGTCAAAGTCAAGCTGTTAACATTTGTTACAATAAGCTAATTAGTAAATTCTAATTTCTTATTCTAGAATACAGATATGTTGGTTACGGTCTATTTAAAAATTACAACCGACCAAAATATTTGAAGAATTTAATCGCTTAATTATATTATTATTCACCTTTTAATAATCAAATTACATAGTTCAGATTTAAATCTGTACAAGAGAACAACATATGTATATTCAACTTCCTAATTTAAATTTGGACTCTTTGGTCATACATCGGGTTTAAATGATATAATATCCTGTCTCTAACGTGACTAAACTTGAAATTGTTAATTTATGTAATCCTAGATAGAACAGTTCAAGATTTAGAGTGATAAATTTGAAAAATTAATGTTCAATCTCAGCAAAGGAAGGACTAAATTAACTTTTTCTATTTGTGCTAAATAATTAAAACTTTGATGAATAGATGTCCTCGCGTAAATATATCGGTCATGGGACTTACGCCTTATTTTTGTGCTGATCTTTAATTTTTATTTTTATAATAACTAACTTTTATAAAATATAAATTAATAATTTTACATCATAATATCTAGGTTTGATCTGTTCAAATATTTATGCTCCCCTAATCCTAAATTCAATTGCTAAAGTAGACAAATTAAAGAGCACCCGGTTTCTTCAAATATATCTCGTCAGAGAAAGAAGGAAATATCATCAGCCAGAAAAATGGGTCCCACTAACAGCATTTTGGCTTTACATGTGGTAGCTATGATAGCAAATATGCCATGGGACAAATCAACATCGCACTATTTCTATTCTCCCTTGAATAGTCGTGCCCCAGTTGCTTTACTCTTTCCATTATTGTTGTTTTTCAAAACTCCAACCAAGAACCAAGAATAGAGGTGGGATGGAAGGAGGTCGATTAGTTGGGGTGGCAGTAGATTTCTCAGCATGCAGCAAGAAAGCTCTGAAATGGGCAATTGACAACATTGTTCGTAAAGGGGATCATCTTATTCTCCTTACTGTTCGTCCTGAAGGCCACTATGAAGAAGGAGAGATGCAGCTCTGGGAGACCACTGGTTCTCGTATGATCTCTCTTCTCTTCTCTTCTCTGACTTTTACATCTTTTTCTTGGATGTCTAGATTTATCTAATCCAACCCCAACAAATAGAATTAATCGATCTTGCTCTCATCAGGTTTTCGTATGGATGGAATTTGACTGATTTTATAAGCTCATATGTGTTGGGTATTGATATTGGTGAATGAGAAATGATTGAAAAGAAAAGTGTCCTGCTTTATAAAATAAGCATTTGTCCCACATCGGTAGTGGAAAGAAAAGTTGTTCTACTTATAAGTAGAATTACTCCTTCTTGTCAGTAAAAGGGTTGAGGGGGCAAGGACCCCTCGCGCCGTCGTCGCTCGGCTTCGGATTTAGATTTGGATTTGGTCAAATGATCTGATTGATTGATAATCTTTTTGGACCAAATTTTCTTTAATTTTTAATTATTTAATTAATTATTATTTAATTAAATTAATTAACTTATCCAATCCTACCCGTTAGTGACCCTGACCCGCGACCCGGCCGGATCCGCGTGTCTGACCCGCGACCCGGCCGGATCCGCGTGTCTGACCCGCGACCCGGTTTCTTTTCCATATTTAAATTTCCCACCAGTTTTCAGTGGCTGTTCAGAAAGGTTGCAAACCTTCAGAAACAGTACTTCCATGGCTATAAATTCGTTTGATTCCTCAGAATTTTACTTACGAATTTTCTGAACAATACAAACTTCTTCTTCTTCTGCACAAATAAATTCTGTGTGATATACTGCCGTTGAGTGGTTCGCCGCTACCTGAATTTGGAGTACTACTATTCTGGTAAGATAATCGTTCTATCCTGGGAGGGGATATTCCATCAACCTCGAGTACTGTGAGGGGAATAATTTTCTTAAGGACACACTTTGAACTAAGTGGGCTCGATTATATTCTGAAAAATTATTCTTATTTTTCAACACTGATTCTGTTTATTTTCAGTGTTTATTATTTATTGATTTTTTTTTGGAATACAAATTAATAACAATATGTTGGTCATCTAAACTTCTTCTGTGTGTGCTTTGAAAGAATACTGTTGAAGATTGAAAAAGTCTCACATCCGTGGTTAATGAGATGAAGGACTTGGGCAATCCTCCCTCGTGAGCTAGTTTTTGTGGTTGAATTAAGCTCATACTCTATTTTCTTACAAATATCCAGTTTGACACTTAGATAAAGGAGGAGTATTGCCATAGATCAAATTGATTAATATGTAGGTCATCTGAGCCACTTTTCTATTGAGTATCCAGGTGAAATAATTTATTGGAACATTGTAGATTACAATTTTTCTGCAAATACAGGTGTTGTTGCAAGACTCTTGCTTTTTTTTTTTGGTCTCAAAAGGTTGATAGTTATCCTTTAGTTTTCTGACAGAAACTGTGTGCTGGTGAAAAGTTTGGAGCTTTTATATATGTCCCACTATATTCTTATTGGTTTGGGTGTCGGCTTTTATAGCTTTGGGCGAGCTACTAGTTCATAATTGTTAGAATATTATGTAAATTATATTATTATTATGTATTAATGTAGTATCATTTTATATATAGTAGATAGTAAAATGTTAATTAGTGTTAATTAATATTTTACTATCTACTGTTAATTAACATTTTACTATCTACTATATATAAAATGATACTACATTAATACATAATAATAATATGATTTACATAATATTCTAACAATAGTGACATAGAAGATTAGTTAAGGGTTTGTCTCTTTTGACGTACCTAGAAAAATAGTACTCCCTCCATCCAAAAAGATTGTCTTAGTTTGACTTGGTACGGAGTTTAAGCAATAATTTTTTTTTTGAAATGTGTAGTCCAAAACAAGTTTTAGATATTTGTGTGACGTAAATATCTCATTAAGTTAAATTGCTTCTAAATATAGAAATGTGTCAATCTTTTTGGGACAAACTAATTAGGAAAGTAAGACAATCATTTTGGAACGGAGGGAGTATCTGCTTTCTTGCTTGTTGGTTTGATGTAATAGACATGGGAACTCTGGCGACTAGTGTCCCACTATATTCTTATTGGTTTGGGTGTTGGCTTTTATAGCTTTGGGCGAGCTACTAGTTCATAATTGTTAGAATATTATGTAAATTATATTATTATTATGTATTAATGTAGTATCATTTTATATATAGTAGATAGTAAAATGTTAATTAGTGTTAATTAACATTTTACTATCTACTGTTAATTAACATTTTACTATCTACTATATATAAAATGATACTACATTAATACATAATAATAATATGATTTACATAATATTCTAACAATAGTGACATAGAAGATTAGTTAAGGGTTTGTCTCTTTTGATGTACCTAGAAAAATAGTACTCCCTCCATCCAAAAAGATTGTCTTAGTTTGACTTGGTACGGAGTTTAAGCATTAATTTTTTTTTTGAAATGTGTAGTCCAAAACAAGTTTTAGATATTTGTGTGACGTAAATATCTCATTAAGTTAAATTGCTTCTAAATATAGAAATGTGTCAATCTTTTTGGGACAAACTAATTAGGAAAGTAAGACAATCATTTTGGAACGGAGGGAGTATCT
Source organism: Anisodus acutangulus (assembly GCA_029783415.1). Classification (NCBI taxonomy): domain Eukaryota; kingdom Viridiplantae; phylum Streptophyta; class Magnoliopsida; order Solanales; family Solanaceae; genus Anisodus; species Anisodus acutangulus. Next base: position 24,836,503 of record CM056489.1, read on the forward strand.
GCTTTCTTCTTGTTGGTTTGATGTAATAGACATGTGAACTCTGGCGACTAGAATAGGCTTTTATCATGTCTGTGTACGGAGAGTTCTTGGGTTAATTTCTTTAAGGACACTTTCTTAAATGGTCACTTGGGTTAGTGAAATTATGTAGTAGTCACTTATCTTATATTTGTATCAATAAAGTTGTAGTCAACTCAAATCTTGTTTCTTACAAAGTAATTTCAACCTGAAAAGCCGCTCTCCGGGACCGGATATCTGAAATAGAGGGGGCTGCACAAATTAAAAAAAAGTTCTGATTTTTTCTTAAACCTCTATCCTATATCTGATGACAATATAATATGCAGATAACAACAGAAGAAGTAGATATTGGAGATGCGGTTTAATTTCCGTTAGGGAGTAGAAGGGGCCATTTGGAGTTTGGAGAGACTTTAATTGGGAGTAGAAGGGGCCATTTGGAGTTTGGAGAGACTTTAATTGGTATACCAGTGAATTGTGATTGATGCCAACATCTAGGCTAACTACCTCTTCTAACATGAAAGCTCTAGTGCTATATATTTCATCTATGGATATAACATCTACTTACCAAATAGACTTTTAGGGGAGATAAAAAGGAAGGTTGTATAGTTGGGAGAATTTTGTTCTGCTTTCAATGTCTTTCCAGTTTTTCTAACCCAGGTCATAACCCACACTAAGGTATTGATCATTTTCCTCTATTTAAAACATAACACCCGGTGAATAATAAATATATATCTATAACCGTAGCCACATATCTGTTATTTCTTTTTCCCGACTGCTTTGGTTTGCTTTTCTTGAGCCGAAGGTCTATTGGAAACCACCTCTCTATCTCCCAAGGTAGGGGTGAGGTCTGCATACACTCTACCACTTGTGGGATTATACTGGGTATGTTATTGTTGCTTTGTATCCAAAGCTACATAAAGTCACAAATCTTTGAGTTTATCAACAAACTAAATGAAATTCAAAGATTATTCCATACAGTAGTTTTAGATTTAGAGCAGAGGTTTAAAACAATTTAGGAAGTTTTTAAAATTCTAGGAGGCCCTTCCATGTCAGACTTCCAGTGCCGGAAAGTAGCTTATCCGGTTGGAGTTACCTTGTAGGAGATAAGGTTTAAGTTGAGTGACTTTATTAATATTAAAACAAGATAAATGACTTTATTACATAATTTCACTAAACTGAGTGACCATTTGGGAATTTACTCGAGAGTTTTAATGTTTCATTAAAGAACAGATTTTTGACATACGTGTCATCATCAGGATTGAAGATGCAGCTCAAGTATTTATTTTGGGAACTCAGTCCTGGTCGTTAGAGGGGACAGGAAACTAGATTGCATTAGGGTACATATAGACGTGAAGTCTCAACAATTACTTATATTAATATACCTTCAAAGTCATTAATCTTCGAATGGGTAGACCATTGCATATCCGAAATCATCTAGTTCATGCTTGGACCTATGTTTATTTACGAGTAGCGTTTTTGACGTGCCTAGGTGCAAGAGTCATAGTAGCTTCATAAGAATCGTACTAGTGAAAGCATGTTGCCTTGGCTTGTTAATGGTAAAATATGTAATATTTGATTAGCGAGATTCTATCTTCTGATACATCTTTTGAGATCTTTTTTTTCCTTCTGCAGCTTTCATTCCTTTATCCGAGTTATGTGAGGCCCACACAATGAAAAAGTATGGGGTTAACCCTGACCCTGAAACATTGCAAATGATAACCCTTGCTGCTAGGCAGATGGAGGTGATATTTTCTTTTCGTTTACGAGATTCGGTGTTTCTCAGGAAGCATACCTAAATTAAGTGTTCTTACAAGATATCTTTTTTCTGTTAGCAGATTACAGTAGTGATGAAAATTTTCTGGGGAGATGCTCGAGAGAAGTTATGTGAAGCAGTTGACAAAACTCCCTTGAGCTGTCTGGTCATAGGGAACAGAGGGCTTGGAAAGATCAAGAGGTCTGCTCTTCTCAATAAATCCTTGTGTGACTGAATATCGTGTTGTGTATTAAGTCAAAGTGGCAATCAGTCACTTCACTGCCTTTTCTTTTGCAACTGTTGTGGAGAACTGGAGCTTTGGCTGCAGTTATTTCTTGTCAAAGATGCCAATATGTTCTTGCTACCAGATTCAATTGTATTTACATTGCATTGAGTAAACTTGAAACCTGGCTACATATATTACTCAAGTGGAATTTCAACAATAATCTCATAATCATTTAGCAATTGGCATTACTACCGTCTGCTCGAATTAAAGGAAATTCTAACTTACATTTTTTCCTCCTTTTTATTTTTACAGGGCTATTATGGGCAGTGTTAGCAACTATGTGGTGAATAATGCTACATGTCCTGTTACTGTTGTGAAGAATGCAGAAGACTAATTTTACAATGTGCGGAACTCCTTTACTAGCAGAGCTTTTGTCATTGAGATCTAAGCTTATGTTAATAATCTTGTCTGTTTTGTAAAGCTTCTATGTTATCGTGAACTTTGAACATGTTGATGTGTGTATTATGTGCCCTCATGTTGAACCTCTGTAAGTCCTGTCACTATGGATTGCTGTAGTAAATAAACTTTTCGAACTCCTTCAATCTGGCTTCATCATTAAGCGTTTGCTATTTATATGCTTATACGGTAGCTTCACTAAAGCAGAGGCAGGATTACACGGGCCTTCCTACAATCAACATGAAAGATGTTTTGATACAGGTACAAAAATGTAATCATGTGAAGAAAAGGTTTTCGAGAATCAATTAAATAATGATGTCTTGAGTTCTCTTCTCTTCTGTTTTAAACTTGACATTATGTGGTACCTGAACCTTTTTATGGTAATAATTCATTCATGACTATCCCTAAATTCAACTGCTTACTGCTGCTGCATTATTTTCTTACAGTATTAGATTAAGATATTCGCTCCGCACTAATTAATGAAACCAGCACTATATAAAAGTTTGACATGTTAATCTATCTGTAAGATGGTCCTTAAATCCCCTCCCAACTTTTGTTTTACTGAAGATTTTTTATTAAAAATAGACAGGGTGGTGTAATTCACTTCCAATGATACATACTGCTGAAAACTAAGTGTAAGACTTGGTAATATCGCAGCCAAATAGGAAGGCAGAATAAGTAATCTACTACAATTAGTAAAACTATACTAGCAATGTATAAATTCATTATATTTCATGTGTATTAATTATATGGGAGTTGGGGGGCTCGGGTGGAGTTGGTTTTTTGGGAGGAAGAGTAACACAAACCAATATCATCAATTGACAAAATAACAAGAAAAAGAACTACTAATTCTTCACCCACTCACCTTCTGCCCTGCACAAAAAACCAGAAAACAAAAATTCAAGAAAGGAATCATAGAATTTCGATCATTATCAGCTCTCATAATATCATTTTTAGAGGAATATAATCCCGTCTGAAATTCCATATTGATTTCCGGATATTTAGTTTCCTTTTCTCTTAGATTATTAAAAGCAGTCAGTATTACTTTATTTTATACCCAAATAGAATATGAATTCACTTTTTGTTTTTTGCGTAGATTGTTCTTCGTATGGACTGCTCTTTAATTTTTTCCCCTCAAATCGCTGGTCTTTAATTTTTGCCTCTGCTTCTCATTTAATGAAAATTATGGGTCAAAATATCCTTATTCGCTGGTCTACAAAATCAAAGATCCTTGGTTCGATCCGAGTAAAAAAAAAAACAATTTCGCAAAACAATGTTTCATAGATATTCGGAAAAAGGCACATAGAAATCATGTTTTGTCCGGCACAATTGTGTAGTACTAATTCGCAACGCAAGATTTCATAAAAACTATGTCTTGTCCGGCAAAGTTACATAAAAGCTATGTCTTGTCCGACATAATTTTTTTGCTACAGAACTATGCCGGAAAAGACAATTTCTATGTACCTTTGTCCGAATAAACATAGTTTTTATGAAATCTTGTATTGTGAAATCAGGTCATTTATTAATTTTTTTTTTAATGTCAGAAATATTTTCAGCCACTTTTTTGTTACTTAGAGTGCCGAAGGTCAAAATAAAAAACGTGCAATTTGAGGGGTAAAAATTAAAGACTACCCAAAACAGGGACATTTGTGCGAAGCTTCACCTACAACACTTGGACAAGAGCATATCAAATGATAACCAACCACATTAGTCAAATATAAATGACCATATTTCACTAGTTTTCATTTTCTCTATTTTCTTATGTTTATTGTTAGACAATGTATATTCTCGTGATATACATAGTGTATATCACGGGACTTTGGTCCTTTGTAGTATTGTAATTAGTGTAGAATATTTATATTACTTAGCATTATACACTTATCATAATTATAGAAGTCTTGTACTACTAGAATAGGGTTTTAGGAGTAGAATAGGAAAATGTATCAAGAGTCTAGGTTAATATTTTCTCCCATTTTCTCCCTAATATTTCCGTCCAAACCACCGAATCCGAGCCCCCTTCCCCAGTTTTCATGCCCGAAAATTGTTTTTCTCCCCAATCCCTACTTCACGTCTTGCGTTGCTATTATGGCTAGGAACATGTTTCACCTTGCCCTTACTGTTTCTAATTCTCATACTTTAATGCCATTTGATATTGTTCATAGTGATTTATGGACGTCTCATGTTCTTAGTTCTTTGGGTCATTGTTACTATGTTCTCTTTTTGGATGATTATTCTAAGTTTTTATGGACTTTTTCGATAGCGAAAAAATCTCAAGTTTTTTCAATCTTCTTAAAATTTAGAGCATTCATTAGAACTCAATTCGAACGGGACATAAAAAATATTCAATATGATAATGGCAAAGAATATGACAATGGGGTGTTTAGAGAATTTTGTGCTAATAATGGGATCAATTTTCATTTTTCGTGTCCTCATACGTCTTCACAAAATTGGAAATCCGAACACAAAATTCGTACCATTAATAACACTATCCGAACTTTATTGATTCATGCTTCCGTACCCCCTCATTTTTGGCATCATGCTCTATCTCCTTAACATTCTTCCTTCCAAAGGTTTGACATATTCATCCCCCCTTCAAATTTTATTTAATAAGACTCCTTCGTATTCACATCTTAGGGTCTTTGGGTGCTTATATTATCCGTTATTTCCGTCCACCACAATTAACAAACTTCAGGCCCGGTCTACTCCGTGTGTGTTTTTAGGTTTTCCGTCTAATCATCGTGGTTACAAATATTTTGATTTATCCTCTAACAAAATCATCATTAGTCGCCATGTTATTTTTGATGAATCCTAATTCCCGTTTGCTAAGGTTAGTCCTCCCGTGCGTAGTTCATATAATTTTTTGGATGATGGTATATTCCCGTATATTATTCACCATTTTTCGGACGTCTCCCGCACCCCAAATCCACCAGCCGCCCATCGCCTACGTGCCCCATCGCCTACCGCCCCACTGCCATGTCACGAGCTACAAAGGTTCGCAGAATCGGGTCTTGTCGATTCTTGGGCGATAACGGTAATTGGGCTAGTGACCCAGCCAATTAACGCCACTGGTCCAGTCCCTGTTCCACCATCCCGTTACCGAATTGGGCCAGCAGGCCCACTGCCTGCTGGCCAGTCCGTCCCGAGTCCATAAAATTCCCAAAATTCGCCCGATTCTTCGCCGAGTCATAGACCGGTCACTCGTAGTCAACGGGGTATTTTTAAACCAAAAAGGTATTTTAATTTAAATTCTAATGCTCTTAAATCACCCTTACCCCGTAATCATGTGTCTGCATTAAATGACCCGAATTGAAAAATTGCTATGACCGATGAATATAATGCTCTTATTCATAATAAGACGTGGGAGTTGGTGCCCCGTCCATCTGGTATTAATATTATTAGGTCTATGTGAATTTTTGCTCATAAGGACAATTCAGACGGTTCGTTTGCTAGGTATAAGGCTCGGCTTGTGGGTGATGGTAAGACTCAGCAGGTTGCTGTGGATTGTGGGGAGAAGTTTAGTCCGGTGGTCAAGCCGACTACCATTCGCACTGTGCTCAGCTTGGCTCTTTCGAAAGCATGGCCAATTCATCAGTTAGATGTGAAAAATGCTTTCTTACATGATGATCTCAAGGAAACAATCTATATGCATCAACCCTTTGGGTTTAGGGATCCCAAATATCCTCATCATGTCTGTCTGTTGAAAAAGTCCTTATATGCGCTTAAGCAGTCTCCACGGGCCTGGTATAAGAGGTTTGCTGACTATGTTTCGACTATTGGGTTCACTCACAGCAGGTCGGATAATTCCTTGTTCATCTATCATCGTGGTTCTTCCTTGGCTTATATAAAAATATGTGGATGATATTATCTTGACTGCCTCTTCCGATGCCTTACGCCAGTCTATCATGACAATGCTAAGTTCTGAGTTTGCTATGAAAGACTTGGGGCCATTGAGTTATTTTTTGGGGATTGCTGTCACTCGTCATGTCAGTGGATTGTTCTTATCCCAGAGGAAGTACGCAACTGAGATTATTGAAAGAGCCGAGATGTCATCTTGTAAGTTCACTTCCACTCCAGTTGATACTAAACCCAAGTTGGGTGCTGCGGCTGGCTCACCGTATGAGGATCCGACCCGCTATCGCAGTCTTGCAGGGGCCCTTTAATAACTTACGTTCACGAGACCAGATATTACGTATGCCGTACAACATGTGTGTTTGTTTATGCATGATCCCAGGATTGAGCACACGAATGCACTTAAATGCATCATTCGATACATCCAGAGGACACTTGACTATAGCTTACATTTATATCCTTCGTCGACATCTACACTTGTCTCGTATATAGATGCTGATTGGGGTGGCTGTCCACATGTGGTGTCTGAATCATGTTAGTTACGTAATATTCTTTTAGAGCTTCATTGTCCTATTCAAAAAGCTATCTTGATTTATTGTGATAATATTAATGTCATCTATCTATCTGGGAATCCGGTTCAGCACCAACGCACTAAACATATCGAGATGAACATTCATTTTGTTCGCGAAAAGGTAGCTCGTGGACAAGTACGCGGCTGTCATGTCCCTTCTAGGTATCAAATTGCAGACATCTTTACAAATGGTCTTCCCTCAGTCATTTTTGAAGATTTTAGGGACAGTCTCAGCGTTCGAAGACCGCCCGCTATGATTACGGGGGTGTGTTAGACAATGTATATTCCTGTGATATACATAGTGTATATCACGAGACTTTGGTCCTTTGTAGTATTGTAATTAGTGTAGAATATTTGTATTACTTAGCATTGTACAGTTACCATAGTTATAGAAGTCTTGTACTACTAGAATAGAGTTTTAGGGGAGGAAAATAATTTTCCTATTATGAAAATATATAAATTGTATATATACTCTTTCAATTAATGAAAATAATCAAGAGATTATTTCTTTTATTTATGATCTTTATTTGGAACCGCAAGAAAGTGATGTCCAAGATACACCTCTCTCTATATATTTAATATAGGCTAGGATTTTGTCTAGAAAATATATAAATATGCTATCCAGAATTTTTTAGTCAATTGATGTGTAATATCGCTATACATATATCCATTAATCCTTTATATATAATGACTAGTGTGGACTTAATTAGATACTATTCAAAAAGTTCTATCGAATCTAGAGAGTGCCACTGGTTACTTTGTTAACATTTTAAAGGTCCTATTTTCATTCATGTCAACCTGATTTCTATGGTAACTCAACTCTCCTCCCTCCCTTAATTACTTGTTCATCCTACTCTTGTTGTTCCTTTCAATTTCTATAGAAGCATCATTCAATTAATTCCTCTCCTTTACCATTTCAATTAATTCAAAACTTCAAATAAAACATGGAACCTCTGTTCCTTTCTTTCCTCTTTCTCTTCACCCTCACTTCAGCACAATCCATTAATAATATTGCACCAAGCATGCAGCCCACAGCTTCTTCTTCGAAACCAAACGCAAACTCACCAACCAGTTATTCTTCATACCCTCCTGGATATGAAAATGAAAATCAAAACTCACCATCTGAATCAGAATTTTCTTCCATCTCCACTGATTCAATTTCGTCTAGTGATCAAGCAGGCATCTCATCTTCTCTTATGTCCACCAATACGCGAAACAACGAGGGTGCAAGTAGTGATCATGATACTAGTATAAAGAAGATATGCGGCAACACTGACTACCCTGATCTTTGCACAGCAACTGTCGCTCCATTTCTACGTGGAAATGCCGTCAACGTACAACACGTTCTTGAAGTGGCTATAAAGGCAAGCGATCAGTTCGCCAAATTGGGATTCGCAGCTGTCAAAAGAGCTTCTGAATCCCCTGCAACTCCACCCAAAACTAAGAAAATGCTTAAGACATGCCTTGACAGTTGGAATACTGTGTTGTACAATTATGGGCAAGCTATTGAAGCGCTGCGAATTCATGACAGTGGACGTATGAGCACTATGCTTAGTGCTGCTATTACTGACATTTCTGATTGTGAAGAAGCCTTTGAAGGTGTGGTTTCTGAAAGTATAATTATTTCCTAGAGACAATCTGTATTAGGAAAAATGTACTTTATACACATTTATATTATTATTAATGGAGATTAATATTTTGGCATTTGCAATTATTGAATTATTAATTGATTGTTTGTAATATTCTATAATATGCATCCCTAGAGGTTACGCTGTTATTAATAGTGTGAGATATTAATATTATAACGTAACTCTTAAAACAACCTCAACTAATGATCATCGAGAATGGGATATCGATGATATGTGATAAGTCGACATGTGATCTGCATCACATCCTTAGAGGATGTAGTATGTCTCACCTGCTACGAGTAATGTCTACTCGTGATGGACACATGGATACTTTGGAAGTATTGGTATACCCTGCTGATATACTGTTTATTATACTTGTCTAAAGTATGATCAACGTGTGGGAGATAGAAGTCCTTAGACTTGAGGTCAATACGCGCCATGTCTGCAAAGTAATGTACTTTGATCCCGTCCTAATTTCAAATGCCTTATAGGTTGAGATACGACTTGTATTGGTACATTACGATGTGGATTAAAGGTGGTAGTTGAGCCAAAATTAGGATTCATTCCTCGAATGTATATTCGGCAAAACACTCGGATTCTCAGTGATATTAAGTTGACTAAGTCGTTGGCCAACGCAATAGACATATTTAGAATATGGTCTAGTTGTCAACTAATATAGATGAGATACAATGATTAAGCCATTTGGATAGACACTTGACAAATCCTAAGCTTGATCGGGTGTGTCGTGAATGAAATGATTTTATCTTACCACATAAAGGTTAAGTTTACTGGATTCGTGTAAACATACTTCACATATTGAGTTCGTCTTCCGGTGCCGTCTAGGAGTTTCGCGTAGACCTTAATTTGATTAATGTCGTTATGAGAAGGCTTGTAGGGTCACACTATGTCGATTGTCTTTTCGATCTAAGGATGTATTGAGAGAGTAAATAAATGTTCGATTTGGAATCGAGATATTTAAATGAATAATGATTATTTTAATTAAGTCAAAATTGGATTTTAGATTTAATTAAGAATGCACGGAAAATAAATCGAGACAGTGCAGGAGCACGTCGAGCGCCGCGACGCCCATACCCTAGGGCCGCAGCGCCTCTGCCTTGAATTTTGGGCCAAGCCCAAGGTCAAACCCTAATCCGGTTTTGACCTATTTTTCAACTATAAATAGAGACATTCTCTTCATTATTCACCCATAGGGATGGAAACGGATAGGATCTGGACCGAATCCTACTAGATCCAGATCCAGATCCATTTCTTATACCTATATCTAGATTTGGATCCAGATCCATCGGGTCCATAAAAATCATATCCAAATCCAGATCCATTGGATCCACCGAGTCCACGGATCGGATCTGGATCCACATGTAAATTTTTTTTCCTTGAATAATATTCCAACATTCAACATACAACCATTCCAGGATACTGAATCAACAAAACACAACAACATTCATATACAATATTAAAGCCAATGCATTCAGTTTCCAGTAACTAGCAAACTGGAAAGTTCCAATGCATTCAGTTTCCAGTGCATTCAGTTTGAGATTTCCAGTTTTTCATTTCAAAATTGAGATACTGGAAAGTTTTTTTCTACTACAATGACACCATTCTACAACAATCACAAGAATGACACGATTCACAAGAAATTAAATTACAAAGGTCTTGAAATTAAATTACAAAGGTCTTGAAATTAAATTCTACAACAATGTTCTTTAAAATGCCATTAACATCTTCTATAACCTTCTGCCAAACTTCATAAACTAGTATTCGAAGTCACTAGTTTCAACGTCATCAACATCCTAAAATAACAAAGAAACAATCATATTAAAAAGAGATTACTAAAAAAAATCATTTCAATAAATATTTATGATTAAATATATCATTTACTATATCAATATAGTCAACCACTTCCCCTTCTTCCTTAGAATCTTCAGTAACTATCGAACAAGCATGTGTGCCCTCCAAAGTACCTTTATTTGAAAGAAATTGAAAAATAAATAGAAGGTTCATGTTAGGGAAAAAAATTGATATTAACGTATATGAGAATAATCACTACATAAATAATAGATACCTTTAATGTCTTCGATCATCCAATTTTGCAAGCACATTAATGCCTCCACTTTTTTAGAGTGAAGCCTAGAACGATGAGAACTAATCACCCTTCCACCCATGCTAAAGGCACTTTCCGAAGCCACAGAAAAGACGGGAATTGCATGGATGTCCTTAGCAATTTTCTGTAAAGTAGGATACATTTGATCCCTTTTCCACCAATTAAGTACATCAAAATCATCATTCTCGGGTATAGGATCATCTTCAAGTAATGCTCCACCTCACCCCTCACATTCATCTTTCTTTTCTTTGTTCTTTTAGCTTGAGCATATTCATCCTCATCATTATCACAAGACTATGAAATTCCTCGTTTGCCACTTGGAAAAGGTTCTTGGCTTTTATTTCCCTCACTTCTCATTTGATATTCAACCACAAGTTTATCAATATTTTTCCTAACTTTTGCCACTTCATTATCAGCATCATCTTTGTACAATCTCTTAAAATAGTACTCCACACAATCCATTTTATTTCTTGGATCTAAAATTGAAGCAACCGCCAACATCTCATTAATATTATGCCAATATTTGTCAAACTTGTCAATTCTATTTTTATCCATCATTCTAATGGTCTCAACATCACTCTCCACCCAACGCCTCAAAGCAAGTCTTATCTCACACACTTTTCGAAAAAACAAATTAGAAGTAGGATAAGTTTTACCGGAAAACACTCTAGTGGCCTTGTAGAAAATTTCCAACTTCTCACAAACTAGTTTTGCCATCATCCAATCATTCTCACTAGGAATAACTAACTTGAGCTTTTTATTCATACGTTTTAACTTAGAAAATACATCTTGAAAAGGTAAAGCGGTATTAACCATCAAGTAAGTAGAATTCCACCTAGTTTTGACATCAAGAACCACTCTTTTAGGTTTAGAAATATTCAAAAGTCGACAAGCCTCCTCAAATTTTCCAACCCTTTTAGGAGTAGACATCCAAAATAAAATGCAATCTCAAACTTTTTCAATTGAGGGATCAATTACTACTAAACCATCTTTCACAGTCAAGTTTAGAATATGAGCACTACACCTCATATGCAAAAACTCCACACCTAACATTAGATACCTACTTTCCAATTTCTCAAACAAAACATTCATCATTGCATCATTAGTGGTACAATTATCAACTACAACGAAAATGGATAGTGAACAATCTAACAATAATGCAAATGCTACTAATAAAAGTCATGCTGCTTCTTTTAGCCCACCTCCAGTGTCTCTGCTTTGTGGAGTGGATGATTTAGAAATGGATTCAGAAGGTCTTATTGAGGTTGGAGTAAAAGAAAAAAGTCAATCAAGTAAACTAACAAGCAAGAAACTCACTTCTGAGGCATGAGAATCTTTTGATAAGGTCGTAGTGAAAGGTGTTACAAGAGCAAAGTGTAAATATTGTACATCTTTACTCTCTTATAATGGTGTGAATAGAACCTCACATCTTCTTAAACATTCTAAGAAGATATGTTCGGGAAAGCATTTGCGGATTGGAGTTAGTGGTCAAATACAATTGAAGGTTAAAACGGAAGCCGGTGGGTCTACTACTTTAGAACTTAAAGAAAAGGGAAAGGAAAAGGAATTTGATCAAGACTTTTCAATGAGAGAATTGGTTGGTATGGTGGTGATTCATGAGTATCCTTTATCCATTGTAGATCATATAGGTTTTAAAAGGTTCGTGAGGAGTCTAAATACTCATTTCAAGATGATTTCGAGGAACACTTTGAAGAGTTAGATTTTGAAAAAGTTCAATGAAGATAAGGGTTCTCTGAAAGCTCTGTTGGAGCATAATGAGGGTAGAATTGCAATAACTACCGACATGTGGATGGCTTCCAACCAAAAAAGGGGCTACATGGCCGTGACATCTCACTTCATTGATCAACAATGGGTTTTACGCAATCGAATCTTAGGTAATGAGCTTATTCTTATTTATAAATGCTGATTTTTAGGTTTATTGTATGTGTTTAATGTATGTTTTTATTTAGGTTTTGTTTTGTGCCATGTCCACCTATAAAGGGGGTTATTGCAAAGATTTTGATGGATTGTTTGTCTCAATATTCTTTGGAAAACAAAATTTCATCGGTACAAGAAAATATTTGAATACATTACTTAACCACATAACATAGAAGTATCATGCACATTTTAGTCAAATTAACATATTCAAATCCCAAAATTTGTACTCTAAGGAGCCCCTATAATGACTCAACAAGACAAAAGTAATTCTTAGATGTGTGTGTGTAAATATGAATTGTATCGACGCTTCAATTTGCTGCAAAAATTTATAAGCAAAAATTAGTCTTTGTTCTCTACTTCTTGTTAGATTTATAAAATCGTACACATATTTTCTTTTTCTGTTTGTGTTTGACTGTTAATATATCTTTCAAAATCCCAAAACATCAAATATTAATAAATGAAAAAACAGAAACAAAAAAAAGAAGAACTAACTTTCAAAACAGAACTAACAAAAAGAAGAACTAACAGAAGTTAAAAGGGCCAAAACCCAAAAATCGAACTCACCGTTTAATTTATGACAGAAAGTATTGAATCTGATTTGTCTTACTACCTTGGAATCGGAAGGGGTGGACACAGACTGACGTCGTATGAGTAGGGATGGCAAGTAGAGACGACGGCTAGGGTTTTGGTGCTTGCCCCTTTCGTTGAATGAGGTATTTGCCCCTTTGTCCCTTTGCCCCAAGGACATGGACTGACTTCGTATGAATGAGGTCTTTGTGGCTTTTCCCCTTTCGTTGGCTTAAAGACACGCATGGGATGGGCTTGGACTTAGGCCTGGCCGAGAAAATTAAAGAAAGTTATAGTCTTATATGGATGTATAAATGTATAATGTATTTAATAAAAAAATGGATCCACGGGTTGGATATGGACCGAATATGGATCTCAAATACAATATCCATATTCAGATCCGCTCCATCAAAAATGGATCCGAGTCCGATCCGAATCAGTCGGGTCCAAATGTTGAAGATCCATATCCTATAAAATGGATATGGATCCACCGGATCCGGACCGGGTCCAGGATCAACTGCAATCTCTATTCACACACCAATTTTCTGAAATCATTCTAAGCCTTAGAGACTTAGAATCAAATACTCTCTCGAACCTTTGTCGGATTTTCTAGCTTTCCGAAAGAGAAATACATTGAAGCTTGGAGCTTGCAATCGGAAGGGCAACCGCGTGTCCACCCTATAGTAGATAAAGATTCCAGATACTATAACTTATGCTTTATGTTACAAGTTTAATTGTTGTATAACCATACCAGAAATGTTGTTGGGTAAGTAAGAAACAAAATTTTAAACTTCCATTGTGCCTTACTTATGTGTTTTGTACCCAACAAAACCCTACAGTGGTATCAGAGCTCAGACTGGTTCAATGGTTAAATAACAATTGAATAGAATAATAATATGAGTTAAACATAAAATTGGATTAAAATAAGGTTTCTTGAAATCCTACATGTCTTGAACGAATGTTGACTTTTTGATATCACCCTAAATTATCTCCTACGCTAACTCAAGGAAGTCATTCCGCTCTAACTCAAACTAAGCCAAAAGTGCGTTGTCCGGCTCATTGCACGGTGCACGACTAAGAACGAGTAAGAACGGATGATGGTCGATATGGGCGTTATTTATAATGGTGGGTGATGATAAAGGACCTGTGATTTGATCCCTAAACTGGATTTAGGGCTCGAACGATTTTAAGAATCAACACAGAAACGTTTGTCAGGACATGAGCGCCGTGACGCTTGCTAGGGTTTCAGGTGGCACCGCGGCTCCATAGTGGAGCACCGCGGAGCTAATGCTTCGTTTTAAAAACTTGGACTCACTGGACAATAGGCTTCGCGATGCTAATTCATTTACAGAAGAAGAAATGTTTCTGCCTTTGCAGCGCCGCGACTCCATGGTGGAGTGTCGCGACGCTAATGCAATTGCAGAAGCAGAAATGATTCTGCCCTTGCAGCGCCGCGACGCTAATGCATTTTTTTAGAAATCGAAAGGCTTCTGCCTCAGTGGCGCCGCAACGCTAATCATTAGCGCCGCGGCCCCCACCTATCCAGAAACCAAAAAAAATAAATTATTTTCAGAGTTTAGAATGTTTAACCCAAGATTATTATTATACGGTATATTATTTTATAAGTATACTATTTATGTGCTAAATGTCAAAATGATTATCATTTACATTCCTAGAATAGTGTCCGCTATAACTGTCTGGGCAGGCGGCGCCCAATGTTTGATTAAACCATCTTATATCATGCATATTGGGTTGACGGTTTCCAAACTATATGTGTCATTAGTTTTGCATGATAAGATGTCATATTGGATATGGCATAAAAGAGTTGATCTTGGTTAGAACCCTGAATTAAAATGTTCCCCAAAATTTTAAATACAAGTCTAAATTAAAACGCGTCATCCATTATAATTGTTAGAGTGCAAAATCCTTTTCTGCGATACGAGTATTTATGCCAAAGCATTTGCTCTAAGTCTACGAGGACCCAGACTCTTTCATAGATGTGTTTTAATGTAAATGTAAACGATAAACTTTTGTGGGTATTTACACCAAAGTGTTTGCTCATAAAGGTCAAATTTGCTTAGATACATAAACGAAGTCGTGTAATGGGGTTGACTTGCTTAGAAAAATCTTGGCGCCAAAGTGTCAGACTAATCTAAGGACACAAGATTAAATGTAATATTTGATCAACCAAGAGTTGCGAATAAGTTTTGCAATTGGTTTAGAACCTACCAAGATATGTTATTGAAGTTATCAGCCAATGCAACGCGAAGATATCATAGGCTTGGATCTTGGCCCATTATGACCTCAATTAATATAGGTTCATATTTTACCATGGGGTCATAGAAGTATGTTAAAATAGTGGGAGCTAATTAAACAAAATGCCTTGTTGATTAGCCTAAATAAATGTGTATAATAGGAAATAGATTTTGAGTTTGATTTCCGGTCTATCTAATTCTTCAGATTATTAAAGATGTCGAGCTTATCATTGAAAATGTTGATTTAGATGAATAAACTTACTGGACCAAACTACATTGACTGGATAAGAAATTTGCGAATAGTGCTGAGATAAGAGAAAATAGAATACGTGTTGGACACGGTGTTCCCAACAGTACATGCGACAGACTCTGCTGAGTATGCCTCCTTTGATAAGGATGCTTACCAAAAACATCTAGATGATGCCACTTCAGCGCAATGCGTAATGTTGTCTTCCATGTCTATGGAACTTTAGAGACAACATAAGAACATGGGGCCCAATGAGATACTCGAACACTTGAAGAGTCTCTATGACTCTCAATCCCAGACTATGTAATATGAGTTGCTAATAGAACTTTTTAAGTGTAAGCTCAATGAAGGGGGCCAGGTTTCGCAGCATGTGTTAAAGATGATAGGGCTGATAGAGAGGCTTGCTTCAATTGGAACGAAGCTAGAAAATAATGTCGCTACCACCCTCATCCTGAACTCTCTCCCTCGTTCCTTTGAGAACTTCTGTGCTCATGGTGAGCTCTTCTAGCCAACCCAAGCTGAAAGGCAAGGAATGACAGAAGAAGAAGGGAAAAGCAGTCGCTGTGCCCTCAGCTTTGAAGCCCGAGGGAGGTGTAAAGAAGAAGGTAAACGCGGTTAAGGATGAATGCCTTAACTGCTATAGGAAGGGGCATTGGAAGAAAGACTGCACGACACCAGGAGGAGGAAAAGCACTAGGTGCTCCTGCCTTTGGTGGACAAGGTATGTACGTCATTGAAATAAATATGCTATAAGTAACTCTCATTCCTGGGTATACCTCTTGTGGCTCACACATTTGTACAAATGTGTAGGGGCTAACTGATAGCAGGAAGGTTGGACCAAGCGAGGTAGACCTACACGTTGGAAACAGAGCACGAGTAGATGCTGAGCGCGTAGGGACTTATAGATTAAATTTACCTTCCGACTATTTTTTAGTGTTGAATGATTGCTTTTATGTACCCTCGTTAACGAGGAATATCATTTCTATCCCAGTGTTGGACATGTAGGGTTTTTCCTTGTATATTTTGGCAGTCAAGTACTGTCTTTTGATAATATTATATATGGAACTGCTCCTCTTGTAGGTGGATTATATACACTAAACCGTAGTCGAGAGATATTCAATGTACAAAATAAATGAGCCAAGATTAGTAATAGAAACTCTACCTACCTATGGCACTGTAGACTTGGTCATATCAACGAATCAAGGATAGCAAGATTGAGGAAGTTAGACTACCTCGAACCATTTGACTTGGAGTCTTATGGTAACTGCGAATCTTGTTTGAGAGAAAATATGACCAATAAACCACTTTCTGGAAAGGTATGCGAGCCAAGAAGGTGCTTGAGTTGGTCTATACTGATGTATGTGGGCCATTGTCGACTCAAGCTAAAGGAAGCTTCCCATACTTCATCACTTTTACTGACAACTTCACAAGGTATGGGTATGTGTATCTTATGAGACACAAATCCGAGGCTTTTGAAAAGTTCAAAGAGTACAAGTCAGAAGTAGAGAAGCAACTTGCAACAAGTATCAAGACCCTTCGATCGGATCGAGGAGGTGAATACTTGAGCAAGGATTTACTAGATTACTTAAAGCTACATGGAGTCCAGTCAGAATGGACACCTCCTGGAACACCATAAATGAATGGTGTTGCCGAGAAGAGAAACCGAACCTTATTGGATATGGTTCGATCCATGATGAGCTCCTCATCTCTACCAACATACCTTTGGGGACATGCTATATAAATCTCTATATATGTTCTGAACAAGGTTCCTTCCAAGTTAGTAGAAAAGACACCCTATGAGATATGGTGTGGCAAGAAGCCAAATCTTAAACATATGAGACCCTGGGGGTGCCCTACATATGTTAAGAAGATGCTCAATGACAAGTTCGAATCTAAAAGTGAGAAATGTTACTTCGTGGGGTATCCAAAGGAAACTAAGGGATACTACTTCTATATTTATGGAGAACATAAAGTCATTATTTCCAGGAACACAACTTTCCTTGAAGAAGAATATGTCTACAAGGAACAAAGCTGCACAGAGATAGAACTTGAAGAAATTCAAGAACCACAAGATAACACAGAAGTTGAACCATTGTCGAATGACCTAATCAAGGATTCAGTGGGAGTATCTGGTGAAGATTAGGTACTTAGAGTACGCCCTTCAGCCAGTGGGAGTGATGTGAGAGATAGTGCAGAAATGCAAGACTCTCATACACAACCAATGGAAGATGATACAATGGTTGAACATCTTTCCATTCAGGAAATACATGAAAATGACATTCCTGAAAGCTCTCAAGATGATGGATTGTCCAACACACAAAGACATTCTCACAATCAGAATGCAACAAACACTGAAACGCAGAATAATCAACTCCGTAGGACCACTAGAACTCATCGTCCGCCTGAAAGACTTAATCTCCTTCTTGAAACACACAATGAGATAGATATTCCTGATGACGATGAACCTACAACCTACAACGAAGCTATATTAGACATTGATTCACAGAGATGGCAAAAAGCCATGAAATCTGAGATGGACTTGAGATGGACTCAATGTACATAAATCAAGTTTGGAACTTGGTTGATTTGCAAACAGGGGTTAGACTTATATGATGCAAATGGGTCTTCAAGAAGAAGATTGATGCATATGGCAAAGTACATACTTATAAAGCAAGATTGGTGGCTGAAGGTTATAATCAACGACCTGGGGTCAATTATGATGAAACCTTCTCACATGTTGCTAAGATTAAGTCCATTCGGATTTTTCTTACAATAGCTGCATATTATGACTATGACATTTGGCAGATGGATGTCAAAATTGCTTTCCTCAATGGTAATCCATATGTTTATAGTAAATGCAAAGATGGGAGTATTGCCTTCATTATTATATATGTCGATGACACATTGATAATGGGAGACAATAAGACTCTCATGCAGTCAGTCACGGAGTGGTTGTCATGTACCTTCATGATGAAAAATTTAGGTGAAGCCTGCTACATTATGGGAATTAGGATCTATAGAGATAGACCTAATAGATTGTTGGGGCTGTCACAGTCAGTCTACATAGACACAGTGCTTAGATGTTTTTCTATGGAAAATTCCAAGAAAGGCGGTCTACCTATGGGACAAGGCATCAAGTTATCTAATAAGGATAGTCCTTCTAATTCTATAGAATTTGAACGCATGAAAAGGATCCCGTATGCTTCGGCTATAGGATCGATCATGTATGCCATGACCTGTACTAGGCCAGATGTGGCCCTTGCACTTAGTATGACTTGCAAGTTCCAACAGAATCCTGGGGAAGAACACTGGAAGACTGTCAAGAGTATTCTTAAGTATCTTAGACGAACTAAAGATTACTTCTTAGTCTATGGTGGGGAAGAAAAGCTAGCTGCTACTGGGTACACTGATGCTAGCTTCTAGACAGATGTTGATGACTACAAATCTCAATCTTGGTACACGTTCATTTTCAATGGTGAAGCAGTAAGCTGGAAAAGTTTCAAATAAGCTACAACTGCTGATTCGACAATAGAAGCTGAGTACATTGCTGGATTGAAAGCTGGTAAAGAAGCTGTCGCGATATCTGAGTTCCTGAAGGAACTAGGGGTTGTTCCAAGTGCTACTTGTCCAATAACGGTTTATTGTGACAACACTGGTGCGATTGCGCAAGCTAAGGAACCAAGATCAACCAACAGAAACAAGCATGTACCAAGGAAGTACCACATACTTAAGGAGATTGTGGAGACTTAAGAGATTAGATTAGACTATGTTTACATAGATGATAATCTAGCTGACCCACTCACTAAACCATTAAGCTTAGTCAAGCATAATGGTCATTTTGAGAATATGGGCATTAGATATGTTGGAGATTGGCTCTCGGCCAAGTGAGAGATTGAAAGTATATTTATGTCCTAGAGACAATCTGGATTAGGAAAAATGTACTTTATACACATTCATATTATTATTAATGGAGATTAATATTTTGGCATTTGCAATTATTGAATTATTAATTGATTGTTTGTAATATTCTATAATATGCATCCCTGGAGGTTACGATGTTATTAATAGTGTGAGCTATTAATATTATAACGTAACTCTTAAAAAAACCTCGACTAATGATCATCGAGAATGGGATATCGATGATATGTGATAAGTCGACATGTGGTCTGCATCACATCCTTAGAGGATGTAGTATGTCTCACCTGCTACGAATAATGACTACTCGTGATTGACACATGGCTACTTTGGAAGTATTGGTATACCCTGCTGATATACTATTTGTTATACTTGTCTAAAGTATGATCAGCGTGTGGGAGATATAAGTCCTTAGACTTGAGGTCAATACACGCCTTGTCTGCAAAGTAATGTACTTTGATCCCGTCCTAATCTCAAATGTCTTATAGGTTGAGATACGACTTGTATTTGGTACATTACCATGTGGATTAAAGGTGGTAGTTGAGCCAAGATTAGGATTCATTCCTCGAATGTATATTCGGGAGAACACTCAGATTCTCAGTGATATTAAGTTGACTAAGTCGTTGGCCAACGAAATAGACATATTTAGAATATGGTCTAGTTGTCAACTAATATAGATGAGATACAGTGATTAAGCCATTTGGATAGACACTTGACAAATCCTAAGCTTGATCGGGTGTGTCGTGGATGAAAGGATTTTATCTTACCACATAAAGGTTAAGTTTACTGGATTCACGTAAACGTACTTCACATATTGAGTTCGTCTTCCGGCGCCGTCTAGGAGTTCCGCGTAGACCTTAATTTGATTAATGTCGATATGAGAAGGCTTGTAGGGTCACACTATGTCGATTGTCTTTTCGATCTAAGGATGTATTGATAGAGTAATTAAATGTTCTATTTGGAATCAAGATATGTAAATGAATAATGATTATTTTAATTAAGTCAAAATTGGATTTTGGATTTAATTAAGAATGCACGAAAAATAAATCGAGACAGTGCAGGAGCACATCGAGCACCGCGACACCCATACTTTAGGGCTGTGGAGTAGTGCAGGAGCACGCCGAGCGTCGCGACGCCTCTGCCTCGAATTTTTGGCCACGCCCAAGGTCAAACCCTAATCCGGTTTTGACCTATTTTTCAACTATAAATTGAGGCATTCTCTTCATTATTCACACACCAATTTTTTGAAAATCATTCTAAGCCTTAGAGACTTAGAATCAAATAATCTCTCGAATCTCTGCCGGATTTTCTAGCTTTCCGAAAGAGAAATACATCGAAGCTTGGAGCTTGCAATCGGAAGGGCAACCGCGTGTCCACCCTATAGTAGATAAAGATTTCAGATACTATAACTTGTAAGTTTATGCTTTATGTTACAAGTTTAATTGTTGTATAACCATACCAGAAATGTTGTTGGGGTAAGTAAGAAACAAAATTTTAAATTTTCGCTGTGCCTTACTTATGTGTTTTGTACCCAACAAAATCCTAAAGTTTCTCCTTTGATTGGGTATGGTAAAAAGATGACTAAAATGACTAGCAATTGCCTAGCCATTGCTTCACAACAAGCGAGTTGATTAGACAAAGTGAAACTAATTAAATTGATATTGGTTTAGAAGGATGAGTAAGAGTGATCCTTAATCACCTCTCCTAATGGTTTTTTATTTTTATTGTCATTTTGTTGTCTTTTGATTATGTATGAAAAACGTAGAAACAGTCCCCTTTGCAGAAGTAGCAAGCTGAATACAGGACGGACTAGGAATTTTGGTTAGAGGATTGAAAAGAAAATCCAAAAATATCTCATTTAGGATTTGAATATGTACTTTTGTTATCTTAAGGGAATTCAAAACTAACTACCACATCCACAATTACTGCGAGAAAACACCCCCTGCACGACAATGGCATAAATTGAGAGGGGGTTTGACTCTATGTCATGTTAGCAGCGGAAATTGAGAAGAAATTAAAGGAATATGTTACTTGTCTTTCATTGATTATTGTGTACAATATATATAGTGTTACATAATTATTTACATGGATACAAACTAGGTAACTAATCTTCCTAATTACAATCGGAAAATAAATTTACCTAATATAAAAGATATACGATGATACGAGAATATTCTTGTAATATTCTATCACACCCCCGCAGTTGAAGCGGGAGGTTCTCGTGCGCTAAGAATGGCCCGAAAATCATCTAAAAGTATGCGCGGAAGTCCTTTAGTAAATATGTCAGCAATCTGATATCAGGAAGGAACATGAAGGACACGAACTTGTCCACGAGCCACTTTTTCACGTACAAAGTGAATATCTATTTCAATGTGTTTAGTGCGCTGATGTTGAACGGGATTTCCTGAGAGAGATATCGCATTGACATTATCACAATAGACCAATGTAGCCTTGCGGATTGGGCAATGAAGTTCCAGCAGAAGGTTGCGTATCCAACAAGACTCAGAAAAACATTCGCTACTCCTCTATACTCGGCTTCAGCACTGGATCGAGACATAGTAAGTTGTCTTTTAGAAGACCAAGAAAGCAAGTTATCTCCGAGAAAGACACATTAACCTGATGTGGATCGACGAGTGTCCGGACAACCACTCCAGTCAGTGTAAGAATAAGCGGTGAGACCAGAGAGTGTGGACTTGTGTAAATGTAGGCCGAAGTGAAAAGTGCCTTGTACATATTGCAAAATACTTTTGAGTGCATTCATATGTGCATTCGTCGGGCTGTTCATATGTAAGAATATTTGTTGCACGACATAGGATATATATGGTCTCGTGAATGTGATACTGCAATGCTCCTGCTAAACTGCGATAGTGAGTCGGGTCGGGATACAGAGAACCTGAAGAGGCACTGAGTTTGGAATTAGTGTCCACCGGTGTGTGGGCCGGTTTACAAGACGTCATGCCTGCTCGATCAATGATTTCTTCGGTGTACTTCCTTTTACAAAGAAATAAGCCACCTGCATGTCTCGTAACAACAATGCCCAGGGGGGCCCAAATCTTTCATAGCAAACTCAGAGGCAATGAGTGACATAATGGATCGGCGAAGTGCATCAGAAGATGTAGTTAGGATGATATCAACAACATATAATAGGATGTATGCCATGTCATTACCCTTGCTATAGATGAACAATGAATGATCAGATTTGCTATGTGAAAAACCGACAGAGGAAACAAAATCAGCAAACCATTAGTACCATGCACGAATAGCTTGTTTTAGTCCATAGAGTGATTTCCTTAAATGACACACATAATCTGGATGAACCGAATCCCTAAATCCCATAGGCTGATGCTTATAAACGGTTTTGTGAATGTCCTCATGTAAGAAAGCATTTTTGACATCAAGCTGATGAATAGGCCAAGATTTGGACAAAATAATACTGAGAACGGTCTGAATAGTCGCCGATTTCACCACCGGGCTGAAAGTTTCATCATAATCTACTCCCGCCTGTTGAAGCTTGCCATCACCTATAAGACAGGCCTAGTGCCTCTCAAAAGAACCATTAGATTTCTTTTTATGTCAAAAAATCCACATAGAATGAATAATATTAGCATCAGGAAGACAGGGTACTAGATCCCACATCTTAATTTCAATAAGAGCATTATATTCATCAATCACTGCAGTTTTCCAATTAGGATTGGACAAGGCATTTTTTGGGTTACGAGGAAAATGTGAAGGGGCAACCTAATTAGACAAGTTAAATAGTCGTTTGGGTTTGGAAATACAGTGCATAGCATGGGTTTCCATTATTAGTCAGGGTGCCGCGGATGGTGGGATGGGATCGGGAATGTTTAGCCGAGATGGGACTGCGAGATCGGGCATAGGACTAGGAGTGAGGAGGTAGGGCCGAGACGAGGCGGTGGTGTTAGGAAGAGGGGGTGGGGGCGCTGGCCGAGAGGCGGCAGCCGAAGGGGCTGTTCTGAGGCTCCCGTTGTGGAGCTGGGTGGGCTGCCTGACTTGGGACGACGGTGATTGGGTCGGGTGCCGGTGATGGTAGCGACTGCTTTTGTAAGTGATGAATTAGAATGGGATTTAGGCCGTCACTTAAGAAGTCATAGGAATTCGGAGGTGGAGAATTGATTTTGGCAAAGGGGAATTGGGACTCATCGAATATGACATACCTAGAAATGATTATTTTTCATCTTGACAAGTTGTAACAGTTGTAACCTTGATGATTGAGAGGTAATCGAGAAAGACACACGGGAATGACTGAGGTTTGAGCTTGTTGATTTGAGTGGAGGGATGGAAGGGGTAGCATAGACATTCAAAAGTTCGTAAATGCTTATAGGAAGGATACCAAAGATAGAGAACTTGAGTGGGAGAGTTGTGTTTGAGAGACTTGTTTGGGAGAATGTTCAAGAGATAGGTTGACATTGAGAGGACGTAATGCCAAAAATAGGGAGGGATAGAGGCACGGACAAGGAGGGCAATAATTAAGTTATTTATGGTTCTAATTTTTCATTCGACTTTTCCATTTTGTGGAGAGGTGTGTGGACAGGAAAAATAAAAAACAAAGCCGTGTATGGCGCAAAAAAGTTTGAATTGTTGATTATCGAATTCCATCCCATTGTCACATTAAAAACATTTAATATTCTTTTCAAATTGTATCTTTATTAAAGAACTAAACGAAGAAAAAATAGAATAGACTTGAGACTTATTACCAATGGGAAAAGTCCACAGAAAATTGGAATAATCATCCAAAAATAACACATAATATCTATTCCCGGTCGTGCTTAAAATAAGAGAAGTCCATAAATCATGTGTATGATATCAAATGGAATTAAAGTACAAGTGGATGAAAAATAAAATGGCAATTTGACATGTTTTCCAAAAATACAAGATTCACAAATAGGAGGATTAGAGACATGTTTGCAATCAATAAATTTATTTTTGCTAAGAGAACGTAAAACATAATCTCCCGGATGTCCTAATCTATTATGCCATAACAAAGAAGAAAGAGCTACACAACTTGATGGAGAGGAGGCTGGATGGCCGACGATATTGGTGATAGGATAGAGGTTTCCAGTGCTGTCACATCTCATTATTTGCATCCCTGTCACAAGGTCATTCACAGAAAACCAGAAGGATCAAATTCAAGGGAAATATTATTTTTGGTTGTGAAATGATGCACAAAGATTAGATTTTTGATAAGTTTCGAGGCATGGAGGACATTGTTTATAACTAACGGTGGATATGGTGGGGGGGGATGGATGATTGTCCATAACCTTGAATGGGAATGCCTTGCCACTACCAATAATAATATTACGATTTAAATTGTTCATGTTGAAATAAGATGAGAGAGTATATTGGGATGCCGTCATATGAGATGTGGCACCAGTATCCATGTACCAATTGTCATCTGGAATGTTGAGAGACATCGTGTTCCTAGCCGCCTCAATATACGTCGGTGCGCAGGTTGAAGGAGGAGAGACATGTGCACTGTATGCCTACTGTGGACGTATACCGAGGATGCCGGGCTGGGGCTATTGGGTTAGAGGTTGGGCTCAGGAGGACGTCGGGTAGGGGAATGGTGGATCAGTCCAAGCCGACTGGGCTCACGCAGCCTATGGCAGGTGGGCAGACCACAACGGAGGCTGTCGGCTGGCAGTAGCAGTCCCCTCCCACCACTGCTACTGCTCCCTCCAAAGCTGCCATGGCCTTTGCTGAAATTTCTCCCTCTATGGTAATTCAATGAAGGCTGGCCACGTTTCGGGTCTGTAGGTTGCATGTTGTGTGAACCGGAACTCAGGCACCTTTTGTCGGCGGTGCTTGTATTATCCGCAGCCCACTTGGGTTTTCAGGTTTCTTCAAGGATAAGTCTTGAATGAGCCTCATAAAATGGAGGTAATTGAGTGCTTTGTTGGAGGATGGTAGCAACACTATCATAATTTTCATTCAAACCCGCAATGAGTTACATTACCAATCGTTGATTTGTGACCGGTGCCCCAACGTTTGAGAGTTGATCGGAAATCATCTTAAGTTCTTGACAATTGACCGACACATTAGGAAAATCATCCTACTGAATATCCTTAAATAGATTTTTCAAATACAAGGCATGTTATGTCTTGTTATCATGAAAAGTACTCTCCAAACGCTCTAACATTTGTCGTGCAGTGGCATCGGTTTCAATTTTCTTATGCAATATATCGTTCGAGATTATTCTGTAGATCCATTGTAGAACAACTGCATCTAGGCGTGACTAAAGTTCATCGTCAGAACCATCATATATCTCCAGAGGCTCGGCAGTGGGATTGATTTAGGAGGGATGATGTGGTTGATGACTTTGTACACACGACAATGAATCTTAAATAATTCCGCCCAGGAGGAGTACTGGACTTTTTCCATCTCAAGGATAATAGGGATGAAGTTCTTGATGTTGTTAACAACAAGAGCAGGATGGAATTTGAGTTGTTCAGCCATTGAGAATTTTGGGGAAGAGGAGGGGAGGAGGTTTCCGACAATTTCAAGAAAAGAGAGGAGGAGGTCAGCGGTGGCGGCAAGGGTGAGGTGACCGATGGCTAGTGTAGGGATTTTTAGGGTTTGGGTGCTGATACCATAAAGGAATATGTTCCTTGTCTTTCATTGATTATTGTGTACAATATATATAGTGTTACATAATTATTCATATGGCTACAAACTAGGTAACTAATGTTCCTATTACAATCGGAATATAAATTTATCTAATATAAAAGATATCTAATGATATGGTAATATTCTATCAGAAAATAACAAAGAAATATTGTAGGATTTGGTACAGTTTGAGAGAAAACAAGAAGAGGAAAAATATTATTTATCCAAATATCAATAACATTTACAAAGAAAAAATCTTCACTCATTTATATAAGACCTGGAAATCCGACCGAACATATATAAATTTACCCAAAATTTGTATAAAATAATGGAAAATTAACGCAAAATACCTGTAGGGGCTAATTTTATGGGAAAAAGGACACCCATGGCTTTTGGGGAATACATAAGACAAATATTAGTCCTAAAATGATATAAGTGACCAAATTGGACTCTTGGAGAAAACTAATGCCAATTCCTGGCCACCGATATGGTTTCTGGCTCTCTCCTCTCTCTTGCAGCGGTTTCGAACTGTCCGGCGGAATTGGTAGTGCTATAAGCGTGAAAGTGAATTTCATGAATACAATGATTTCTTTTTAACTCAGTATTTCGTATTTGTAAATAAATTCAACTGTTACCAAACAACAAAACCCATTAATGTGTTTATTGTCTGTTACTGATTCCGACTCAAGAAATATTGCCAAAACATATAATGAATATAATTAGCAAGTATACGCTGATTATATAGTTATTATACACAAATTATATAACAATGACAACAATGATACAATTTCTGATATATTTTCTATACATATACAGTAGTGATACATATTCTATACAATAATGACATAGTTACAATACTTATGCTGAAATTAGTTGAAAAAAGACTACTAAATGGAATTATTTTGAAAAAACTAAAAAATGTCTTTAAGCTTATTGGGTCATTCGGTGTCAATAGTTTCACCCATTTCTGCCATTCTGAGTTGTCTGCCACTGCCAGTAAGTACTACACAACCCATTAAATTTACCCAACTTACCTATGTGCCCAATCTAATTTACCCGATCTTAGTTGGAAACTATATATATATCTTAAAGATAACACTTGGACTTTAGTCCGCTTTGGTCGATTTCAGCTGCAAAATTGCGGACCATGTGTGCGAGCACATCCTTGTCTGGATGCACACATGGTTCTTGGATTGATGGATTCTCAACATGTGACTTGATATTTGTAGCACCAATAGAATCTAGCGTGAGATATTCTGAATGCATGGTTTGGCCGTCCTAGCTTGCATTTTCAACATTTAGGTTACTCAAACTTCAACTAGACAGGGGACATGGATGCACGCACTGCATTCTCTTAATGCACATATGGTCCTATGATGGGAAACTGTACAAAAAAAACTATTTTTTTTATCATAACTAATTATTTTTTGTTCCTTTTTTGCTCCAATGCCATCAAAATGATTGTAACGACCTATTCGATCGTTTTGAGTATTAGAGTATTTATTCCCAGTGAGACTTTGTATATGTTCATTTGGTGTTTTATGACTTACTGGTATGGGTGACACGAATCTCAAGAGACTCGGGTGCATTTCGGAAAACAAAAATCAAAATTAGAGGTTTGAAAAGTTAAGAGTTATCATTTTCTGATGCGGATCTTTTCTTCATCTAATAACCCCTAGAGGTCGGAATATAGATGGTAATCTGGTTAATTAAATATTTTTCAGAGTTAATCAGATAATAAGCATATAATAATAAGATGGATAATCTTGAATTCAATTTCATTTTTAAATAAAGAGTCTATAATCTTCTATCAATATCCAAACATCATAATAATAGAGTAACATACCTATCAAAATTCTAATTAGAAACACATAGTTTGAACGCATACCTCTAATCAGATTTTCAGATCACCTGAGTTGCTCAACCCACCTTGGCTCTTCCTCCCTACGTCACCTGATTTCATGGGATAATGGCCTGGGTGCTTGGGAGACCTCACGGATATCCTCTGAAGATCGTCTGGAAGGTGTTGTATTCATACTAATATGGTTCTAATCATAAGGTTTCAAGGTAATCTACTCTTATTCTTATGGTGTTCTTGATTGATATTCGATTATAGACTAAGTGTTGCTTAGCTAAACATTGAGAGTCGAGAGAATTTAGTAAGGTAAAGAGTTGTGTATTTTCCGAATGAATATTCCTTTGTACAAGAGGCTCCTTTTATAGATAACCTCATCTATTCAACTTTAATCGAAAGTCGTAAAGTAAATAGTAATAGACAAAAATCTTTTTGAAAAGTCTTAAAGGTTATAGTTCTTTGTCTACTACTTTTCTAAAGTTCTTTTGTCATCTTTTCCTTTCTTCAAAGTTGCCGCTTTTTCTTTTGTCTTTATTCAATTGCTTTTTCAGATGCTCTCCAGCTGTCTTGTTGTGTCATTTTTGTCATTGCTTTCAAATTTGTTTTTTATTCTTTTGAAGTTTTTCCCTTCAGTAGTCTGTTTAATCTGTTAATCTTTTTGGGCTTTACCGTAGTTGAAACTACGTTGGGCCATAATCGTTGGGTTTCCAAGCAATGAATTGCATGGTCCCTACCATAGTATTCTTTTTGGGCCGTAAGGTTCCTAATCAATTTGGGTTACAAGTAGTAAAACTACATGCTCCCTGCCATAGTATTCTTTTTGGGCCGTAAGGCTCCTAATCAATTTGGGTTACAAGTAGTAAAACTACATGCTCCCTGCCATAGTATTCTTTTTGGGCTGTAAGGCTCCTAATCAATTTGGGTTACAAGTAGTAAAACTACATGCTCCCTGCCATAGTATTCTTTTTGGGCCGTAAGACACCTAATCAATTTGGGTTACAAGTAGTAAAACTACATGCTCCCGGCCAAAGTAATTATTTTTCCCTCCTTATTCAAAAGGATCAGGACTTTGCTCTTTTTTATATTTATATTAACTGATGATGTTGCTGTGCTTATCACTGGTCTTTTCTTCTGTTCAACCATCATTTTGTAATGTTTTATAGTCTCGTCTGCATGTGTATGCTTCAGATTAGTAATCCTGCTCAGTAATAGGGTTAATTCTGTAGTCTTTTTCACCTCTATGTCATTATCATAGTATAGGGTGACTATTTCTTCCACTTCTCCACTTTTAGAACATCCAGTTACGGATGCTTTCCTTGTTCTCAACATATCTTCTATTCTTGTTTTCAGGGTCAATAGTCCAAATACTCTTTTGGCGCTAAGCCATTCTTGAAATTTATCCAGTGTAAGGGTATTTTCATAGTCAAGTTTTTGTCATCTCCGCTGATCGTGCTATTCCTTCCAGTTTTAAAGATTTGGCAAATGACAATGGGTTTACCTTTTAAATCAGTAGATGCATCCAGTATTTGTATTCCATAGATTCCTTTTCCGAAGGATTCCATCATGAGCTCTGTTGATTTTGCTATAATGCTTGGCAATTTGGTTATGTTATTCATTTTTTCATCTGTGATAATCTTGTCAATGAATCCATAAGTAAATAATCTTTCCACGATGTTCGGATTTGCGTTTTCACTGCAGATAAATCTGGGATATTTACTCAGCTTGGCACTGCGTACAATATCAGGTTAGTCTTATAATCGTAAAACTTATTAATCTTTTCATAGGCATTAATCAATTCTGGTTTGTATTTCAGGGTGTCTTCCATTGATACTGCTGATGATGTTGAAGGTATTGTCGATGGCATAGTTGCTAGTTTGGATAGGAATGGTGTAAAGTTTTTCTGTGGTATGGATGGTATGGTAATTGGTGTTTTCTGTTGGGCTTCTTTTTGTAAGATTGTTAGTTTAGAAAAGTCTTTCATGGCTTCTCCTAGCTGGTGATCATTTGGGTATTCTCTTGTAATTTGGCAATTATCATTTCATTGGTTTGGATAATCTCTTTCATAGTCTTGGCTATATAATCTTCAAAGTCTTCGCTGTTAATCGACATTGTTATATCTGCTCAGAAAATCAGCTAAAACATTTTTAGTTCCAGATATATTCTTAACAATAAAATCATAACAGTAAAAGAATGATTTCCATTTTCTCCTTTTATTCAATTTTGGTAAAGGGTCTATCTTGTTTGTAATAAATGCGTTTACTTGAGTGTTATCCGATCTAACAATAAATTTTACCGGTAGTAGATGGTAATGAAATCTTTTTATTCCAAATTTTACTGCTAATAATTCTTTTTCATTTATATGATAATTCTTTTCATTTGGTTTCCATGTTCCACCTCCATATCCACAAATTAACATTTTTTCTTTGTCTATATCTTCTTTATCATATACTATTAGGACTGCTCCCCATCCTATATCGCTAGCATCTGTAAAGAGTTCAAGTTGATCTTTCTCTGTTGGTATTCTGTGTTTTGGTAGTGATTTTACCTTTTCTTTAATCTGGTTTATGGCTTTGGTGTGTTCCTCTTTCCATTCAAAGGTTACATTTTTCTTTATTAAATCTTGTAGTGGTTTTCTTAGATATGGTAAATCTTTTATATGATCTGAGGCGTAATTTATTACTCCTAGGAATTGTTGTATTTCTCTTTTATTTTCTAATTTATCTTTTAAATTTTTTATTTTTGTTACAATATGTTCTTGCAATTGTATTCCTTCATTATCTATGATGTATCCTAAATATTCAATATTATTCTTAAATATTTCAGATTTCTTTTCAGATAAAAGTATTCCATGTTGTTTTATAGTTTCTATGAATTGTTCTAAATGTTTTATGTGACTTTTTAAGTCATTACTATATATCAGTATGTCATCTACATATATTATGCAGAAATCTGCCAGTTTTCTAAATACTTGGTCCATTCTTCTTTGGAATATTTGTGGTGCGTTCTTTAATCCAAAAGGTAGTACGTTCCATTCATAGTGTCCTTGAGGGGCACTGCATGCTGTTAAAGCTTTTGATTCTTTAGTTAGTTTTATCTGCCAAAAACCGCTTTTACAAGTCGAACTTACTAAATCAATTTTTATTTCCTAATCTGTTGATAAGGTTTCTTTTAGAAGGTAAAAAGTATCCATCAAAAATAGTCTTTTTATTTAATTCTCTGTAGTCAATTACTATTCTGGCTTTTCCTCGCTTTTGTTCACTGTGCTTCCTTACTAAAAAGGCTGGGATACTATGTGGGCTTTTGCTTTCTTGTATCATCTTTAACTCTAGTAATTCTTTAATCTGGACTTCAAATTCTTTTTGATCTGTAGGGCTGTATCTTATGGGTTTTGTTCTAACTGTGTCGTTAGGGTCTATTGGTTTTATTTCTCTAAATATTCTTTCTTTTTCCCATAGTTGTATTGGATTTTCTTCAAAGTTCTTTTTTAACATATTAAGGTATTTTTCTTTTAATAATTCTAAATTATTATTTCTATCGGTCTTTATTGTACATAATCTTAATGTATTTACTGGTAATATTCTTTTTAGTACTATCCATTTATTACAGGGTGATTGTAAACTAAATGTGTTTTTATTTATAACTTGTGTTTTAAAGTAGTCTAGAAAGTTATTTCCTAATTAAACTTGTTTCATATTATCTAATTGATATACTATTGGTAGTCTAAAAATAGTTTTTCCTAATATAATTCTCATATTTTCTCGCATCTTGTGTCTAGCTCTTTTGATTGTTCATTGAATCCTGATACTCTTGCTCTATGTATTCTAGATCTCTTCCATCTATGTGATTCTAGTACATCTTTTAAGCTAAGCATATATCTGCTCCACTATCAATGAATATTTTTTATTTTATCATTTAATTCGATTTATATTCTATATGGGCTTCTATATGAATTGCTACCATTTAGTCGTTTTCATTTAGTCTTCTTTGAAGTTCTTCGTCTTGTTCGTATTCTTCTACTTCTAATATAATGTTTTCATTTTTCATAGCTTCTTCTATATGTCTTGCTATATGAATCTGTTGCCAATTTATTTCGTTTATTCTTTCTCTTATTTTTCCAAGTTTCTTGGTAATCTTGTTGTATCTATCATTATAGTACTTACTTCCTGTTTCATTGACTGATAATCAGTTTATGTCTAGTGTATTCTTCATACTGTATCCAGTAATTTCTTTCTCTTATTAATTCTCTTTTTTCTCTTTCTAGTGGGTTCATTTTATTCAGAACTTTCTTCACTATCGGAGTGTTGGTTGATGTAGTTTATTTTTAAGTTACGATTCTTCATCAGTTTCACTGACATAAAAATCTTCGTAGTCGTACCATTTGTTATTATCTTCTTTAATCTGTTGTAGACTCATTATAAATTTTTCTGTATTAATATATTTTACTCCTTTTTTCTTTAACTTTGGGCACTTATTTGCATAGTGTCCTTTTTCATTGCAGTTCCAGCATTTACATTCTTTAACTCTTTCTTCTTTAGTCTTATCTGTTTCTATAGGATTTACATTTCTTCTTTTTCTGAATTTTCTTTTGTATCTAAATTTTCTTCTTGTTTCAGGATCATTTCTATATCTTTTAAATCTCTTTCTCTTATAGGATTTATAATAAGGTCTTTTCTTATATTTCTTATATTTATGGTTTCTTTCATATTTTTCCTCGCGTCTTCTATGTTTTTTTATGTTTCTTGTATTTCTTTTCTTTCTTCTTATCATCACATCCAAATATTAATCTTCTCTCCGTGAATCCACATATTTCCCTTAATCCTATCTTCTTATCTTTTTTAATCTTTTGCTGCATCATATATTCCTCAAATTTTCTCATTAGATATGCTCTTAGTACTCTTATCCTTTCTCCTAGAGTATTTTCTTTTGGTTCTAGTTGGGCGTATTCTTTTGATATTTCAATATTATATGGTATAGGTAAATGGTCATAGTATAGTTGTTGGTAAATTATTCCTTCTTCTGGTAGGAATATTGCTTCGTAAAAGAATTTACTAAAGCTAATATTATATTCTGGTAATTTGTTTATCTTACAGCATTTCATATTATTCAAATTCATTATTATTTCTGTTTTTCTTTATGCTATGACATTTTCTCTGGCTACTAACCATTTTTCTCCTAAGAATTCTCTTTTTAATAGTAAATCAAATATCATCAACATTGATTTCCAATCTGTTGCATGACTTAATACTTCTCCTCTTAGTTGATATGCGATTGATTCTATCCAGTATGCTACTTTTCCAATTAGTGTTTTAGATATCAGATCATACATATAATCTAAATTTTCTATTTGTGTACTGTTCATTAGTGCTATGTACATACCTAAGTTCTAATCTGTTATTCTTCTTCCTACTTCTTGTTCATCGTAAACGTTATCTAAGTCTAGGAAATATCCGTTATAGTTTACTCCTTGTGTCATTGATCCTACAAATTCTTTAAATTCGGCTTGTTGTCCTATAGGTATGTGGTGCAGTAATCTTGTTCTTCTTCTCGTTATTACCTCTAGATTAGGGTCTACTAATTCTTCTTCAGGATAATCATCTGCATCTTCATTTATTATGTTTTCTGATTCTATCTCTGTTTCTATCTGGCCGTTATATTCATCTTCTACATCACTGTCTGGTTCATCTTCTATTATAGCATTCACTCTTTTCATATTTTGCAAGGCTTCTATTATTTGGTTGTTTTCTTTTATTATTTCTGTATTCTCATAATTTTCTTCTTCTTCTATGAATTCTACCACTTGTAGTTCTTGGTTAGTTAGTTTATCTTTGTTACTATCTTCCTCTGTATTACTATCAGATTTTTCATTACTGCTTGTAGTAGTCTCATCGCTTAATCTTATTTTCTTTATTTTCTTTTTTTCTTTTAATCTTCTTAATTGTTCTGTTAAGATGTGTACTTCTTCTTTAAGTTCTAGTAATTCTTGTTTTACTTCTTTTAGTTCTACTCTAGTTTCTTTCAGTAGCTTTTTTGTATCTTTATGTTTTCTTTTATACTTTTTATACTTGTCATACCATTCTCCTTTATCATTTAATTTTAACTTTAAGTTCTCTGTTTTTAGTTTATTTATCTGTTGTTCTTGCTTATCTAGTCTTAGGTTTAGGTATTTGTAGGTTGTATTTTCTACTTCTTTTAAGGGTATTTTTACTTCTTTTATTGGATTTGGTCTTATAGGTTCATACTTATGTCTTTCTTTTTCTATAATCTGTTTTCCATGAGTTTTTAAGAACGTGATCGCGCTAGGTTTCATTAAAATTTTCCTTCTTTGTTTAATATCACTAGGCTATCTAAAGTTTCTGTTACTTCTTTTGTCAATCTTGGTTTTATTTTACTTATGTCTACCATTATTGGTATTTTACTTCTTCTCCAAGCATCTATAGGTACAATTTCTGGTTTGTGATTATTAGTTTTGGTTATCATGTTTTGCTTGCTTGTGCTTGCTTCATTATCAGTTTCCACTTGTTTACCTTTGCTTTTTTCTTCTAGTATCAAGTTTAGTTTTTCTAGTATTAATTTGAACGTGGGTATTTCAGATACATTCCATAGGTTAGTTAGTTCTTCTCTTATCATTTGTTGTGTTTTGGTTTGATTTTCTTTTATTTCATCCATTAGTGATAGGACGCTTTTCATTTTTTCTTTTAATACTATTTCTTCCCATAGTGCAGTTATCTTTTGGTTAGGATTAGTCAGGATTATTTATTCATTTTTTCCATCCGTTTCCCATGTCTATCCATATTTTATTAAACTTATCACATTGTTTTTCTAGTCGTTCTATGTCATTTTCTAATTTTATTTATTTTGCACTGTATTCTAAGTATTTCAGTTGGGAATATATTTCTCATGATAAGACTGTCTTTATTGTTTTTAATTTTTGTTTTTTCTTTATTATTTTTAGTTGTACATTCATATTTTATTTATGAATCTGGTTTTTCCTTGGTCATTTATTTCTATTCCATTGTTATTTATTTTATAGTTTATCATAGTTAAAAAATCACTTCCTAATAATAATTCATTAAAACTGTCATATTCTATTACTCCTATGTTTATCTTATATTCTAAATCTTGGATTTTGACTTTTAGATTTATACTCTTAGTAATTATTATTTCTCGTTCGTTTTTGGGGTAATTATAAGTTTGTGGTTCTATTATATTACATTCATTTTCGTTTATCTTACTTATGCGTGCGAAACTTTTAATTGCTCCTGTATTTATTTATGCTATTCCGTCTATTGTTATCATATTTTTAAATATTATTACCTTGACTTTTAATCTATTACTTGCTATATTTATTAAGTCTATTGTTCTAGGTTGTATTCTTGGTAAACTATTCTGTTGCGTGATTAATGATTCTCTAGTTATACTTAATCTAGATCCTTCTATTTTTGGTATTAGTCTCTTTGATGGTGTTAGTGTTCTTATATTAAAATCCATGAATATTTCTTCTGGTACTGTTTTTTTAGAATTTTCCTTATGCTCTATTTGTTCAAGTATTTCTTTATAGATTTTTTGTTCTATTATATTCATTTCATGTTGCTTCTTTACATGGTGATTTCCTGTTAAGGCATGTATCATTTTTGTTTCTATACTTATTACTTTACTACTCAGTGGCATGTTTAATCCATCTAGTTTATAGTATATTTTTAAAGCTAATTCTTTGTGTTCATCTTTTAATGATATGCTAAAATGCAGTTTGTCTGATAAATTTTAATTTTTGGTATATTAAATTTCCTTTTATTACAGATATTAATGCATCTTGTAGATTTCCTAATATTCTGTCATCTAGTATATAGATTTGTATTGGTGTATCAATGTTCTTTTGAAAATATGCTTTTATTGTAAATTCTACTCCTCCAAAGTAAACGTTTCTATATTTCTTTGCTTGTTGGTAGTTTTGCTAATTCTCTTTTTATTACTTCGTCAGTTATCAGATTTATCTTTGTCCTTCCATTTGTACTGGTAGTATCGATTATATTTTCATATTTATGTGCTATATATCTTATCTCTTTGTTTCTTTCAAACCATTTTATTTTAAATATCTTTTTTACAGATAATTCTTCTTTCTCATCTTGAATTTTTTGGTATGTATCTTGTTTAAAACTTAGTGTTTGAGTTGTTCCTCCTTCTTAAGTATTCATTTGGTAATATACTTCTTTTGAGTCTTCTGTTATTTCTTTTCCTTTATCCATATTTTAGTAAATCTATGTATTTATATTGTTCCCTTATAATATCATTTAAGTCTCTTATTTCATTTTCTTTATTCATTGTGTCTATTAGTTTCTGCTCTCTAATTTTGTCATATTCTTCTTCTTTCTGCTTTAGCTTTTGTTCCTTTAATGCTAAAATATATTCTCAAAATCTGATGATATCAGAAATAGAATCAGAATTAAGAATGGAGATAGAACATTATGGATGAAAACAGATTAATACAACAACAAGAAAAAAGATTACAACTAGCAAGAATAGCTGAAAAACCACTTAGATATAGTAGAGATATATACCAACATATCATAAGTTGTAGAATAGGAATGGAAATAATAGATGAAAAAGATAAACAACTACAAGAGAATTATGAAATAATAAGTAACGGAAAATACACAACTCTTTACCTTACTAAATTCTCTCGACTCTCAATGTTTAGCTAAGCAACACTTAATCTATAATCGAATATCAATCAAGAACACCATAAGAATAAGAGTAGATTACCTTGAAACCTTATGATTAGAACCATATTAGTATGAATACAACACCTTCCAGACGATCTTCAGATGATATCCGAGAGGACTCCCAAGCACCCAGACCATTATCGCATGAAGTCATGTGACGTAGGGAGGAAGAGCCAAGGTGGGTTGAGCAACTCAGGTGATCTGAAAATCTGATTAGAGGTATGCATTCAAACTATGTGTTTCTAATTATAATTTTGATAGGTATGTTACTCTATTATTATGATGTTTGGATATTGATAGAAGATTATAGACTCTTTATTTAAAAATGAAATTGAATTCAAGATTATCCATCTTATTATTATATGCTTATTATCTGATTAACTCAGAAAAATATTTAATTAACCAGATTACCATCTATATTCCGACCTCTAGGGATTATTAGATGAAGAAAAGATCCGCATCAGAAAATGGTATCAGAGCTTGTAAGAGGAACAAGTTATAAACAATGTTAAAACATCCATCGTTTAAAAAGGTTAATACTTTGAATAAATATTTATGGCAGCATAAAAAGTTAACACAATTATTAGTAGAAACAAGGAACATGCATAAAATAATAAATGACTATCAAACAAGTTGGATAGCAGAAAAAAGAGACTCTGAAATAAATGTACCAGAAAAAGGATACAAAGGTGAAGAATTGGAAAAAATATTAACAACAATGGATGAAGAAGAAGAAACATACGGAAGATTAGTAGACCTGAATACACAAATATATTCTCAAAATCTGATGATATCAGAAATAGAATCAGAATTAAGAATGGACAGAGAACATTATGGATGAAAACAGATTAATACAACAACAAGAAAAAAGATTACAACTAGCAAGAATAGATGAAAAACCACTTAGATTTAGTAGAGATATAAACCAACATATCATAAGTTGTACAATAGGAATAGAAATAATAGATGAAAAAGATAAACAACTGCAAGAGAATTATGAAATAATAAGTAAACAGGAAGAGAAAATAATATTCTTGAGAAATAATTTAGCATTAAAGGAAGAAAAGCTAAAGCAGAAAGAAGAAGAAAATGACAAAATTAGAGAGCAGAAACTAATAGACACAATGAATAAAGAAGACGAAATAAGAGACTTAAATGATATTATAAGGGAACAATATAAATACATAGATTTACTAAAATATGGATAAAGAAAAAGAAATAACAGAAGACTCAAAAGAAGTATATTACCAGATGAATACTTATGAAGGAGGAACAACTCAAACACTAAGTTTTAAACAAGATACATACCAAAAAATTCAATATGAGAAAGAAGAATTATCTGTAAAAAAGATATTTAAAACAAAATGGTTTGAAAGAAACAAAGAGATAAGATATATAGCACAGAAACATGAAAATATAATCGATACTACCAGTACAAATGGAAGGACAAAGATAAATTTGATAACTGACGAAGTAATAAAAAGAGAATTAGCACAATTACCAACTAAAGAAGCAAAGAAATATAGAAATGTTTATTTTGGAGGAGTAGAATTTACAATAAAAGCATATTTTCAAAAGAACATTGATACACCAATACAAATCTATATACTAGATGACATAATATTAGGAAATCTACAAGATGCATTAATATCTGTAATAAAAGAAAATTTAATATACCAAAAATTAAAATTTACTGTACAACCAGACTTTAGCATATCATTAAAAGATGAACACAAAGAATTAGCTTTAACACTATACTATAAACTAGATGGAATAAACATGCCACTGGGTAGTAAAGTAATAAGTATAGAAACAAAAATGATATATGCCTTAACATGAAATCACCATGTAAAGAAGCAACATGAAATGAATATAATAGTACCAAAAATGTATAAAGAAATACTTGAACAGATAGAGCATAAGGAAAATTCTAAAATAACAGTACCAGAAGAAATATTCATGGATTTTAATATAAGAACACTAACACCATCAAAGAGACTAATACCAAAAATAGAAGGATCTAGATTAAGTATAACTAGAGAATCATTAATCACGCAACATAATAGTTTACCAAGAATACAATCTAGAACAATAGACTTAATAAATATAGAAAGTAATAGATTAAAAATCAAGGTAATAATATTTAAAAATATGATAACAATAGACGGAATAGCAGAAATAAATACAAGAGCAATTATAAGTTTCGTACACATAAGTAAGATAAACGAAAACGAATGTAATATAATAGAACCACAAACTTATAATTACCCCAAAAATGAACGAGAAATAATAATTACTAAGAGTATAAATCTAAAATTCAAAATCCAAGATTTAGAATATAAGATAAACATAGGAGTAATAGAATATGACAGTTTTAATGAATTATTATTAGGAAGTGATTTTTTTAACTATGATAAACTATAAAATAAATAACAATGGAATAGAAATAAATGACCAAGGAAAAACCAAATTCATAAATAAAATATGAATGTACAACTAAAAATAATAAAGAAAAAACAGAAATTAAAAACGATAAAGACAGCCTTATCAAGAGAAATATATTCCCAACTGAAATACTTAGAATACAGTGCAAAATAAATAAAATTAGAAAATGACATAGAACGACTAGAAAAACAATGTGATAAGTTTAATAAAATATGGATAGACATGGGAAACGGATGGAAAAAATGAATAAATAATCCTGACTAATCCTAACCAAAAGATAACTGCACTATGGGATGAAATAGTATTAAAAGAAAGAATGAAAAGCGTCCTATCACTAATGGATGAAATAAAAGGAAATCAAACCAAAACACAACAAATGATAAGAGAAGAACTAACTAACCTATGGAATGTATCTGAAATACCCACGTTCAAATTAATACAAGAAAAACTAAACTTGATACTAGAAGAAAAAAGCAAAGGTAAACAAGTAGAAACTGATAATGAAGCAAGCACAAGCAAGCAAAACATGATAACCAAAACTAATAATCACAAACCAGAAATTGTACCTATAGATGCTTGGAGAAGAAGTAAAATACCAATAATGGTAGACATAAGTAAAATAAAACCAAGATTGACAAAAGAAGTAACAGAAACTTTAGATAGCCTAGTGATATTAAACAAAGAAGGAAAATTTTAATGGAACCTAGCGCGATCACGTTCTTAAAAACTCATGGAAAACAGATTATAGAAAAAGAAAGACATAAGTATGAACCTATAAGACCAAAGCCAATAAAAGAAGAAACGCCAAAAGAAGTAAAAATACCCTTAAAAGAAGTAGAAAATACAACCTACGAATACCTAAACCTAAGACTAGATAAGCAAGAACAACAGATAAATAAACTAAAAACCGAGAACTTAAAGTTAAAATTAAATGATAATGGAGAATGGTATGACAAGTATAAAAAGTATAAAAGAAAACATAAAGATACAAAAAAGCTACTGAAAGAAACTAGAGTAGAACTAAAAGAAGTAAAACAAGAATTAATAGAACTTAAAGAATAATTAAGAAGATTAAAAGGAAAAAAGAAAATAAAGAAAATAAAGAAAATAAGATTAAGCGATGAGACTACTACAAGCAGTAATGAAAAATCTGATAGTAATACAGAGGAAGATAGTAACAAAGATAAACTAAATAACCAAGAACTACAAGTGGTAGAATTCATAGAAGAAGAAGAAAATTATGAGAATACAAAAATAATAAAAGAAAACAACCAAATAATAGAAGCCTTGCAAAATATGAAAAGAGTGAATGCTATAATAGAAGATGAACCAGACAGTGATGTAGAAGATGAATATAACGGCCAGATAGAAACAGAGATAGAATCAGAAAACATAATAAATGAAGATGCAGATGATTATCCTGAAGAAGAATTAGTAGACCCTAATCTAGAGGTAATAACGAGAAGAAGAACAAGATTACCAGACCACATACCTATAGGACAACAAGCCGAATTTAAAGAATTTGTAGGATCAATGACACAAGGAGTAAACTATAACGGATATTTCCTAGACTTAGATAACGTTTACGATGAACAAGAAGTAGGAAGAAGAATAACAGATTAGAACTTAGGTATGTACATAGCACTAATGAACAGTACACAAATAGAAAATTTAGATTATATGTATGATCTGATATCTAAAACACTAATTGGAAAAGTAGCATACTGGATAGAATCAATCGCATATCAACTAAGAGGAGAAGTATTAAGTCATGCAACAGATTGGAAATCAATGTTGATGATATTTGATTTACTATTAAAAAGAGAATTCTTAGGAGAAAAATGGTTAGTAGCCAGAGAAAATGTCTTAGCAGAAAGAAAAACAGAAATAATAATGAATTTGAATAATATGAAATGCTGTAAGATAAACAAATTACCAGAATATACTATTAGCTTTAGTAAATTCTTTTACGATGCAAGATTTCTACCAGAAGAAGGAATAATTTACCAACAACTATACTATGACCATTTACCTATACCATATAATATTGTAATATCAAAAGAATACGCCCAACTAGAACCAAAAGAAAATACTCTAGGAGAAAGGATAAGAGTACTAAGAGCATATCTAATGAAAAAATGTGAGGAATATAGGATGCAGCAAAAGATTAAAAAAAGATAAGAAGATAGGATTAAGGGAAATATGTGGATTCACGGAGAGAAGATTAATATTTGGATGTGATGATAAGAAGAAAGAAAAGAAATACAAGAAACATAAAAAACATAGAAAACGCGAGGAAAAATATGAAAGAAACCATAAATATAAGAAATATAAGAAAAGACCTTATTATAAATCCTATAAGAGAAAGAGATTTAAAAGATATAGAAATGATCCTGAAACAAGAAGAAAATTTAGATACAAAAGAAAATTCAGAAAAAGAAGAAATGTAAATCCTATAGAAGCAGATAAGACTAAAGAAGAAAGAGTTAAAGAATGTAAATCTTTGGAGCTCAATGAAAAAGGACACTATGCAAATAAGTGCCCAAAGTTAAAGAAAAAAGGAGTAAAATATATTAATACAGAAAAATTTATAATGAGTCTACAACAGATTAAAGAAGATAATAACAAATGGTACGACTACGAAGATTTTTATGTCAGTGAAACTGATGAAGAATCAGAACCAGAAAAAATAAACTACATCAACCAACACTCCGATAGTGAAGAAAGTTCTGAATAAAATGAACCCACTAGAAAGAGAAAAAAGAGAATTAATAAGAGAAAGAAATTACTGGATACAGTATGAAGAATACACTAGACATAAACTGATTATCAGTCAATGAAACAGGAAGTAAGTACTATAATGA
The DNA here is from genome assembly GCA_029783415.1 of Anisodus acutangulus. NCBI lineage: Eukaryota > Viridiplantae > Streptophyta > Magnoliopsida > Solanales > Solanaceae > Anisodus > Anisodus acutangulus. The sequence continues at coordinate 24,878,552 of CM056489.1, forward strand.
TAGATACAACAAGATTACCAAGAAACTTGGAAAAATAAGAGAAAGAATAAACGAAATAAATTGGCAACAGATTCATATAGCAAGACATATAGAAGAAGCTATGAAAAATGAAAACATTATATTAGAAGTAGAAGAATACGAACAAGACGAAGAACTTCAAAGAAGACTAAATGAAAACGACTAAATGGTAGCAATTCATATAGAAGCCCATATAGAATATAAATCGAATTAAATGATAAAATAAAAAATATTCATTGATAGTGGAGCAGATATATGCTTAGCCAGAAAAGATGTACTAGAATCACATAGATGGAAGAGATCTAGAATACATAGAGCAAGAGTATCAGGATTCAATGAACAATCAAAAGAGCTAGACACAGTAGCAGAAAATATGAGAATTATATTAGGAAAAACTATTTTTAGACTACCAATAGTATATCAATTAGATAATATGAAACAAGTTTAATTAGGAAATAACTTTCTAGACTACTTTAAAACACAAGTTATAAATAAAAACACATTTAGTTTACAATCACCCTGTAATAAATGGATAGTACTAAAAAGAATATTACCAGTAAATACATTAAGATTATGTACAATAAAGACCGATAGAAATAATAATTTAGAATTATTAAAAGAAAAATACCTTAATATGTTAAAAAAGAACTTTGAAGAAAATCCAATACAACTATGTGAAAAAGAAAGAATATTTGGAGAAATAAAACTAATAGACCCTAACGACACAGTTAGAACAAAATCCATAAGATACAGCCCTACAGATCAAAAAGAATTTGAAGTCCAAATTAAAGAATTACTAGAGTTAAAGATGATACAAGAAAGCAAAAGCCCACATAGTAGCCCAACCTTTTTAGTAAGGAAGCACAGTGAACAAAAGCGAGGAAAAGCCAGAATAGTAATTGACTACAGAGAATTAAATAAAAAGACTATTTTTGATGGATACTTTTTACCTTATAAAAGAAATCTTATCAACAGATTAGGAAATAAAAATTGGTTTAGTAAGTTCGACTGTAAAAACGGTTTTTGGCAGATAAAACTAACTAAAGAATCAAAAGCTTTAACAACATTCAGTGCCCCTCAAGGACACTATGAATGGAACGTACTACCTTTTGGATTAAAGAACGCACCACAAATATTCCAAAGAAGAATGGATCAAGTATTTAGAAAACTGGCAGACTTCTGCATAATATATGTAGATGACATACTGATATATAGTAATGACTTAAAAAGTCACATAAAACATTTAGAACAATTCATAGAAACTATAAAACAACATGGAATACTTTTATCTGAAAAGAAATCTGAAATATTTAAGAATAATATTGAATATTTAGGATACATCATAGATAATGAAGGAATACAATTGCAAGAACATATTGTAACAAAAATAAAAAATTTAAAAGATAAATTAGAAAATAAAAGAGAAATACAACAATTCCTAGGAGTAATAAATTACGCCTCAGATCATATAAAAGATTTACCATATCTAAGAAAACCACTACAAGATTTAATAAAGAAAAATGTAACCTTTGAATGGAAAGAGGAACACACCAAAGCCATAAACCAGATTAAAGAAAAGGTAAAATCACTACCAAAACACAGAATACCAACAGAGAAAGATCAACTTGAACTCTTTACATATGCTAGCGATATAGGATGGGGAGCAGTCCTAATAGCATATGATAAAGAAGATATAGACAAAGAAAAAATGCTAATTTGTGGATATGGAGGTGGAACATGGAAACCAAATGAAAAGAATTATCATATAAATGAAAAAGAATTATTAGCAGTAAAATTTGGAATAAAAAGATTTCATTACCATCTACTACCGGTAAAATTTATTGGTAGAATGGATAACACTCAAGTAAACGCATTTATTACAAACAAGATAGACCCTTTACCAGAATTGAATAAAAGGAGAAAATGGAAATCATTCTTTTACTGTTATGATTTTATTGTTAAGAATATATCTGGAACTAAAAATGTTTTAGCTGATTTTCTGAGCAGATATAACAATGTCGATTAACAGCGAAGACTTTGAAGATTATATAGCCAAGACTATGAAAGAGATTATCCAAACCAATGAAATGATAATTGCCAAATTACAAGAGAATACCCAAATGATCACCAGCTAGGAGAAGCCATGAAAGACTTTTCTAAACTAACAATCTTACAAAAAGAAGCCCAACAGAAAACACCAATTACCATACCATCCATACCACATAAAACCTTTACACCATTCCTATCCAAACTAGCAACTATGCCATCGACAATACCTTCAACATCATCAGCAGTATCATTGGCAGACACCCTGAAATACAAACTAGAACTGATTAATGCCTATGAAAAGATTAATAAGTTTTACGATTATAAGACTAACCCTGATATTGTACGCAGTGCCAAGCTGAGTAAATATCCTAGATTTATCTGCAGTGAAAACGCAAACCCGAACATCGTGGAAAGATTATTTACTTATGGATTCATTGACAAGATTATCACAGATGAAAAAATGAATAACATAACCAAATTGCCAAGCATTATAGCAAAATCAACAGAGCTCATGATGGAATCCTTCAGAAAAGGAATCTATGGAATACAGATACTGGATGCATCTACTGATTTAAAAGGTAAACCCATTGTCATTTGCCAAATCTTTAAAACTGGAAGGAATAGCACGATCAGCGGAGATGACAAAAACTTGACTATGAAAATACCCTTGCACTGGATAAATTTCAAGAATGGCTTAGCGCCAAAAGAGTATTTGGACTATTGACCCTGAAAACAAGAATAGAAGATATGTTGAGAACAAGGAAAGCATCCGTAACTGGATGTTCTAAAAGTGGAGAAGTGGAAGAAATAGTCACCCTATACTATGATAATGACATAGAGGTGAAAGAGACTACAAAATTAACCCTATTACTGAGCAGGATTACTAATCTGAAGCATACACATGCAGACGAGACTATAAACCATTACAAAATAATGGTTGAACAGAAGAAAAGACCAGTGATAAGCACAACAACATCATCAGTTAATATAAATATAAAAAAGAGCAAAGTCCTGATCCTTTTGAATAAGGAGGGAAAAATAATTACTTTGGCCGGGAGCATGTAGTTTTACTACTTGTAATCCAAATTGATTAGGTGCCTTACGGCCCAAAAAGAATACTATGGCAGGGAGCATGTAGTTTTACTACTTGTAACCCAAATTGATTAGGAGCCTTACGGCCCAAAAAGAATACTATGGCAGGGAGCATGTAGTTTTACTACTTGTAACCCAAATTGATTAGGAGCCTTACGGCCCAAAAAGAATACTATGGCAGGGAGCATGTAGTTTTACTACTTGTAACCCAAATTGATTAGGAGCCTTACGGCCCAAAAAAAATACTATGGTAGGGACCATGCAATTCATTGCTTGGAAACCCAACGATTATGGCCCAATGTAGTTTCAACTACGGTAAAGCCCAAAAAGATTAACAGATTAAACAGACTACTGAAGGGAAAAACTTCAAAAGAATAAAAAACAACAGCTGGAAAGCAGCTAGACAAAAATGACACAACAAGACAGCTGGAGAGCATCTGAAAAAGCAATTGACTAAAGACAAAAGAAAAAGCGGCAACTTTGAAGAAAGGAAAAGAAGACAAAAGAACTTTAAAAAAGTAGTAGACAAAGAACTGTAACCTTTAAGACTTTTCAAAAAGATTTTTGTCTATTACTATTTACTTTACGACTTTCGATTAAAGTTGAATAGCTGAGGTTATCTATAAAAGGAGCCTCTTGTACAAAGGAAGATTCATTAGGAAAATACACAACTCTTTACCTTACTAAATTCTCTCGACTCTCAATGTTTAGCTAAGCAACACTTAGTCTATAATCGAATATCAATCAAGAACACCATAAGAATAAGAGTAGATTACCTTGAAACCTTATGATTAGAATCATATTAGTATGAATACAACACCTTTCAGACGATCTTCAGAGGATATCCTCGAGGACTCCCAAGCACCCAGGCCATTACCCCGTGAAGTCAGTTGACGTAGGGAGGAAGAGCCAAGGTGGGTTGAGCAACTCAGGTGATCTGAAAATCTGAATAGAGGTATGCGTTCAAACTATGTGCTTCTAATTATAATTTTGATAGGTATGTTACTCTATTATTATGATGTTTGGATATTGATAGAAGATTATACACTCTTTATTTAAAAATGAAATTGAATTCAAGATTATCCATCTTATTATTATATGCTTATTATTTGATTAACTCTGAAAAATGTTTAATTAACCAGATTACCATCTATATTCCGACATCTAGGGATTATTAGATGAAGAAAAGATCCGCATCAGAAAATATTAAAAAGTTAAGAGTTAATCAAAGTTAACATTTTGTGTTAACAAGCTCGGAATCGAGGTTCTAAAGTTCATATAGGTCTGTATGATGATTTCAGACGTAGTTGGATGGTTTGAACGGACCTTAAGGGGCTCACGAGTGATGCGAATGCTTAAGTTAAAAATAAGTAATTTTGAAATATAAGAGTTTACCATAGTCAATTATGTATCTAGACAGCCTCATAATGGTGATTTGAGAGTTTCAATGGGTTCATAGGGTATTTTAGTGATTTTCATATCTGGTTTGCATCCCGAGAGGTTAGGTAGCTAAAATCACAAAATGAACTGATTTGAGACTTTTTTTGACTAGTATCTAATGCCCACAATCGTGTGACACGTGACACATGTCGCATCCGCATAGAGGGCTAGTTCACATGAAGGCACACACTCGTGTTGGGAAAAACACATTCATGCCAGCGAGTCGATAGGCGCGCATGGGCGTGATTGTATAGTAGCTCGAGCGTAGGAGCTGGCACGCGCACAATCGTGATCACATGTGATGAGGCCCTATTCGCACTAGATGTATGGTACATAAGGAGGGCATGATCACGAGACTAGGATCGGCATTCGCGAAAGCCAACATCTGGACAAATTGTAAGATTTTGACTTTAGGCTTGGGATATTTCATTTCATATTTTGAGTTCTAGAGCTTGAATTTGGACGATTTTTGCAGCGATTTTCATGTTTCAACTTGGGGTAAGAATCTAAGATTGACATTATTATTTACTCATAATTTCTTATGTTTATTAGTTATTTAATCCGTAATTTGTTTGAGGAATTTGGACATTTTTGCCATAAACATAAGATGATGAAATTAGGGGATTTGGAGGTCGATTAGTGGTTGATTGGGATGAAATGTTGGATTTTAAACCCTTGAGGTATGGGTAACCCAATTTTGAAAGAAATTTTTGATTTTGACCCTGACGCTCAGGTATGACTTTTTAATTCAATTCTTTATATGTCAATATGGGTCTTGTTAGCTTTGCTTGTTCATGTAAGACTCATCTTAATAGATTGAGAGCGTACACATGCATTAACGAAGGGTACAATTAGTTGTTGAGTTTGTGGCGCTAAGTTAATACTTGACCTACGGTGAAGGATGTTTTTCCAAATTAAATAATTAATAAGTGAATTAAGGATAAGGGGGTGACATAAATGTGAGGTGATGAGCGCTTATACGAGTACCGGGTGACATGTCGGGTTTATGTGACTTATATGCTTTATTGTTTCAGATTGCTTGATTAGCTGACAAATATGAAGAGATTTTATTCTAAGTAAGGATGATAGTACTTTGTTGCCATTAGGCTCCATTTAGAGCTATGTGCATATAGTGCCATGTTTAGCTGAAAATTATATTTTTACTCATATTAAGATGATATACATTGCTATGTGAATGCATATGAGATTTAGTTATGTTATGTGAGGCACGTGGAGTCAGTCCATGCAAGATTATGAGATATGCACGTTGAGTCCATCTAGGCCGATTATGAGGTATGCACATTAAGATTTTCCATGTATTATGTGGAGTCCGTACATACAACATATGAACAACGCAGTTATCCCCATGAATAACTGGTCGAGCAACCCCAGCCAGACTATTGTGTACTTAGGTTATTGAGAGTATTGTATATATTGATTCTTATTTGAGCATTATCTCATTCCATTGAGGTGAATTTGTGCATATCTTCTTTATATGGTTCATGATGTCTTATGGTTCTATTGATTAAATTCATCTATTTTTCCGATTCATTATTTCTGTTAGAAATTATATAACTATTTATGTCACGCCAGTAGCATTATTTCTAGCTATTGTAGCTTCGTAGTTTTCGTAATTTCCTTTCTTTCCCTTGCCACCTGAATCAAATTGCAACTTGTCTTGTAAGGCTCCCTCTATAGATCCCTTTTGCCTCATCATCCTTCTTTGTTCTTGTGCCTGCAGTGCACTCAACAACTCTGTCAAGCTAAGCTTTGACAAATCTTTAGTATTTTCCAATGAAGCAATAGTTGCCTCATATCTCTCAGGTAAAGTTACAAGTATCTTTTGAACTATTCTATTGTCAAAAAGTTTAGTTCCAAGTATCCTTATCTTATTTGCAATCCCAAGCAACCTGTCAGAATAATCCTTAATGCTTTCGGATTCCTTCATACGCTGCATCTCGAACTCTCTAACCAAGTTTAATACTTGCATTCCTCTGATTGTTTCATCTCTCTGCTACTCTTTCTTGAGGAAATCCCAAATTGCTTTGGCTGAGTTACATATCATTATTCTACTGAAAATGGTAGCAGAAACTGCAACAAAGAGACATGTTTTAGCTTTGGATTTTCTTGTCTTATTTTCCTTATGGGTTTTGATCTAAGCCATAGTTGGATTCCCTGGCAGAGGAAGCACTTCGTAGTCTTCCTCGATAGCCTCCCACAAATCATAGGCCTCCAAATAAGCTTCCATTCTCACTGCCCATGCTTGGTAGTTTTCCCCATCGAAAATTGGTGGAGCCATATCAGAAGAAGAGCTCTCATTCTCAATTATTTTAATGGTGTTTTTGCAGAAGCAGATTTAGTGGATTTTTAGGTAAACACTCTGTCAAAAAATTCACAAGTATCTCACAAGTCCCTTAAGAAAAAGGGGCTTTGATACCAATGTTGTTTTAGAATTGCAGAAGAAAGAAAATTTACTAGGAACGATTAATTTTATTAACCTTCAACTTCAGATATAAATACAGATAAAGCAAAATAGAATTTAGCTAAAAACTTGCTAACAATAGTTGTAAAATTACAGCAGAAAAATAGACTCCTAATAAACATAAAATGTAACACCCGTACTTTTGGGTAACGGTTGAATGCACAAATGTAGGCAAGTAGACCAGACCCCGGGGGGGGGGGGTATGTTGTACTTACGTATACTAATAAGGAAATTAATATATGAAAGGATGTGATCACTAAATAATTTTGGATTTAATAAGTGTGACGATGAGGATTAATAATAATAATTGTGTATCCCCGAAGAGATTATAGACTAGTGTCATATTAAAAGAATTATGACATTAGGTATAAAATAATTTTATAAGTCGCCGGGATTTAAGTGAATTGACATCGGGAATTTAATTGTGGGTATAATTAATTAATTATGGAGTTGATTAATTATAAGCGGAGACCCATTTTTAGTGGAATAATGCGTGTAGTCTTATAAGGCGGTAGTGCATCGACTCTCATGAGCTTCATAAATCCCCAAGCGCTCATCTCTTCTTCAATAGAAGCCTTCATATCATCAAGCCTCTTTAGAAATCGTTCTCTGAGTAGAAGTTGTTACTCTATAACCTGAAAGAGTAAATTCTCTATTGATAATCGTTGAAATTCCTAACCAAATTGGGGAAATTCCGTAAGCTTTCACACAACCAAAAAGGGGGAAATTCATGGAGTTTTGAACCGGGATTCCGGCAAAATCGAGTCCTTAGACAAGCCTACACACTCCAAAGTCAAGCGAGAGACCCAGAGTTTCTGAAAGAGTTTTGGGAGTCAATTTTTGGGGGTCCTGGTTCTGCGGTTTCTGCTTGTCGGAAGCTGTTTTGGGCAAAAGGTTTCTCGATGATTCTCGTCGCTATGTTTAACAGAGGTAATCTTTCTTGTTCCTAAAGCTTATACAAGTTCTGAACTTGATTCTTGCCACTAGTTCTAAGACGATTATTGAAAATGCTAGGTTAGTGAGGTGTTATCGGGACTGCTTGTACAAAATTGGTAGTTGCATGTGAAATCGTTGTTCTGTTTTGGAGATTGTAGCAGTAAAAAGAAGGATTAAGAGGGTTGAGTGTTTCGCTACATGTATTGATTTCAATATAGAAGGAATATAGATTCTACGCGTTCAAGGTGTTTGCTAGAATGTCTCAATGAATCTGTTTCTAGTATGTTGATTCGATTATGATTTAAATCATCCGTATGATGTAGATAATCATTCATAGAGCTTACAAGGACCCGGATAACTTAGTTAATTTCGACAACAAGGTATGCAAGGCTTTTTCCTTCTTTTTGGCATAATTCTATGTGCGAAACATGACTATCGTGTTGCTACATAAATTACTCTACTCTTAGTAGTTAAGGATGATCAAGTCATCAACTCCTATGTTGAAAGAATATCCAAGTATGTTTCTAAGACCTTAATAAGGCCCACGGGAAAAGATGTTGATGTTCCCAATGTTAACCAAAGGTGTAAAGGATATTATGTCACTCCGGATGTTTTATTATTATTCATGCATTTCATTTGCATTGCATTCATATGTAATCCTGGACCACTTGTGCTATGCACATTACTATATGATAAATATTATATATATACATATGTATGGGAATTGGGGAAAGGAAAAAATGTTATATACGCACACCACCTGCAGCTGGTACAAACTATCACAAAAGAAAGAGCCCGAAGAGGCCAACATAATGTGATGATGTGATGCCCTTGTGTGGCGATATAACCTGATGCCCACAGAGGCGGTTATGAGAGGATTCCTGTGTGGACATCATCATACCACATTTGCATTGTGCATACATTCATTAATTATTATATGGTATGATGCCCACAGAGGCTGTTATGGTACGGAAGATGCCTGAAGAGGCTGATATATATGTATACTGCATTATGCATAACATTTAGACATGTGTATTATGGCCCTCAGAGGCATTTACTGATGTTCAACTATTTCTTTTTCAGACTATGATATATCTCTGCTATGTTATTTCTTATGCCTGACATACTCAGTACATAAGTCGTACTGACGTTCTTTTTGTCGGGGGATGCTGTGTTATATACCAACATGTTGATATTGTGAGAGTGACAGTTCGCCCTAGTGGGTTGCTGGTTCAGCTGGTATTTAAAGCGCTCTATTCATTTCGGAGTCGCGGTCTGGTCGTGGTATGTTTACTCTTTAGAGGCTTGTGAATATGTGTCATGTGGTTAGTTGTCATGTACGGCCTTTGTATATAAATGTGTAAGTTGGGGCTGTTGGGTTGAAACCTCATATTATCTATCACGGCTCAGTCCGTGTTTAGACATGATTAAGTGTAGAATGTATCTGTGGTGCCCGGCGGGTAGGGTCCGGGTGCACATAATGGCCCTCCGGTTTGGGTCGTGACAAACTTGGTATCAAAGCATGTCTGTCCTAGGGAGTCTACAAGCCGTGTCTAGTAGAGTCTTGGTTATGGGTGTGTTGCGTGACACACTTATAAACATGAGGCTACATGGCATTTAGAATTGTTTCCATTCTTTCATAATCTAGATCGTTCGATAGAGATGAGTCGTGAAAGTATTGGTTCCTAATCACATCTTTTCATTTGAACTGCAGTAACATCCACAATGAGAAACACCTCGGATAGTAAGAGTGCGGGTACTGTCGCAAGACAAAATGTTAGACTGATACCACTCGCTGGCACGGGTCGGAGGGTTACAAAAATTGAAAGAAGAGAGGTGAGTTACACCATGGACTCAGATCCATCAAAAATCATGGAGTCTATAGAGGAGGATCCATCTGAAGATCCATATGAGTCACCCGCTCGAACACCCTCGGTTCTTCCAGCTGGAAGTGGGGTAGGTGGAACAACACAGGGACGGGTACAACTGGATTTTCCTCAGACATCACGCCATGACCGGGTATGCATGTCGCTTAATCAGGGTTCGCCGGTCTATGTTATGGGATACACACCGAGGGAAGACAAGAGACAGGCAAGGAGAAGGCAAATGGGTAGTAAGGATAAGAGGGTTCCACTCTGAAGTGTATCGGATCGAGGTACATATATAGGACCAAGGTAGGATAGTGCAGATTCACCAACAAGATCATAAGGCTGTCCTAGTACCTATACCGATAGTCCATAAGATCTTTAAATTAGTTGCTTTTAAATAAATAATGTATGGCGTGTAACCGATATATGGCTATATGTTTGGATTAATCAAAGGAAAGTATGAATTTTGTATGTGGATTGATAAGGTTGTTGTAAAGGTTAGTGTGATTTTAGTTGAGTCATGAAATGGCTTTAAAACTGTTTGTATGCATAAGTTAGGCAATAATAATCTTGATTGAACTAATTTTGGAGTAATTAATGTTTGTTAGAGATAATTTCGACTTGATATGTATCTAACCTAAGGCTAGGAGTAATCTGTAACTTATTGGTTATAGTGAAAAGATTTGTGTAACTCCTATTATCTTTTCACATAATAACATTTGCTTGGTATAAGCCTAGAGTGTATGTTGGCTTGCTATTTTTGGTCTTTCCATGTGGTATTCAATGATTTGAAGTGATGTAGTCTAAGTGTGGTTATAATTTGTCTTTTATTATGTGATCTGGACATGATTAAATGACCTATTTACATTTTAGTCTAAGTTAAGAATATTAATCTTCAAGGGCTCAAGGTAATGGCCATCTGAATCAGGTATGAAATAAAAAAATCTAACACTTTGGAAGTTATATGTCATGTAGTATTGATAACCAGTTTCTGGATAATATATGTTTGGCTTACTTCCCTGCTTAACTGAAAACGATAAGTTGCATATTAAAAGAATGTGCCATATTTGTTTGCCTAAATAAAATAATGTAGTCAAGATCTTGAATCTGAAGAGTCTGTTGGGATCATCTTGGTATCCCATGTTTCCTCTGAGGTTGTAAACAGTCAGATTGAATCCAGGGATGCATATTCTTTATTGGTATGACTGACCAGATTCCTAACATGTTTGTTTTGTGCTTAAAAAAATGACCTGCTTGGTTTGGATATGAGGTGTTACATGTTTTGGTGTCTGTTTGGTCCATATTATAGTGGTGCGGTTCACATTAATTAGCCAGGATCAAATAGGGATGTAGATGACTCTGTTTTGTCCATATTGACCACTTCAAAAGCTATGTTGCTAGTTTTGATCTTAGATACTATATGCAGCCATGTCCATTTGCATCAGTCCAATTTTGAATAACATGTTGAGCCTCTAATAGTTTTTGTGATAGTGTCATAGGACCTTGATTATTTCTATTCTAATCATGCTTGTGTATTCCTGCCATCACCACATGTCTAGAATATTTAAAATCACTAGTTTAAATGTCTGTTTAAGTAATAAAATTGAGATTCTAAATTGCTATGTCAACTGTCATGTGTTGTTGCTTTGTTTAAGAAGGGAAACTAGTTTAAAACTCTACATGTGAAATATATGTTCCAGTCACATTACTTGTCTGATTTTGTAACCATGCTTACCTAAAGAGACTAGATGTGTATCATTTTTTTGGATCATGGGAAATCCACATGTTTGTTAGATTTAAAGTCAGCCAGTTAGGATTAGGCTGAGCTTGCTCCCTCTGCATGGTGTCTGGTAGATAATATCAGATCACAGGCCTACATTATCACTACTTGTATTAACTGAGGACTTACTTGAATGACATGGATATGGTATGTCTCAAGCTCAAAAATGTCTAAAAGCTTGAGAAGCCATGTATGTTTTTTTTCCACATACATTTGGACCTCATTTGCTGTTTTGATAATCTGTTGGCCTAGGACTAGGTACAATAGATGATCTTTGCATGTCACATAAGTTCATGACTACTTTAATATTTTCAGTGGTGGTTGGGTCAACATGAACACCCTGAAGTCTGTTTTGCCTCTGCTGAATATTTGTTCTTTGTTAGAAACTCAGTGGCCATCTAGTTTTTTTTTTCTTTCCAATCAAATTTATTAACATGACTTGAGGTATGTGTTATATTGATGAGATAAGCATACTTAGTTGAGGTAATATGTCATGTAGTGACTGTTTTGAAGTGTCATAGTTGTCGCGCCCCATTTTCGACCCGCTCGGGTCAAAGAGCGGAGCACAGACGTGTTCGGTGATTCCTGGGTAAAAGGGTTGAGGAGTCGCCACCTAATTATTTTTACGGTGAATTAGGACACCTAAATATTTAAACTAAATCTTTGCAATGTCACTTCAATTTTAAGGTCTGCGAAACTAGTGAAATTCTAGGTAAGGGTTCTTTATTATCCTAAAGGGAAGGGGTTAGGCATCCTTTAAGATCCGCTAACTTGCGGTTATCCGGTCAAACTCATGTTAATTATTACTAGAAAAAATACATGTTTGAAGTATGAAGTTAAAGATGTTTACAAATAATTAATGAAAGAGATGCATTTTGTACATGTATGCATTCGAATGACATAAAAAGAAAGATACATGTAAAGTTTTGGAAAATATGCATTTGTGACAATAAATTATTTATAATGCCAAAGAAGTAAAATTTTGGGAATCATTGAATTTGTAAATTGACAAAAGATAAACTTATTCGGAATGATTAATAAAGCAAATAAAAGATGACAAAAGTTATTTTGAAAATCTTGAATACGCGTGACGAGCCTAAAATAAATAACTAGCGGAGGGTTTCTAAGTTTGAATTTAATCGAGCCTACAAATAAATAAGCTAGCGACGGGTTTCAAATCTTAAACTACCCTATGAATTAATCCTAAGTTTTTCCTATTCTAAGCATTTCAATAGTTACATAAGTGCGATAAATAATATTACAATACAAAACGGGATAAAAGCTGAATTAAAGAAAGAAATAAAATAAATAAACACCGAGGAATAATCTGCCTTTATTTACTTTAATCCCTGCAAGCTGTCAAGAACAAACGGTTAGAAACAGTTAAATACAAATAACTTCATATCCGTATTCAAAAAAGTATGTTTTGATCACGGAGGGCTCAGACTTAAATTTTGAAAAGAACATTTCAATCACGTCGTGGCTGCAAACATATGACTAATGTGGTTTATTTTGATTGCCTCGCCTACTAAACGTGTTGGTCTCTCGGGTGAAATAGAAAAGATCACTATAATCACGTCGTGGCTGCGAATATATAACTTGTTGGTTATTTTAGTCACCTCGCCTACTAAACATGTTGATCTCGGATGAAATAAAAAGGTTTAAGCCTCATCCTTGCCCTGAAGTTATATTTTCCGTCTTTACAACTGTGAAGGCCTCAAAATCGACGGATATTTTTCATCGGCCAGTGTAGTATCGTGTTCAAATCAGCAAAATTTTAAAAATAAGGCAAAGAAACAAGAAGTTTAAGCGAATCGTAAAGCAGAAAAACAGAGAGACAAATTCCGAAAAGACGCGGTGTTTGGTTTTAAAACAGTAAAAACAGTAAAACAGTAATATCCGTTGCACGGATGTTTAAAACAGTAACTGAAAAAATAGTGAAATGAAACGAAAGAAAAGCGCGGCCTCGAATTCAATTTCGTCGGCCTTAATGCAATATTAATAAAACAATAAAACAGTAAAAGCAACGAGCAGTGAGCAGTTAAAGTATCCGGCCCGAGTTCTGAAGTTATGGAAATATTCAAATCGGGTCGACCCGACCCGGATCAGTGATCCAAAATCCGAAATCAGATTTCAGCACCAATTTCAGATAACCAAGAACAAGAAATGAAATGCAAGAATTCTAAAAATATCCGAGCAGGTCGATTCGACCCGGTCGATGTTCCGACGAATCAGGTGTCAAAAATCCAAAATCAAATATTCACCAAATTCAGATAACCAACATACGAAACATGAAATGCAAGAATTGCGAAATAATGCCCGAATCGTCGACCGACAGGTCGATGACTTCGACCGAATCGGTGATCCAAAATCCGAAATCAAATATTCACCAAATTCGGATAACCAACATACGAGAATATGAAATGCAAGAATTGCGGAAATAATACACGGCAAGGTCGACCGACCGGGTTAGTGACCGACCGAATCGGTGATCCAAAATCCAAATCAAATATTACGCAAATTCGGATAACCAACATACGTAAATATGAAATGCAAGAATTGCGAAATAATACCCGAATCGTCGACCGACCGTCGTTGATCTGACCGAATCGATGATCCAAAATCAGAAATCAAATATTACGCAAATTCGGATAACCAACATACGTAAATATGAAATGCAAGAATGCGGAAATAATACGAATCGGTCGACTGACCGTCGATGACCGATCCGAATCGGTGATCCAAAATCCGAAATCAAATATTCGCAAATTCAGATAACCAACATACGTAAATATGAAATGCAAGAATTACGGAAATAATACGAATCGGTCGACCGAAGGTCGCTGACCCGACCCGAATCAGTGATGCAACCCGAAATTGAATAATTTCACCAATTTCAGATAACCAACATATAGAAATATGAGATGCAAGAATTCTGAAAATATTGTCCGAACCGGGTCGACCCGACCCGGGTCAGTGACCCGACCCGACTCAGGTGTCAAAATCAGAGAATCAAAAATGGAGAACAAACCTTTTCGAACAAACCTTTTCGAACTCAATTCTTGAACAACAAGGGAGGAAAAAATGCTTGAAATCAAGAACACAACCAAAAATCTTTCATGTGCCAATCGGACCTCCGAAATTTTTCGGTTTTCTTTTCTTTTTTCCCCTCTCCTTTTCGAAGAACACAAGAGGTTTTTATAGCCCCATTTTCCCAAAAACCGAGCTCAAATTCGAAATAAAGGGCCCAAAAAATGATTTTGGAACGGGTTTTTTAGGGGTATGGGTTGGTGGTGTCAGGCGGCGGTGTTGGTGAGTGGTGGTGTCAGGTGTAGGGTGCGGCAGCGGGGTAGGGGTGTAGGGTGCGGCGATGTCGGGGGTAGGGTGTAGAGTCTGGCGTCGGTTTAGGGGGTAGGGTTTAGGTTTTTTTTTTTTTGGTTTTGGGGTTTGTTTTGGGTTAAAGAGGCGGCAAGGTCGGTTTTTGGTTGGGTCGGGCGAGTTGGGTCGGATGGGTGATGGGCCGGGGTTGTTGGGCCGACGGGTTTGGGATGTGGGTTGGCCGATTGGGCCTTTGGTTGGGAGTTAAAAGGTTGTGGGAATAAGGGGAATTTTGGTTTGGGCTTGTGAATTTTGTTTGGGTAAAATTTGTATTGGGTTGGAAAAATGAAATGGGTTTTAGTTTGGGTAGAAATTGTTTTGGGTTGAAAAATGAAATGGGTTAGAAATTGTTTTGGGTTTAAAATATAAAAGGGGGTTTTAATATTAAAAAAAATATTTTTGTTTTGTAAAAGATGTGAATTATTTAAAATAACATAGCGATGTGATAATAATAAAATATAATACTTGCGAAATGTTTAATGCTTAATAAAAAAAGGAAAAAATGCGATGCAATTTTGCGAGAATAAAATAACATAGAATTTTCAGATAAAACTTATGATTATGGTAAAAAATGCAAATGATAGTAAAAAATGCGAATAATAATAATAATAAGAGAATAATAATATATATATATATGCGCATGTATGTATATAGATTAAAATTGTTTTTGAGGTGTTAAAAAAATATTTAAAATTGCAAATAGATTAGAAAAGACGGGACAAAATTGGGTGTCAACAGATGCCCCTCTTTGGCCGGAGACGATGAAAGAGTTTTCGGACAAAGAAGTTGACCCAGTAGCCAATTTTGTCCTGACCCTCGGGCTCTGAAGGAAGATTAGGTATGCATGGTAGAAACAAAATTTCAAGGGAGAGAGAAGTTGTAAAAGATGGTGCAGAATCCAGAAATAATGCCCCAGTGTCGAGTTAATGATGACACTGGTTGCAGATGTGAAAACTTAATGGGGAAGAGAGGAACGATATTCGAAGTAGGTCGTTGACCAATTTGCCTTGGTTCGCCGTAAGAGATAGTTCCATGCTGTGATGAAATTTCTGCAAAAAAACTCCTGCAAACTAAAGCTTAAGATATAATTAGTGTATAACTGCTGAGAAAAATTGTAGAGAAAATAACTTAGAAATACCCGCATTAGGAGGTGGACGCCTGACTGAAATTAAAATACCCTCATTATAAGGTGGGCGCTGTTGAAATTAAAATACCCTCATTATAAGGTGGGCTGAAATGGCGTCGTTGGATCGATGTGTTGTGTTGAAGACGACATTGTAATGTTGTTGACGTCGTTGTTGTATAGACTTTCTTTGATGTCGCGTTGTATAGGCGTTGATGATGTCGTCGTTGTATAGACTTTCTGATGTCGTTGTTGTTGTAAAAATAGTTATCGTCTTTGCCGTAACGTCGTAGGCGTTGTTGTAATCTTGTTGAAGATAGTTGATGTCTTTGAAGACGTCATTGTAATCTTTGTTGACGTCGTTGTAATCTCAGTAAAGATATTTGTTGTCTTTGCGAACGTCGATGACGTTGTTGTAATGATGTTCTTTATTGCGGATATTTGTTATCTTTGAAGGCGTCGTTGTAATGCGGTTGAAGATAGTTGATGTGCTACAGTAACGTCAATGACGTTGTTGTAATGCTGTAAAAAATAGTTGTTGCGTTGAAGACGTCGTTGTAATCTTTATTGGCGTCGTTGAGATGCGGTAAAAGATATTTGTTGTCTTTGCGATGCGCCAATAGCGTTGTTGTAATGCCGTAAAGATAGTTCTTTGCGTTGAAGACGTCATTGTAATGCTGTTGACGTCGTTGAGATGCGGTAAAAGATAGTTGCTACATTGCCGTGAAAGATAGCTGCTGTTTTGAAGACGTCATTGTAATGTTGTTGACGTCGTTGAGATGCTGTAGAAGATAGTTGTTGTGTTGCCGTAAAAGATAGCTGCTGCGTTGAAGACGTCATTGTAATGATGTCGACGTCGTTGAGATGCGGTAAAAGATATTTGTGGTGCTGCAGTAACGTCAATGACGTTGTTGTAATGCCGTAAAAGATAGCTGCTGCGTTGAAGACGTCATTGTAATGCTGTTGACGTCGTTGAGATGCGGTAAAAGATAGTTGCTGCATTGCCGTAAGAGATAGCTGCTGTTTTGAAGACGTCATTGTAATGTTGTTGACGTCGTTGAGATGCTGTAGAAGATAGTTGTTGTGTTGCCGTAAAAGATAGTTCTGCTTGAAGACGCGTCATTGTAATGTTGTAGACGTCGTTAAGATACGATAAAAGATAGTTCCACGTTGTGCTGAATCTTCTGCCGATTCAAACTCCTGTGGCCTGTGAATTGAAATGTCGCCCAGACGAAAATATGATGCGACGTCCTTGTCGTCGTTTGATGTAAGTGACGTTCTTGCCGTCAGTTTGCTGTAATAGATGGTTTCACTTCAGTTTGCTGTGTTTAGGCTCCCTGTGATTTGAAATAACATCATTGTGCAGACACAATGGTTGGGCCCTTGTAGGTCAAGACGATGTCTTTATATAAATGCAGAACAAGAACGTAATCCTTGTAGTGAGTTGTGGTGCCGAAATTCTTTGGGGAATTGATCATAACTGATGTGGCTTCCCTGCTTTTTCAACCTGAAGAACCTGTACTCAAAGAAAATTTGTGAGTTTGGGGAGGGGCGGTTGATTCGCGTTGACTTGGTAGCTTTGGCTCTTGATAGCTGCATGTCCTGCTGATTCGGACCTGTAGCCCATGTCTGCTTCTCAGTCTTGGCCAACCGTTAATGAAAATATTTGTTAAAAATAATTTGTTTATAAGAAAGTATGCTTATCATTAAAAAGTTCTTGTCGAACTGCTAATGAAAATATTTGTTGAAAATGATTTGCTTATAAGAAAGTATGCATATTAGTAAAAAATCTTGTCAAACTCTAATGAAAGTATTTGTTGAAAATAAATTGATTATAAGAAAGTATGCATATTAGTAATAAAAATCTTGTCAAACTCTAATGAAAGTATTTGTTGAAAATAAATTGCTTATAAGAAAGTATGCATATATGTAAATGTCTGTCGAGCAGCGACATGCGGTGAAACAAAGCAAACGTCTTATCCAAAATCCTCTTAGGCTGAAGACTTAGTTTGCCGATGCTTTTCCATGTTTATCGGCGTCCTCGTGATGATCCTTTAAAAATGCCCCAGTTTCCGATATGTGAGAATGACGATCTTTTGAACGGACAACCGAGTCTTGTGTAGATTGCTTGCCTGTCCTATCAGGGTGATCAGATGGGTGCATTTTGTCATATGTGATATAAAGGAGAAAATATTTCCTAATGGTGGGACCGAAGCCGATTTAGGCCGCCTACGTATCCCCATGAGGGAATCAGGTCATGACGTAGTTCATTACAAGCAAAGGAGATTTGTAAGGGTTTTTTTTTTTTTTCTAAAATGGGACCGAAGCCGATGTGGCCGCCTACGTATCCCGCCGAGGGAATCAGGTCATAACGTAGTTCAGGTTGCAAGTAAAAGGAACTTGGGGAAATTTGTGATCTAAAGAAACAGAACCCTTCGTGGGTTCTATGCGTATCCCGCCGAGGGAGCGCAACTTTTACAACATAGAAAAAATATTACATAGAGAATAACTAATCTTAGATATGGTATCTCTTCACTGCATCTGCATTGATGGTTTTTGGCCATTCTATTCTGATAAGGTTGCCCCGGACAACTGCGTCCAGCTGCTTTTCATCAATCAGTCTCTTAGTATATGATTCTGTATCCACTTGGCTTCGAAAGATATATCGTTGCCCCAGAAGAAAATGCTCGTACTAATGCTTTGTAATTATCAACCATCTTGATTTTTCATCCAAACCTGGCTTTGACTTATGCCCCAGTTCTTCCGGTTGTGAGTCTTCCTTATATTCTTCGAAGTCTTGCTTGCTTGTTTCAAACGTGTCACACATTATCGACAGATTAGTTTGCATGATGGAAAAGAAAAGAAAATTATTAAATAAAACAGATTTTAAAATAGCAAAAGCAATGCAGATTTGTCTTTTTAAGCTTTCAAAAAGTAGAGGCAAAACCCATTAAATGCATATATGTGATTCAGGCCTCAATCTGAATCGCATTATTTCATTAAACATTAACGAAATTAACTAGTTTCTGGGAGAAACAAGGTCGGGGCACAGGTCCAATTTCCCGAATCATCTTCTTGCTCTGCATCCCAAATGGTTGAGTCTTTAGCGTAATCCTCGAAAATCACACTGCATCCTGCTTCTTCTTCAGTAATGAAAAGACTTTTGAATCCCTCAACGAGGTTGGCTGCATTGTCCTCCTTTGATTCCTGAGTGGCGCATGCTCTGACGAATGACTGACTCAGAGGTGGAACAGGCTTTGGCAAAAGAGCATCTCTCTTCCTTCGGAGATTGGTTGATAGGACTTTTCCAAGAAAAGATGGTGCCATGACTCGCGACTTTGGAGGAAGTACTTCTACTCCGAACGGTGCCCTCAATTGGACTGTAATCATAGGGGTGACAAAGACTGATGATTTAACATTTTCCTCTCTCTGGACTGGCACAATGGTTCCTTCCAAGTTGTGTTCTTCATCAACAGTAATCATATTTACGTTGGCATCGTCATGATTTGGCAAAGGGTTATTATTTACATTAAAGGAAGGTCCTTTCAGTTGGATAACTCCTTCTTTGATCAATGTCTCAATTTTGTTTATGAGGGCATAACAATTTTCAGTGTCGTGTCCAGGAATTCCCGAGTGGTACGCACAATGCTTAGTCTCATCGTGCCATTTTGGAACAGGATTGGGGACATTTCCTTGGATAGGCTGGAGTATTCCTGCGGTTCTCAGTCGTTCATACAACTGGACTCGAGGTTCGGCTAAAAGTGTATAGGTTTTAGCTGACTTTCTTTCGTGTTTTGCGCGGGGTCTGGGTGCGTTTGGTAGATGGACTCGTGGCTGAGGTAAGTATGCGGGCGGATATTGTGGGGGATTCGGATAGACAGGCGCTCGAGGCAGGCTATATATTGGATGGGTATGGTAGACAGGGTAGGGACCAGGTGGGTATTGATAGTAAGGTTGAGGGCTTTGGGCGTATGGCTAATAATATGAAGGCTGAGGACTTTGGTTGTTTTGATTGTAGTAGGGAGGCTGAGGTGATGGCATTTGGTAGGTTGACATTTGATTTGTCCTATGTTTCTGAACTGTCACCACAGAGGACACTCCATCTCTCTTCCTCTTTACTGCTCCCTCAAATGAGTCCGACTGGATTGTCTCACTCGTTGCTTGCAATGCTATAAAGTTTGTAATTCTTCCTGTTCTGATTCCCTCTTCTATGAAATCTCCCATCCTTATAACTTCAGAGAAACTTCGTCCTATGACGCTTATCATTCTCTCATAGTATGTTGCATCTTTCAAAGATTATACAAAAAGAGTGGTCATCTCACTTTCTTCTATCGGGGGTTGAACTTTCGCTGCTTCTGCCCTCCATTTCATGGCATATTCTCTGAAGGTCTCTGTGGACTTCTTTTCCAACTTCATCAGATAAAATCGGTCCAAGACTGTGTCAGTGTTGAATTTAAATCTGTCCACGAAATCTTGTGCCATCGTGCCCCAATTACGCCATTTTCGCGGGTTTTGGCTCGTGTACCAGTCGAGTGCTTCTCCTGTTAAACTCCTTACGAACAACTTCATTATGATGGCCTGGTCTTTACCTACCCCAATCAGTTTGTCACAGTATGATCTTAAATGAGCGTGAGGATTTCCTTTCCCATCAAACAAGCCAAATTTTGGCACCTTATATCCTACAGACAATTCAATGTCGGGATGCATGCACAAATCTTCGTACTCGAGTCCTTCATGCCCCTTGATGGTTTGGATATTCTTGAATGCTTCTTTTAGGCTATGAATATCTTTCGCCACACTTTCATTGGTTACGATCATTACACCTTTGTCCATTTCTTCACACTCATTGATTTCCTAAAAGCCATGTTTGATGCGTGGTAGTAAAAGGTTGAGCTTAGTTGCATATCTTGGTGGCACATCTGCTCGTTGGGATCGGCGGCGTGTGCCATCAATATGTGTTGGGCTGTCTGGTGATTTTGCGTGGAAGAGGTATTTTGGATGAGTGGGGTAATTTGGGTATGTGGAGTTGTGAAGGATCTTGGGATCATTTTGTGGCGGGCTTTGTTGTGGACTAGCTTGTGATTTAGTGTGTTGTGGATTGGTTTTGTTTAGTGGCGAATTTTCGTGGAGGTTTTGGGGAAATGGCGATTCAGGAGATGAAAAAGTTTGCGGTGCAGTTGCATTCGTCCCTTGTTCAGGGAGTGGGATATTGGCGCTAATGGACAAGTTGGTGAGATTTTGGAGCCGCTCTATCTCAGTCTGCATGGCTGCCATTTGTCGTAACAGTTGGGCGATGTATTTTTCTTGGACGGAAGCATTTCTATTTTCCGAAGCTTCTGGTTCATCAGTCGAAAGAGCAATAAGTTTCAGGCCAGTCTGTTCGGATGCATCTGAATCAGTCATTTTGCTGAATGATCGGGCCTTTGATCTCGTGAAGTAGGGATGTTCCGCCAGTTTTAGTCAACGCGAATCAACCTTTGGGAAAAATAACCTAGGCAAAATGAACCTTCTAAAAATGAAGAAAACCAAGTTAGTATAGGGCGAGTAGTTATTGCTTCGAATAATATGCACAGAGTGAAAAAACAGGAGAAAACAACAAAATGATTGTATGGCAATTAAATGCGCATCCTAATATGTAAGGGGCCTCCCTTATGCCGGAGGTGGGCCTAAACGCCAGATATGAGAGATTATGACAGAATAATCCGAGCTGTCAAACTGCAATGCTGTTGTTGGAAATGAAGACAACGTATGTACACTTTCCAATATCAGCATGTCATGATTAGGCTTGGATTAGTCTATCATTATCACGCTACACACAATATGCTGATGGTCGTTGGGGGAGCGAGACCCGTCGACAATTTTGGTGGGTTTCTTAATTGTGGAGTCGATATCAAGGATCGACCCACCTAAGGTGTATGCATGCATGACTTAAAAATAAAGGGTGGTATAGCTCTATCCTAAATTTTCTAAGATTTGGCTGACTAGACTCAAGGTTCTCGAGCGGACTGCTCGAGTGAGAAGGCTACGCGGCCAACCGGATGGTCCGGACGCTCCGCGCATATACCAATTCTCCTAAAAATTTGGAAATTTGAAAGAAGTTTGCGGGTGCGCAAAACACACCTCGCGTGTAATGTGTGATAGTGTCAATTTTCCAGAGTGAAAGAAATATGAGCGAAATGCCAATTTAAGGAAAGCAGTAAGAGAATATAGTAATTAAAGCAATTATGCATACAAAATTTCAACAGAAAATAATTAAAAATAATAGATCAAATAAGGAGCAATATAAAGCACAATAATGATTAACCTGAACTTGTTATGGTTAAGAACCTGAATTTCCCCAGCGGGGTCGCCATGCTGTCGCGCCCCATTTTCGACCCGCTCGGGTCAAAGAGCGGAGCACAGACATGTTCGGTGATTCCTGGGTAAAAGGGTTGAGGAGTCGCCACCTAATTATTTTTACGGTGAATTAGGACACCTAAATATTTAAACTAAATGCTGCAATGTAACTCCAATTTTAAGGTCTGCGAAACTAGTGAGATTCTAGGTAATGGTTCTTTATTATCCTAAAGGGAAGAGGTTAGGCATCCTTTAAGATCCGCTAACTTGCGGTTATCCGGTCAAACTCAGGTTAATTATTACTAGAAAAAATGCATGTTTGAAGTATGAAGTTAAAGATGTTTGCAAATAATTAATGAAAGAGATGCATTTTGTACATGTATGCATTCGAATGACATAAAAAGAAAGATACATGTAATGTTTTGGAAAATATGCATTTGTGACAATAAATTATTTATAATGCCAAAGAAGTAAAATTTTGGGAATCATTGAATTTGTAAATTGACAAAAGATAAACTTATTCGGAATGATTAATAAAGCAAATAAAAGATGACAAAAGTTATTTTGAAAATCTTGAATACGCGTGACGAGCCTAAAATAAATAACTAGCGGAAGGTTTCTAAGTTTGAATTTAATCGAGCCTACAAATAAATAAGCTAGCGACGGGTTTCAAATCTTAAACTACCCTATGAATTAATCCTAAGTTTTGCCTATTCTAAGCATTTCAATAGTTACATAAGTGCGATAAATAATATTACAATACAAAACGGGATAAAAGCTGAATTAAAGAAAGAAATAAAATAAATAAACACCGAGGAATAATCTGCCTTTATTTACTTTAATCCCTGCAAGCTGTCAAGAACAAACGGTTAGAAACAGTTAAATACAAATAACTTCATATCCGTATTCAAAAAAGTATGTTTTGATCACGGAGGGCTCAGACTTAAATTTTGAAAAGAACATTCCAATCACGTCGTGGCTGCAAACATATGACTAATGTGGTTTATTTTGATTGCCTCGCCTACTAAACGTGTTGGTCTCTCGGGTGAAATAGAAAAGATCACTATAATCACGTCGTGGCTGCGAATATATAACTTGTTGGTTATTTTAGTCACCTCGCCTACTAAACATGTTGATCTCGGATGAAATAAAAAGGTTTAAGCCTCATCCTTGCCCTGAAGTTATATTTTCCGTCTTTACAACTGTGAAGGCCTCAAAATCGACGGATATTTTTCATCGGCCAGTGTAGTATCGTGTTCAAATCAGCAAAATTTTAAAAACAAGGCAAACAAGCGATGGCGGAAGCGATGTCGAAGCAGAAAAACAGAGAGACAAATTCTGAAAAGACGCGGTGTTTGGTTTTAAAACAGTAAAAACAGTAAAACAGTAATATCCGTTGCACGGATGTTTAAAACAGTAACTGAAAAAACAGTGAAATGAAACGAAAGAAAAGCGCGGCCACTAATTCAATTTCGTCGGCCTTAATGCAATATTAATAAAATAATAAAACAGTAAAAGCAACGAGCAGTGAGCAGTTAAAGTATCCGGCCCGAGTTCTGAAATTCTGGAAATATTCAAATCGGGTCGACCCGACCCGGATCAGTGATCCAAAATCCGAAATCAGATTTCAGCACCAATTTCAGATAACCAAGAACAAGAAATGAAATGCAAGAATTCTAAAAAAATATCCGAACCGGGTCGACCCGACCCGGGGTCAGTGACCCGACCCGAATCAGGTGTCAAAAATCCGAAATCAAATATTCACCAAATTCAGATAACCAACATACAGAAACATGAAATGCAAGAATTCTGGAAATAATGCCCGAACCGGGTCGACCCGACCCGAATCAGTGATCCAAAATCCGAAATCATATATTCACCAAATTCAGATAACCAACATACAGAATATGAAATGCAAGAATTCTGAAAATAATACCCGAACCGGGTCGACCCGACCCGGGTCAGTGACCCGACCCGAATCAGTGATCCAAAATCCGAAATCAAATATTACGCAAATTCGGATAACCAACATACGAAATATGAAATGCAAGAATTGCGGAAATAATACTCAACCGGTCGATTCGACCCGTCGATGACCCGACCGAATCGAATGATCCAAAATCCGAAATCAAATATTCGCAAATTCAGATAACCAACATACGAAATATGAAATGCAAGAATTGCGGAAATAATACGAGGTCGATTCGACCGTCAAGAATCTGACCCGAATCAGTGATGCAACCCGAAATCGAATAATTTCACCAATTTCAGATAACCAACATATAGAAATATGAGATGCAAGAATTCTGAAAATATTGTCCGAACCGGGTCGACCCGACCCGACTCAGGTGTCAAAATCCGAGAATCAAAAATGGAGAACAAACCTTTTCGAACTCAATTCTTGAACAACAAGGGAGGAAAAAATGCTTGAAATCAAGAACACAACCAAAAATCTTTCATGTGCCAATCGGACCTCCGAAATTTTTCGGTTTTCTTTTCTTTTTTCCCCTCTCCTTTTCGAAGAACACAAGGGGTTTTTATAGCCCCATTTCCCCAAAAACCGAGCTCAAATTCGAAATAAAGGGCCCAAAACAATGATTTTGGAACGGGGTATTTTAGGGGTATGGGTTGGTGGTGTCAGGCGGCGGTGTTGGCGAGTGGTGGTGTCAGGTGTAGGGTGCGGCGACGTCGGGGGTAGGGGTGTAGGGTGCGGCGATGTCGGGGGTAGGGGTGTAGAAGTCTGGCGTCGGTTTAGGGGGGTAGGGTTTAGGTTTTTTTTTTGGTTTTGGGGTTTGTTTTGGGTTAAAAAGATGGGCGACCGGGTCGGGTTTTTGGTTGGGTCGAAAGGGTGATGGGCCGGGGTTGTTGGGCCGACGGGTTTGGGATGTGGGTTGGCCGAGTGGGCCTTTGGTTGGGAGTTAAAAGGTTGTGGGAATAAGGGGAATTTTAGTTTGGGCTTGTGAATTTTATTTGGGTAAAATTTGTATTGGGTTGGAAAAATGAAATGGGTTTTAGTTTGTGTAGAAATTTTTTTGGGTTGAAAATATAAAAGGGGGTTTTAATATTAAAAAAAAATATTTTTGTTTTGTAAAAGATGTGAATTATTTAAAATAACATAGCGATGTGATAATAATAAAATATAATACTTGCGAAATGTTTAATGCTTAATAAAAAAAGGAAAAAATGCGATGCAATTTTGCGAGAATAAAATAACATAGAATTTTCAGATAAAACTTATGATTATGGTAAAAAATGCAAATGATAGTAAAAAATGTGAATAATAATAATAATAAGAGAATAATAATATATATATATATATATGTATATAGATTAAAATTGTTTTTGAGGTGTTAAAAAAAATATTTAAAATTGCAAATAGATTAGAAAAGACGGGACAAAATTGGGTGTCAACAATAGTTATTATAATCTTATTTGTAACCTTGGTTAACTATGTATATGTCTGGTTTGATATGGAATTTGAATCTAGTCCTTGTGTCTCAAAGACTATTGTGGACCATTTGATATCTGCTTCCTTGTTGGGACTTGGCCCTACTTAGGTATCACATATATTAGCCTTAGTGTTACACCATTTTGCTTTGTCTTTGTTCTAGGTCCTAATTGACACCTTAAACACCATGAACTATTGTATTTCTGTCCAAATGAAAGGTAACCTTGAGACTTACCTTACTGCCATACTTTGAACTTTTGTCTCTCAAAGGAAGTCACTATTTTGAAAGGGAAAATGACAACCTTGACAGATAGTTACTGCCACAGTAATGAGAGCAATTTCTGGACATTCTAATGTTTACTTTGAAATTAGGATCTGAGGCTAAGTGTTGGGGTTTGAAACTGTTTTCAGTAGCTGCTACATTTGGTTATTGGCACTGTTATATTGAGCTGGTTGCTGTGTATTTCTGTTATTTTTCTGATGCATTTAACTACCATGGTGGCTGTTGTTTGAAGTCACTTGCTGCTGCTGTTGGGATGTTGTTTTTCCTGTCACTAGCTATTGTTATCACTGCTGTACTTGATAAGGATTGTTGCCATATTCAAACACATGTTGCTGCCTTCATTTAGAGGCAAATGCTGCTGTAAGTCCTGGATAGGGACAGATGTGAAAACAAGCAGTTATGTTTGATGCATCTTAACTTAAACCAGTGCCATGTTATTACACCATATTTCACTCATTTGAAAAGCATCAGTCTACTGTTTAATAACATGATGCATATAGGACTTTAAACTAAAATATGACTGTTCTTTGAATATAAAGATTCATGAGATATACTACAAACCTAGGCAAGAATCCATCAACCCATTAACTTGAGTCTATGTGTTTGTTTCATATTATATGTGGAGTTATACATGTAATTGGTCTAAACTTGAGTATATTCTTTGGAAATGATCATAGTTTGATATATATATATATATATATATATATATATATATATATATATATATATATATATTTTTCTTTTTTCCCTCACACTGTTTTAAATCCCCGTTCTTGACAAATGCTAGGTACTATAAGTATGTAGCGACTTTAATTGCCTAGAGTTGGTTCAAGTTGGTTAGGATTTCTATTGTCATGACTGGCTAAGCAATGAAGATCATATGTGTGTTCATTTCATTGTGACAAGAACTAGATGTCACACAATTATTCGAGGAGGAATGTTTCTAAGGGGGAGAGGATGTAACATCCCATACTTTCGGGTAACAGTTGAATGCACAAACGTAGGCAAGTAGACCGGACCCCGGGGGGGGGGGTTATGTTGTACTTATGTATACTAATAAGGAAATTAGTAAATGAAAAGATGTGATCCCAAAATAATTTTGGATTTAATAAGTTTGACGACGAGGATTAATAATAATAATTGTATATCCTTGAAGAGATTATAGACTAGAGTCATATTCCAAGAATTATGACATTAGGTATAAGAGGATTTTATAAGTCGCCGGGATTTAAGTGAATTGAGATCGGGAATTTAATTGTGGGTATAATTAATTAATTATGGGGTTGATTAATTATAAACGGAGACCCATTTTTAGTGGAATAATACGTGTAGTCTTATAAGGTAGCAGTGCATCGACTCATTTGGAGAGAAAGGGTCGCTGACAACCTCCTGAGCTTCATAAAGACCCAATCGCTCATCTCTTCTTCAATAGAAGCCTTCATATCATCAAGCCTCTTTAGAAATCGTTCTCTGAGTAGAAGTTGTTACTCTATAATCTGAAAGAATAAATTCTCTATTGTTAATCGTTGAAATTCATTACCAAATTGGGGGAAATTCCGTAAGCTTTCACACAACCAAAAAGGGGGAAATTCATGGCGTTTTGAACCTGGATTCCGGCAAAATCGAGTCTTTAGACAAGCCTACACACTCCGAAGTCAAGCGAGAGACCCAGAGTTTCTGGAAGAGTTTTGGGAGTCGATTTTTGGGGGTCCTGGTTCTGCGGTTTCTGCTTGTCGGAAGTTGTTTTGGGCAAAAGGTTTCCCGACGATTCTCATCGCTATGTTTAACAGAGGTAATCTTTCTTGTTCCTAAAGTTTATACAAGTTATGAACTTGATTCTTGCCACTAGTTCTAAGACGATTATTGAAAATGCTAGGTTAGTGGGGTGTTATCGGGACTGCTTGTACGAAATTGGTAGTTGCATGTGAAATTGTTGTTATGTTTTGGAGATTGTAGCAGTAAAAAGAAGGATTAAGAGGGTTGAGTGTTTCGCTACATGTATTGATTTCGATATAGAAGGAATATAGATTCTACGCGTTCAAGGTGTTTGCTAGAATGTCTCAATGAATCTGTTTCTAGTATGTTGATTCGATTATGATTTAAATCATCCGTATGATGTAGATAATCATTCATAGAGCTTACAAGGACCCGCATAACTTAGTTAATTTCGACAACAAGGTATGCAAGGCTTTTTCCTTCCTTTTGGCATAATTCTATGTGTGAAACATGACTATCGTGTTGCTACATAAATTACTCTACTCTTAGTAGTTAAGGATGATCAAGTCATCAACTCGTATGTTGAAAGAATATCCAAGTATGTTTCTAAGACCTTAATAAGGCCCACGAGAAAAGATGTTGATGTTCCCAATGTTAACCAAAGGTGTAAATGATATTATGTCACTCCAGATGTTTTATTATTATTCATGCATTTCATTTGCATTGCATTCATATGTAATCCTGGACCACTTGTGCTATGCACATTACTATATGATAAATGTTATATATATATATATATATGTATGTATGTGAATTGGGGAAAGGAAAAAATGTTATATACGCACACCACCTGCAGCTGGTACAAACTATCACAAAATAAAGAGCCCGAAGAGGCCAACATGATGTGATGATGTGATGCCCTTGTGTGGCGATACAACCTGATGCCCGCAGAGGCGGTTATGAGAGGATTCATGTGTGGACATTATCATACCGCATTTGCATTGTGTATACATTCATTAATCATTAAATGGTATGATGCCCACAGAGGCTGTTATGGTAAGGAAGATGCCCGAAGAGACTGATATATATGTATACTGCATTGTGCATAACATTTAGGCATGTGTATTAGGGCCCTCAGAGGCATTTACTGATGTTCAAATGTTTCTATTTCAGACTATGATATATCTTTGCTATGTTATTTTTTATGCCTGACATACTCAGTACATCAGTCGTACTGACATCTCTTTTGTCGGGGGACGCTGCGTTTTATGCATGCAGGTTTATATTGCGAGGTTGATAGTTCGCCCTAGTGGGTTGCTGGTTTAGCTAGTATTTGGAGTGCTCTATTCATTTCGGAGTCGCGGTCTATTCGTGGTATGTTTACTCTTTAGAGGCTTGTGGATATGTGCCATGTGGTTAGTTGTCATGTACGGCCTTGTCGGCCTTGGTATATAAATGTGGAAGTTGAGGCTGTTGGGTTGAAACCTCATATTATCTATCACGACTCAGTCCGTGTTTAGACATGATTAAGGGTAGAATGTATATGTGGTGCCCGGCGGCTAGGGTCAGGGTGCCCGTCGCGTCCCTCCAGTTTGGGTCGTGACATAAAACAAATCCCTAAAAATCAAATATTCAGTTATCTGATCTTGTTATCAACTAGCCTTAATCCTTGAGTACGTTTCAACACTTCTAGAAATTGTTAGCACACAATCAGGTCCTGAGACATCATCAACAAAGATAAAGGATTCAAGCTACTTCCTACTAAATCAGCCTACGGCTCCTCTGCAACCAACTTGATTCCCAAACACCGACCTGTTTGCACCACAAAAGATATTGACATGAGAGACTGTAGTTTTTCCAAAATGTCAACAGTCTTCCATGAACCTGAAAGCCCTTTGACATTTACACCCCTATCGGCCTTGAGTTTTAGCTTATTGTTCTACTACTCCAGGCATTGACGGTTCGTATCAAGATCTTCAATGAACTGTATACACCAAAGTTAGCACAACAATGTATGAATAATTCACTTGGAAGCAAGTTGATAGAAGACGGGAAAATGTTTGCTTATTGAAAGAGTCAGAAATAAGAAATTTGATCCTATTAGGAAGAACTTGTTTATAAGCAATGGCCAAAATTGATATATGGTACCATCATTTTAGACTCTAGGTTTTAGAAGAGATTCCTCTCAACATTGAAGAACGGATCCTAGGTTTTAAACCAGAAGTGCGCGTAAGAATCTAAAACTAAAGTGGATAACAATAAGGTGATTATGCTAATAAATCAATTATAAAATCACAAGATAGAAGCCTCTTGTCCTTTAGTGAGATCCGTTTTATCTGGAAATGTAATGTTAATCCTGTTCATTTCTACTGTGCAAATCCAACTATGAATTCTTTGAAAGTATATTTATGTCCTAGAGATAATCTGTATTAGGACAAATGTACTTTATACACATTCATATTATTATTAATGGAGATAAATATTTTAGCATTTGCAATTATTGAATTATTATTTGATTGTTTGTAATTATTCATTAATGTGCATCCCTTGAGCTTACATTGTCATTAATAGAGTGAGATATTAATGATAAAGTGTAACTCTTAAAATAGCCTCGACTAATGATCATCGAGAATGAGATATCGATGATATGTGATAAGTCGACATGTGGTCTGCATCACATCCTTAGAGGATGTAGTATGTCTCACCTGCTACGAATAACAGTTACTCGTGATGGACACATGTATACTTTGGAAGTATTGGTATACCTTGCTGATATATTATTTGTTATACTTGTCTAAAGTATGATCAGCGCGTGGGAGATATAAGTCCTTAGACTTGAGGTCAATACACGCCTTGTCTACAAAGTAATGTACTTTGATCCCGTCCTAAGCTTAAATGCCTTATAGGTTGAGATACGGCTTGTATTGGGTACATTACGATGTGGATTGAAGGTGGTAGTTGAACCAAGATTAGGATTCATTCCTCGGATGTATATTCGAGAGAACACTCAGATTCTCAGTGATATTAGGTTGACTAAGTCGTTCGACAACGCAATAGACATATTTAAAATATGGTCTAGTTGTCAACTAATATAGATGAGCTACAATGATTAAGCCATTTGGATAGACACTTGACAAATCCTAAGCTTGATCGGGTGTGTCGTGAATGAAAGTATTTTATCTTATCACATAAAGGTTAAGTTTACTGGATTCGGGTAAACGTACTTCACATATTGAGTTCGTCTTATGGCACCGTCTAGGAGTTCCGAGTAGACCTTAATTTGATTAATGTCGATATGAGAAGTCATGTAGGGTCACCCTATGTCGATTGTCTGTTTCGATCTAAGGATGTATTGAGAGAGTAATTAAAGTGTTCGATTTGGAATTTTGACATTTAATTGAATAATGATTATTTTAATTAAATCAAAATTGGATTTTGGATTTAATTAAGAATGCATGAAAAATAAAGTCGAGCGCCGCGGTGCCCATACCTTAGGGCCGCGGCGCAGTGCAGGCGCATGCCGAGCGCCGCGGCGCCCATACCCTAGGGCTGCGATGCTTCTGCCTCGATTTTTGGGCCAGGCCCAAGGTCAAACCCTAATCCGATTTTGACATATTTTTCAACTATAAATTGAGGCATTCACCTCATTATTCAACACACCAATTTTTGAAAACATTCTAAGCCTTAGAGACTTAGAATCAAATATACTCTCGAACCTCTGTCGGATTTCCTAGCTTTCCAAAGGAGAAATACATTGAAGCTTGGAGCTTACAATCGGAAGGACAACCGCGTGTGCACCTTACAGTAGATAAAAACTCCTGATAATCTAGACTTGTAAGTATATGATTTATGTTACAAGTTCCAATTGTTGTATAACCATACCAGAATTATAGTTGGGGTAAGTAAGAAACAAACTTTTAAACTTCCGATGTACCTCACTTATATGCTTTGTACCCAACAAAAACCTACAGTGGTATCAAGAGCTCAGGCTGGTTAAAGGGTTACATAGCAATTGAATAGAATAATAATATGGGTTAAACATCAAATTGGATTAAAACGAGG
Source organism: Anisodus acutangulus (assembly GCA_029783415.1). Lineage (NCBI taxonomy): Eukaryota > Viridiplantae > Streptophyta > Magnoliopsida > Solanales > Solanaceae > Anisodus > Anisodus acutangulus. Next base: position 24,910,563 of record CM056489.1, read on the forward strand.
TTTCTTGAAATCCTACATGTCTTGAATGAATGTTGACCTTTTGGAATAACCCTAAATTATCTCCTACGCTAACTCGAGGAAGACATTCCGCTCTAACTCGAACTAAGCCAAGTGCGTTTTCTGGCTCATAGCACGGTGCACGGCTAAGAACGAGTAAAGAACGGATGATGGTCGATATGGGCGTTATTGATAATGGTGGGTGATGATAAAGGACATGTGAATTGATCCCTAAATTGGATTTAGGGGTTGAACGATTTTTTTGAAAATCAACACAGAAACATTTGTAAGGACGTCGGCGTCGCGGCTCTAACTAGGGTTTCAAGGAGGCGCCACGACTCCATGGTGGAGCGCCTCGGCGCTAGTGCATTTTTCAGAAAATTGGGGTTACTGCCTTAGTGGCGCCGCGACACTAATGATTTGCGCCACGACCTCACCTGTCTAGAAACAATTTTTTTGTTTGTTTTTATTTTGAGTTCAGAATGTTTAACCCAATATTATTATTATACAATATATTATTTGATAAGTATACTGTTTATGTGCTAAATGTCAAATTATTTGGCATTTACATTTCTAGAATAGTGTTCGCTATAACTTTCTGGGCAGGCGGCGCCTAGTGTTTGATTAAACCATCTTATATCATGCATATTAGGTTGACGGTTCCCAAACTATATGTGTCTTTAGTTTGCATGATGTTAAGATGGCATATTAGATATGGCGTAAAAATGTTGATCTTGGTTAGAACCCTAAAATTAAAATGTTCCCCAAAATTTTAATACAAGTCTCATTTGAAATGAACGCGTCGTCCGTTATAATTGATTGTAGTGCAAAATCCTTTTCGGCGAGATGAGTATTTATGCCACAACATTTGCTCTAAGTCTACGAGGACTCAGACTCTTTCATAGATGCATGTTAACTGTAGAAGTGGGTGATAAACCTTCATGAGTATTAACACCACAGTATTTGCTCTATAAGGCAAAACTCACTTAGATACATAATTGCAGTCGCATAACGGGGTTGACTTGCTAGGCTGTCTTGGCGCCACAGTGTCGGACAAGCCGAGGGACGCAGATCGACTGTTTAGAACATTCGATCAAACATGAGTTACAAATTATTTGTGATTGGTTTAGAGACCTACCAGGTTGTGCTGTTGAAGTTATCAGCCACAACAAACGCGGAGATAACATGAACCTGGATCATGACCCATTATGACCATGTTTGACATGAGTCCGTATTCTTCCATGGGGTCGAAGAGTATGTTAAAATAGTGGGAGCTAATTAAACAAAAAGCCTTGTTGATTAGCCTAAATGAATATGTATAATAGGAAATAGATTTTGAATTTGATTTCCGATCTATCTAATTCTTCAGATTACTAAAGATGTCGAGCTTATCATTAAAAATGTTGATTGAGATGAACAAACTTACTGGACCAAATTACCCTGACTGGTTAAGAAATCTGCGATTGGTGTTAAAACCAGAAAGAATTGAGTATGTTTTAGACACAGTATTCCCCACAGTCCCTGCTGACAACTCTGATGAGTATGCCCTGTTTGACAAGGTGACTTATCAGAAACAGTTGAACGATGCTACCTTGGTAAAATGTATAATGTTGTCTTCCATGACTATGGAGTTACAGAGGCAACATGAAAACATAGGCCCCAACGAAATGCTAGAACACTTGAAGAGTCTTTATGAAAAAACAGTCTCAAACAATGGAGTATGAACTGTTGAGAGACCCTTTCAAATGTAAGCTGAACGAAAGGGGACAAATGCCAGTGCATGTTCTAAAGAAGGACTACACATCTCTAAGAGGAGGCAAAGCACTAGGTGCTTCTACCTCTACTGGACAAGGTATGTTTGTAATTGAAATAAATATGTCTACAAGTAACTCCCACTGTTGGGTATTGGATACCGCTTGTGGCTCACACATTTGTAGTAATGTGCAGGGCCTAATTAACAGCAGAAAGGTTGGACCTTGGGAGGTGGACCTGCGTGTTGGAAACGGAGCACGAGTAGATGATGAACGCGTGTGTACTTATAGACTAGATTTACCTTCAGACTTTGGTTTAGAACTAAATAATTGTTATTTTTTCCCCTCATTAACGAGGAATATCATTTCTATCCCAATGTTAGACATTGAGGGGTTTTCCTCATTCATTGCCAATGGCAGTTATGTACTGTCTTTTAATGGTTTTGTTTGGGGAAATGCTCCGCTTGTGGATGGATTGTATATTTTAAACTGTAGTCATGAAATTTTCAATGTGCAAAATAAACTAGCTAAGATAAGTAATTCAAGAAACCCCACCTATTTATGGCACTGCAGACTTGGTCATATCATCGAATCAAGGATAGCAAGATTGAGGAAGTTAGACTACCTCAAACCATTTGAATTGGAGTCTTATGGTAACTGCGAATCTTGCTTGAGAGGAAAGATGACCAACAAACCACTTTCTGGGAAAGGGGTACGAGCCAAATAGGTACTTGAGTTGGTCCATACTGATGTATGTGGGCCATTTTCATCTCAAGCTAAGGGAGGCTTCCCTTACTTCATCACTTTTACAGACGATTTCACAAGGTTTGGGCATGTGTATCTTATGAAACATAAGTCCGAAGCCTTTGAGAAATTCAAGGAGTACAAGTCAGAAGTAGAGAAGCAACTTGAAAAAAGTATCAAGACACTTCGATCAGATCGATGAGGTGAATACTTAAGTAAATAATTTCTAGATTATTTGAAGCTTCATGGAGTCCAATCACAATGGACACCTCCTGGAACGCCACAGTTGAATGGTGTTGCGGAAAGGAGAAATTGAACCCTATTAGATATGGTTAGATCCATGACGAGTTTCTCAGCTCTACCGACATACCTTTGGGGCTATGCATTGGAAAGCTCAATTTATATTCTGAACAGAGTTCCTTCAAAGTCAGTAAAGAAAACTCCATATGAGATATGGAACGACAAGAAGCCAACACTTAAACATATGCGACCCTGGGGGTGCCCTGCATATGTAAAGAAGATGCTTACTGACAAGTTGGAATCTAAAAGTGAGAAATATTATTTTGTGGGGTATCCAAAGGAAACTAAGGGATACTACTTCAATCTTCCTGGAGAACACAAGGTCATTGTTTCCAGGAATGCAACTTTCCTTGAAGAAGAATATGTCTACAAGGAACAAAGCTGCACATAGATAGAACTTGAAGAAATTCAAGAACCACAAGATAACACATAAGTTGAACCCTTGTCGAATGACCTAAACAAGGATTCAATGGGAGTATCTGGTGAAGATTGGGTACTTAGAGTACGCCCTTCAGCCAGTGGGAGTGCTGTGAGAGATAGTGCAGAAATGCAAGGCTCTCATACACAACCAATGAAAGATGATACAATGGTTGTACCTCATTCCATTTAGGAAATACATGAAAATGACATTCCTGAAAGCTCTCAATGTGATGGATTGTCCAACATACAAAGACCTTCTCACAATCAGAATGCAACAAACACTGAAACGCAGAGTACTCAACTCTGTAGGACCACTAGGACTTATCGTCCACCTGAAAGACTTAATATCCTTGTTGAAACACACAATGAGATAGATATTCCTGATGACGATGAACCTATAACCTTCAATGAAGCTATGTTAGACATTAATTCACAGAGATGGCAAGAAGCCATGAAATCTGAGATGGACTCGATGTACGTAAATCAAGTTTGGAACTTGGTTGATTTGCTAACATGGGTTAGACCCATATGATGCAAATGGGTCTTCAAGAAGAAGATTGATGCATATGGCAAGGTACAAACTTATAAAGCTAGACTAGTGGCTAAAGGTTATAATCAATGGCCTGGGGTCGATTTGATGAAACCTTTTCACCTGTTGCTAATATTAAGTTCATTCGGATTTTGCTTGCAGTAGCTGCATATTATGACTATGACATTTGGAAGATGGACGTTAAGACTGCTTTCCTCAATGGTAATCTAGTTGAGGAAGTGTATATGAAACAACCTGAGGGTTTTTCAATCGAGTCCAAACCAAATGTTGTGTGCAAGCTACAAAAGTCCATTTATGGGCGTAAGCAAGCCTCAAAGAGTTGAAACATTTGCTTTGACAAAGCTATCAAGTCATTTGATTTCGTCAGAATCAAAGAGGATCCATGTGTTTATAGTAAACGCAAGGATGGGAGTATTGCCTTCATTATCATATATGTAGATGCCATATTAATAATGGGAGACAATAAGACTCTCATGCAGTCAGTCAAGGAGTTGTTTTCTAGTACCTTCATGATGAAGGATTTAGGTGAAGCCTACTACATTCTGGGGATTAGGATCTATAGAGATAGACCTAACAGATTATTGGGGCTGTCACAGTAAGTCTACATAGACAAAGTGCTAAGACATTTTTCTATGGAAAATTCCAAGAAAGGCGGTCTACCTATGGGACAAGGCATAAAGTTATCTAAGAAGGATAGTCCTTCTAATTCTATAGAACTTGAACGCATGAAAAAGATCTCATATGCTTCGGCTATATGATCGATCATTTATGCCATGACCTGTACTAGGCCAGATGTGGCCTTTGCACTTAGTATGACTTGCAAGTTCCAGCAGAATCCTGGGGAAGAACACTGGAAGGTAGTCAAGAGTATTCTTAAGTATCTTAGATGAACTAAAGATTACTTCTTAGTCTATGGTGGGGAAGAGAAGCTAATATGTATTGGGTACACTGATGCTAGCTTCCAGACAGATGTTGATGACTGTAAATCTCAATCAGGTTACACATTCATTTTCAATGGTGGAGCAGTAAGCTGGAAAAGTTACAAACAAGCTACAACTACTGATTCGACAACAGAAGATGAGTACATTGCTGGATCGGAAGCTGGTAAAGAAGCTGTCGCGATATCTGAGTTCCTGAAGGAACTAGGGGTTGTCCAAGTGCCACTTGTCTAATAACAGTTTATTGTGACAACACTGGTGCGATTGCGCAAGCTAAGGAACCAAGATCAACCAACAGAAACAAGCATGTACCAAGGAAGTACCACATACTCAGGGAGATGGTGGATACTGAAGAGATTAGATTAGACTATGTTCCCACAGACGATAATCTAGCTGACCCATTCACTAAACCATTCACTAATCTATTCAAGCATAATAGTCATTTTGAGAATATGGGCATTAGATATGTTGGAGATTGGATCTAGGCCAACTGGGAGATTGAAAGTATATTTATGTCCTAGAGACAATCTGTATTAGGACAAATATACTTTATACACATTACGATATTATTGAATTATTATTTGATTATTATTTTGGCATTTGCAATCCTTTCCTAAGCTCAAATGCCTTATAGGTTGAGATACATCTTGTATTGGGTACATTACGATGTGGATTAAAGGTGGTAGTTGAGCCAAGATTAGGATTCATTCCTCGAATGTATATTTGAGAGAACACTCAGATTCTCAGTGATATTAGGTTGACTAAGTCGTTGTCCAACGCAATAGACATATTTAGAATATGGTCTAGTTATCAACTAATATAGATGAGATACAATGATTGAGCCATTTGGATAGACACTTGACAAATCCTAAGCTTGATCGAGTGTGTCGTGAATGAAGGGATTTTATCTTACCACATAGAGGTTAAATTTACTGGATTCGTGTAAACGTACTTCACATATTGAGTTCGTCTTCCGGCACCGTCTAAGAGTTCCGAGTAGACCTTAATTTGATTAATGTCGATATGAGAAGGCTTGTAGAGTCACACTATGTCGATTATCCGTTTCGATCTAAAGATGTATTGAGAAAGTAATTAAAATGTTCGATTTGGAATCGAGACATTTAATTGAATAATGATTATTTTAATTAAGTCAAAATTGGATTTTGGATTTAATTAAGAATGCACGAAAAATAAAGTCGAGCACCGCGGCGCCCATACCCTAGGGTCGCGGTGCAGTGCTGGCGCGTGCCGAGCGCCGCGACGCCCATAACCTAGGGCCGCAGCGTCTCTGCCTCGATTTCTGGGCCAGTCCCAAGGTCAAACCCTAATCCAGTTTTGACCTATTTTTCAACTCTAAATAGAGGCATTCACCTCATTATTCAACACACCAATTTCTGAAAACATTATAAGCCTTAGAGACTTAGAATCAAATACTCTCGAACCTCTGCCAGATTTCCTAGCTTTCCGAAGGAGAAATACATTGAAGCTTGGAGCTTGCAATCGGAAGGGCAACCGCGTGTTCACCTCACAGTAGATAAAGACTCCTGATAATCTAGACTTGTAAGTATATGATTTATGTTACAAGTTTCAATTGTTGTATAACCATACCAGAATTATTGTTGGGGTAAGTAAGAATCAAACTTTTAAACTTTCACTGTGCCTTACTTGTATGCTTTGTACCCAATAAAAACCTACATTCTCTCCTTTCTAATGCAAAACCATATGTTAGTTTATTCATCGATCAAACTAACACTAGTATATTACTGTTAGAATATTATGTAAATCATAATATTATTATGTATTAATGTAGTATCGTAGGTAGTAAAATGTTAATTAGGAATATTATGTTAATTAGGTAGAAGATTATTAGGGATTGATGAGGAAGATTAGGCATGATTGACTCTTCCTAATTACATGTATATTGTATATATCTATTGTTCCCTTTAAGGATGAATACATTGAGGAAAATACTTTCAAAGTCTTACATGGTATCAAGAGCTTAAGGAAAGATCCAAAATTAGTTTATTTTCTTCCAAATTTTCAGTCATCTTCCTCCCTAGAACCCTAGTGGCTGAAAAATTTCTTCATTTTTTTACTCCATTATTGATTATCCTTCATCACAACCAATTATGTCTTAAACCAAATCATATTTTCACCCTGCCCTTGCTGTCTTAAACATCAAAACACATGTTTCCATCAAACTAGAAATGAAAACCGTTCATTATGCGACTTGGGCGGAATTATTCAAATATGTTGTCGTGCTCACAAAGTTCTTCATCATATAATTCCTCCAAAAGATGGTAAAGGGAAAGACATAACAAACGATGTAGACAAGAAATTATGGGATATACTTAATGCCACAGTCCTTGGTTGGATTTATGCAACAATCTCCATTGACTTGTTGCATACGATAATGGAACTGGATTCCACAGCCATGGCGGCGTGGGAACGCTTGCGAGATATTTTTCAAGATAACCAAAACTATCGCGCTGTTACATTGGAACATGCGTTCTCAACCATTGACATGGCGGATTTTCCTAATGTTTCTACATATTGTCAACGACTCAAAGTGTTGACCGATCAATTAAGAAACGTTAGTTCACCGGTTACTAATAATCAGTTAGTCTTACAATTGGTAGACGCGTATAGCGGCGTGGGAACTCTAATCCGTCAAAGTAATCCTCTACCATAATTTTAGCAAGCACGGTCCATGCTTGTACTTAAAGAGGTGGGCTTGGTGAAAAAGGCCTCAACTACTTCAAATTCCGCCATGATTGCCACTCCTTCAAATTATGGTAATTTTTTTTACCCTTCTCAACAAAATAAAGGACAAAAATGACGTCATAACAATAAAAATAAGGGTGGAAATCGCGAAAATCATAAAGGTGGAGGCCACCAAAATTTTGATTGCGGTGGTAATGGCCGCAATACCAACTTCGGTGGTGGACAGTGGCAGCAGCACGGCGGTAGGGGTGGTGGACAGTGGCAGTAGCCCAACGGTTGGCAGTGGCCTTGGGATATACCACCCAGCCCAGCACCAACAGGTAATTGGGCCAGGCAGCCCCAAAGGCTCGCTGGCCAGCCTCAGCAAAACAGTGGGTATTATCTACCGATTTGGCAGCAGCAACAACAGGCCCATCATGCCCATTTCGCTGGGTCTGTTAACACAGGAAGTGGCAGTGGGCCTCAGCCGACCCAGTGGCATGATGCCCATTCAACAGGGGTCCACCCCACAGAAATTGAGTCCGCCATACACACTCTTGGACTTAATCCACAGGATTCAAATTGGTATATGGACTCCGGAGCGACGTCCCATATGACGTCCTCCCAAGGTAATCTCTCATCCTATTTTAATTTGAGCAATGATAATGGAATAATTGTCGGAAATGTCGATTCAGTTTCAATAAAAGATTATGGTTCTAGCAAATTGTCACCACCAAACCCATCCCTAATTTTAAAGAATGTCCTTCATGCTCCCAAATTAATCAAAAACTTGGTTTCTGTTAGAAAGTTTACAACTGATAATTTGGTATCTGTCCGTTTTGACCCCTTTGGCTTTTTCGTGCATGATTTTCAGACGGGGAAGCTTCTCATGAAATGTGATAGCAAGGGGGAGCTCTATCCAATAAATTCGTCAACACAACAATCCAAGTTTCCTTCTATTTTTGCAGCCTTGGCACCATCTTTATGGCGCCAACGTTTGGGACATCCGGGAGAGGCTGTTTTGGCTTCTCTTAAACAAAATAATTTTATTTCTTGTACCCAAACACGAACTCTAAATAAGGGTCATTCTTGCACACTTGGTAAACATGTTAAGTTGCCATTTATTTCCTCTACTTCATGCACCATTTTGCCATTTGATATTTTACATTGTGATATTTGGACATCACCCGTTTTGAGTTCTTCTGGTCATAGATATTATTTGCTTATACTTGATGACTACTCTAATTATTTGTGGACATTCCCTTTGAAGGTCCAAGGAAGTTATAAAATACAAAAGTTGTTTGAAGGTTAAATAAAATAAAGTACTTGTTTATGTAATTGATGGTCCATGAAAATTTACAAACTTACAAAAAGTTGTTTGTAAGACTACCAACATGACAAAGAAATAAAGAAAGTTAAAGCACCACTCTGAGATTGCATTATCTCTAGTTATAACAATCCATAAGGACTTACAGTTCTCATAGAAAGATAATTGCATTAAGTACAAATTCTCTGGTTGGTGCTATGTTTTCCATCAAGGAAATACCTATTTAAAGAGATTTGGAGAATCTTTTCTCACATTTCACTTCTGAGAGAAGCAGTGACATTAGTTTCAGCAGAAATGTCCCAAACACTATCAGAAACCCCAAAGTTGAGGTTATATTTGGGCTCTTGTTAGGAGAAAACAATCCAAAATGTTTCTCCAACTCTGGATTCTTGTTATTCTCATCAAACATGTCAAATAAATGTTGGAAATTTACTAATGTGGGATTGAGTTTATCCCATCTTTAATGACTTAAACACATGGGCCCCGTATGTCAGAAATATTATTTCTTCGCACATGCCTAATCTACTAAGTGAGTAGATGATGTTAGTTCCAAGTATCATCAAATTCCGTTAATAAATGAAAGAGATATTGATACACCAAGTAAGGTGTTTGAGACATAAAAAGATGGAGTGTTTTTGGCCAAAAATGACAAATTTCTCTCATTGATAGAAGATGGAAGGATTGAGCAATATATAGGCTCTAATTTTGAGTAAGGGTTTGGGGCCCCAAGGGGTAACCCATGTGTTTAGAATAGGGAGGACCTAGATGAGCTTCGGTTTGGGGCTAAGCCCCACACGCGCGCCTTCGCCGCCCACCCGCCTGGTCTGGTGTAGGGTCCGGGTTCTCGGGTCACGGGCTGTGGGATGTCTTTCAGGTATTTTGTTTTGGTCCCTATAGTGTTTTCTATTTACACTTTGGTCCCTGAAGATTTCAGAAATATTGCAACTGTTCGGAAAAGTTCTGAAACGCTATAACGGCCCTCTCTTCAAATATAAATTAACATTTTACTATTCAGTTCGAGATACACAAAAACACAAACTCCTTTCTTCTGTTTTGTTAAAAAATATACAGAAACATAACTCTTTTCTTCTGTTTGTTATGTTCGAAAGACAGGAACAGAAAACACAGAAACAAAATCAGCAATTTGTTCTATATTCATTTACTTCGCTAGGATCAACACAGTTTGCTTTGCTTGGTTGATAGTCACTGTTTTATCTTAGGAGACTATTATCCATTACCGTAAAAGCATATATACTGGGCAATTTTGTCTTAAAGACAGAGAGTCATCTCTCGACTCAGCAAATTATTATTTCTATTTCATCTTTCTGCAACACTATTACCTACAATAAATAACCCTCAATAGGTCCAGGCTTTCTTGGACTACCCTGTTTCGCATGTTGAATTAAGTTCCTCAAATAAGTTGTTGCATTGTCTGTTGTTGCTTCAAATCCACCTAAAGATGGACATCCACTCTCTAACACAACAATGTCTACAAATCTCCCTCCTAGTATTTTATCAAGAGCAACATACACAGAATCCAACATTGCATCAAATAAGTTTCTATATTGGCGTGAACCATCTTGTACCACAACATTACGTGCTGTAAAAAGAGCATAGGGAAGAGAAATATGTCCTGGATTACCCGAATAACTAATAAGGGTAAATGTTAACGAGCAAAGGTGAATGCATGAATTTTAAAAAGTCAACAATCGAATCAACAAACTGCCTAACATCACTCCTAAACGAGCCCTGTGATGGTGGATAAGAGTTTCCAATCAAGGTCATATCTACTGATGTTGATACTTTGATGTCGTATCCCAAACCAGCGAAGTTAATTGCATTATAAATGTTATTCATGGCAGAACCAAGATGTGAGGTAAGATAAGATGTGCCTGTGACAGGGCTGATTTCATTCGCAACAACAATATATTTAATTTTAACCGTGAGTACAACAATTGTAGGAAACAGAAAGTAAATAAATATTATAAATGCTAAAAATGATAAACTACTCAAGATTACAACAAACTGGAAATAAGAACGATTACAAACTCCTTGTGATTTGCTGAGTCGAGTGATGGCACTCTGTCTTTAATACAAGATTGCCCCGTATATATCCTTTTACGTTCGTGGGAAATAGTCTCCCAAGATACAACAACAACTAACAAATGAGCAAAAGGAAACTCAAGTGTTACTGCTGAAGAACTTTGAATATAGAAAACTTGCTAGAGAGGACTAATGGACTTCAATAGCCATGTAATAAAACTTATTGAGGGGTTACATTCAGCTAAATAATGGTTGAATTCATGTGCCAAATAATGGAGATTCAATGCTCCAAAACCAGCCCAAAAGTCAGAACTTTCCATCTTCTCGTTGCAGCATTCTGCCTCCGAAGCGCCGCGACTCTGCGAATTAGTGCCTCGGCTCCAGTAGCCCAAGCCACCATTTAGTGTTGCGGCACTGCCATGGGGGAGCTGTGGCGCTCCGCAGCCGCGACTCCGACGGTGTAGCACCGCAGTCGTTCACGGCTCCGCATCGATTTCTGACTCGTTTCATCTTACACTTCTTCCTTCGTTTACCAATGTGGAATACTTGTCATTTAACCAATAACCGTCCATTATTTTATGCCTCAAACGTATTACTTACGTACCAATATCTCTTTCACTAATGAAACTTGCGATACTAGGCACTACATGTGTAGGTGTGTGGAAACGACGTTTTTGACGTGTGGGGCCCAAATTGTTCGAGACATAAATAATGGGATAAACTTAATTCCACATTATTAAATTTCCAACAATCCCCTCTTGAAAGATATTTTGGCGCACTCACATGGTGTCTTTTCCAGCAATCTTTCGGCTGACCGATGCTGCATCAGGAGAGGTAACTTCAGCTCTGAACCTTTCATAGTTGCATACCATCGGACTTACTTATTGCATGGTGAACGTGATTTCTTGAACCGTTAGTGTTTAGTGTAAGCCAAATCAACGGTACCAACACAACAACTTCTCTTACTCTGTTCTTCATAATGTTTTGTCCGTTGTGGCCGTGGAAACTTCTTGGATTCTTAAATGCATTCATTTGAGGAGGCATGTCCTCGCACTTAAATAGGTGGTCTCCTACAAGGCATCCTGCTATACCCCACTTTACAAGTGTTAGGAACCATTAAAAGTTTCCCCAAACCTAACTTCAACCGTTGAGGATCATTAAAGGTTTTGGAAACTTAACCTTTACCCACACTGCAAATAGCACTTAAGGTCTATCGCGGGAACAACTTTGGATTGATGTTTCTTTACAGAAATCACTATCTGAAGTGCTCATGCTTCCACCGAAGTGCTCAACTGAACCTTTACAACTTAGTTTTCTCATTGAACCTAATTCTTGAAATCTCCAGTCAGTAAGGTTGGGTTACCACCGTATTGATTCTTATAGCTTGGGTTTTAAGCCCATTCCCCTAGACAGGCAGAACATCTGATCTTTGGGTAAGCCCTTTATCAGTGGGTCCGCTATGTTATCCTTTAATTTTATGTAATCAATGGATAATATACCCGTGGTGATCAGCTGCCTAACGATCTTATGTCTTCGTCGAATATGATGAGACTTGATGTTGTACATAGAACTTCGTGCCCTCATAGAGCCGACTGGCTATCACAGTGGATCATTACAGAAGGTACGGATTTATCCCAATAAGGGACATCCTCTAAGAAGTCGTGAAGCCACTCAACTTCTCATTCTGCTTTGTCTAAAGCGATAAACTTTGATTCCATCATGGATCGAGCGATGCAAGTTTTCTTAGAGGATTTCTAAGACATATCCCCACCACCAATTGTAAATATATACCCATTGGTGGACTTGGTGTTCTCTATACCAGATATCCAGTTTGCATCTCTGTACCCCTTTAGTACAGATGGATATCTTGAATAATGCAACACGTAAGTTAGCATATATTTTAGGTATCATAGTACTCGATTCAACGCCTTCCAATGATCATTACTCGGATTACGGGTAAACCTAGCCAACTTGATGACTGCATAAGCAATATCAGGTCGGGTGTAGTTTGTTATGTACAACAAACTCCCAATCACCTGTGCATATTGCTCCTGGCATACGGGTGCACCATGATTTTTATCAAGCTTTTAATTTCTATCCATTGGTGACTTCATAGGCGAACTGTCAAATAACTCGAACTTTCTCAACACATCCTTGATGTAGTGAGACTGAGATAAGATCAGTATGTCAGACGTCTTAGAGATCTTTATCCCTAAGATGACATCTGTGATACCCATATCCTTCATGTCGAAGCATTGTTTCAACATGTTCTTAGTCTCTAGGATCAAGCTAGGACTACTCCATATTTATCCTTATTCTTTGGGTTTTAAGCCCATTCCCCTAGACATGCAGACCATCTGATCCTTGGGTAATCCCTTTGTCAACGGGTCTGCAATATTATCCTTTGACTTAATGTAATCAATGGATATTATACCCGTGGTGATCAGCTGCCTAACGGTCTTATGCCTCCGTCGAATATGACGAGACTTGCCATTGTACATAACATTTTGTGCCCTTCCTAGTGCCGACTGGCTGTCGCAGTGGATCATTACTGAAGGTACGATTTTGTTCCAACACGGAACATCCTCTAAGAAGTCATGAAGCCACTCAGCTTCTTCTCTTGCTTTGTCTAAAGCGATAAACTCTGATTCCATTGTGGATCGAGCGATGCAAGTTTTCTTAGAGGATTTCCAAGACACAGCCCACCACCAATTGTAAATACATACCCACTGGTGGACTTGTTGTTCTCTATATCAGATATCCAGTTTGCATCACTGTACCCCTCTAGTACAGCTGGATATCTTGAATAGTGTAACCCAAAAGTTAACGTATATTTCAGGTATTGTAATACCCGATTCAACACCTTCCAGTGATCATCACTCGAATTATGAGTAAACCTAGCCAACTTATTGACTGCATAAGCAATATCAAGTCAGGTGCAGGTTGTTATATACATCAAACTACCGATCACCTGTGCATATCGCTCCTGGTATACGGGTGCACCATGATTTTTATCAAGCTTTTTATTTGTATCCATTGGTGACTTTATCGGTGAACTGTCTAACATCTCAAACTTTCTCAAAACATCCTCGATGTAGTGAGACTGAGATAAGACCAGTCCGTCAGACGTCTTAGAGATTTTTATCCCTAAGATGACATCTGCGATACCCATATCCTTTATGTCGAAGCATTGTTTCAACATGTTCTTAGTCTCTAGGATTACCCTAGGACTACTTCCTGTGATCAACATGTCATCTACGTACATGCATATCATGACAAATGAGTCAGAGTTACCTTTCGTGTAGACACATTTGTCACATTCATTAATGAAGAAACCATTCGATAGTAGAGTACTATCAACTTTTTTCTGCCATTGCATACCCCTCGGGTTGTTCCATATAAATTTCTTTTTCCAAATCACCATTTAGGAAGGCTGTCTTGACATCCATTTGATGTATCTCAAGGTCATCCAATGCTGTGATAGCAATGAATACTCGTATGGACGTCATCCTAGACATCGGGGAGTACGTGTCAAAATAGTCAAGGCCTTCCTTCTGCCGATAGCCCTTGACTACTAACCTCGTCTTGTACTTATCTATAGACCCATCTGCTTTATACTTTCGTTTTTGTATCCATTTACAACCCAACGGTTTGTTTCCCGGAGGAATATCAACCAACTTCCAAGTATGGTTTAGCAGGATGAAGTCTATTTCGCTCTTAATAGCTTCTTTCCAGAATGGTGCCTCTGGAGTTGACAATGCTTTAGCAATTTCCTTGGTTCGTCATTAACCATATAAGATACAAAGTCAAGACCGAAGGATTTATCCTTCCTGGCCATTTTACTTCGTCTCAGTTCCATCTCTAGAGTCTCCAAGTTCTGAGAATCTGGAACACCAGATTCTGGATATTCAGCCACTTCGAAGTCTACTAGATCTAAACCATCTAGATCCGGGCAGTCAACGACTCCAGGTTCTTGAGAGCTTTTTTTATAACTTCGTTTGCGAGAGGTTATGTATTTTTCCTTTCTAGGAAAATTATCCTCAAAGAATTGAGCATTCCTTGATTCCATGATTGTACACCTGTGGATATCTGGAATATCTGACTTATGCACTAAGAAGCGATAATCACTACTGTTATTTGCATATCCGATGAAAATGCAATCTATAGTCTTAGGCCCAATCTTGACCTGCTTTGGCTTGGGCACTTCGGCCTTTGCCAAACAACACCACACCTTGAAATATTTATAGGTGGGTTTCTTTCCCTTCCAAGATTCATATAAAGTTTTATTCTTACCCTTATGTATGACTCTATTAAGAATCGTATTAGTGGTAAGGACAACTTCTCCATACATGTTTTGGGGAAGACCGAAATTAATGAGCAAGGCATTCATCATTTTCTTCAATGTGCGGTTCTTGCGTTCAACAACATCGTTCGACTGAGGTGAGTATGGAGCCGTCGTTTGATGAACAATGACCGATTCGGCATAGTATTCCTCAAATGGCGCTACGTATTCTCCCCCTCTATCGCTACGAATGGATTTAATCCGCATGCTTAGTTGGTTTTCAACTTCTGCTTTGTAGCGTCAGAACGCTTTAAAGGCTTTATCTTTACTTTTCAATAAGTAAATGTCACAATACCTTAATGTCACAAAGTACTTGTTCCCCCCTATAGTTCGTGCAAACTTCAAATCACATATATCTGTGTGAATAAGCTCTAGAGGAGTGGTATTCCTTTCGACGGATCAAAAATGAATCTTTGTGAGTTTTGCCTCTACGCACACCTCACACTTATGTTGAGGGTTTACGTCTATATACGGCAACAACTCCAACTTAACCAACATTTGGATGGACTTATAGTTAACATGTCCTAATCTACGATGCCATAAATTAGAGGACTTAAGCAAGTAAGAAGAAGCTTCAAAATTATTGCTTGTACGCATTACAGACATGACGTTAACTTTGAAGAGACCTTCACAGGCGAAGCCTCTTCCCACAAAAGTTCCATTGTTGGTGATTACAAATTTATTGGACTCAAATACTAGCCTAAAACCAACATTAACCAATAAATGACCTGAAATTAAATTTCTCCTAATCTCAGGGACATGCATCACCTCCTTCAGAGTGAGCTCCTTTCCAGAAGTCATCTTCAGGACTACCTTTCCTAACCCCAACATGTCAGAGGAAACATTGTTACCCATGAACAACTTCTTGTCTGTAACTGGTGTATATGTGGAGAAGACATCTCTATTGGAACAGATGTGTCTGGTAGCACCCGTGTCCATCCACAATTGCATGGGATTCTCAACAAGGTTTGCTTCAAGAACCACCGCCGAGAACTCCTCAATCATGTCGTCAAGAAGCGTGTCTTTGACGACGTTAGCCTGTGTCTTGCCTTTGGCCTTGGCCTTCTCTTGTTGCTCAGTCTTGAGCTTGCGGCAGTCCTTGATCATGTGACCAGGTTTTCCACAGTGGTGACAGTTCCCCTTGAACTTATCCGTCACATGGGTCTTGCCGTCTTTCTGAAACTTGCGCTTCTTGCTTGGGTTCCCTTTGGCCTCAGCCAGATTTGCCTTTGCCTCAGCGGGTTATTTTCCCCTAGGCAAGGCCTTATTATTATCTTCCTGAATCTGGAGTTTGATAATAAGTTCTTCTAAGGTTATTTCCTTTGTCTTGAGTTTTAAGTAACTCATAAACTCATTCCAAGAGAGAGGTAACTTCTCAATTAGTGATGCAACCAAAAACTGCTCATTTGGTTTCATACCTTCCAAATCCAGGTGATTGAGAATCATTTGGAATTCCTGGACTTGGGACATCACAATTTTGCTATCCACCATTTGAAATTTCAGAAATTTCCCAACGATCTTCATACCAGTATCTTGAGCATTATACTTCTTCTGCAGTTTTTCTCATAACTCTTTGGCGGTGCCTACGGTGCAATACACCGTGTAGAGTGGGTCTGACAGACAATTCAAAATATAGTTTTATACATGAAGTCACTATGACTCAGTGCATTAAGAACCATCTTCATGCCATTAATGACATGGATACCTTGGCCCCTTCAACCGTTTCATTAGGCTGAGGGTCCACTTTATCTCCAGCTTGTGGAGGATCTTCTGTTAGGAAACGAGCAATTCCCATAACAGTCAGATAAAACAACATCTTTTGTTGCCATCTCTTGAAGTTGGAGCCCATGAACTTTTCTGGGCGTTCATAGTGGCATCCAAAGGGTGGAGGAACTGTAACATTCCCTTGAGCAGCAGGAAAAACATTGGATGGGCCTTGAGCAACAGTGAAGGCATTGGATGTGCCTTGAGCAGTAGTGGGGAAGGCACATGGGTTGCCTTGAGTAGCAGCAGCAATATCAGAAGCGAGTTGTTCTCTTCCAGTCATCTTTCTAAGCACTTACAACAATCTTGTCTTAAATCTGTGGGTACAACAATTGTGGGAAACGGGAAGTAAATAAATATTACAAATGCTAGAAAGGATAAACTACTCAAGATTACAACAAACTGGAAATAAGAACGATTACAAACTCCTTGTGATTTGTTAAGTCGAGTGATGGCACTCTGTCTTTAAGACAAGATTGCCCTGTATATATCATTTTACATTCGTGGGCAATAGTCTCCCAGGATACAACAACAACTAACAAATGAGCAAAGGAAACTCAAGTGTTACTCTAGAAGAACTTTGAATATAGAAAACTTGCTAGAGAGAAAGAAGAAGGTTTCAGAAAATTTTGAAGTGTTGAATAACTGAGCCAAAGGCCTCAATTTATAGTTTAAGGAAATGACCCCTCAACTATCCAACTAATGGCCTTCAATAGCCATGTAATGACAATTATTGAGGGGTTACATTCAGCCAAATAATGGCTGAATTCATGTGCCAAATAATGGAGATTCAATGCTCTAAAACCAGCCCAAAAGTCAGAACTTTCCATCTTTCCGTCGCAACATTCTACCTCCGAAGCGCTGCGACTCTGTGAATTAGCGCCAGGGTGCCTCGGCTCTAATAGCCCAAGCCATTATTTAGCGCTGACTCATTCCATCTTATACTTCTTCATTCGTTTACCAACGTGGAATACTTGTCATTTGGCCAATAACCATCCATCATTCTATGTCTCAACGTATTACTTATGTACCAATATATCTTTCACTAATGAGATTTATGATACTTGGCACTACGTGTGCACGTGTGTGAAAATGACTTTTCTAACATGCGGGGCTCCAATTGTTCGAGTCATAAATAATAGGATAAACCTAATTCCACATTAGTAAATTTCCAACATTAACATCTGGCCAGAAATCTTTAATGTTCTTTTGTACCAACCATTTTGCATGTTCCATGCCAGAAGCAATGTGTTTGACATCTGAATTGGGAAGTCCTAACATAACTTCAATGTTGGATCCTCGTAAGTCTTGTAAAGCTCCATGATTTGGATCATAAAGCCTCAGTCTTGTTATGTTTCTTGACTTGCAGAGTTGTATAACTTCGTCATGTGAAGGCAAGTTGTTCCCTAACATTCCATAGCAAACACCTATTGATTGAGCCCCTGCTCAATAAGAATTAGAGATGATGTTACAAACTTAATCAATTTGGATTTCTTGCAAAGTTTGAATATTATTACAGTAGACTTGGTAGGTCCAGCCGGACTCTTCTCCCTCCCTCCCTCAATAGCAAATAACTATGACTAAATGAAAATTCTTCAAGTTAATTTTGAAAAGGTACACAAGTTTGATGCGAAAAATAAGCAAATTGAATAACTATCAAGAAAATGCATATTTTGCAAACACAAAATGTTAAGACTAAATTATTACTAATTAGGAACCTCAAAACTTTAGCCTTTTTCTTTTAGCAATTTTGTTGGAAAGGGGGAGAGAAACCTGTAGAGCTTTGTTGGGTTCAAAACACATAAGTAAGGCACAACGGAAGTTAAAAATTTTGTTCTTACTTACCCCCAACAACTTATTATGGTATGGTTATACAACAATCAAAACCTGTAACATAAAACATAAAGACTTACGTGTATATTATCTGGAATCTTTACTAAAGGATTGATACGCGACTGCCCTTTCGATTGCAAGCTCCAAGCTTCAATGTATTTCTCTTTCGGAAAGCTAGGAAATCCGGTAGAGGTTCGAGAGAGTTTTTGATTTTCTAAGTCTCTAAGGCTTAGAATGATAATCTGAAAATTAGTATGTTGAATAATGAAGTGAATGCCTGTATTTATAGGTGAAAATTAGGTCAATCCGGATTAGGGTTTGACCTTGGGCCTAGCCCAAAAATTGAGGCAGATTAGGTCATTAGCGCCGCGGCCCTAGGGTATGGGCGCCGCGGCGCTTGACGTGTTCCTGCATTGTTTCGATTTATTTTCTGCACATTCTTGATTAAATCCAAAATCTAATTTTGACTTAATTAAAATAATCATTATTCATTTAAATATCTCGATTCTAAATCGAATATTTAATACCCTCTCAATACATCCTTAGATCAAAAGGACAATTGACATAGTGTGACCCTACATGCCTTCACATATCGACATTAATCAAATTAAGGTCTACGCGAAACTCCTAGATGGCGCCGCAAGAGGAACTCAATATGTGAAGTACGTTTACACGAATCCAGTAAACTTAACCTGTATGTGGTAAGATAAAATACCTTCATTCACGACACACCCGATCAAGCTTAGGATTTGTCCAGTGTCTATCCAAATGGCTCAATCATTGTATCTCATCTATATTAGTTGACAAGTAGACCATATTCTAAATATGTCTATTGCATTGGCCAACGACTTAGTCAACTTAATATCACTGAGAATCTGAGTGTTCTCTCGAATATACATTCGAGGAATGAATCCTAATCTTGACTCAACTACCACCTTTAATCCACATCGTAATGTACCCAATACAAGCCGTATCTCAACCTATAAGGCATTTGAGCTTAGGACAGGATCAAATTACATTACTTTGTAGACAAGGTGTGTATTGACCTCAAGTCTAAGGACTTCTATCTCCCACATACTGATTATACTTTAGACAAGTATAACAAATAGTATATCAGCAAGGTATACCAATACTTCCAAAGTATCCATGTGTACATCACGAGTAGCCATTACTCATAGCAGGTGAGACATACTACATCCTCTAAGGATGTGATGTAGACCCCATGTCGACTTATCACATATCATCGATATCCCATTCTTGATGATCATTAGTCGAGGCTATTTTAAGAGTTACGTTATACTATTAATATCTCACACTATTAATAACAGCGTAACCTCCAGGGATGTATATTATAGAATATTATAAACAATCAATTAATAATTCAATAAGTGCAAATGCCAAAATATTAATCTCCATTAATAATAATACGAATGTGTATAAAGTACATTTGTCCTAATACAGATTGTCTTTAGGACATAAATATACTTTCAATCTCCCACTTGGCCTAGAGCCAATCTCCAATATATCTAACGCTCATATTCTCAAAATGACCATTATGCTTGACTAAGCTTAATGGTTTAGTGAATGGGTCAGCTAGATTATCGTCTGTGTGAACATATTCTAATCTAATTTCTTTAGTATCCACCATCTCCCTGAGTATGTGGTACTTTCTTGGTACATGCTTGTTTCTATTGGTTGATCTTGTTTCCTTAGCCTGCGCAATCGCACCAGTGTTGTCACAATAAATCGTTATTGGACAAGTGGCACTTGAAACATCCCCTAGTTCCTTCAGGAATATAGAAATCGTGACAGCTTCTTTACGGTTTCGATCCAAAGAATGTACTCGACACATTTGTCGAATCGTGATCGTAGCTTGTTTGGAACTTTTCCAGCTTACTGCTCCACCATTGAAAATGAACGTGTACCCAGACTGAGATTTGTAGTCATCAAGATCCATTTGGAAGCTAGCATCAGTGTACCCAATACATATTAATTTCTCTTCCCCACCATAGACTAAGAAGTAATCTTTAGTTCATCTAAGATACTTAAGAATACTCTTGACTGTCTTCCAGTGTTCTTCCCCAGGATTCTGCTGGAATTTGCAAGTCATACTAAGTGCAGAGGCTACATCTGGCCTAGTACAGGTCATGGCATACATGCTCGATCCTATAGCCGAAGCATATGAGATCATTTTCATGCGTTCAAGTTCTGTAGTATTAGAAGGACTATCTTTCTTAGATAACTTGATGCCTTGTCCCATGGGTAGACCGCCTTTCTTGGAATTTTCCATAGAGAAACGTCTAAGAACTTTGTCTATGTAGAATGACTGTGACAGCCCCAGCAATCTATTAGGTCTATCTCTATAGATCCTAATTCCCAGAATGTAGCAGGCTTCACCTAAATCCTTCATCATGAAGGTACATGACAACCACTCCTTGACTGACTGCAAGAGAGTCTTATTTTCTCCCATTATCAATGTGTCATCTACATATATAATAATGAAGGCAATACTCCCATCTTTGAGTTTACTATAAACACATGGATCCTCTTTGCTTCTGACGAAATCAAATGACGTGATAGCCTTGTCAAAGCAAATGTTCCAACTCCTCGAGGCTTGCTTAAGCCCATAAATGTACTTTTATAACTTGCATACATCATTTGGTTTGGACTCAAGTGAAAAACCCTCAGGTTGTTTCATATACACCTCCTCAACTAGATTACCATTGAGGAAAGTAATTTTGACGTCCATATGTCAAATGTCATAGTCATAATATGCAGCTATTGCAAGCAAAATCTGAATGGACTTAATCTTAGAAACAGGTGAAAAGGTTTCGTCATAATCGACCCTAGGTTGTTGATTATAACCTTTAGTCACCAATCTTGCTTTATAGGTCTGTACTTTTCCATATGCATCAATCTTCTTCTTGAAGACCCATTTACATCATATGGGTCTAACCCCTGTTGGCAAATCAACCAAATTTCAAACTTGATTTATGCACATCGAGTCCATCTTAGATTTCATGGCTTCTTGCCATCTCTGTGAATCAATGTCTAACATAGCTTCACTGTAGGTTATAGGTTCATCGTCATCAGGAATATCTATCTCATTGTGTGTTTCAACAAGGAGATTATATCTTTCAGGTGGACGATGAGTCCTAGTGATCCTACGGAGTTGATTATTCTGCGTTTCAGTATTTTTTGCATTCTGATTGTGAGAAGGTCTTTGTGTGCTGGACAATCCATCACCTTGAGAGCTTTTAGGAATGCCATTTTTATGTATTTTCTGAATGAAATGATGTACAACCATTGTATCATCTTCCATTGGTTATGTATGAGAGTCTTGCATTCCTGCACTATCTCTTACAACACTCCCACTGGCTGAAGGGCATACTCTAAGTACCCAATCTTCACCAGATACTCCCACTGAATCCTTATTTAGGTCATTCAACAAGGGTTCAATTTCTGTGTTATCTTGTGGTTCTTGAATTTCTTCAAGTTCTATCTCTGTGCAGCTATGTTCCTTGTAGACATATTCATCTTCAAGGAAAGTTGCATTCCTGGAAATAATGACCTTACGTTCTCCAAGAAGATAGAAGTAGTATCCCTTAGTTTCCTTTGGATACCCCACGAAGTAACATTTCTAACTTTTGGATTCCAACTTGTCAGTGAGCATCTTCTTAACATATGCAGGGCACCCCCAGGGTCTCATATGTTTAAGAGCTGTCTTCTTGCCACACCATATCTCATAGGGTGTTTTTTCTACAAACTTGAAAGGAACCCTGTTCAGAATATATATCGAGGTTTGTATAGCATGTCCCTAAAGGTATGTCGGTACATCTGAGGAGCTCATCATGGATCGAACCATATCCAATAAGGTTCAGTTTCTCCTTTCGGCAACACCATTCATCTGTGGTGTTCCAGGAGGTGTCCACTCTGATTGGACTCCATGTAGCTTTAAGTAATCCAGAAAACCTTGCTCAAGTATTCACCTCATCGATCCGATCGAAGGGTCTTGATACTTGTTGCAAGTTGCTTCTCTACTTCAGACTTGTACTCTTTGAACTTCTCAAAAGGCTCGAATTTGTGTCTCATAAGATACACATATCCATACCCTGTGAAGTCGTCAGTAAAAGTGATAAAGTATGGGAAGCCTCATTTAGCTTGAGTCGAGAATGGCCCACATACATCAGTAAGGTCCAACTCAATCACCTCCTTGGCTCGCACACCTTTCCCAGAAAGTGGTTTATTGGTCATCTTTCCTCTCAAGCAAGATTCGCAGTTACCATCAGACTCCAAGTCAAATGGTTCAAGGTAGTCTAACTTCCTCAACCTTGCTATCCTTGATTCGTTGAAATGACCAAGTCTGCAGTGCTATAGGTAGGTAGAGTTTCTATTACTTATCTTGGCTCATTTATTTTGTACATTGAATATCTCTCGACTACAGTTTAGTGTATATAATCCATCCACAAGAGGAGCAGTTTCATATATAATATTATCAAAAGATAGTACTTGACTGCCATTATAAATATATGAGGAAACACCCTCCATGTCCAAAACTGGGATATAAATGATATTCCTCGTTAACGAGGGTACATAGTAGCAATCATTCAACACTAAACAATAGCCAGAAGGCAAATTTAATCTAGAAGTCCCTACACGCTCAGCATCCACTCGTGCTCCATTTCCAACGCGTAGGTCTACCTCCCTTGGTCCAACCTTCCTGCTATTAGTTAGCCCCTGCACATTTGTACAAATGTGTGAGCCACAAGCGGTATCTAATACCCAGGAATGAGAGTTATTTATAGACATATTTATTTCAATGACGTACATACCTTGTCCACCAGAGGCAGAAGCACCTGGTGCTTTTCCTCCTCCTGGTGTCGTGCAGTCCTTCTTCCAATGCCCCTTCTTGTGGCAGTTGAGACATTCATCCTTAGCCGAATTTACCTTCTTCTTCTTCACACCTCCCTTAGGCTTCATAGCTGAGGGCGCAACGACTGCTTTGCCCTTCTTCTTCTGCCATTCCTTGCCTTTCTTCTTGGGTCGGCTAGAAGAGCTCACCATGAGCACAACTTTGCCTATGAAGGTGAAAGACTCAAAGGTCTTAAGCATGTTGTGCAGCTCTGGCAAACTCGCCTTCGTTCCATTCATATTGAAATTCACTATGAAGTTTTCAAAGCAATGAGGAAGAGAGTTTAGGATGAGGGTGGTTGCGACATTCTTCTGCAGCTTCGTTCCAATTGAAGCAAGCCTCTCTATCAGCCATATCATCTTCAATACATGTTGCGAGACATGGCCCCCTTCATTGAGCTTACACTTAAAGAGTTCTATTAGTAACTCATATTCCATAGTCTAGTTCCATTGACATAGAAGACAACATCATGCACTGTGCTGAAGTGACATTATCTAGGTGTTTTTGGTAAGCATCCTTATCAAAAGAGGCATATTCAGCAGAGTCTGTCACAAGGACTGTTGGAAACACCGCGTCCAACACGTATTCTATTTTCTCTTGTCTCAGCACTATTCGCAAATTTCTTAGCCAGTCAAGGTAGTTAGGTCCAATAAGTTTGTTCATCTCAATCAACATTTTCAATGATAAGCTCGACATCTTTGATAATCTGAAGAATTAGATAGACTGGAAATCAAACTCAAAATCTATTTTCTATTATACACATTCGTTTAGGCTAATCAATATGGCCTTTTGTTTAATTAGCTCCCACTATTTTAACATACTTCTACGACCCCATGGTAGAATACTAACCTATATTAATTGAGGTCATAATGGGCCAAGATCCAAGCCGATGCTATCTCCGCGTTTGCTTTGGTTGATAACTTCAATAACACATCTTGGTAGGTTCTAAACCAATCGCAAAACTTATTTGCAACTCTTGGTTGATCAAATATTACATTTAATCTTGCGTCCTTAGATTAGTCCGACACTTTGGTGTCAAGATTTGTCTAAGAAAGTCAACCCCATTACGCGACTGCATTTATGTATCTAAGCAAATTTGGCCTTTGTGAGCAAACACTTTGGTGTAAATACCCACAAAAGTTTATCGTTTACCTTTACATTAAAACACATCTATGAAAGAGTTTGAGTCCTCGTAGACTTAGAGCAAATGCTTTGACATAAATACTTGTATCGCCGAAAAGGATTTTACACTCTAACAATTATAATGGACGACGCTTTTTAATTTAGACTTGTATTTAAAATTTTGGGGAACATTTTAATTCAGGGTTTTAACCAAGATCAACTCTTTTACGCCATATCCAATATGACATCTTAACATCATGCAAACTAATGACATATATAGTTGGTAACCGTCAACCCAATATGCATGATATAAGATGGTTTAATCAAATACTGGGAGCTGCCTGCCCAGACAGTTATAGCGAACGTTATTCTAGTAATTTAAATGACAAACGATTTGACATTTAGCACATAAATAGTAATGTATTATAATAATCTTGGGTTAAACATTCTGAACTCTGAAACTTTTTTTTGTTTCTGGACAGGTGGGGCCGCGACGCTAATCATTAGGGCTGCAGCGCCACTGAGGCAGAAGCCTTTCGACTTCTGCAAATGCATTAGCACTGCGGCGCTGCAAAGGCAGAAACCTTTCGGCCTCTGCAAATGCATTAGTGACGCGGCGCTACACCATGGAGCCGCAACACCTACTGTCCAGTGAGTCCAAATTTTGAAATGAAGCATTAGCGCTGCGGTGCCACCTTGAAACCCTAGCAAGCGCCGCGGTGCCCTACCATAGGGTCGCGGCGCCGATGTCCTGACAAACGTTTCTGTGTTGATTTTTTAAAATCGTTCGAGCCCTAACACATAACGCCCATATCGACCATCATTTGTTCTTACCCGTTCGACCATCATCCGTTCTTAGCCGTGCACCGTGCAATGAGCCGGACAACGCACTTTTGGCTTAGTTCGAATTAGAGCTGAATGACTTCCTCGAGTTAGCGTAGGAGATAATTTAGGGTGATATCAAAAGGTTAACATTCGGGTAAGACATGTAGGATTTCAAGAAGCCTCATTTTTAATCCAATTTTATGTTTAACCCATATTATTATTTTATTCAATTATTATATAACCATTGAACCAGCCTGGGCTCTGATACCACTGTAAGGTTTTTTTGGGTTCAAAATAGGGGTGGCCAGTGGGCCGGGCTCGGGTCTGGCGGGGTCGGGGTCGGGGCGGGACGAGCCGGGGGGTCGGGATCGGGACTAGCGGGCCTAGCGGGGTCGGTGCAGGCTGGACTGCTCGATCCGTCCGATCCCGATCCGTCGGTATCGGGCGAAGCGGGCTCGGGTCGGGCTCGGGTCGGGCGGGCGGGTCGGGTTTTCCTTTTTTTTTAAATAACATATGTATAAAAAAAACTCAATAAACAAAACAAGATAGTGTAATAAAAACATCCCAAAATTGTTTTTGTGCCTCTTATATTATTTAATAGACATGATTTTTTTGTAATACAAATACAATTGTCTAAAATCTAAATTGCAACTTTATGGTGTTGTCCAAAAGTTGCAAATTACATAATAAAATTGCAATTAAAAAAATTACATTTTCAAAAAATGCATTTCTAATTGCTTGATGATTTCATGTGGTTCTTGGGTTGGAATAGGTATTTGTTGGTCAAATTGATCCACGTCGCTTCCACTACCTTCGGTTAAGATTTCGTTGTAGTTTTCATCATCTTCTTCGTTGATCTCCGGTTGACCGCACCTTCTCCGCTCCGCTCGTATCCAATCTATGAATAATACTCCAATTTCCAAGCTGTCTCCGCCTAATGAGTGTCTGTGGTCTCCTATTTGATATCACTGCCAGAAAGCGCTTTCGACGCAGTTGATGACGCTTGAATGTTCAAAACATCTCGAGCCATCAATGAAAGTGTCGGAAAGGTCTTCTCATTCCTCCAAAGATTTCAGCAAGTCTTCTTGTCCATCTTCATTGATAACTTCTTGATACTGATGTAACCACGCAAAACAAAAATATCCAACTCGCTAATTTGGTTAGTAGAGTGCGGCGCACATTCTATTTACGAGGCTTTCAATACTAGCCGCAGAAACAACATGTCTTTGTGAGGTTGTGTTGAAGATGAAGAAGATGGTATGGTAGCTTGATGCGTTACTAGCATTTTCTTGTTGATAAAATCTATATATATTTTTGCATTGGTGTTCTACGCTATTCAACACTTCTTCTTTAGTTTGTTCAATAGGTGGTGGGTGATTTAGATTTTTGGGACTTGGAGGTGGTAGTACTTCTATACAATCGTAAATAGTTTCAATTAGTGATTTAGTACCGTCTATTTTAATAATAGGATTTAATCTGAGAACCAATAATATAAATAGAAGGAATAGGAATAAAATATTTTTATTTTGACAAACATTTTTAATAGCTGCCTTATAAACTGGTTTTCCATATATTCACTAAGTAATAAAAATATTAGAGTTATATAAAATAACATAGTTGAAATAGTAGGATAATATATCTTAGGAAAATTCTTTTGTTGCTTGAAAAAATTTCTCTAAAAATACAATAAGTTCGGAAATTTTTACCCAATCACTATCTAAAATCATATCAATTTGGGTTTTTATTATGAGAGTTAAAAAATAAAGTTATAGGTAATTTATAGTCATAAGCAACAAGTAGTTGCTCGTATAAAAAATTCCACCTAGTCGATACTTCTTGGGGAAGTCTTCTATAAGATAGTCCACAATCGTGACAAGATTGTTCATATTCTTTTCTACGTTGTACTTTATTACTTTTAAAAATAAAGTTTATAGCAAATTGTATTTTACTAAGAATGTGTTCAAAAAGTGATAGACCATCCTTTACAATTAAGTTATATATATGGCACGCGCATTTTATATGAAAATGGTCTGGAAAAGATGGAGCTAAGCTAATTTTTAAAATTGTAATTGCGTAATTGTTATTAGAAGCGTTATCTAATGTAATAGTCATAATTTTATCGGTAATTCCGTAATAATCGCACACTTGATAAATATTTTCTGCAATAAAAGTACAGTGTGCCTATCATCTATATATCTATACGCTAAAATACATTTTTGCATAGACCATTTATAATCTATCCAATGACAAGTTACAGTTAAATAATCATGGCCGTTAGTACTACGACCTATATCAGACGTGATGGATACTTTGCCATTAAAATGATATAATGAAAACGTAAATATTGTTGATATTCATGCGCAAATTTAAATACATCTCTCTTAACAGTTGACCTAGGAAAATCGTTAAAAGCAGGATTATATATATCTCTAATGTAATGAATAAACCGGGAGATGAAGGAAATGAAAAAGGCAAACCCTCCCACAGCAACTAATTTTGATATTGCTTCCCTATCTCTATGTTTGTTGTATTTAGAGCCTACAATTCCCCGTCATAGGGTTAATTTGACCACAATACTTGGTGGGACGATGTCGGTATGTGAACCTTGTCCCGATGGAGCGGGCGTTTGCGCACCAGTTTTGAAGCCTGGTATTGGGCATACCTAGCTGGATGAGCACTTACTACGTGTCTAATTAAACCCCGTCCCACCGTGACCTTTTCAGCTTTTAAATTTTAAAACATTTTTACAAATTTTACATATGGCTACTTGATTCTCACGTCCCTATCAAAAATGTCCATGCATCCGATTTTAATGGTCGTTTCTTTGGACCTCGTCTCATACTAGGGGGAATAGGAGGTATTTCAGTTGAAGGTGCACTAGTGGGCGTGTTGTCATCAATATTAGTGGGTGTATCGTCTAGATCATCGTCTAAATTAAAGTCTTCTTGAGTTCCAGAAAATAACTCCTCGTCTAAATCTAATGGTATTGTAGAAAAATGTTGAGTATCAACAAAATCATCCTGTGTAGGAATAAGATGACTAGAAGAAGTACCATTGCCCTGGTTGCCTCTACTAGAAGAAGCACCCTTACCCTTACCTTTAAACATACCTTTTAATCCTTCCATTTTAATTATGATAATAAATAATTAAAGACAATAAAATTAAGTGCGCTAAATAAAATAAACAGACAATAATAATTTAATGAAGGAACGAATGTACCAAACGCCGACGTAACGTCGACGTGTAATCGAGAGGTTGAAAATTGAAACTTTGCTCGATGGAAGATCCTCAAGCTAGTTGCCAACTTCACTCCCAATTCCCAAATGAATTAATAAAATTGAATATTTAGCAAACAATGTAGAGAGATATATTGAGAAATTAGAGAGATTGTAGGAAGATTTGTGAGAAAGATGAAGAGAAAATGAGTTATTTATAGTTGAAAAATTGGGTTAAAGTGTAAATATAATAACTTATGGGTTAAAAATAAATATTAAGGGGTAGGGGTTGGGGAGGGGGCCTAAAATGGCCGATTGGCCAACGGCCATAATCTAAAATGGCCGTTGGTGCAACGGCCATTTTGCAAAGGGGTTTAAGGGTCGAGGCGGGGGTCGGGCTCGGGGACGGGCTCGAGGCGGGCTCGGTCCGGCGAACTGGGGCGGGCTTCAGTGCAGCGGGGCGAGACATCGTCCCGTCCCAAGTTCGGGTCCCGCCCCCGGTAAATTTTTTTTTTTTTTTTTTTAGAGCGGGGTCGGGGGGGGGTCGGGCCGGGGTCGGGCGAGTCGGGTCGGGTCGTCGAAGCCAGCTTAGTTCAAAACACATAAGTAAGGCACAACGGAAGTTTAAAATTTTGTTCTTACTTACCCCAACAACTTATTCTGGTATGGTTATACAACAATCAAAACCTATAACATAAAACATAAAGACTTACATGTTATATTATCTGGAATCTTTACTAAATGGTTGACACTCGACTGCCCTTTCGATTGCAAGCTCCAAGCTTCAATGTATTTCTCTTTCGGAAAGCTAGGAAATTTGGCAGAGGTTCGAGAGAGTTTTTGATTTTACGTCTCTAAGGCTTAGAATGATAATCTGAAAATTAGTATGTTGAATAATGAAGTGAATGCCTGTATTTATAGGTGAAAATTAGGTCAAACTGGATTAGGGTTTGACCTTGGGCCTGACCCAAAAATCGAGGCAGATTAGGTCATTAGCGTCGCGGCCCTAGGGTATGGGCGCTGCGGCGCTTGACGTGTTCCTGCATTGTTTCGATTTATTTTCTGCACATTTTTAATTAAATCCAAAATTCAATTTTGACTTTATTAAAAAAATCATTATTCATTTAAATGTCTCGATTCTAAATCGAATATTTAATACCCTCTCAATACATCCTTAGATCAAAATGACAATTGACATAGTGTGACCCTACATGCCTTCACATATCGACATTAATCAAATTAAGGTCTACGCGAAACTCCTAGATGGCGTCGCAAGACGAACTCAATATGTGAAGTACGTTTACACGAATCCAGTAAACTTAACCTCTATGTGGTAAGATAAAGTCCCTTCATTCACGACACACTCGATCAAGCTTAGGATTTGTCAAGTGTATATCCAAATGGCTCAATCATTGTATCTCACCTATATTAGTTGATAACTAGACCATATTCTAAATATGTCTATTGCGTTGGCCAACGACTTAGTCAACCTAATATCACTGAGAATCTGAGTGTTCTCTCAAATATACATTCGAGGAATGAATCCTAATCTTGGCTCAACTACCACCTTTAACCCACATCGTAATGTACCAAATACAAGATGTATCTCAACCTATAAGGCATTTGAGCTTAGGAAATGATCAAAGTACATTACTTTGTAGACAAGGTGCGTATTGACCTCAAGTCTAAGGACTTCTATCTCCCACACGCTGATCATACTTTAGACAAGTATAACAAACAGTATATCAGCAGGGTATACCAATACTTCCAAAGTATCCATGTGTCCATCACGAGTAGCCATTACTCGTAGCCGGTGAGACATACTACATCCTCTAAGGATGTGATGCAGACCACATGTCGACTTATCACATATCATCGACATCCCATTCTCTATCATCATTAGTCGAGGCTATTTTAAGAGTTACGTTATAATATTAATATTTCACACTATTAATAACATCGTAACCTCCAGGGATGCATATTATAGAATATTATAAACAATCAATTAATAATTCAATAATTGCAAATGCCAAAATATTAATCTCTATTAATAATAATACGAATGTGTATAAAGTACATTTGTCCTAAAACAGATTGTCTCTAGGACATAAATATACTTCCAAAACCTGTTATCTCTATGCAACTGGCAACGTGTAGTAATCCTAGCAGTCCGATAGCAGCCATGATGAGAAGGCTTGCTGGTAGGAACTAATAAGATTAACTTCAGAGCTATTTACTGAGAGATATATAGTAGCCTCGAATATTATATTCGACTGGTATATTATTAATTATTTGTTGTTATATTATTAATTATTTGTTGTTGTTAGGCTAATGAAGTTAAGAGATGCCAGGGGACCCTGTTTATTCACATGTCCATCAGTCCATACATCAACTTGATCATTTTGTATATGTTAAATATACATATGATATACAATATATTGTATATATTGCCGTGCCATCTATGTATATTACCGTGCCATGTACATATGGATTAGGTACCGTGCCATGTACTTATTGATTAGGTAGTATTTGAGTGTAATTAGTATTGTATATTTACCATAATTGTATAGTTAGTGTTCAAGTAGAATAAGGTTTTAGGAGTAGAATTGGAATACGATTTTCATATTATGGAAAGATGTAACATGTATATATACTCTTTCAATTAATGAAAATAATCAAGGGATTATTTCTTTCATGGTATCAGAAGTCTAGGTCAAACAAAAAAACTTTCTCTCCCAAAATTCTTGTTCCTCGGCCAGCGAAATCCGAGAGTTTATCCTCGGTGTTTGCGTCTTCTTCCGCTCTCAAATTCTCTCTTTCAGATCCCTCTATTACATATTGTTCTTTCATTATGTCTACATCAAATAACACGTTTCACCCTGCCCTTAATAGAAAACGTCCAATACGCGACGTGGGCAGAGTTATTCATAATTCACGCTCGCCCGCATCAAGTCATCCATCACATAATCCCCGCGGCTCCTGAGGATACGGAGGTACCTAAACGCGAGGATGATCCTAAGTTATGGACAACACTTGATGCCACAGTCCTTCAGTGGATTTATTCCATTATCTCTACCAACCTGTTGCAGATGATTATTAAGCCCGATGCTACGGCGATGGCTGATTCGGATAGGTTGCGTGACATATTCCAAGATAATCGAAATTCCAGAGCTGTTACCCTTGAGCAGGAATTTTCCCACGTCAACATGGAAAATTTCTCCAATATTTCGGCTTATTGCACAAGGTTGAAAGACTTGGTGGACCAACTCCGCAACGTTGGTGTGCCTGTTAGCGACGATGGTCTAATTCTTCAGATGGTTGCTGGATTATTCGAGGCCTATAGTGGCGTTGGAACACTCCTTCGTCAAAGTAATCCTCTCCCTCGGTTTTATCAAACCCGATCCATGCTTACTTTGAAAGAAGTCGGTTTGGCTAAAAAGGCGGCTACGAGTGCTAGTCCGATTGTCATGATGATGTGCTCCACAAATTCTACGAGGTTTGGTGATAATTCGGGCCAAAACCATGCTCATGGTAATGACAAGAATACTAAGAAAAATAATGGCAAAAGTCGCGGGGGAAAACGTGATGGTTCCGGTGGATAACATACCGGCAATGGGCCCCGTCCAATCAACAGTGGGCCCCATTGAAGTGGGGTTGGGGAAGTGGGTCGTGGCCCAACAACCCCTATTTTCCAGGTTTCTCCTCCAACGGGCAATGGGCTGGACAACCCTAGTTCAGGCCCAACAGTCAGGCCTCTCATTCCAGATTCAGCATTGGGCCAGGGCAACAGGGTGGACTGCTTGGGCCTCGGCCCACATAGGCATTTTCAGCCATGGGCCACACACCCACTCAAACAGACATTGAGGCCGCAATGCACACACGTGGCTTGACGCAATCGGACCCGAATTGGTACATGGACACCAGCTCAACGACGCACATGACATCCGATCAAGGTACTCTCTCGTCTTATTCCAATTTGAGCAACCCTCATGGTATAATTGTTGGTAATGGTAATTCTATTTCAATTCGTGGTTATGGTCATAAAACTGTCTCCCCCCATCTACCCCTTATCTTGAAAAATACCCTACATGCCCCCAAATTGATTAAAAACTTAGTGTATGTCCGTAAATTCACTACTGACAATTCCATGTCTATTGAATTTGATCCGTTTGGTTTCTCTGTGAAGGATTTCAAGGCGGGGAGTCCTCTCATCAGGTGTGATAGTAGGGGAGATCTTTATCATATCACGCCATGTTCTGGTCTATCGAGTCAAGCCTTACCATTAGCAATTGCAGCCCTTGCCCCTTCCTTGTGGCATGCTCATCTTGGTCATCCAGGGTCGTCCATTTTGTCTTCATTAGATAAAAATAATTTTATTTCATGTAAGGGTGCGCATAGTACTTCGAATTGTCATTCTTGTTTTTTAGGAAAATTGTTAGGTTGCCATTTGTAGATTCGAAGTCTCATACTTTAATGTCATTTGATATTATTCATAGCAACGTATGGACATCTCATGTTCTTAGTTATTTGGGTCATCGGTATTATGTTCTCTTTTTGGATGATTATTCTAAATTTTTATGGACTTTTCCAATAGCGAAAAAATCTCAAGTTTTTTCCATCTTTCTAAAATTTAGAGCATTCATTAGAACCCAATTCGAACGAGAAATAAAAAATATTCAATGTGATAATGGCAGGTAATATGACAACGGGGTGTTTCAAGAATTTTGTGCAACTAATTGGATCAATTTTCATTTTTCTTGCCCTCATACATCTTCATAAAATGGGAAAGCCGAACGAAAAATTCATACCATTAATAACATTGTCCGTACTTTATTGATTCATGCTTCCGTACCCCCGTCATTTTAGCATCATGCTCTACAAATGACTACATATCTCCTTAACATTCTTCCTTCCAAAGGTTTGACATATTCATCGCCCCTTCAAATTTTATATAATAAGATTCCTTCGTATTCACATCTTAGGATCTTTGGGTGCTTATGTTATCCGTTATTTTCGTCCACCACAATTAACAAACTTCAAGTCCGGTCTACTCCGTGTGTGTTTTTGGGGTTTCTGTCTAATCATCGTGGTTACAAATGTTTTGATTTATCCTCTAATAAAATCATCAGTAGTCGCCATGTAATTTTTGATGAATCCCAGTTCCCGTTTGCTAAAGTTAGTAATCCCGTGCTGAGTTCATATAATTTTTTGGATGATGGTATATCCCCGTATATTATTTACCATTTTTCGGTCATATCCTGCATCCCAAATCCTCCAGCGGCCCCACTGCCCGCTGGTCCCACTGGACCGTCGCAGGCCTCTATGCCCAGTTTCGTCATTTGGGCGATTTAACAATTGGGCCAGTCGGCCAAATCTTGAACCAGTGCGGTTCCTGCATCCTCCATCATTTCGACCATCGTGTTGGGCCAAGAGCCCACCGCCGCCGATCCGTCCCGAGTCTAAAAAATTCCCAAAATCTGCCCAATTCTTCCTCAAGTCATAGACCGGTCACTCGTAATCAACGGGGTGTTTTTAAACCAAAAAGGCATTTTAATTTAAATTTTAATGTTCTTAAATCACCCTTACCTCGTAATCATGTGTCTGCATTAAATGACCCAAATTGGAAAATTGCTATGACCGATGAATATAATGCTCTTATTGATAATAAGACGTGGGAGTTGGTGCCCCATCCATCTGGTATTAATATTATTAGGTCTATGTGGATTTTTACTCATAAGGACAATTCAAACGGTTCATTTGCAAGGCATAAGGCTCGGCTTGTGGGTGATGGTAATACTCAGCAGGTTGGTGTAGATTGTAGGGAGACGTTTAGTCTGGTGGTCAAGCCGGCTACCATTCGCATTCTGCTAAGCTTGGCTCTTTCGAAAGCATGACCCATTCATCAGTTAGATGTGAAGAATGCTTTCTTACATGGTGATCTCAAGGAAACAGTCTATATGCAACAACCCTTGGGGTTTAGGGATCCCAAATATCATCATCATGTCTGTTTGTTGAAAAAATCCTTATATAGGCTTAAGCAGTCTCCATGGGCCTGGTATAAGCGGTTTGCCAACTATGTTTCGACTATTGAGTTCACTCACAGCAGGTCGGATAATTCCTTGTTCATATATCGTCATGGTTCTTCCTTGGCTTATATACTATTATATGTATATAATACTATCTTGACTGCCTCTTCCGATGCATTACGCCAGTCTATCATGACAATGCTCAGTTCTCAGTTTGTTATGAAAGACTTGGGGCTATTGAGTTATTTTTTGGCGATTGCTGTCACTCGTCATGCATGTGGATTGTTCTTATCCCAAAGGAAGTATGCAGCTGAGATCATTGAGAGGGTTGGGATGTCATTATGTAAGTCCACTTCCACTTCAGTTGATACTAAGCCCAAGTTTGGTGTTGCGGCCGGCGCACCATACGAGGATCCGACCCGCTATCACAGTTTTGCACGGGCCCTTCAGTATCTTATATTCACGAGACCAGATATTACGTATGTCGTATAGCAGGTGTGTTTGTTTATGCATGATCCCAGGGTGAGCACATGAATGCGCTCAAACACATCATTCGGTATATTCAGGGTACACTTGACTATGGCTTGCATTTATATCGTTCATCGACGTCAACTCTTGTCTCGTATACAGATGCTGATTGGGGTGGCTGTCTGGACACCAGACGGTCTACGCCTGGCTATTGTATGTTTTTAGGTAATAATTGTCTCATGGTCTGCGAAACGTTAGTCGACTTTGTCCCGCTCCAGTGCCGAGGCCGAGTATCGAGGGGTAGCTAATGTGATCTCAGAATCATGTTGGTTACGTAATTTATTGTTAGAGCTTCATTGTCCTATTCAGAAAGCAACCTTGGTTTATTGTGATAATGTTAGTGCCATCTACCTTTCTGGTAATCCGGTTCAGCACCAGTGCACTAAACATATCGAGATGGACATTCACTTTGTTCGCGAAAAGGGCGCTCGGTCAAGTACGCGTCTGCCATGTCCCTTCCAGGTATCAAATTGCAGACATATTTACAAAGGGTCTTCCCTCGGTCATTTTTGAAGATTTTCGAGACAGTCTCAGCGTCTGAAGACCGCCCTCTATGACTGCGGGTGTGTGTTAAATATATATATGATATACAATATATCACATGTATATTACCGTGCCATCTATGTATATTACCGTGCCATGTACGTATGGATTAGGTACCATGCCATGTATATATTGATTAGGTAGTATTTGAGTGTAATTAGTATTGTATATTTACCATATTTGTATTATCATAATTGTATAGTTAGTGTTAATGTAGAATAAGGTTTTAGGAGTAGAATTGGAATAGGATTCTCCTATTATGGAAAGATGTAACATGTATATATATTTTTTTAATTAATAAAAATAATCAAAGAATTATTTTTTTCGATATACAAAAGAGAAAGATGGGTTTGACGATGCAGAAGTTTCAATATTTTTTTTTTCAAAGGTGCTTTACTAAATGCAGCCGACTTTAGAAAACTTATAGTATCTAGTGTATAAGTTTTATTTCTTTACCACAGAGGAATTTCTACTTAAAACATTACAACTGATAAAAACTTTATCTTCAAGCATTCTAAAGATTAGCTCAGAAGCCAGCTGCAGCCCCAAGTTGCAACAAAAGTATTATTGGAAGTGCTTTGGCACTAACGTAGAGACCCTCATAAAATTCAATATTTTAGTGGCTGTTTTTTCTTTTGATCAGTTTTTTAATGGCGGCTTTTTTGGGGAGGCAGCAATCAAGATTGACTTTAAGTTCAAAATAATGATATCCTTGGAAGAGTTTGTTGATTACAATGGTGCAGGAAACGGAAATAAGTAACTGCTAAGTATTATAACAAAATGAAATTACAACAAACTAAAATTTCAATAAACTGGAATAAGAAACTGAGATTACAAGCACTTTGATTTGCTGGGTCGAGTGATGACACTCTGTCTTTAAGACAAGATTGCCCCGTATATATCCTTTCTACGTTCTGGACAATAGTCTCCCAAGATAAAACAGCAACTCAACAAATGAGCAAAGGAAAATCAAGTGTTACTTTAAAGAACTTAGTATAATGAAATGATGCTGGAAAGTAGTAGGAAGAATTCTGATTTTCGTTTGTGTGGTGTAGTCTCAACAATTGAGTCAAGGCTTCAATATATAGTGCTTGGAGGGGACTTGTCAACTGCCCAACTAATTGTTGTTACTGGCCATGTAATGACAATTAGTGAGGAGTAATTCAGCCAAATAAATGACTGAATTGATGTGCAACGGATTAGAGCTTTTAGTGAGAGTTATTCAGCCAAGTAATGACTGAATTGATGTGTATATTAATGGAGGTTAACGTTCTAAAACCAACAGCAAAAGCACAAGTTCTCTGCCCAATTTAACTTACATGAAACTTCATGGACCAAACTGTAAATATGAAGTAATTTGGGTCCAAAAAGATAATATCAGACCCGTGACCCGAGCCCGGACCGGACGGGCGGCGTGCGTGTGGGCTTAGCCTCGAACCAAAGCACATCTAGGTCTTCCCTCCTTCAAACACATGGGTTACCCCTTGGGGTCCCAAACCCCTAGCCAATTTTGAGACTTATAAACTAAACAAATCTTCCTTCCCCCACCGATGAGGGAGGATTGGTCTATACCACATTTTCATGCTTCAAACACCTCACTTCGTGGACCAATATCTCTTTCATTTCTCAACGAAATTTGACGATCCTTGGCCTTACGGTCATTTACTTACTTAGTAGATTATGCACGTGTGAAGAATCAAAGTCTCCAACATGCGGAACCCTAGTGTTTAAGTCATTAAAGATGGTTGGGCGCAATTTCCACCAAAGGCAAATTTCCAACAGAATTTTATGAATCTACTAAAGAGAGCTACTTGCCGAGTGAAGGCCATATACAATTATAGATAAAGATATTTTAAGTTTTGCAACTCTAATACTAGTATAATTTAGTTCAGTTATGGAGTAAATTTAACCGATAGTCATTAACTTTGAATTTACCACATAAAAGTTATTTTTCTATTTTTTGTCACATTAAAGTCATCAAACTTAAAGTTTATAACATAACAATCACTCTTCTAACGTTAAGTCATCCAATTTTGACTAAGTTAACTAAAAGTAAATCTCACTTATATAATATCAC
This sequence comes from Anisodus acutangulus, assembly GCA_029783415.1. Lineage (NCBI taxonomy): Eukaryota > Viridiplantae > Streptophyta > Magnoliopsida > Solanales > Solanaceae > Anisodus > Anisodus acutangulus. The sequence goes on from CM056489.1 coordinate 24,948,523, forward strand.
TACAAAATATGTTAGTTACATTTGGGTATAATTTCATAAACCTCCTTCAAAGTTTAGCTTCATAACATTAATCACAGTCGTGGTTTGCGATATTAGGTTTAAGATCCTTATTTTGATGCCTTTGCAATAATGTTTAACTCATTATCATTAATATTGTAAAAAAATATGATTTGACTTTGCCCTTACTATGCCGATCGGGCATACTATGTGTAATGATTCCCCCATTCACGATAAATAAAAGGATAAAAAGAAAAGTCATTCTACATATTTTATTCAGTAAATTTTAAAAACACTAGCAGGAGACAACCGCAAATTAATCTACTAGCTTAATGTGTCTCATGCTTCGAATCGACAAAAGAAATCACAATAAAGATTTAAGCATAATTTTATATAAGCGAAACTGGGGAAAGTCTTTGAAATTAATCCATTACATTTAATATGTATTATTACGCTCACTAGCTATTTTGAGTGTCATGTTATTTTTCCGATGTAAAACATAAAAATTCAGGTAAAATTTACTTTTAGTTAATTTGGCCAATGTTTGATAACTTTCATGTGGCAGAAAAGTAAAAATAATTTTTGGGGATAAACTCAAAATGGGATGAATTCCGGTGAAATTAACACTCCATTTATGGTATATCTGAAAAGATTTGGAAAAAAGTAATTAGGTAATTTTGTTACTAAAATTATCTTTTAGTCTATGAGCTGCAGTTATCATGACTAATGCTTCTCAAGGGCTGCTAACCCAAATTTCAAGACAATAGACGCCGTATTTGCTACACCTTCCTTGACATGTGTGGTCTGGTTTCGGGTTTTTTTTTTCCTTCCTTATTTGTTGGAGAAGCTTGATTATTGAGCAGAGCTAATAGCTCAACTGGTTAAATTGAGAGTGAGAAACCCAAAGCAATTCGATGGATAGAGTTGATAGAGAGAAACTTAAAATAAAAGCATAATTATTACAGATATGCAAGATTCAGTTGGGTTAGCAGTAGAGAGAAATTTGTACTAGTAATTCAGAAAGAGCTTACAAACAGGAAAATGATGTAACTGATGGTGTATGAAATTTCCAAACTTACAAAATGTTTCTTGGCAAATTACAAATATCACAACGAAAAGGAATTTAAAACACCACTCAGAGAGTTGCATCGTCTCTGGTTACGAGACTGAGCAATGTTATTTAGTCTCATACAAAGATAATTGCATAAACAATAAACTTTGTTGCTGATACTAAGCTTTCCATCCAAGCAATACTCATGTAAAGAGATTTCAAGTGTATCTTCTCACATCTCACTTATGAGCGAAGCGGTAGCATTAGTTTCAACAGAAATTGTTAAGAGTCTCACATTGGATATGGAATGAGTAATTAGTCTCCTTATATGGCTTGGGCAATCCTCCTCCCTACAAGCTAGCTTTTGGGGTTGAGTTCGGCCCAAGATTCATTCTTTACAGAAATGTCCCAAGCACTATCAGAAACCCCAAAGTTGAGGTTATATTTGGGCTGCTTATTGGGGGAAAACAATCCGAAATGTTTCTTCAACTCTGGATTCTTGTTATTCTCATCAAACATGGTAAATATATAAGTCTCAATGGGTCAAGGCTTTCTTGGACTACACTTTTTTTCATGTTGAATTAAGTTCCTCAAGTATGTTGTTGCATTGTCTGTTGTGGCTCCAAATGCACCAGCAGATGGCCATCCACTCTCTGACACAACAATTCCTACAGACCCCTCTCCTGATCGATCCATGCCAGTATACACGGAATCCAACATAGCATCAAATGAGTTCCTATATTGTCGTGAACCATCTTGTACAACTATATTAGGTGCAGTAAAAAGAGCATAGGGAAGAGAAATTTGCCCTGTATTACCAAAATAACTAAAATAAGGGTAAATGTTAACTAGCAAAGGTGCATACGTGTCCCTTAAGAACCCAACAATTGGATCAGTGAACCACCTAGCGCCGTTCCTAAACGAACCCTGTGATGGTGGATAAGAGTTTCTGTGAAGGGTGAAGTCTCTTATGTGGGAAATATGAAAAATGTGCAAAATATGAGCCAACCCTTCTAGACTTTGAATTCAACAAAGGTGGGTGTGAAGTCAAACAAGGTGTGCTATAAAACTTTATGTGCTACCTAATTTAGGTAGTCTAACTTGTATTCTTTTAAAGCCTATAAATAGGCCTTAAGTTTGCACTTCCAATTCATTTCATTCTAATTCATTCCAAAACCTCCCTAGAATCTCCTAGTATTCTTAAGAGATAAAAACATAGGTTTCTCCTTAAATATTGGTTTAGAGAGATTGAGTGTTCTCCTAGTTACAAGAGAGATAGGTAATTGTTGTTATCTCCTTGTACATTAGAGAGAAGTATTGTAATCTCGTTATCTTAGTGAAATCCTCATACACTTGCCCTGTGGTTTTTCCCCTAATTTGTTTGGGGTTTTCCACGTTAATCTTGTGTCTAAAGTTTATTTCTGCATTTTCTCAACTTTCACTTTAGTAGTGAGGTTGCTTCGACCCCGTAATTTTCCTAACAGTTTCCAATCATGTCAACTGAAGTTGAGACCTTAATGTCGTTTCCCAAACCAGCTTCACCAATTGCTCTATAAATGTTTACCATAGCAGGAATAAGAAAAGAGGTAAGATAAGATGTGCCAGTAACAATTGATTTCATTCCCAGCAGCAATGTACTTAATTTAGACATTTGGCCAAAAATCTCTAACGTTCTTTTGTACCCACCATTTTGCATGTTCCATGCCGGAAGCAATGTGTTCGACATCTGAATTGGGAAGTCCTAACATAACTTCAATGTTGGATCCTCTTAAAGCTTGTAAAGCTCCATGATTTGGATCATAAAGCCTCAGTCTTCCTATGTTTCTTGACTTGTAGAGTTGTATAACTTCCCAATGATTTGGCAAGTTGTTCCCTAGCATTCCATAGCAAACACCTATAGATTGTGGCCCTGCTCAACAAGAATTAGAAGTGATGTTAGAAACTTAATCCATTATCTTGAAAAGTTAAATATTTATACAAGACATGGTAGATCCTATCCCCGGGGGCGGATGTAGTATATATTATAGGTTCATCTGAATTCAGTAGCTTGGACTTAGAGCCTGTGTGTGTCAAGAAATTCACTAAACGTGTACAAATAATCGATTTTGAGACCAATAAATCAAATATGTAGTGCTAGAATCCGAACTTCAACCCACGAAGTTCAAATCATGGATGCCTCCCCCCACCAAGTTGGAAAAGCTTGCACGTTTTCCCAGAAAATAGCTAATAACTATGGCCAAATGAAAGTTGTTCAAGTTAATTTGGGAACAAGCAAAATGACACGAAAAAATAAGCAAATAACTATCAACTAAATTTAGTTTTTGCATACAAAATGGTTAGCAATATTTTTGAGTCAGAAATTAAAGGGTTTAACCAGAAACCTGCTATGTCAATGCTGCTGTCAACAAGTAATCTGAGAATCATGATAGCAGCCATTTGAGTAGTAGCCATGATGTTGATGAGAAGAAGGCTTGTTAGTAGAAACTAAGATGAACTACGAGCTATTTATAGTGAGACATCCGTGAGTATAATATTCAAGTGGAATATTATTATAATTTGTTAAGAGCCGCCAGGATTCATATGTCCATATTTAGGATTCTAACTTTCTTGGTCAACTTGATCTTTTTGTGGAAGAAAAAAAGATGAGCTTGAGGATGTACAAGTTTGATATTTTCTCCAAAGGTGCGTTAATATTGCTAGTTACCACTAGTTTCTTTTATCCGCCGCAAAACCATGCCACAGAGGAATGGCTAACTAGTTATCGTTACAACTAATAAAATTTGCGATAGTTCCTCTTATAGTTTCTCCACATTTGCAGTAAATCTTTACTTGCATCAAGTATTTACTGTTGGAAATTTGTCTTTGATGGGGAGGTGCGTCCACCCATATTTAATGAATTAAACACTAGGGTTCCGCATGTTGGAGGCTTTGTCTTTTCACACGTGCATAATCTACTAAGTGAGTAGATGACCGTAGGGCCAAGAATCGTCAAATTTCGTTGAGAAATGAAAGAGATATTGGTCCACGAAGTAAGGTGTTTGAGGCATGAAAATATGGTGTGGGACAAATCTACCACATCGGTGGGAAAAAGAAGAATTGTTCTCTTTATAAGTCTCTAAATTGGCTAAGGGTTTGGGATCCCAAGGGGTAACCCATGTGTTTAAAGGAGGGAGGACCTAGATGTGCTTGGGTTTAAGGCTAAGCCCACATGCGCGCCGCCGCCGCCCGCCCTTCCCGTCCGGTCCAGGCTCGGGCTCGGGCTCGGGTCTCGGGTCTCGGGTCACGGGTCATGGGTCTTGGGTCTTGGGTCTTGGGCATCTTCTGATATTATCTCTTTGGACCCCAAAGTGTTTAATATTTATAGTTTGGTCCTTGGAGTTTCTAGAATGTTGAATTTGGGAACGACGGAAGGCACTCCCTCCTTCAATGGCCATAAACAACCATTACTTGGCAATTGAGAAGTCTCCCCTTATGCTATATATTGATGCCTTTTAGCTCAATTGTGTGATACAAAATATGACACATAAATATATACACATAGACAAACAGAAGAGTAAAACACAGTCCAAAACGTGAGCAGTAACGTTGGGACGAAAAACAGAAACTCTTCCTTCCTTTTCCATTTCTTCAGCAAGTCGATTCGTATTTGTTTTCTTCGTTATAATCAACCTATTTGCTTTGTAGTGTTGATTAAAGTGTTGTTTTATCTTGGGAGACTATTTCCCGTTAAAGTAAAAGCATATATACAGGGCAATCTTGTCTTAAAGACAGAGTGTCATCACTCAACTCAGCACACAGTTGTAACAATCCAGATTTAGTGTTCTTGATTTCAGGTTATCAAGATTCAAGACTCAACAAGCTTGCGGCAGTTCTAAACATTGGATTGTTTGTTCATCTTGTCGAACACTTGTAATATTTATTTACTTCCCGTACTGCTTTAGATATCCAACATTTACATCAAATCAAACAACTAACCTTTAATCGTCAAACATTAAAGTGAGGAATACATTACACATCACGCACGTTTAATCATATTTAAGTAATAAATATGTATATGAAAAACAGTCTTGCATTCAGTGGTTTGGTATTAACACATAAATCTGTACCCACGTTTCCTGACTTTTTACTTCATTTATTTGAGAAAGAAAAGGGTTTCTCGTGAAGACTTGGTGAATATGGCATGCAGACTCTGGAAGGCAAGTGAATCAGTAACCGGAGTCATTGTATTTTTTAGGGGAATATTAAAAGATTGACCACCACACATGTTTAATTTGTTAAAATTAGTTGAGTAAATAGAGACTTAGAAATATCCGATGTGTGGAAGCTCAGAAGCTAGCAGCCCCCAGTTGCAATTCTTCAAGAGGAGAATTACAAGATATTGACCTCACCTATTTAATAATTCTAAGATTAGTTTGTGGTGTTAAGAGACATACTTTATACTTAGAAATATGCGATATGTGCAAGCTCATAAGCAAGCAGCCCCAAGTTGCAACAAAGTATTATTGGAAGAGCTTTGGCACTTACGTAGAGAGTAAGAGTGGCCAGTGGGCCGGGCTCGGGTCTGGCGGGCCGGGTCTGGCGGGGTCGGGGTCGGCGGGCTCTGGATGGGTCGGGTCTGGCGGGACTGGAGCAAGTCCCGTCCCGATCCCGTCGGTATCGGGTCGGGGCGGGCTCGGGTCGGGATACGGCGGGTTTTCCTTTTTTTTTTTTAAAAATAACATATGTATAAAAAAAACTTAATAAACAAAACAAGATAGTGTAATAAAAACATCCCAAGGCTGTTTTTGTGCCTCTTATATTATTTAATAGACATATGATTTTTTTGTAATACAAATACAATTGTCTAAAATCTAAATTGCAACTTTGTGGTGTTGTCCAAAAGTTGCAAATTACATAATAAAATTACAATTAAAAAAATTACATTCTCAAAAAAACTTGTTCTAATTGCTTGATGATTTCATGTGGTTCTTCGGTTGGAATTGGTATTTGTTGGTCAAATTGATCCACGTCGCTTTCACTACCTTCGGTTAAGATTTCGTTATAGTTTTCATCATCTTCTTCGTTGATCTCCGGTTGACCGCACCTTCTCCACTCCGCTTGTATCCAATCTCTGAATAATACTGCAATTTCCAAGCTGTCTCCGGCTAATGAGTGTCTGTGGTCTCCTATTTGATATCTACCTGCAGAAAAAGCGCTTTCAGACGCAGTTGACGACGCTTGAATGTTCAAAACATCTCGAGCCATCAATGAAAGTGTCGGAAAGGTCTTCTCATTCCCTCCAAGATGTTCAACAAGTCTTCATGTCCATCTTCATTGATAACTTCTTGATCTGATGCAGAACCTGCAAAACAAAAATATCCAACTCGCTAATTTGGTTAGTAGTAGAGGTGCGACCGCACATTCTATTTACGAGGCTTTCAATACTAGCCGCAGAAGCGACATGTCTTTGTGAGGTTGTGTTGAAGATGAAGAAGATGGTATGGAAGCTGGTAAGTTACTAGCATTTTCTTGTTGATAAAATCTATATATATTTTTGCATTGGTGTTCTACGCTAGACAACACTTCTTCTTTAGTTTGTTCAATAGGTGGTGGATGATTTAGATTTTTGGGACTTAGAGGTGTTAGTACTTCTATACAATCGTAAATAGTTTCAATTAGTGATTTAGTACCGTCTATTTTAATAGTAGGATTTAATACAGAACCAATAATATAAATAGAGGGAATAGGAATAAAATATTTTTTTATTTTGAGAAACATTTTTAATAATTTGCCTTATAAAATTTGGTTTTTCGATATATTCACTAAGTAATAAAAATATTAGAGTTATATAAAATAACATAGTTGAAATAGTAGGATAATAAATACCGGAAAATTCTTTTGTTGCTTGAAAAAATTTCTCTAAAAATACAATAAGTTCGAAATTTTTTCTCAATCACTATCTAAAATCATATCAGCTGGCTTTTTATTATGAGAGTTAAAAAATAAAGTTATAGGTAATTTATAGTCATAAGCAACAAGTAGTTGCTCGTATAAAGAATTCCACCTAGTGGATACTACTTGTGGAATTTTTCTATAAGGTAGTCCACAATCATGACAAAATTTTTTATATTCTTTTCTACATTGTACTTTATTACTTTAAAAATAAAGTTTATAGCAAATTGTATTTTACTAAGAATGTCTTCAAAAAGTGATAGACCATCCTTTACAATTAAGTTATATATATGGCACGCGCATTTTATATGAAAATGGTCTGGAAAAGATGGAGTTAAACTATTTTTTAAAATTGTAATTGCATAATTGTTATTAGAAGCGTTATCTAATGTAATAGTCATAATTTTATCGGTAATTCCGTAATAATCGCACACTTGATAAATATTTTCTGCAATAAAAGTACCAGTGTGCCTATCATCTATATATCTATACGCTAAAATACGTTTTTGCATAGACCATTTATAATCTATCCAATGACAAGTTCTGATTAAATAATCATGGCCGTTAGTACTACGACCTATATCAGGCGTGATAGATACTTTGCCATTAAAATGATATAATGAAAACGTAAATATTGTTGATATTCATGCGTGAATTTAAATACATCTCTCTTAACAGTTGATCTAGGAAAACCGTTAAAAGCAGGATTATATATATCTCTAATGTAATGAAGAAAACCGGGAGATGAAGGAAAAGAAAAGGGCAAACCCTCCACAAAGAACTAATTTTGATATTGCTTCCCTATCTCTATGTTTATTGTATTTAGAGCCTACAATTCCCCGTCATAGGGTTAATTTGACCATGTACTTGGTGGGACGATGTCGATATGTGAACCTTGTCCCGATGGAGCGGCCGTTTGCGCACCCGGTTTTGAAGCCTGGTATTGGGCATACCTAGCTGGATGAGCACTTACTACGTGTCTAATTAAACCCCTCGTCCCATCGTGACCTTTTGATTTTAAATTTTAAAACATTTTTACAAATTTTACATATGGCTACTTGATTCTCTACGTCCCTATCAAAAATGTCCATGCATCGATTTTAATGGTCGTTTCTTTGGACCTAAATCTCATACTAGGGGGAATAGGAGGTATTTCAGTTGAAGGTGCACTAGTGGGTGTGTTGTCATCAACATTAGTGGGTATATCATCTAGATCATCGTCTAAATTAAAGTCTTCTTGAGTTCCAGAAAATAGCTCCTGGTCTAAATCTAATGGTATTGTAGAAAAATGTTGAGTATCAACAAAATCATCCTGTGTAGGAATAAGATGACTAGAAGAAGTATCATTGCCCTGGTTTCCCCTACTAGAAGAAGCACCCTTACCCTTACCCTTAAACATACATTTTAATTATGATAATAAATAATTAAAGACAATAAAATTAAGTGCGCTAAATAAAATAAACAGACAATAATAATTTAATGAAGGAACGAATGTACCAAACGCCGACGTAACGTCGACGTGTAATCGAGAGGTTGAAAATTGAAACTTTGCTCGATGGAAGATCCTCAAGCTAGTTGCCAACTTCACTCCCAATTCCCAAATGAATAAATAAAATTGAATATTTAGCAAACAATGTAGACTTGTAGAGAGATATATTGAGAAATTAGAGAGATTGTAGGAAGATTTGTGAGAAAGATGAAGAGAAAATGAGTTATTTATAGTTGAAAAATTGGGTTAAAGTGTAAATATAATAATTTATGAGTTAAAAATAAATATTAAGGGGTAGGGGGATTGGGGGAGGGGGGGCCTAAAATGGCCGTTGGCCAACGGCCATAATCTAAAATGGTCGTTGGTGCAACGGCCATTTTTGCAAAGGGGGAAAAGGGCGGGGTCGGGGTCGGGACGGGGTCGGGGCGGGGTCGGGTCAAGCGGGCCTGGGGAGGGCTCGGGTCTCGCGGGACGAGACATCGTCCCATCCCGAGTTCGAGTCCCGCCCCCGTTATTTATTTATTTTTTTTTTGGCGGGGTCGGGGCGGGCTCGGGACGGGGTCGGGTCGGGGTCGGGCCGTCCCGGCCCACTGGCCAGCCCTAGTAGAGAGTCATAAAAATTATTATTTTATTGGCGGCTTTCTCATATGATAAGTTTTATTCTAATGGCAATGTGCTCCAATTTGCAGCTATTAAGATTTGTCCGGGTCATCGGTCGGTTTGGATCGGATTTAACATATTTTAAATTATAATTTTGATTTTTAGATTTCACAACATGCAATCCGAATCCGATCCAAATACGTTCGGATTGGATCAAATTTTTTAAGTTCGGTTTCGAATAAATCGGTTGATAATTCGAATTTTCGGTTCGGCTTATAAGTTGAATTGCCTCTTCTTCTCCTTCTTACAAAATGAACAATCAAATAAAATATTTATACCAAATTGCCTTAATATATAGTTCTTCGTTACTATCACAATCATATAAATAAAATAATCATACAAGCAATAAAATAGTTGTCAAGGATGCAACAGAAGTACTGGTCCTATGAATTAACAAGTCCAATTTAGTAAAATCATCTCATATATAGAATATATACTGACAATGAAAACAAAAAGGAAATCTAAAAAGTAGCCATCTTTAAAATTAACAAATCCAAACATATTGAACTTAGTAATTGTTTTTAACATAGGGGTTGATATGTAATGAATAGAGTATATTTGACTTATTAGATTGTACATATAGGTAACGCACTAATATATTAATGGATAGTGGGGTAGCCTAAACATAAGGTATAAGAAATTCAATTTTCGGATTTTCAAAAATCCGAAGTTCCAAATCCGATCCAATCCAAAATCCAAAAATTTTAAAAACTAAATCGGAAACTCAATCCAAAATCTGAAAATTTCAAAATATAAATCCAAAATGTTCGAATTTCGGGTTTATCCAAATATGCACCCCCCTAATCAAGATTGACTTTAAAGTCTATACTGTAGTAATGAACTGATGATTCCTTTGGAATTGTTTCTTGAACCTACTTAAGAGAACTATTTAACGAGCGTAGGCTATTTAATCTTGTATTTATTTATCGTCATTGTAAAATACATAAGCGTACATGAAATTATTTTCAGAATTTGAAAGTATATCCTTCAATTTTAGGAAGAGACAGTTGAATTCTTGTAGTTAACATATGCTTGGTAGCAGAATCTCTAACATAATAAAAGCCAAGTATTGATTTATCAAATTGTATTTCTTCAAGAATTTCACCTATATTTTAAATACAATTTCCAAATAAAGTAGCAGTTGTATGATCATACATGTAATTTAAATTACCAATTGTGTAAATTATAATCCACTAAATGAATATTTTTCATGAAACTCATGTACTTTTTAACTTACCTTATATTTATAATTAGTGTCTCTCTCAAATAAGTGATATTATTATTACTAACATGCAAACATCTGAAAAACATGAGACTAAAATTAGTGATAAATATCAAGTAATTATTGTTGTAATCCAATCTCTCAAGAACCAGAAGTAAAGATTAATATTTCCAAGATAAAAATATTCTTATCACTAATTATTATTAGCAAAACTACGTTAATTAATTTCAAAAGAGAAAGGGAAAAGGGCCAAAAATGTCCCTCAACAAAGGAAAATAGAGCAAAATTGCTCTTATTTTAATTATGGTCCCAAACATACCCTTATCACTGATGGATTGATTCAGATTTATCCCTCAACTATGAGAAATAGAACAAGTTTATCCGTCTTTTGAATTTGGTCCCAAATTTCATTTACCAAGAATGGACTAGCTCATAATTGCAACTCAAAACTAATAAAACTCCTCCTACAATTGGTTATTTAGTTGTAAGAGGAGTCTAAACTTTAATATACTAGAATAATTATTTGTATAAGGACTCTATCATTTTCTTTAAGTGCCTTTTTAAACTCCGGAAGGGAAGCCTCGAAGAAATAGTAAAGTTGTCTCTCGAGCTGTGGAAGCAACTATTAATGTTTGTATTAGGGTAGACTGTCTACATCATACCCTTAGAATGCTCCCTTCCTTGAATCCAGCTAACATGAGATGCTTTGTGCATTGAACTGCCTTTTTATTGTGTCTTTTTAAACCTCGATTAATAATAGGATATAAATTTTGAACCACATTTTTTTTATTCTTGTTGTTGCATCTTTTTTGTTAAAATAAAACCCAACAGTCATCACCTAGGAATAGCTCAGATTTGTCAAGCCTACCAACATGGGTTGTTGTGGAATGGTTGAGGTTCCTCCACCCTTAACCAAAATTTCTGTTAAACAGAGGTAATATACATGTGATATACACTGAATATACAGTAGTATATATCACAGGTATACAAAGCAGTGAACAAATGGCACCCAACAGAGAGCGATGGCACCCAACAGAGGCAAAGGATGCTCAATAGAGAGGCGGCCCAAATGGCCTGGACGAGATGGACCAGTCACGGAAATATGGGTAGCAAAACAGTGGACATAATTGTATATTAAGAAAAGTATATTGTGTGTATATTGTAGTATATTTGTTACCTAGATTAGGATATATGCTTACCATATTTAGGATATACACATACCATAAATTGTATAGTTAGAATTATGGTAGAATAAGATTTTAGAAGTAGAATAGGAATAGGATTCTCCTATTTTGTAATTTGTATATATATCTATTCAATCAATGAAAATAATCAAGGGGATTATTTCTTTCATGGTATCAAAAGACTAGGTCTAAACAAAAGTTTTTCTCTCAAACTTTTGTCTTCCTTGTGGCCGAGACACCCCCCCTCCCCCCCCCTCGGGTTTCTTTTCCAAAATTCGTTTTCCACTCTCAAAAACACCTCTCTTAAATTTCCCTTCCTTATTTGTTCTTCCAATATGTCTAAGAACAATTATCACCCTGCCCTCACGGTGTCTAATATCAAGAGCAGTATCCCTATTGTCCTTGAGATGGAAAACGTCAAATATGCGACGTGGGCAGAGTTGTTTAAAATGCACGCTATCTCTTATCAAGTTCTTCATCACATCATTCCTCCCGTTAGACCCCTTACTGCGGAGGATCCTGAGTTATGGATTACACTTGATGCTACCGTTCTCCGGTGGATCTACGCCACTATTTCGGTGGACCTTCTACAGACGATTATTGAGTCGGATACCACGGCTATGGCTGCATGGAATAGATTGCGTGACATATTCCAAGACAACCAACATTCACGTGTCGTCACACTCGAGTAGGAATTCTCTCTCGTTCGAATGGACGAATTTCCAAACGTTTCTGCATATTGCAAGAAACTAAAGGAGTTGGCAGATCAACTCCGTAATGTTGGCTCACCGATAACAAATAATCGTCTAGTTCCACAGTTGTTTGCCGGTCTTTCGGAGGCCTATAATGGTGTGGGAACTCTTCTTCGCCAAAGCAACCCTCTTCCCGACTTCTATCAAGCCCGCTCCATGCTTACGTTGGAAGAAGCCGGTTTGGCTAAAAAGGCGGTTACTAGAGCAAGTCCAGTCATCATGGTGGCCTCCTCTCCTAGTTCTTCGGGTTTTGTGAATAATTCGGGCCAAAACCATAATAATGGTGGCGGCAAGAATAATCGCAAAAATAATAACAAAAACCGCAGGGGCAAACGCGGCGGTTTTGGTGGCGGTTCCGGTGGTCAACAAACAGGCGGTGGGTCCCAGCCAGGGTACAATGGCCCACCACTCCCCCTGGGCCCAGCAGTGGGGCCCATGGCAGTGGAACCCTTACCAGCCAGCAGCAGGTTCCAGCCGCTGGGTGGCCACCCAGTGCCCAACACCCAGCTGATGGCGGCACGGCCGCGATGGCCCAACAACGGCGAATGAAGCTACGGTCCAACTCCACCACGGCCAGGAGTTCTTGGGCCCCGACCTTCGCAAGCCCATCATGCAGCAGGCCCCACTCAAACCGATATCGAGGCCGCAATGCACACACTGGTGTTATCTCAACCGGACCCAAATTGGTATATGGACACCGGTGCCACTACTCACATGACTTCCGAATCAGGTACTCTCTCATCTTATTCCAATTTGAGCACCCCTCGGGGGATAATTGTTGGTAATGACAGTTCTATTCCAATTCTAGGGTATGGTCAGAAAACGTTGTCTCCCCCCAATCCACCACTCCTCTTGAAAAATACTTTGCATGCTCCTAAATTGATTAAAAATTTAGTGTCTGTCCGCAAGTTCACATATGACAATTCTGTTTCTGTTGAATTTGATCCTTTCGATTTCTCTGTGAAGGATTTCAAGACGGGGAGTCATCTCATGAGGTGTGATAGTAGGGGGGGTCTGTATCCTATCATGCGGTTTGATCCATCGAGTCCACCTTGCCGTCGACTTTGCAGCCATCTCTCCTTCCATGTGGCATGCTCGCCTGGGTCATCCGGGATCTTCTATTTTATCAGTTTTAGATAAAAATTGCTTTATTTCTTGTAAGGGTACGAGTCGTACTCCAATTTGTCAGTCTTGTTCATTAGGAAAAATTGTTAAATTGTCATTTACAGACTCCAATTCTCATACTTCTATGCCATTTGACATTATTCATAGCGACTTATGGACGTCTCCGGTTCTTAGTTCCTTGGGTCATCGATATTATGTTCTCTTTTTAGATGATTATTCTAGATTTTTATGGACGTTTCCAATTGCGAATAAATCACAAGTGTTTTCCGTCTTCATCAAATTTAGAGCGTTCATTCGTACTCAATTCGAAAGAGAAATAAAAAATATTCAATGTGATAATGGGAAAGAGTATGACAATAGGGAGTTTCGGGAGTTTTGTGCTAATAATGGGATAAATTTTCATTTTTCGTGTCCTCATACATCTTCACAAAATGGGAAAGCCGAACGCAAAATTCGTTCCATAAATAACATTGTCCGAACTCTCTTAATTCATGCCTCCGTACCTTCATATTTTTGGCATCATGCTCTACAAATGGCCACATATCTTCTTAACATAATTCCGTCTAAAGGTTTGACATATTCTTCTCCCCTCAAAATCCTATATAATAAGAACCCTTCTTATTCTCATCTTCGGATTTTTGGGTGCTTATGTTATCCGTTATTCCCATCCACCACAATTAACAAACTTCAGGCTCGGTCTACCCCGTGTGTATTTTTCGGTTATCCGTCAAATCATCATGGTTATAAGTGTTTTGATTTATCCTCCAAGAAAATCATAATAAATCGCCATGTCACTTTTTATGAAACTCAATTCCCTTTTACGAAAGTTCATACTCCCGAGCCTAAGTCGTATAATTTTTTGGATGACCAAATATCCCCGTATATTATTCGGAATTTTTCGGACTTCTCCCGCACCCAAAATCCTCCAGCGGGCCCACTGCCCGCTGGACCCACAGTACCGCCTAGCCCAGCAATTCCGAAGAATCGAGCAGTTCCAAAGATTGGGCGATCCACCACCTGAACCGCTCGTAAGAGGCTTCCAGTTACCGATTTGGGCCAGCAGGTCCGTCCCGAGCCCAGAAAAATCCCAAAATTCCCTCAATTCGTCCTCGAGTCATAGACCGGTCACTCGTAGTCAACGGGGTATTTTTACACCTAAAAGACATTTTAATTTACATTCTGATGTCTCTAAATTCACATTGCCCCGCAATCCTGTGTCCGCATTAAATGACCCTAATTGGAAAATTGATATGACTGATGAATATAATGCTCTTATTGATAATAAGACGTGAGAGTTGGTGCCCCGTCCATATGGGATTAATATTATCAGGTCTATGTGGATTTTTGCTCATAAGGAGAATTCAGATGAGTCATTTGCTCGATATAAGGCGCGACTTGTTGGTGATGGTAAGACTTAGCAGGTTGGGATTGATTGTGGTGAGACGTTTAGTCCGGTGGTCAAACCGGCTATCATTCGCACTGTACTTAGCTTGGCTCTTTCAAAGACTTAGTCAATTCATCAGTTGGATGTCAAGAATGATTTTCTACATGGTGATCTCAAGGAAACAGTCTATATGCATCAGCCGTTGGGTTTCAGGGATCCCAACCGCCCTCATCATGTCTGTTTGTTGAAGAAGTCATTATATGGGCTTAAGCAGTCTCCACGGGCCTGGTATACACGATTTGCTGATTTTGTTTCGACTATTGGGTTCACTCACAGCAGGTCAGATAATTCCTTGTTCATCTACCGCCGTGGTTCGTCATTGGCCTATATTTTGTTGTACGTGGATGATATCATCTTGACTGCCTCTTCCGATACCTTGCGCCAGTCTATCATGACCATGCTCAGTTCTGAGTTTGCTATGAAAGACTTAGGGCCTTTGAGTTATTTTTTGGGGATTGCCGTCAAGCGTCATTCAGGTGGCTTGTTTTTGTCTCAACGAAAGTATGCTGCTGAGATCATAGAGAGGGTTGGGATGTCATCCTGTAAGTCCACTTCCACGCCAGTTGATGCAAACCCAAAGCTAAGTGCCGCAGCAGGTGCACCATACGAGGACCCGACCCGCTATCGCAGTCTGGCAGGGGCCCTCCAGTATCTTACCTTTACTAGATCGGATATTACGTATGCGGTTCAGCAGGTGTGTTTATTTATGCATGATCCCAGGGTTGAGCACATGAATGCAATCAAACGCATCATTCGGTCTATTCAGGGGACACTAGACTTTGGGTTGCACTTATATCCTTCATCTACATCCACACTTGTCTCTTACACGGATGCTGATGGGGGCGGTTGTCCCGATACCAGACGGTCGACTTCTGGCTACTGTATGTTCCTTGGCAACAACTTGGTCTCCTGGTCGGCAAAGCGTCAGGCAACGCTATCACGCTCAAGTGCAGAGGCAGAATATCGAGGGGTAGCGAATGTGGTCTCCGAATCATGTTGGCTACGTAATTTGCTTTTGGAGCTTCATTGTCCAATTGAGAAGGCAACCTTGGTATATTGAGATAACATTAGTGTCATCTACCTTTCAGGTAACCCAGTTCAACACCAACGTACTAAGCATATCGAAATGGACATTCACTTTGTCCGTGAAAAGGTTGCAAAGGGTCACGTTCGCGTATGCCATGTCCCGTCTCGTTATCAAATTGCAGACATCTTTACAAAGGGTCTACCAGCGGTTCTCTTTGAAGATTTTAGGGACAGTCTCAGCATTCGAAGACCGCCCGCTATGACTGCGGGGGTGTGTTAAACAGAGGTAATATACCTGTGATATACACTGAATATACATCAGTATATATCACAGGTATACAAAGCAGTGAGCAGTGGCGACCAACGGGAGAAGCGGATCTGTGGCAAATGACAAAAAGCGGCCCAAATGGCCTGGACGAGATGGGCCAGTCACGGAAATAGGGGTAGCAAAACAGTGGACATAATTGTATATTAAGGAAAGTATATTGTGTGTATATTGTAGTATATTTGTTACCTAGATTAGGATATACTCTTACCATATTTAGGATATACACATACCATAAATTGTATAGTTAGAATTATGGTAGAATAAGGTTTTAGAAGTAGAATAGGAATAGGATTCTCCTATTTTATAATTTGTATATATATATATTCAATCAATGAAAATAATCAAGGGGATTATTTCTTTCAATTTCGAATTTGAGCTCTAAATGAAACAAGATTCTATTGCGAGCCCTGACCTCAATATGGGACCTGCAATGCGTGATCTGATTAGTTGGGTTCCTATGCGCAAGGGCGACTCTAATGCTAGGCCATTGAAGTCGTTGCCTTAGACCCCAAAATTTGAAGGCCCCAAATTTACTTTAAACTACTCTTCTTCTTCATACTACTACTACTATATATACATATAATTTATATAAATAATTATTATAAATAAAAGTACTACATTATATTATTTTGTTATTTGATTGAAGTTATTTTATACCAATAAGTTCATAAATTATGATAATTTTTCTTCACTCATTAATTAGTATATTTGTTTTACTCTTCAATTTTAGTGTTATCCTTTTTATATAGGAATTAAGTTATATGTATGGACAACATAATGATTTTTTTACAATCTTCTATGAAACTGCAAAATGTATTTATGCACCGGTTTCCTTTTAGTGTAATTCAACATATTATATCAATTTATTTATAATTTAGTTTTAGATACTCACGAAGGAGTGCTACTTAATAGTTAATAGAAAGAACTACAATTATCGTTTAAATTAATCAGAAGGTGTAAATATTTTTGACACTATTAATGGTCAAAACTTAAACTATTACATTATGTACATTCATTTCTTTTTCTTCTTTGTGATGATAGACAAATCAATTTTTTCACTTTGAGTTCCGCATCTCAACACCCGATAATCCACCACTTTATTCTTTGTGATCTTCTTCCTTTTTTTTTTTTTAAATTCTCTATTTTTCGTCTTAAATAATTAATTTATTGTTTAGGAAGCATAGTTTTTTGTTAGTGTACATTATATAATATAAATTTTAGGCCCTCTCAATATGATTCACCTTGGGCCACGAGATTCGTTGAGCCACCCTTACTTATGGGGGTAACCGGATGAGAAACAAAAAAAAAGATTTATCAACCTAATAAATTAAGGATTGACTAATTGAGTTAAATGGTAAAGACACGAATTGATAAATGCAAAAGTTTTTCAATTACCAAATCCGTGTTTGGTCAAAATTGGAATATCTCTCCGTTCCATTTCATATGACACTCTTTTATTTTTAGCCGGTTCGAAAAAGAATAATATCTTTCTATATTTGAAAATAATTTAATTTTATGAGACAAGTTATAACCACAAAATACCTAACACTTATTTTGGACCACAATTTCAAAATTGTCTTAAATTCCATGGCCATGTGACGGAGGGAGTATGATATAAGGTCCAATACTAGTTAAGGTCTCTGGTTATGTAACTGATGGTACTTGAAATTTACAAACATACAAAAGTTGCTGATAGATGACCAACATCATAAAGAAATAAAGGAAGTTGTAACACCACTCAGAGATTGCATTGCCTCTGGTTAACAACTTACACAGACCGCACAATGTAATTTGAACAAATTCTCTTGTTCTAAGTTTTCCATCCAAGCAATACTTAGTCAAAGAGATTTGAAGAGTCTTCTCACATCTCACTTTTGAGAGAAGGAGTGACACTAGTTTCAGCAGAAACTCCAAAATTAAGTTGATATTTGGGCTGCTTGTTGGGGAAAAACAATCCAAAATGTTTCTCAACTTCAGGGTACTTGTTATTCTCATCCAACATGGCAAATAAATAGGTCTCAATAGGCCCAGGCTTTCTTGGAGTACCCTCTCTAGCATGTTGAATTAAGTTCTTCAAGTAAGTTGCGGCATTGTCTGTTGTGGCTCCAAATGCACCATCAGATGGCCAGCCGGTCTCAGACACAACAATCTCTAGAAAGCCTCGTCCTGATAATTGATCGAGGGCAGCATACACAGAATCCAACATTGCGTCAAATAAGTTCTTATATTGGTATGGACCATCTTGTACCACCACATTTGGTGCAGTAAACAGAGCATAGGGGAGAGAAATCTGCCCTGGATTACTAGAATAGCTAAAATAAGGGTGAATGTTAAGGAGCAGAGGTGCACGCGTATTCCTTAAAAACTCAACAACCGGATCAACAAACGGCCTAGCATCGTTCCTAAACGAACCCTGAGATGGTGGATAAGAGTTTCCCATCAATGTCATGTCTATAGAAGTTGTGACGTTGATGTTGTATCCCAAACTAGCAAAATAAATTGCATCATGAATTTCTCTCATGGAAGTAACAAGATCTGAGGTAATATTAGATGTGCCTGTGAAAGGGCTTATTCCATTTCCAACAACGATGTACTTAATTTTAACATCTGGCCAGAAATTTATAACGTTCTGTTTTACCCACCATCTTGCATGTTGCATGCCAGAAGCGATGTGTTTCACATCTGAATTGGGAACTCCTAGCATAACTTCAATGTTGGAGCCTCTCAAGGCTTGTAAAGCACCATGATTTGGCTCATAAAGTCTCAGCCTTTTTATGTTTCTTGACTTGTAGAGTTGCACAACTTCGTCATGTGAGGGCAAGTTGTTGCCTAGCATGCCATAGCAAACACCTATTGATTCATCAGCCCCTGCTCAATAAAAAAATGTTAGAAAATTAATCAATTTATGGATTTCCTGAAAAGATAAAAAAATTTACAGTAGACCTTTGTTGGTTCCCCCTTCTCCCCCTCAAATTGGACTAATTGAATGTTGTGCAAAATACACAAGTCTGCTATGAAAAATAAGCAAATAACTATCAACTAAATGCACATTTTGCAAACACAAGATGCTAAGACTATATTATTCACTAGGAAATTTAAAAGTATAGCCTTCAATTTCTTCAGCAAATTTTTATTGGGAGGGAGATGCAGAGGGGGAGAGAACCTGTTATATCAATGCTGCTGGCAACAAGTAGTAATCCTAGCACTGCGATCACTGCCATTTGAGTATGTGAGAAGGATTGCTGCTAGAAACTAAGATGAACTTGAGAGATATTTATGTAGAGAGATATAATTATTTATTGTTTTTAGGCTAATGAAGTTTAAGAGCCGCCAGGGGACCCTGTTTATTCACATGTCCATTCATCAATTTTATCATTTTGTACAAAAGAGAGACGAGTTTGACCATGTCGAACTTCAAATGACTTTACAAAACTTATACTCTTAGAGGAATTTCTACTAATTAACATTACAGTTATTAAATACATTCACTTCTAAGGAATATAATTAAAAGATATTGATCCTACCTGTTTAATAATTATAAAGATTAGTGGAAGCACTGAAGCAAGCTGCAGCCCCAAGTTGCAACAAAGTATTATTGGAAGCTCTTTATTTGGCACTTACGTAGAGACCATAATAAAATCCATTTCTTTAGTGGCGGCATTTTCTTTTGATATGTTTTATTTTATTTTAATGGCGGCTTTTCTGTGGAGGCAGTTATCAAGATTGACTTGAAATTTAATTCATATATTATACTCTCTTGCACTGCTTCTCCTCACTCCTCACACCTCACTTATCCAACCTTTTACATCTAAAAAGATTTCAAAAAGATAAATTTGGTATTTGGGTACTAAATGTATCTTTTAGTCTATGAGCTACATTCATCGCGATTGATGCTTCTCAGGCAGAGTAGAGCCAGAATTTGAAAGTTAATGAATTTTAAATTAATATTTTATATATATTCAATGAATATTCTAAGACAAGTATATTGTTCATGCTAAAGGTATTAGATTCGGCTGAATCCGTAAGCTATACTCTAACTCTGACACGGCTCAAGGGGCTGCAAAAAATATAAGTACATATTCAATTCAAAATCTTAAAGGAATAAGTGAAGAAGTTGAAAATCTTTATAAGTTACTTTGGGAACAAAGACGTCGTATATTTGCAACACCTTCCATCACACATGTGTGGTCAGGTTAAATTGAGATTGAGAGATCCAATATTACAGAAAAACTTGTGTTGTGTTTTTTTTTTTTTGTTTTCTTGATA
Organism: Anisodus acutangulus; assembly: GCA_029783415.1. NCBI lineage: Eukaryota > Viridiplantae > Streptophyta > Magnoliopsida > Solanales > Solanaceae > Anisodus > Anisodus acutangulus. Next base: position 24,968,998 of record CM056489.1, read on the forward strand.
AGGTAGATTGTAGGATTGAGTTGATAGAGATGAACTTAGAGTAAAAGCATAACTATTAGAGACATGCAAGATTCAGTTGGCTAGAACTAGAGAGAAATTTGTGGTAAAAAAGAGCTTGCCATTGTTCTTGATTTTGATAAACTTGAAATACCTTATCATGTAAGGTAAAACCTTAAATCACTAAGCTGCTCCAACACTAATGTCAAATCCTTTATTTAAACAACCTCCAATTTAGGTGAGGGTTAACTAATAGACACATGGGATTACAGAAAGATCATTGCATGTTACCACTTTAGAGTAGTAGCTCAGGTTTATGCCACACGAATTAAAGAATGATCGAGTCAAATGATGAAGACACGAAGTGATGAACAATAAAACTTTGCAATTACCAGATCCGATTTTTATCACACATGGAAATAATGTAATTGATGGTGTATGAAATTTACAAACTTACAAAAACGTTTCTTGCCAAATTACAAATATCACAAAGAAAAGGAATTTAAAACACCACTCAGAGTTGCATCGTCTCTGGTTAACAATCCATGAGGACTTACGAGACAAAGCAATGTTATTTTAGTGTCTCATACAAAGAAAATTGCATAAAAGAAAAAATTATGCTGCTGGTACTAAGCTTTCCATCAAAGAAATACTTATGTAAAGAGATTTCAAGTGTATCTTCTCACATCTCACTTATGAGAGAAGCGGTAGCATTAGTTTCAGCATAAATGTCCCAAGCACTATCAGAAACCCCAAAGTTGAGGTTATATTTGGGCTGCTTGTTGGGGGGAAATAATCCAAAATGTTTCTCCAACTCTGGATTCTTGTTATTCTCATCAAACATGGCAAATATATAAGTCTCAATGGGTCCAGGCTTTCTTGGACTGCCAACTTTTGCATGTTGAATTAAGTTCCTCAAGTATGTTGCTGCATTGGCTGTTGTGGCTCCAAATGCACCAGCAGATGGTCATCCACTCTCTGACACAACAATTCCTACAGATCCCCCTCCTGATCGATCCATGGCAGCATACACGAAATCCAACATAGCATCAAATAAGTTCTTATATTGTCGTGAACCATCTTGTACCACCACATTAGGTGCAGTAAAAAGAGCATAGGGAAGAGAAATTTGCCCCGGATTACCAGAATAGCTAAAATAAGGGTAAATGTTAACGAGCAAAGGTGCACGTGTGTCCCTTAAGAACCCAACAATCGGATCAGTAAACCACATAGCATCGTTCCTAAAGGGCCTTGTGATGGTGGATAAGAGTTGCCAATCAAGGTCATGTCTACTGATGTTGAGACTTTGATGTCGTTGCCCAAACCAGCTTCACCAACCGCTCTATAAATGTTTACCATAGCAGGAACAAGAAATGAGGTAAGATAAGATGTGTCTGTGACGGGGCTGATTTCATTCCCAACGACAATGTACTTAATTTTAACATCTGGCCAGAAATCTTTAACATTCTTTTGTACCCACCATTTTGCATGTTCCATGCCGGAAGCAATGTGTTTGACATCTGAATTAGGAAGTCTACCATAACTTCAATGTTGGATCCTCTTAAGGCTTGTAAAGCTCCATGATTTGGATCGTAACTCCTCAGTCTTCCTATGTTTCTTGACTTGTAGAGCTGTATAACTTCCCAATGATTTGGCAAGTTGTTGCCTAGCATTCCATAGCAAACACCTAATTATGCCCTGCTCAATAAGAATTACAAATTGTGTTAGAAATTTAATCAATTATATGGAAGGCTTCTTGAAAAGTTAAAAAAATTCAATAGACATGGTAGGTTCCCTCCCCAGGGGCAGATGTCGTATATATGTTATCGGCTGAGGAGGATCCATGATTTAAAGTTATGGTACTTCGCATTGAACCCATCATATTCTAAAATTATGAATTCAAATATATTACTCCCTTCGTCCGAAAAAGATTGACCTAGTTTGACTTGGCACAGAGTTTAAGAAATAAATGAAGAAGACTTTTGAAATATGTGGTTCAAAACAAATCTTAGATATTTGTGTGGCTGTAAATGATCTCATAAAGTTAAATTATTTCTCAATTTAGAAAGGTGTCAATTTTTTTTGGGACAAACTAATAAGAAAAGTAAGGCAATCTTTTTAGGACAGATGGAGTATATTCGCCACAATTTTTGTGGGTTATTTTACATAAATTTATTTTCCGCATAAAAAATTATGAGTTCAGATGAAATCGGTGCCACAACGTTGCATCCGTCTTTGGTTATATGTTCATCCGAGTCTAGTAGCTTTGACTCAGAACCTATGTATGAATTACAACTTCACTTAACATGTACAAATAATTTATTTCGAGCCCGCTAAATCAAATGATCAGTGGTAGAATCCCGAACTCTAAACACATAAAGTTATAATCTTGGATCTCCCTTAGCCTTACCCCCCACACACACACCAACTTAGAAAGTTTGTGAGTTTTACCGGAAAATAGCAAATAACTATGGATAAATGAAAATTGTGCAAGTTAATTTGGGAGAAGACATACAAGTAATTTAACACGAAAAATAAGCAATAAACTATCAACTAAAATTAGATTTTTCATACAAAAATGTTAGTAGGAAATTCAAGTGTTTAATTATAAACCTGCTATATCAATGTTGCTGACAAGAAGTAATCCGAGAATCACGATAGCTGCCATTTGAGTAGTAGTACCCATGATGATTGATGAGAAGAAGGTTTGTTGGTATAAACTAAGATGAACTTCGAGCTATTTATAGCGAAACATCCGTGAGTATAATATTCAAGTGGAATAATATTATTATTTTTTAAGAGCCGCCAGGTGACCTGATTATTCAGATGTCCATATATAGAGTTCTAACTTTGTTGGTCAACTTGATATTTTTGTGGAAAAAAGAAGATGAGCTTGATAATGATATTTGATCCAAAGCCTTAATTACTACTACTACCTTGACTTTACAAAAGAAACTATAGCTAGTTACGAACTTACGACTAGTTTTCTTTCATCCGTCACAAACCATGCAACTGAGGAATTGCTAACTAATTATTATTACAACTTGTTAAGAGTCTCATATCGGATAATTGGTCGGCAAGTAATTTTAATTGTTTGTAGTAGTCGGTCATATTTGAAAAGTTTTCAAGACGTGTGGTGTTGAATTGCTCCTCAAGATACACGGCACGTGTATGTTTGTTGTCTTGAAAATTTTCCTCCAACCTTGTTCGTAATTCGTGCGTCGAAGCTCTGGTCTTCATAATAGTATGAAGCAAATCCTTGGAGATGGTGCCATAAATCCACTGCTTGACGATTGCATCAAGTCGTTTCCACGTCGTGGTGTCGACGTCGGGTGGGCGGGGATAGGTTGTATCAATGTGGTCAAGCATGTTGTACGCACATGTATGAATTTGGAAGAGTTCAACCCACAATGCGTATTGTCTATTCTCTTGATCAAGAATCAACAGGATGAAGTTCTTGATATTGGTTACGAGCCGAATGAAAGGTGTTAGGGGTGGATGAGAGAGGAGGATTTGTGACGTCAGGTGTTGAGGAAGAGGAAGCGGGAGAAGCTATGTGGGCCGCGAGGTGACGCCATTAGGGCTGCCGAAACCAAGTACAAAAATAGGGGGGTTAGTGTCACGACCCAAACCGAAGGGCTACGACGGGCACCCAGACCCTACCTGATGGCACTGCTAACCACACACACCACACCACACCCAAACATATTTAAAAATGGATTAAGCCGAAAAATACTGTATAAATTTTCAACCGAAAAGCCTCAACTTATATATATATACACCCAGGGCCGACGAGGCCACACATGACAACTATACACAAAACACCTGTCTATAAACCTCTAAAGAGTATAACATACCACGACCGGACTGCAACTCTGAAATAAATAGAGTGCTCCAATATCAGCTGAACCAACAACCTACTAGTGCGAACCGTCACCCTCTTTAATTAAACGTGCGGGCATGAAATACAGCGTCCCCCAGCAAAAGCAACGTCAGTACGACTGATGTATTGAGTATGTCAGGCATAACAAATAACATGGCAAAGATACATAGTAATCTGAAACAGAAATAGCTGACCAACGGTAAATGCCTCTGAGGGCCCTAATACATATGCCTAAATATTATGCACAATGCAAATGAGGTATACTAATGGCCACACAGGCATCTTCCCATAACCGCCTCTGTGGGCACCAGGTTATATCGTATGAGCCACACAGGCTAGCCACATAGGCTTCAATATTGGCCTCTTAGGGCTCTTTTGTGATAGTCTGTACCAGCTGCAGGTGGTGTGCGTATATAACGCCTTTCCCTTTCACATATCCCCTATGTATATACAATATTTACCATATAGTAGTGTGCATAGCACAAGTGGTCCAAGGTAATATATTAATGCAATGCAAATGAAGATGCATGAATGACAATAAAATATTCCTTGAGCTTATCGGATAACATAACATTCTTGCCCTTTCGGCTAACATTGGGAATATCAACATGTACCTTTGGCTAACACGGTGAATATCAACATATTTTCCCTCAATATGGACTTAGGAACACCTTTAGAGATGTTTTTAAAATAAGAGTCAATAACACGACCATTCTTAACTACTAAGAATAGAGTAATTTATGGAGCAACATGACGGTTATGTTTCATACATAGAACATGTCAAAAGAAAGAAAGAATATTGCGTACCTTGTTGTCAATATTATCTAAGTTCCACGGGTCCTTGTAAGCTCTACGAATGATTATATTTTTTAGAGCAACGACGAACGTCGTCGGACACCTAAACCAGATTCCGACAAGCAGAACAGGAGCCCAAAAATCGACTTGAGCTTGAGCTTCTCTCCGAAACTCAGGGTCTCGGCTTGGTTTCTGAGTTTTTAAGCTTGTTCAAAGCTTCAATTTCGCTGGACTTAAAGCCCAGAACATCATGAATTTCCCCATTTTTGATTTTATGAAAGCTTGCCGAAAATCCCCAAATCGATCAAAAATTTTCAAAGGCTACCAACTGGGATTACTTCTTCTGATTGAAGTGGAACAATCTCTTCTCCAGAGAATAGTTTCTACAAAAATTTAAGGAGATGAAAGCTTGAAGAGATGAAGATCTTTTAAAATGGAGAAGATGTGAATGTTTGGAGATTTATGGGGCTGCCACCGATCGGTTATTAGGCGTAGTCACTGGAACAGTGGGTTATAATGCTACACGTATAAATCCCCACTATATATTGTCTCCCCAATTATAATTAATTAATCCCACAGTTAATTAATTATACACACAATTAAATTCTCGATCCCAATTCACTTAAATCCTGACGACTTATACTCAATGTCATAATTCTTGTAATATGACACTAGTCCATAACTTCTTTGGGGATATACAATTATTATTATTAATCCCCGTCGTCACACTTGTTAAATCCAAAATTGTTTCGGGATCACATTCTTTTATCTACTAATTTTCTTATTAGCATACGTGAGTGCAACATAAACTTCCCAGAGTCCGGGTCTACTTGCCTACGTTAGGTGCTCAAACTATTACCCGAAAGTACGGGGTGTTACATACTCTCCCTCTTAGAAATATTCGTTCTCGAATGTTATCACACTAAGTCAGATAGGCAAACCAACATTTTTCATTTAAAGTTATTGCACTCAATACCAAGTTATACATGTCCCCTATCATGATCTAATCACCCTCTAATCATATAATTATCCTAGAAAACAATTATCAATATACAGATCAAATTAAAACACAATTCATGAAAACAAAATGTAGTTCTGGTCTGTGCATTCATACTAGTGCAGCTTGTTATCTTATTTAGAGTGTGAAAGGGTCAATGGTTCTGTCCTCATTTTAACACACAATGCATTTATTCCAATTAATCACACATTAGACTAATCTAAATAGTGTAAGCCTCTATTTCTGTCATATACTTTGTCATTTATATAGGCTGGACATGCCAAGTTCAGGTTACTTTGAACCTGCTTCATGCAAATAAGCAGTCAAGTAGGAATAATTCATAGTCTATGCTTATTTAACAGGGATGGGCTAATAGTATATACTAACATATAATCATAAAATACTAGTTTCATGCTAGCACGAATTAAATCACATATCCAGCATCAATATTAGGCCAGCATGAGCAGGACAAAACTTTTACTAATCATACAGTACACAACATGTGTTTGCCATAATGAACTTAGCTCAAACAAATCCCAAAGACATATATATTTCGTATTTGCCTAGATCTATTAGTACAAAGGCAACAACACATGAAAATATGACTGGACAAGCATGACTTAAAGTTTAAACAAACCTGGCCTAACTATAAGTAGATGTGAAAGACACATGAACTGAGTTTAGATAACTTTGAGAGCTAATAAGGTGTTATACTAACCTAATATACAGATCTAATCCAAAACTAGGTAAATCATAACAAGACTATGAAGCTAGTGGTTCAGTTTATCATTAATATGCTAACTAAATTACTCAAATACACCTAGCAAGAAAAAAAATAGCATCATCATACATTTAAGCTGAATAGATCAATCATTCCCAGGTGATTCCTACATTTAGTTCCCCAACTGAATAGTTAGAAGAGATTAGTACATGTTGCTGCTAAGTAAACAAGGCTAGAACTTAATACATATAGGCAGTAATGACATGGACACATGAGTGGATGCAAACAATTCTTATTAAGGTGCAGCAATGGTTTCAGTCAGAATGAGTAACAAAATATGGCAGGAAACTTAGCTCAAAGACATAATCTGTTAATATTGATATGTAACATCAAGTTGTGACCAAATTCAGCCCAAGGATAGTAGATGTTTCTCTACCAAGAATCCCAACAGGTTACTCACAATGTGATATTTGTGTTGGGCTCAAGTTTAGCCACTGTGGGCAGAGGGGCAGTAGTACCAAGTGACAGCAAAACAGTAGCCAAAAAAATGGTAACCAGTGACATCAAACAACAACCATCATAGCAGCAAGTATGGTAGTTAAATGCCTCAGAAAATAACAAATGTGTGCAGCAACCAGCTCAATATAACAGTGCCAACAATAAAATGTAGCAACTAATGAAAATAGTTTCAGACCCCACACTTTGCCTCAGAAAATTGGTCCACACGTCAGCTGAATCAAGTTACTAACTTTGGTGCAATAACTCATGTATGTAAGAATCCAAGTTTTAGTTTAAAACAATTGATATTAGGTACCCTGAAAAGCAAATGCACCTCAAACAAGACATAGGAACATGGTAGGGAAAAAAAACCAGATACAAGCTGAGCAGACAACTTAAAACAGTTTAAGAAGAGCATCATAAAGGTATCATAAGTTCACATATATCATATTCTTCACATATACCATACTAAGCATCCTTAAAAGCAGTATATCCTTAACATAAGCAGTTGGATTCAATCCCAGACAGTTCACCACATCTTAAATACTCTAAATAAACACATAATATACCATGATGTAGATACACTAAGTTGGTACATGTTTTTCAAACAAATACCAAGGCTTAATCAACTCATGATGACCCATAATTACTTTATATAACACACACATGACCCCAATAAACATGTTCATATAATTGCACATCATCACCACATCAAACTGTACAACAATCCTATCAATCCACATACAAATCCATTTATTCCTTCGATTACTCCAAACATATAACCATGTACCGGTTAAACATAATACATGATTTATTTAAAGGTAACTAATAAAAAACTTATGGATTATTGGGATAGGTGCTAGGACACTGTTATGCTCATGTTGGTGTATCTGTACTATCATATCTTGGTCCTACATATGAGCCTCGTTCTGACACACTTTGAAGTGGAACTCTCTTGTCCTTAGTAACCACTCATTTTCTCCTGGCCTGCCTCTTTTCTTCCTCCGGCGTGTATCCCATAACATAGACCGGTGAGCCTTGATTAACGGACCCCCAATATTGTGGACTATCTGGAACCTCAGAAGAGTCGGGGTCAGTGAGCGAAATGCATACCCGGTCATGGCATTATGTCTGAGGGAAATCTGGTTGTACCCATCCCTATACTGCCCCACTTACACCCTGATCAATGGGGCCCGATACTGACACTAAAGTCCTTGGTGAGGCCAGAGCCTCCCTCACTCCTCCTTCTGTTGGAAGAACCAAGAGTTTCTGAGCGGATGACTCATATGGATCTTCGGATGGATCCTCCTCAATAGATTCCATGATCTCTGATGGGTCAGAGTCCATAGTGTAACTCACCTTTCTTTTTCAAACTTTAATTACTCTCCGACCCGTACCAGCAGGTGGTATCTGTCTAACATCTTTCCTCACAACAGTACCCGTACTCTTATTACCCGATGTGTTTCTCATCGTAAACATTACTGCAGTTTCCAATGAGAAAGTTAGATTAGGAACAAATACTCTTATGACTCTGCTCTATCGAACGATCTAGATTATGAATGAAAGAAACAATTTTAAATGCCCTGTAGCATCTTGCTTATAAGTGTGGCGCGCTACACACACATAAACAAGACTCTACCAAACACGGCTTGTAGACACCCTTAAGAAAGACCCTCTTTGATACCAAGTTTGCCATGACCCAAACCGGAGGGCCGCGACGGGCACCCGGACACTATCCGCCGGCACCACTAACCACACACACCACACTACACCCAAACATATTTTAAAATGGATTAAGCCAAAAAAGACTGTATAAAGTTTCAACCAGAAAGCCTCAACTTATATATATATACACCCTCTTTAACTGAGCATCCCCCAGCAAAAGGGACGTCAGTACGACTGATGTACTGAGTATGTCAGGCATAAGAAATAACATAGCAAAGATACATAGTAATCTGAAACAAAAATAGCTGACCAACGGTAAATGCCTCTGAGGGCCCTAATACATATGCCTAAATGTTATGCACAATGCAAATGCGGTATACTAATGGCCACACAGGCATCTTCTCATAACCGCCTCTGTGGGCACCAGGTTATATAGTCTGAGCCACACAGGCTTCAATATTGTCCTCTTAGGGTTCTTTTGTGATAGTTTGTACCAGCTGCATGTGGTGTGAATATATAACACCTTTTTATTTCCCCATATCCCCTACATATATACAATATTTATCATATAGTAGTGTGCATAGCACAAGTGGTCCAGGGTAATATATGAATGTAATGCAAATGAAGATGCATGAATGACAATAAAACATTCTTTGAGCTTATCGGATGACATAACATTCTTGCCCTTTCGGCTAACATTGGGAATATCAACATGTACCTTTGGCTAACACGATGAATATCAACATCTTTTCTGTATGCCTCAATAAGGACTTAGGAACACCTTTAGACATGCTTTTAACATAAGAGTCAATAACACGACCATTCTTAACTACTAAGAGTAGAGTAATTTATGGAGCAATATGACAGTTATGTTTCGTACATAAAACATTCCAAAAGAAAGAAAGAGCCTTGTATATATTGTTGCCGCTATTATCTAAGTTCCACGGGTCCTTGTAAGCTCTACGAATGATTGTCTTTTTTAGAGCAGCGACGAACGTCGTCGGACACCTAAACCAGATTCCGACAAGCAGAATAGGAGCCCAAAAATTAACTTGAGCTTGAGCTTCTCTCCGAAACTCAGGGTCTCGGCTTGGTTTCTGAGTTTTTAAGCTTGTTCAAACTTCAATTTCGTTGGAATTAAAGCCCATAACATTATGAATTTCCCCTTTTGGTTTTATGAAATCTTGCAGAAAATCCCCAATTCGGTCAAAACATTTCTGTGGCTACCAACTAGGATTACTTCTTCTGATTGAAGTGGAACAAACTTTTCTCCAGAGAAAGGTTTCTACAAAAGTTTAAGGAGATGAAGGTCTTTTAAAATGGAGAATATGTGAATGTTTGGAGATTTATGGGGCTGCCACCGATCGGTTATTAGGCGTAGTCACTGGAACAGTGGGTTATAATGCTACACGTATAAATCCCCACTATATATTGTCTCCCCAATTATAATTAATTAATTGCACAATTAATTAATTGTACAGACAATTAAATTATCGATCCCAATTCACTTAAATCCTGACGACTTATAAAACCTTCTTATACTCAATGTCATAATTCTTGTAATATGACACTAGTCCATAACCTCTTTAGGGATATACAATTATTATTATTAATCCCCGTCGTCACACTTGTTAAATCCAAAATTGTTTCGGGATCACATCCTTTTATATACTAATTTCCTTATTAGCATACGTGAGTGCAACATAAACTTCCCGGAGTCCGGGTCTACTTGCCTACGTTAGGTGCTCAAACTATTACCCGAAAGTACGGGGTGTTATAGTTGGGGCGGTTGTATATCAGCGGTATACCAGTGGTATATCGACGATATTCTAAGGTTGTTGGCACCGAAAAAGAGAGAAAGAATAGGTAGGGTGGGGGGGGGGGAATAGGGTTTAGGGTAGGGAGAGATTTTTGTCTCTTGATACCATGTAGAATAATGTAAATTTTGTGCGGCTATGGCATGGTATTTCGATTCTCCTGCCCCCATACTTCCCCTCAAAATGGTAAAGCCGAAAGAATTCTCCGCACCATTAACAATATGATTCGTACCTTACTTTTTCATGTGCCCCCCCCCCCCACACACATATTTTGGGTATATGCATTAAAAATGACAGAATACATTCTTAATATACTACATACCCGTATGCTCCAAAATAGGACCCTCTCAGATATTATATTCCGTCGGATCCCTACGTATGATCACCTTCGAATTTTTGGTTATCTATGCTACCCAAATCTTGCCTCTATAGTACCTCACAAATTAGCACCTCGTACCACTCTCGTGTGTCTTTTTGGGATTCCCAACGAACCATAGGGGGTACTGCTATGACTTGTGCACATGCAAAATCATAGTCTCACGATATGTCACGTTCGAGGAGAACGTTTTCCCGTTTGCCAACATCCAATAATTCCAAGCCATTGATTACAGATTCCTTAATGACCTAGATACCTCACCTCTAGTCCAAAATGCACTACAATGTCCACCACATCCAGCCGTACCACCCCCCACCTTCACCCCTCTCCGATTCGATGCTCCCATTCATCCCGTCGACCAGTGCCCCCGTCACAACCCCGCTGTCAGATGTCAATCCAACCCCACTGCCCCTCCCTCCTGTCAAAATTTCCAGAACTAACCCGTCAGCCCCAATACACCGTCACCCACCACACTACCTAGCACCACTGTACCGATAAACTACCTGTCACCACCCAACCCCTATGCCCAACCAATGACTGTCCCCATGCACCGAATGGAAACTCGTGCACAACACGAGATTTTCAAACCAAAAGTTTACTTTAACCTATCCACTCAAACTATCTCACATTTTCTTAAAAATCCAAAATTAGCCAAGCTTGACCCGAATTGGAATGCGGTCATGCGTGAGGATTTTAATACATTAACAAAATAGCACACTTGGGATCTTGTCCTGAAACCAGAGGGGGTGAATGTTATTCGTTGTATGTGGCTCTATCGTTACAAATTCAGACACAGTGGTGAGCTTGAATGCCATAAGAAAAGACTTGTGGCCAATGGTACTGGGCAACAAGAGGGAGTTGATTGTGGTGAGATGTTTAGTCCGGTGGTCAAACCAGCCACCATTCGCACTGTTTTGAGCAAACTATGGGGAAGAATTGACCTATTCACCAGATTGATGTAAAAATGCTTTCTTACATGAGGATTTGAAAGAAATAGTTTATATGCATCAACCGCCTGACTTTGTGCATCCGAAGGTTTCTCAGTATGTCTTCCGTCTTCGTAAGTCTCTATATGGATTGAAACAAACCCCCAGGGCATAGTATGAGCGGTTTGCTACTTACATCATACAGGTCGGATTCATTTGTAGCAAAAGTGATCATTCACTTTTTTTTTTCATCGAGGTAATGACACGGCTTACCTTCTTTTATATGTAGATGATATTGTTCTAACAACTTCTTCTGATGAACTGAAACACGATGAAAGGGGGTCAAAGGCTACGAAAAGTAAAAGCAAGAGATGAAATAAATTGAATGCCAATTCTTTCGAATGTCAGTGATAATGTCGTCTAACACAAGTGACAACACTTCGATAAAACAGAAAACCTTGAAAAGTAAACAACAACGGAAAAATAAAGAACACAAAGGTTTATATTTTCATAAGTTATATGTTGATATAACTTATGATAGTCAATGACCAGAAGTATTGTATATATATTATATACAAAATTACAAATTCATTTCTTTACAATTTTACAATATAAAATGGAAAAGAATTAAAAGTTGAAGTTGCAGATGACTTCTGCCTGAAAAATCTTACGTAGACATAGACAACCTATCATTACAATCGCTCTATACAAAACTAATCTAGAATCTAAATAGCAATTGTAATGTTGTACATAATGTTGTCGACATACTCAAGCAACACTTGTGATCCAGATTTCTGGATTGTAATATAATTCTGGATATCGATTCACCATTGTAGCCTCTCTATTTATAGTAGAGAGCCTTCCTTGAAAGGCTCATCGATCTGTTGAGGAGGTTGAGGGAAAAGTGGGCAGCTGGTGTGTTTGTTGGAGAAGATCGTGGAGTTGAAATCTCAACAACTTTGACTTGTTCTTATCTCGACTTTCCACATTTTACACAGCTCTTAATTTACACACCTAAGTCATTTTTACCACTCAGTAACATTATTACTGCTTATCGTGAAGTAAGGCAAAACTGTTATAAAAAATGTTGGTCTAAATGTTGTGACATTTGTCCCAACATTTTATACATTCAAATCAGTACTTCAGAAGATATGTTGGGTCAAATATCACAATACCAAACCCAACATTAACAATCTCTCCCTTTTTGCCTTTCTTCACAATACATATTTCAACAGGTACAAATGACTTAGTGCTTTGTCAGGGACACTATACAATACCTGTGACTATTGACACTCTCCCCCTTAACCTGTGATGACATACAAGCAAACATATATATACCACTCTATATGATTAAAATAGCATACAAGCAAACATGTATACACCACTCTTATAGGATTAGAAGAAATGATATCAGCATATATGTCATCCACATAATCAAGAAAAATATTGTTAGAATAGAGCATTGTCAAGATAACCATCCACATCACCTAATAGCCAAAACAAAAAAATCCATAGAAATTCATCAACAACAACAGCTTCACCCTTGCTTATTATGCAGCAGTAGCAGCTTCCAGCAACTTTCTACTTCTACATAACAACTTCAGCTTGCTTCCTCCCTCGCTTAGCGAGCCTTTTCGGCCAGATAGTAGCTTCTTTTTCACTGGCCTTCAGATAGCAGCCTTCAAATTTTTCGACTTTCGCAGATAGCGGCTTCATCTTTCATCTTTCGCAAAGCGACCGACTTTGACCTTCAACGTCGGCCTCTTCAGCAAGACTTTCCTTCCAACAACTTCTTCCCTTTGCATAGCAGCATCCACAACTTCTTCAGCAGCAATAACTTCTCCACTCGTACCTTCACCCTCTTCTCTTTGCTCCCCCTGTATAGAATCATCTCCCTTTTTTGAAGAAAACAGAAGTAAGAAATGGTCTCTGGCTTGAACCAGGGCATCTCTGATAGTATCAATCTCAGCAATTTGTAGGTTAATTTTGCAATTTGCTCCACAAGCCAATTTGTAGACAGTATAGACTGCATTGGACCAGTGTTGCCCTGAATGTTGGGAACATTCCTGGCAACATTCTCCCTTTTTGCTTCTTTTTTTCAAGGTAGGCCAATGACTCTCTCTTTGCTCTTCAGAATTTCTTTGTTGACAGTGTAAAGTTCAGGAGTTTTCCCCAAAGTGTCTCCTCTCATAGGCTCAAGGCCTTGGATAGTTAATATTTTATAGATCAGAGAGGGAAAATGAATGATGAAAGTTGACTTTTTTTCTGTCAGGTTGTCAATTTGATAGAAGATCATTTTTCCTAAATCAACTTTGAATCCTTTCCCAATTTTAAACAGTATGGAGGCTTGTTCAATTGTCACAACTGACTCATTTAAAGAGGGAAGCCAATTGTAAAATTTTGTGAATGGTGGAAAATAAGGCAGTGAGTTTTGATGCTGCACATCTAGGGATCCATTTCTTCAGTATACCTCTAGAGAGATATTCAATCATTGTATCCCTATTTGTTGTTACTCTTTCTGTTCCTCTCACTTGTTCTTCAGTAGTATGACACATACATTGATTAATGATTGAAGGTATAATTTGATAAATTTTGTTATAGAGATATACCTTTCCAAATTTCTTTGAGGAGGTATCCTCTATAGCAGAGTTTAAATTGGCATAAAACAACTTTATAATCTCATCAACATATGGTCTTTTCCAGTAATAGAGCTAAGAAGTTGTCTGTCTTTCAGAAATTTCACCAGACCATATTCAGAGCAGGAGGCAATATCTAACTCTCTTTCAGACCTAATACTCTATTTCTATAATAGTCCCATTTATCATGTTTAGCTTTAGAGTAAAATTTACCAGAGAAAGCAAATACCTCATTGTCTGAACCAGACAAGTCTAGGCTGATGGATTCGATACTGTTGGAGGACGTTGGGGTGTGTTCCTCTTCAGATGTTGGCTAGAATATAGCCTGAGATGTTGTGGCATCTGGGGCAACACTTGACCTTGTAGCCCTAGGAACTCCTTTTGAAAAGAATTGTTTTAAGGGAGTTTCATCTGGGATTTCCCTTTCCAGAGGCACATTTTGTGGTTCAGAAGATGAAGGTTCTTCATCAGTTTAGAAAATGGAGTCCGTTCTTTCACTATCACTGCTCGAGTAGACGGGTTTAGAGGGTTCACATTTTGTTCTTTTTCTACTCGAATCTTCTTGGACTTTTTTCTCGAACACTCTACTCGATCGGCGAGTAAGGAAGGCATATGATCTGGGCCTCTTACCCAAGGATGTAAAATCAGTGGTTTCATCTACATCAATGGGGTTGTTGTTATCTCCAGGGTAGCTAATATGCAAGGGTTCATCGAAACCCTTAAACACTAACGCCCTAGACAGATCCTCTGGGATTTGAGGAAAAGTACTGGCTCGGTTACATAGGTGTGTTCAATGGAGGACTAGTGCTCATTGGAATGTTGGATGATATGTTGGCTAACATGGGTTCTGACACAAGGGAAGTTTACATTGGTGAGAATTGTGGATAGGGTTTTGAGGAATTAGGGTTTGTGATTGAGGAAGAAGATTGGAATGGTGAATAATTCATCGGGTAGGTAGGGTGATACCTGAGGAGTGATGTGATTTTTCTCCCCTTTTTATTTTTATTTTTTAATAGGGAAAATTGGATATGAAAAAAATGCAAATGAGAGGATTTTATATACATGGCAAATCTTTCAAAGCAACAAAAATCCTTAGTTTTAGGAGTTTGAGATTTATCTAATAACTTACACCTAAAATTTTGGGATAAAATGATGAGCAGCACGGTAGGAATTTAATCTTATCATTTTAAAATTTGAAATTCCTATAAAAACAAGGCATAAACATAGGGAGAAAAATTTAATTTTTCTGGAATCAGTTAAGAACAACATCCCAACAAATATCATAATATGAAAATGCCAACAGCAATGTTGGCAACATTTTGGACAACACAAGTATTTTGATCCCTCAAGAATTTTTTATATTGGCAACAAATCACGACACGTTTTATACGTATTGTATGAGTTTGATCACTGGAGCAATGTAACAATTTACCATCGTCTCCTTGGTCTAATCATAAAACACATACAAAAAGGTTTCTCGTGTCAAAAGTGAGAATACTTAATTTAGTATTTTCAAAATTTCTTTTGAAGCACTTGATACTCCTATAGAATATGAACGATATCTTTTCAAAGGGATTTGCCCATTTTGAACTGTTGTCAATCATTTGTAAGGTTTTGCCTTATTTTGATATATATATATATATATATATATATATATATATATATATATATATATATATATATATAGAACGGTATCATATTGATAATTTATTCTTATTGAAGGATCCTGCTTGTGTGACCAAAGGTTATGCACTATACAACAACAATAATCAGTTTATGATATTCCATAGGTAAATGTCACTTGAAATGTTAGACAGTGTTTCAACTGACATTCACCAAAAATGCCTTTTTAGAGATAACAAAGACCAAGAGATTTCTTCAAACTAGAAAATCTCTCATGGTCCAAAGCTTTTGTAAAAATGTCAACTAGTTGATGAAGAGTGTCAACATGTTCAATTTGAACTAGCTGTTTTCAACTAAATCTCTTAAAAAATGATGTCTAATATCAATATATTTTGTACGTGAGTACTGAACTGGATTTTTGGAAATAGTTATAGAACTCAAGTTATAACAGTACAAAACCAAAATGTTGCTTGAAAATCCGTAGTCGTCTAACATGTGTCTTAACCATATTAATTGAGAGCAACAACTTCCAGCTGCTACATATTCAGATTCAGAAGTTAAAAGTGAGACACAGTTTTGTTTACGACTATACCATGAGACAAGATTATTACCAAATAAAAACATCCCCCACTTGTACTTTTTCTATCATCAACGTCTCCAGCCCAATCTGAGTTACTAAATCCTATTAAGTTAGGATTAGTGTCTTTGGAATACCAAATTTCCAACTCACATATGCCAGCAACATATCGAATAATGTGTTTCACAATATTTAAGTGGATATTTTGGGACAGGCTTGAAAACGTGCACAAACACAAACACTAAATATAATATCTGGGTGACTAGCAGTAAGATAAAGAAGGCTACCTATCATAGATCGATACAATATTGGGTCGACATTTTCACCAACATTATCCTTTCATATCTTCTGCGATGAACTCATTGGCGTTTTCATCTGTTTAGCATTCTCCAATCCAAATCTCTTAACTAGATTCTTAGAATATTTGCTTTGTGAGATAAAAAAATCATCTTCACTTTGCTTAATCTGCAAACCTAAGAAAAAAGTTAGTTCCCCAATCATGCTCATTTCAAAAGTTGATGACATAGATTCAACAAATGACTTTAGATAAGACTGTGAGGTCGAGCCAAAGACTATTTCATCTACGTAGTTTTGAGCAATAATAATATCTACACTATGACGTTTAATGAATAAAGTACGATCAGCTTCACCACGGTTAAAACCAAATTCAAGAAGAAAGTTAGTTAGACAACCATACCATGCACGAGGAGTTTGTTTCAACCCATACGAAACCTTTTTGAGCTTGTATACATAGTATGGATGGTGAGAATCTTCAAATCCTTTTGGTTGTTCAACATAGACTTCCTTATCAAGATAACCATTTAAGAAAGAACTTTTTACATCCATCTGATGTAGTGTAATTTTCAGACAACGGGCAATGGCAAGTAGAAGTCTAATTGACTCAATTCTAGCTACAAGTGTGAAGGTCTCGTCATAATTAATTCCTTCAACCTAAGTATAGCCTTGTGCAACTAGACGGGCTTTATTTCTCACAACTGTTCTCGATTCGTCTGATTTATTTTTAAAAATCCACTTGGTTCCAATTACATTTGTATTATTTGGACGAGGAACTAAGTCCTTGACGTCATTTTGAGAGAATTGTTCAAGCTCTTCTTGCATTGCTTGAATCCAAACATTATCTTTGAATGCTTCGAAAACATTTTTTGGTTCTAAAGTAGATATAAGACAAGAAAGACTAACCTCGTGGTATATGGTAGACATACACACATACCTTACCATATCTATGTAGTTGAGTGGTTCTTTCCCTCTTGTTTTAATTCCTTCAAAAACTCCCCCTATCACCTGGACTGTGGGATGATTCTTTTTAATCTTTGATGAGGGGTCCCTTCGAACCTGATCTAACAATTCAGCATTTGACTCTCCATCCATGGCCTTTGCGGTCTCTATTTCAGGTTCAGATGTTACTTTGAATGTGGCAACATTTGGGGCAACATCTAATTCTTCAGCAGTCTGCACATTTTCCACTGAAACTATAGTGTTATTTTTAGTTGTATTTCCTGTAGGATCAGAAAATTCATCAAAAATAATATTTACAGACTCTTGTACAGTTCTGGTCCTTAGATTTTATACTCGATAAGCATGCCTATTTTGAGAATAGCCAACAAAAATTCCTTTGTCACTGTTAGAGCCAAACTTTTCCAAATGATATCTCATTTAAAATGTAACAGATACACTAAAAATATGAAAATAACGCAAGTTAGGTTTCTTTCCATTAATAAGCTCATAAGGAGTCATCTTTGTTCCTGGCCTTAAGTAGACTCTATTAGAGATGTGACAAGCAGTATTTAAGGCTTTAGTCCAAAAACGTTTTGATAATTTTTTAGAACTAAGCATAACTCTAGCCATTTCTTGCAGTGTTCTATTCTTCCTTTCTGCTACCCCATTCTGTTGAGGAGTTTTGAGAGCGGAAAACTCATGGAAAATTCCCTTTTTCTCACAAAAGTTTGTGAATGAGTTGTTGTCAAATTCTTTTCCATGGTCGGATCTAATCCAAAAAATAGGAGAATAGAACAAGTTTCTAATTCTAGAGTGCAAAATTTTAAACATGTCAAAAGTTTGTGATTTTTCTTTCAAAAAATATATCCATGAATATCTAGAAAAACCATCTACTATCACATAGGAATACATCATGCCTCCTATACTATCTACTTCAATTGGACCCATTAAATCCATATGCAGTAATTGAAAATAATGAGACGTACCTGAATGTTGTCCGTCGTGTTGGACAATATTATGAGAGACACGGGTTTGCTTACCTTTAAAATAATCTTCACAGACAGTTTTACCTTTATGGCTAAGATTGGGTAAACCTCTAACCGCTTCATATGAGACCAATTTTTCTAAATTGCGGTAGTTGACATGCCCCAACTTTCATAGCTTGATCTAGTCTTATGACTCATCCAGAACTCTTTGCTTTAGTAGTCATTAGATTCCCTGTCCATCGATTGCTCAATTACTTTACTTTGAAATTTTTAGTTCGAGTCACCCTGGGGAGGCCTCTTGTCTCAATATACTCCCTATACTACCATTCCTGGATGTCGAAGGTTTAGCGCTCCTAGCTGGTGGGTTCTTACTATCCCTCTTTTATTATTGTCCTTACGTTATTCTAAAGTAATCGCATTGTTATGAAACCTGCTTCACCATAATCTCATTCACTTGTATCCTTCTTGTCGTGGTCCTTTTTCTTGCCCGTCCTTATGCGAAACACATTTCCGCCTCGATAAATTGTCATATCATTCCACTAGTACTTACGAATTGTCTACATGTTTCTTACAGCCATTCTTCGATTATTCTGTAGTTCTCGTCATCGATTGTCTTTAACAAGCTATCCTTATTCTGTAGATACTTAGAATCACAACACATCACACAACGAGATCGAAGGTCTTATCGTCCCAATGTTTAAAGCCTGCTTTAGCTTGCTATCATCAATACCTGTAAATTTCAATAATAAACGGTATGGCTATTCTCAAATAGACGGAGGGCTTATCCCATCTTCTACATTCGTGGATAATCCAATCCTTGTATATGACTTGGGGTCACTGTTCTAGGCATATCATTTCGCACAATTTCCTTAAACACATCCAGGAACGATCTTCCTACGGCTTAATTATAGTCATCATCAATTCCTTAGGCAAGGTATTACCATTTGAATTGTGTGTTCATAGTGCATTCTCTTATTCAAATTGATGAAAGTCACCATAAAATGGATAAATTGCCATAACCTTCTAAACCTTCCAACAATATTCTCTGCATTCCATCTTTACAACTTATCTTTAGCTTACCGCTTTCTCCACAAGACCTAGGGATTTTGTACAATTCATCGGGTGGCATGATGTCATGGATTCGGGGTCTATCTAATATAGTCATTCGGAAAAAGGAAACATACTATATATTTTATCACCAGATCGGGTGTGGGCTCCATGTATCTTTTGGGCTAGAAACACCTTTTTGGCTAGTACCCTTACATCCATGACTTACTCTTATCAGAATATCTTATCTCACGAGTGGCACTGTAAAAAATTTTTTCTAAAATGGGGTTAGTATTCTTTAAATATAAAACAGGCCCATACTAACCATATAAGAGGTAGATAGATTAACAAATAAATCAATAGCATACTTGCCCATCTGCTCACCTTAGACCACATCGAAACTCGAGGCTTTATCCCCACTCTCACCTTTTTACTTACGGGACAATTTGGGACATTCCTAAATCTTATGATCTCGACTACCACACCAATAGCAACCTTTTGTTCCCCAATGGCACAACCCGACATGCACCTGACCGTACTGATCACAACATGGCCTGGACGGCCACACTCGATCTGCGTCATTCTGACCCTGAAATACCGAGGTATGTTATCCATGTCTCGGCCTTACTCGAGAACTCTGATCATACCTAATTTGTCATGAAGATCTAGCCTGATGACCATGTATTTATAACCCATCACTACTATGTCATCCTCTATAATCACTAATCGTCCTAGCCCTGTTGGCTCTTTCATCTTTCTCGACTGGATTAAACCCACTTGACACCAACCATTCCTGACCAATAAGCTCTCTAGGTTGTGAACTCTCTGACTCTTCCAGGGGCCTACCACTATCAAACATACTAGGGCGGTGTCGTGCCTGGGAGGTAACTAATTGAATCAATACTTGGACTGTTTTCCTAACATTCTCATCAAACGGTGCTGGTGGTGTAACTGATAATTCGGGGCTTCATTCAGTACCCCTAGTTCTACAGGAATTAATGATATCTGAGAAGGTGACCCGCTCATGTCCTCTGACGGGTCTGTCTCAATAGAGGGCACATTACTCAAGGAAGTCATCGCTGCAATCATAAACATGATAACATTAGGAGTGGAATACTTATAGCTCAACTCTATCGCACGATCTAGATCAAGAACAAGGTGACCATCCTAATTAATTGTCATGTAACCTCTTATTTATAAGTATGGTGTGCTACACACCCATAAACAAGACTCTACTAGACACGACTATAGACATCCCTAGAACTGACCTGCTCTGATACCAAGTTTGTCACACCCCTACCTTAGAGGGTGTGGCCAACACCTGGTGCCCTACAGCTTGAGCGTACCACATATCTTCCATACTCTACATACACATGTACCCGGCTAACAAGGCCTATAAATAACTCTCATAAGAAAATCAAGACATGATAACCTATAGAATCAGAAAAGCCAAACATATATATACATGCGGAGAAGGCCGACAAGGCCACAATACACATCAACTGGCTACAGGAAGGCCGACAAGGCCATACATGACTCTTATTTACAAAACAATTGTCTACAAGCCTCTAAAGAGTATATGAACATTATCAGGTTGGGATAGGGACACATCATACCCATATATATGTACATAAAACCATACTGACCCATACTAGCACCTCTGGAACAAGTGGAGAGCTCTGACACCACCGCTGAGCTGAGGTCCTACTAAAAATGGGTGTCACTCCGTCTATTTGAACCTACGAGCATAAAATGCAGTGCCCTAGCAAAGAACATCAGTACGAATAATGTACTGAATATGTAAGGCAAAAATATAAATAGATGCAGAGGAAGACTCGGACTATAAGAAGAATGGCCTTTGATAGCGGGCAGTTTCAAAGGCTTTGTCTACTGTAAATAAGGTATGGAAGAGACAACCTGTAACTCTTAGCGCCACTGTGGGCGAATGATATGCATGCTTTCTTTTAAAAATGTAACATATATATATATATATATATATATATATATCATCAAGCCGCTCTCTAGGGATAATATCATCATAACATACCCAACGGTAGTGGTGTGCAAATATAAGTGTTGTACCCAGCCGACTATAGCGCGGCTCGGTGTGGTAAAATAGATACATAATGTGCATTGAACTTTGGTTAGGTCGTTACCCTCCTACTATCGTTATGTAAATATGTACATCAACTGTCATGACCAATAAGAAATACATAATATCACATAATCAGAGATACCATAAGATATGGAAAAGTACGCCCGACAAGGGACATACAAGAATCAATCAATATTTCAATGGAATGGAAATAATGGTACTTTTACTTAGGAGTGGAATCTCTTTTTGGAAGAACATACGCTTTTGTTATGTATTTGTTTAGATCATGCAATTAGAAAGAAAGGGTAAGTTTGACATATCTTATTGTCTGGCCAACAATAGCCCATGAGTTATGTTCCGCGAATGACATCCTACATAATAGAGACGGTTCAGGTCAAGTTTAGATTGGTTACTAAAATATCGATTAATTGCGACATTTCATCGAATACCTAATGTGCATTGAACTTTCTTTTCTTCAACAATGACAACTTAAAGTCTAGAGCACCAATTTAACTCCTTCTAGCTTCCTTTCCTAATTTACCAACTACCAATAAGAACCCATAACTTATATCAAACTTAATCCAACCAAAACATCCCAACACATGGTAACAACAACAAGAACAACTTCTTCATGATTTCTAGTTACTTCTTATTTTAGTTAACAACTTCTTCAATAATCTTGATATGTAAATAAGAATAATCACACTAGTAACATCCTCACCAAGCCATTTCTCATGATTTCCAACCATACGAATTCATATGTATAGTTTCAAAGCATTCCAACAACAAGACAACTACACCTCAAATCAATTCAAGTACTAGTTGTAGTTTTTCACCCCAAACAACTCAATCAACACCTTGTTAAGATTAAGTACAATCAATAGGACATTATGCTTACCTCAACTATAAGAACAAACTTGAAATCCAAGCTTTGCTTTGCTCACAACCACCCTTAATCACTCCACAACACCATAGAGGTGATATCATTCATCTAGGCTAGCTTTTGATGTTGGAACATAGTGTATTTACTTTGGAATCACTCTTGAACTTTTGGAGAGTGTCTACGGAGATTTTAGGGGTGTTAGGGATCAGTTTGGGTCGAATAATGAATGAACATAATGGGCCACCACTTAAATAGGCAAAGATGGTCGGTCACCATCACTAATATGCGATTGGAGCTGCAATACATATGCCCATATGTGGCCGCAGAACCTAGGGCATATCTAGGCAGTGAGTTGGCCTCGGTTATTGGCTCATCTGCGCCCTAGTATGTGGGACAGACCTCATCCGTGATGCGAAATACTTAGCATAACGTGCGAACTTCATCGAGGGATGGTTCCTCCAATCTCAATGGCCTCCAATCTTCCGTAAACCTTCTTAACGTCCATCTATGTCATAGGGACCTTAAAAAGGATCTCGAGTCACTATTAAGTCGACAAATTTCGCTTTCACACACATACACAAGTACGGGGTGTAACAAGAGACACATTTAACCTGGCGCCTTGCAGCCCGATGGAGGGGACGGGCCTGATGGTCCTACTTTGGCCTCGCTAATAGGTTGCACTCCCTCCGATGAGATTTTGGCATCGGGGACTCAGACACCTCAGGGCCGAACCCATGCATCGACAGGAGCATCTTCAGCTCCCTTAATAGCCTCATTGGACTCCAAACCAAAAAGGCATCATTGACTCCCAGAACACACCCTTCCTTCATCATCATCCTCAATATGAACTACCTCGTGACTAACCTCCCTCCAAGATTTGACAAGCCGCCAACGGTTCCTTAAAAGAGCACCAATTCCCTCTGGTACAGAGACATCGGGCTCCTAGGACCTTCGCTTGCAACTGCTTGAAGCCTCAGTTGCAGCACAAATGATGTTTGATAAAACGGCCTCGCGAATGGGGATCCTTCGGGACTCAGACCTCTACGTAGGAATGCATATGGAATGAAAAAGGAATTAAAAGAATCCAAAAAGGAAAATCACATAAAACATGGGGTGTTGTTACTCACCATGGCTTCTGCCCCTCTGCAGACACGAAGATATGCTCTTCCAAAACCTCACAATGTTAGGGAGGCTCACAATAGGTCCATCACCAATCCAAAAATACCATACACAAGATTTGGTTCAAGGGGAGCAACTACAAAATACAAACATACATTAAGGAGAAACAAGTAAAATAAGGAAGCAAAGCAAGGTCGTATAGGAACCTACGGGTAGATTCGACATTTTGGGGAAGGGCTCAGATGAAGGACAGTGCAGCCAGTAGGTACGAATCTTCATAAACCTATCGCACCACCCTCAATCAAAATCATCTTCAGCGCTAGTGATCAGACCCAGAGTACTATGGGGATACAAGTGAATCACTCCCCCTAGAATAATCAAGAGGAGTAGATGTGAATTAGGTAGTCAATGGAAAAGGTAACTCTGATACGGTCGATTAAATGCTGGATATAATAAATCACTCACCATGCCTGGGGGCCAATTGGCCTAGTCAAATTGGTAACGACGACAGAAGGTCTCAATGACTTCAGAAAATGGGAGCCCAAAGCCTATAGTGAATGGGTAGGTATAGACCATGGAAAAGTCGTTGACATGGTGAGACATTCGAACCCCAGCCCCTACTGCCGAAACCTCTATCTCAAGCTCCCAGTTGCAGTCCTCCCGCACTTGAGAAAGAAGGTTGTCAGTAATCAAAGAACTAATGTCGTCCATAGATTCTTGGCGGCAGTTGACGCAAAAATCTCTATGGTAGTGAAAGCCAGGAGAAAGTATCTCGGTAGTGAGGGAGCCAAGATTAACTTTTTGAGTGATAGAGAAGCAGGGGCTTTACTTTGACGACGATTAAGCGCGTTGAAGGGCCTATTGACTTGTTCTTCCGAAGGGCGGACGGAGGAAGTTTTAGAAAAAGAGGATGATGAAGACATGGTTAGAATGGGTCTTGTGGCGAACAAAGAGAAGGACAAGGATCGAAATAAAACAGAAGGCTCTGGAAATTCTTACTTGAAAGCTGAGGGAAAGAAAAACGCGAATGATTCTCTGTCCACACCAAGTGTTGGTTTAAATAGGAGGATAATCATTACGATCGAATATTGAAGAGTCGTGCCTTATCATGAAACGTCGTGTAACGCCAGTCAGCATGATTGAAAGGACGTAGTCGAATAGTAGGGGAGGCATTTAATGCAATTCTGATAGCACATCTTGTTGGCGAAGCATTAGGAACGTTTCGACTGCTTTCCCATGCAAAAATTGAAAAAAAAATCTTTCACTTCCCAGACCTGTGGAACGAAGGCTCCGAAAAGTGGGGGGGGGGGACTATATGTATTGGGGGAATCCGGGAACACGTGGCATCATTAAGAAATATCATAGGGTAATGCGTCCCCCGAAATAGGAAGACATCAGACAAATTTCGTAGAAGAAATAGGGGGTCCGGAGCAAAGGAAGCGAAAGAAGTCGTCACACCAGGCTTAGTTGGTTCCGATGGCTTCATACAACTAGCCTCCACTCCCAATAGCCAGCGTCACAAGGCTGACAAGAGGGATGATTACCTCTGCAAATATGTCCCGTCAGTTGTACTTTATCATTGAAAAGTCTAGAATTTGCGTAAATAAATAAACTTTCTTAGAGAAGGAACGTGACCTCATCTTCCACATTTGTAACCCTAACATTATTTTCTCTCAAACTCTGAATATCATTGATCTTTCTCTTGTTTCTTAACTACGCGATACCTATTATTCTTGCTATTTAACTTATATATTGTCTATCTTAAGCCTCTGAGCTCAACTATTATCACGAACTAACCGATGGTATTAAGGATCGAAATCGACTCACTTGTCTTTAACTCCATTTAACAACAAATTTATTGAATATCCAAAAATCCTTTTTAGCGGTAAACAAAAATAATAAAAAATTAGAACACTTAATTTATATGGGGAGAGAACTTTTTTTCGGGGGGGGGGGGGAGAACTTTTTTATTGGTTGGCATCACTTCAACAAATCTAAAAAAGGAAAGTACAACAAAAAAGTCTCATGCTAGCTGACCCACAGAATCAATGTCAATGTACTGCATACAAGCATGAACAACATTGGAAGAATAGAAGCTCACTTTTCCTTAACCAATTACACCCTCACAATATAATTAAAAAAAAAAAAAAGTGGAACCCTAATCCAAGCTTGTCAACTGCAAAAAGGGTTATATTTCTACTTCTAAAAATTTGAAAAAGGAGAGCAAATTATTATTTTTAAAGAAAAACATTATATTCAGTAACAAAAATAAAGCAAAGGACACTGTAATTGTTTTATTGAACAGGGAAAAACTCAAAAGACTTTACTAAAATTAAAACTGAAAATTTATCAAAGCATCTACAGTGTTATTTAAGTATTTACTTATTTGATTTTTTAGTGAGTATGATGTATTTTTTATAACTAAATTTGTCACATAATTATAAAAATATATATATATATATATATATATATTTGTTTTATTTTGAAGAAAGGCATAAAGATATAAATTGCAAACTGATCCTTTTGTTCCCCTCTGTGTCTCTCTACTACTGTGTTCCTACAAAACCAAAGACCACACACACACAGCTTCAAAATATCAGAGCTCCCTCCTTTAATATCTAAAACCCCACTTCCCTTTCTGTCTTTTCTTGTTGTTGTAATTTTCAAGAAACTTTAAAGAACTGTCTGTCCATCGATCTCCATTTATCTTTTTGCTGAAATTCCACTCAAGAAACAAAACCCCGTCGTTTCAACAGGACAAGAACACTATATTGTAGGTGAGAATTTAATTCCCAATTTGGGAAATGTTGGAAAATATTAGAGGGTATTTGTTCTTGTTGAGGGTGTAACAAAATTGGGACTTCTTTTTTGCATGTAGGTTTATTAGATCTCAAATTGGGCTATTTCTTGCGATTGGGTTGGTTTATTTTTCTACTTTAATGGGGTGTCAAGTGTAAATAACTTGAATCTTTTTCTTTGATTATGCTACAGTGAAATGCTTATGGGTTGTGGTCATTCAAGGTTTCTCGTTTCTGGTGATTGCCCATTTGGTTAACTTGCTCAAAGAATAGAAAAAGGTTCAATCTTTTTGCTTATTAGTTTTGGTTTTTGTTTTATTTCAATGTTATTGGGTAAATTTTTATACTCCCTTTGTGTTTTTTGTATGTACATGTGGTGCTAACATCAATATTATTGGAACAAAAGATAGAATAGAACATCTGGAGTTCTTGCATTAGGTTATTTTGGTGCCAGCAGAGGAACATATATTAGGGTTTCAAGAAGATAAGTTGGAAGAGTAAAGGAGCCTAATGCTAGTCTGAGACTGAATTCAAACTTCTTATGATTTTGTCTATTACAATAGACCCTTGTGGTCCGTCCCTTCCCCGGACCCACGCATAGCAGCAGCTTAGTGCACTGGGCTGGACTTTACTGTTGTTTTCCATTGTCTTTTTGATTTTATGTTTCTGGGGAATGAAGTGAAACATATTAAAGCCTTGTTGCTGTAAAATTATTTAGTATTGAGATGGTCCTGAAAAGAGAATGGATATGTAGGAATCATATAGTCGAGCATATCCAATTTGGGATTGAGGCATAGTTGATTAATTGGGAAAATTAAATTTAGCAGTGAAAACACAAACTATGAAAGCAAGACATTGTGTACTTTCCTTCCAAAAACATCCTTCCGCTAAGAACTAGAAGAACGGATTGAAGAGAGGTTGTTATATGCATGTATTATATATCTGTTTTTAGGTTAAAAAACGGGAGCACTTCCTTGGTTGACCATGAATCTTGGTCATGTTCTATGGAGACGTATAAACACCGTCTCCAAACATCAGTCCTTAGGTACGATTCATTAGTGGTTAAAGGTGATAAACAAAGTGTCCGGTAGACCACACTAGGATGGAAGTTGACTCACAAAAGCTACAATCACTCAAAATTAATATGATAGGACTTGAAAACAATGGAAGTAGATGATTCACACAATCGTTACCAGCTAATAGGGACTAAAGATTAGATGTTGCCGTTCACTTACATTTGTCCGGTTTTAGTCAGAAGCTTTTAGACTAGTTAGAGACTCGTCTCCGTGTAAAGATAAGTGTGAGATTTAGAGAACACAAATCTGCCTTAAAACACTAACTATTCAGTATTAGAATGAAATGGGCCTGAATACATCAATGGATATAGATCACTTATCAAATAATAAACATCACTTGATATAGGTGATTCTTACAACTGATACTGATTGTAGTTTGGGATTAAGGATAGTTGATTGATTGGTTGCTATAGACGGGCCGAAAAGATAACGACCAAGTAACTAGTCAAGCCAAAATTTAAGAGCAACCATTGGGTGCCCGATAAAAATCTCTTTCATTTGACAGTAAGCGGATCAAGCATGTCATTTTAACTATATTTAAGGGTTCCACTTGAATTCAACGTATCTAGAATTCGATCTCAAAAACTTGTCTTTGTACCTAAGTTTGAACTACAAATACTGAAATCTTTTAAATTCTCTGAGGCTATCTAGACATGATTAAAATTACCATTGAACAAAAGTACATCATGGCTGATGTTAAAAGAAATTCCGAGGTTCTCCTTCTTCAGTGTTCTTACTCGTAATACGTATTACTAGGAATAATGTTCATGCGTCCTGGGAATCCCATGTTCTTCAGACATAGTCCTTGTGGATAATTAACCAAATTATAGGTATCTTTCGCACATTAATTTTCCAACTTGAGTTTATCCATATAGAAAGGGTTCCAGAATTTTAGATATATCAAAAAAGAAATAAAGGGCACCCAAGGGTGTGGCCTAGTGGTCAATGAAGTGTGTTGAGCACAACAGGTTCAATTCAATTCCCAGCAGAGACAAAAACATTTGGTGATTTCTTCCCATTTGTTCTAGTCTTAGTGGACGGTGGAAGGTGTCAGGTATTTCGTGGAATTAGTCGAGGTGCGCGCAAGCTGGCCAAGCACCACGGTGCTCAATAAAAAAAATCGAAAAATATATAAAGGGTTCCAGAATTTTAGTCAAAATTCACTATCCTTTAGCTCTAGTGGTTCTATTAGAATATGTGTAGACTCGAATACACTCTTGTTGTGGGTAAAGAGTCAACATGGTCCGTAACTGTGTAAGTGTGTTACAGATTATTGCCGTCAAAAGAAGAGCGTTTTGAACTAGTCTCTGGGATGGAAACTCACACCGCCGAGTGTTAATCAATAATGGGATCAACTCTTTGTTCCTTTCCTCATGTATTCCGTAATTGAGGCTCCTCTCAAGCATGTGCAAGAAATTGCAATTTTAACTGTACATGGCAGCTCTGTAGCAAGATATAAAGCGATGTGACAATTTAGCAATTCTTTCTTTTATTTTTTCTATTCTTCATTTTCCTGACATCCTGAGCCGAGGGTCTCTCGGAAACAGCCGCTCTCCCAGACCCCACGTTGTGGGATTTCACTGGGTATGTTGTTGTTGTATTCTTCATTCTCCTGACATCATGTTTTAGAAAGATTTTGATGAATGTATTTTATATATATTAGGGCATATTGGATAGATGTCTTTTCGGAAGTATATTCCCCCTTCTGATGCACCATCTGGAAGTATGAAATCATTGAACTTATCTGGAAAGGCAAATAAAAATTCTCAACCATCTGATCCACAAAGATCAACAGAGGCTGCTATGGACATCGACATGGGTGAGGTCTATTTTTTGATTATGCATTTCCTATCAGCTGGACCATGTCACAGAACTTATGGGCAATTCTGGAATGAACTTCTGGAGCATCAACTTTTACCCCGTAGATACCATGCTTGGTATTCAAGGAGTGCGGCACCAAGTGGTGACGAAAATGATGACGGGAAGTCTTTTCCATTAAGTTACAATAGATTGGTGGAAAGGTAACTTTTGCTGCCTTATTCTTCAAATGTCAAGGATATATGACTTATCAATTCCTCTTTAACCGATCTCTTGTTATGTATTTCTTGTTTTATATCTCCGAGTTAGTAACATGCTTTCTGAATGGCATTGAAGTACAGTTTATTAACTACTTTCAGATTGAAAGATGTTACTCTCTGTTATAGGCTTTTATCTGTTAATATTTGATAAGCATCAAACTGCTTGTGAAGACTGAGATAATTCAGTTGTTTTGATTCAAGAATGAAGCCATTTATGCAATTTACAGATACAAGAAAATCATCTGGTTTATTGTGCTACTCGAAAAATGTAGTATTAGTTTGGCAGTTAATCTCTTATTGATCCTTTGCTGCCCCCACCCTTTTATATACAGTCCTTATGGTACTTTCCTCTTCCTCCTTTGTAAGATGAAAGCGGTTGGGATCATATACTCCCTCTTTCCTGAATTATGTTTGCTGCTTACTGTGTTTATAGTTATAACGTGCAGTGTTCAGGAAAGCGCTCGCTTCACCGCTTTAAACGTTGAAGCGAGGGTCTGCCGCTCCGATTACCTGAGGCGAGGTTGACCAAAAGAAGCAAGAAGCGGACGCTTCGAGAGGTGAAGCGCTGAAGCGAGAGAAGCGAGAGGCGACATGAAGCGCTCGCTTTATGTTGATTAAGTTTTAATGGTCGATTTTAAAGGAAAAAGAGTCCGACTTCAGCCAAACTCCTATTTCGCGACTTCTCTCTTTTCGCGACTTCTGCTCTGCTTCTCGCTAGTGTTTTCAACCCTTCTTTCTTCTTCTTTCTTCTTATGCCTGGCGCTGCTAGTTCTAGGGTTTCTTCTTCTTCTTCTTCTCTTTTTTCAGTTTTGCCATGTTTTTGAAACTGACGTTTTAAAAAAAACTGAGCAGTAATGCTCTGTTTTTTTGTTCAATTTCTGCTCGGTTTTCTTCTTAAATATGTTGCTGATTTTTTCCTAAATCTTAACAGTGATTAATAAATGTCCCACTCTGACCCGACTTGGAAATATGGTACAAGAGCTAGTGCCGTCAATAGGAGCAAAGTTACATGCGTTTTTTAGACAATACATTAAATGGTGGAATTTGGTGCCACAAACATCTTATTGAACCATTAATAACTTTGATTTTGTTTGTCCTATGGTCTATGGAGGATTTTGTGATATCTACTTTTTAGTTTTTAATTTTAGCTTATATATATTGTCTCTATTTATTTTGGTCTTTTTTACAAAATTGCGCTTCACCTCAGTGAAGTGAGCGCTTCGCTTGAAGCAGGGCCTTGTCGCTTTTTTCCGCTTCACGCTTCCTTGAACACTGATAACGTGTGTGATGTATCTAGGTACTCTCACGTGGGAAAGGATCACTTGGTGAAGCTTTTAAAGCAATTATTGTTGAGTGTGAAAGCTCCCCCTCCGGGTATGGTTGGTGGCAATACAATTAATGCAGCAGCTGTTCCGACTCTGCTGGGAACTGGTTCCTTTTCACTTCTCAGCAGTACGTCTTCTAGTTTCGCTACTTTTCACTTGGTTATAAAAAAAATCATGAATTCTTCATGCACTGTGAATTTCGATTGCCCTTAAACTCTCTTCCT
This sequence comes from Anisodus acutangulus, assembly GCA_029783415.1. Classification (NCBI taxonomy): domain Eukaryota; kingdom Viridiplantae; phylum Streptophyta; class Magnoliopsida; order Solanales; family Solanaceae; genus Anisodus; species Anisodus acutangulus. The sequence goes on from CM056489.1 coordinate 25,000,376, forward strand.
CTCTCAGGCGATCAAGATCAGAGGAATGATGAAGTTAAGCCTCCAGGTCACTTACGTTGGCCGCACATGCTAGCAGATCAGCTGCGTGGACTAAGTTTGAGAGAAATTGGTGGTGGATTTTCTAAACACCATCGTGCACCATCTATTCGCGCGGCATGTTATGCCATTGCAAAACCATCCACTATGGTGCAGAAGATGCAAAATATTAAAAAAGCTCGAGGACATCGCAGTGCAGTTTATTGTGGTAACTTCTTCAGACTGTGCATGTCTTATTCTTATATCATTCTGCTTTTGCTGTTACGTAGAGTTATGAATTTTTCAATTTTGATCTGGTCAAGGTGGGTTTATGTTCGTAATTTAGTTAATGAAGCTTTGCTTTAATTAGGTGCTCTATTAACTTATTCATGGATTCAATTGAATAATTAAGAGGAATATTGACTGCAGCAATATTTGATCGGTCTGGGAGATATGTTATTACTGGCTCAGATGACCGACTTGTAAAAATTTGGTCAATGGAAACTGCATATTGCTTGGCCAGCTGCCGTGGGCATGAAGTAAGCTGTTGCTATAGTTATCTTGACCCATCCCTTAATCTTCTGTCTTTTGAGATCACTTGTTTTTCTTTCAGGGTGATATCACTGACCTAGCTGTCAATTCCAACAACACTTTAGTAGCTTCTGCTTCAAATGATTGCATCATCAGAGTTGTAAGATACTTTTTCAAAGTTACATGATTTCCTACATATGTATTTCTGAATGCTCATCCGAGTGTTATTTTTTCATTATGACAGTGGCGCTTGCCTGATGGGCTGCCAATTTCTGTGTTGCGTGGTCATACTGGAGCTGTTACGGCAATAGTATTTAGTCCAAGGCCTAGTTCTATTTATCAGCTCTTATCGTAAGACCATTTGATTGTGTATGCTACTTTCGTGGAGTTCTGTATGCAATATCTTTGTATCTATGATTCATTTCTTAATTGTGCGTCTGTGCAAAGTTTTATTGAAATGTTACCTTGAAAGAGGATATCTCCGCTATATGTAGTTTTTTACATGAGATTGAAGTGATATAAAGCAGGCACCCATAGTGCCTTCCTTCTAATTGAAGAAAATAACTCCCAACTTATTTTCTAGTGGGAGGGTCTAGAGGGAGCTGTCTTTCAAAATTTTAGTCACGTTATTTCTCCTAAGTCATCCCAAGTTTGATTTTGCTTAAACAAAATGGTAACTGACCTGAATAAAGCAGAATAGAGGATTCATATGACCCTAATTGATTTGAGAATGAGGCTTAGTTGATTATTGAAAAAAGCAACTGTTCACCTGTCAATACCCAGACATACGCTGTTCTAAGTTGATTTGAGCTTGCTAATGGTTGTCTAGTCCATGAGAGCTCGTTTAACGCCTCGCTACCAGATCATCTAGATGATTTGTGTTTTTCATATTATCTGCTCCCAAAGCTATCCAATGCTAGGTAGTTTAACTTCAAATTGTTAATCTCTTCCTTTCCCTTCCCCCTCCATAAACCTTGTTCTCTGTGACTTAACTGTTTCAACCCCACCTGCATCTGCACTGTGGCCCAAGAACACAAGTAGTTGTTCTGTGTGGAGTCAGTTTTACATTGTGAAGTTACCTTACTAGCTCAACATAAATAAGTCTTATCCAATGAAATAACTTGATTTTCTATATCATGGGACATTTTTTGATAAGGTAAAATAATTTTATTAATGATGGTATGCTTTAATTGCTCATGGAAGAAACTCCCGCATACAAGCGGTATACCAAAATGCAGAGAACCTACAAAAAAGAGATGTTTTTCTCTCTTTGTATATTCTATAATGTCACTCCTTGACTACTATATATGCTATGTTGCTACCATTACTGCAGGTCATCTGATGATGGAACATGTCGGATTTGGGATGCTAGATATTCCCAGTTTAATCCACGCCTATACATACCAAAACCGCCTGAAACAGTTGCTGGTAAGTTGCAATGTTTATTTGCCGGCTATGTTGCTGGACTCTCCAAAAATGCTGCCACACCCATGTTTGATCCTCCAAAGTTATATTACTTTTGGAGGATCCGGTATGCTCCCATCGACATTTTTGAAAAGTCCGAGGAACATAGTCTGTCAGCATTCTAATCCAAATTTATATGGGAAATTGTTTACAATTGCCTAAATGGTTGTAGGGAAGAACACTGGTCCATCATCAAGCACTGTTTTGCAAAGCCACCAGATCTTCTGTTGTTCATTCAATGCCAGTGGAACGTTCTTTGTAACTGGAAGCTCAGACACTTGTGCAAGAGTAAGAACAGATTACTATGTCTGACTCGTATTCACTGTCATTACCCTGTCGTTGTACACCAGTGTGTGCTGCTTAGGAGAATCTTATTTACTTGCAGGTCTGGAATGCTTGTAAATCTAATTCTGATGACTCAGAGCAGCCTAACCATGAGATAGAGATTTTATCTGGTCATGAAAATGATGTAAACTATGTGCAGTTCAGGTTGATAGCTCCAGGATAAGGTTTCATGTGTCCGTTCAATTCAAGTGTGTTTCCATTGCTTGTGTTCATGATCTTATTTTTTGAGTGCAGCGGATGTGCTGTTGCGTCCAGATTTTCCTCCTCTGATGTATCAAAGGAAGACTCTGTCCCTAAGTTCAAAAACTCATGGTATGTCTCAGGAAAGTAAAGGAACTAAAAGAGAGTGGGAAACAGCAATGATTCTTCTTTCATCATGTTAGCTACATACTGTATAACTGTGTCGTCATAAGGAAGTTTGACCTCGGAAGTTGATTGTTTCAGGTTTAATCCTGACAACATCGTTACTTGTTCCCGTGATGGCAGCGCAATCATTTGGATCCCGAGATCACGTAGATCACATGTGAGTTCTCTTTAGATCCCCATCCAATCTTTGCTTTCTTTTCCTAGCTCGAAGCGGTATCTAGTTCTGTTGTCATTTGTTTCATCTTTCTCATACCGTATACTCATTGTTTAAGGGAAAGGTTGGACGTTGGCAGAAAGCGTATCATTTGAAAGTTCCACCACCTCCAATGCCACCTCAACCTCCTCGAGGCGGTCCACGTCAAAGAATTCTTCCAACTCCACGCGGTGTTAATATGATTGTCTGGAGCTTGGATAATCGTTTTGTCCTTGCTGCTATCATGGGTATGATGTATTTATACATTTTCCGCACATGGAGTGCATCTAAATTAGCTGACCAAGTTATTACAACTTTTTGGGTTGGACTGCTCTTTAAAATTGTTAACTCTTGGTCACTGCCTTCAATTCTTCTCCCCGGTTTCTTCATTTGGTACTTCCCGTTGGTAGATTTTCACCCTTCAATGGTATCTCCACCATACTTCTTGGTACTGTTCCTTGTAAAATAATTTTAATAACGTAACTTCAGCTTGTTCTCAACCCTGAGGCTTAAGTTCAAACTCTTCTTTTTCTTTTGCATTGCACCTACAATTCTTGCTGACCCCCTAAGATCTTTTTTTACCTTACGGAGCTCTGATGAAACTTCCTTTGTTTGCAGATTGCAGAATATGCGTGTGGAATGCTGTTGATGGTAGCTTGGTGCATTCTTTGACGGGTCATACTGAATCTGTAAGCTATCTCATGCAATTTGATAATGGTTTGTCATGATAGCTGTCATTAATTGGGAAGCCTTTAAAGATTGTGAGCAAGACCTGTCTTATACTATAATGAGCTGGACTGAAGCCCGCTTTATCCTTTTATTATTTATTACATTCTAGCTGCCTGACCATGTGATTAAACTTAAGTAGGAATTAATTACAGTTGATTGCATTTACTTTTGTTTGCTTGGACTGTCTCATGGTGTGCGCTTCGTGATTGCAGACCTATGTACTTGATGTCCATCCTTCTAATCCTAGAATAGCCATGAGTGCTGGTTATGATGGGAAAACAATTGTCTGGGATGTGAGTAATGATTCTTCTATCTTTTTTCCCTATAACATGCTCGTGTACTAAATTTTCTTTTAAATATGCATCAATTCAAGTACCAAAACTCCATTATCCTTCAAATTTGTAGATCTGGGAAGGTGCACCAATTCGAACATATGAAATTGGGAGATTCAAGCTGGTTGATGGAAAGTTTTCTCCGTAAGTCTATGTCTTACTTGTGCTTTCTAGCTTTTCTCAATACATTTGATGTTACTTCAAGAGACTCAAGCTCAGGTGTGAGTCAAAGACATGGGATGTATTCTGTACAGCTGTTTTACTTGGAAAAGGAGATGCAGATTTATTACTCAATTTACCTTGTCTATGCTAATTTTTTTTAATTAGTCATGGACGAGTTGTTAGCTCTGATGTATGTTCCTTTCTATCTTGCAGGGATGGGACGTCAATAATACTTTCAGATGATGTTGGCCAATTGTACATAATGAATACAGGGCAAGGAGAATCCCAGCAGGATGCTAAGTATGACCAGGTTTGTTGGAGTCCAGAGGTATGTCGGTTGCATCGTCCCAGATTTTGTAAATGATTTCTGATGCATGTCTTGAACAGTTTTTTCTTGGAGATTATCGCCCTGTCGTTCAGGATACACAAGGAAATGTCCTTGACCAGGTTGGTGATCTGTCAATTTCTTACTAAACTCTGTTTGTCTTTGTACTATGTGCTGTCTATTCAAGAAACTACAAGTTAAGAAAGGAGGGTCGAGATTAGGTGCTGGATAGGTTCAGGTGGCACCTTTAAATTAAAAACAATTTGAAGTGAACATTTTAGTATGTTTAAATGCTTAAATATCCTTACTGATATTGATTTATATTGAAATTTGCAAATATTCTATCCTTTGTCATTGTCTATCATAGTTTGAATTTGAATGACTGGTATCACTGTCCATGGAGTGGCTTTCTAATTCAAAACAATCTAAAGTGAACTTTTCAGTAAATTCAAACATTAACTCAGCCTCGTCAATACTGATTTTGAATTGAGATGTGAAATTGTTCATTCTATTTGTTGTGATCTGTCGTAGTATAAATTTTTGAAATTGTAAAATTGTTGGTATCACTATCCATGGACCATTGTTATTAGTAGTGTTGCAGTGGCTTGTGTGGTTCATGTTCCAGAAGATACTTTTCTTTTTATTTTTTTATTTTTTTATTAGGGGGTCGTTTGGGGACCTTTAAGATTCTTGTTCTCTTGATTTGGTACATAGAGATGTACTTATTATGCCAGTTCATACAGTGTGAAGCTTTAAAATTTACTACATCTCAAACTGGCAGTCCATTTTCTCTCTGAGGAACTGTTAGTACCAACTTCTACAAATTTGAAGGGCAGCTTTTGTTTATGCTTTTTCTTAATTGATAATATTTTACAGGAAACACAACTTACTCCGTACAGGAGGAATATGCAAGATCTCCTTTGTGATGCAGGTTGGTGATTCTTGTTTAAACAATATCATTCTCTATATATTCGTTTTCCCCAAATGTCTCATGTATGTATTATGTGATGGCAGGGATGATTCCATATCCAGAGCCATACCAGAGCATGTATCAACGAAGGCGTTTAGGAGCTTTGGGAATAGAGTGGAGGCCCTCGTCATTCCGATTTTCTATTGGGACAGATTTCAACATGGACCAGCAGTACCAAACTTTTCCTATTATAGACTTGGAGATGCTGATTGAACCACTTCCAGGATTTGTGGATGCAATGGATTGGGAACCAGAAATTGAGATACAAAGTGATGCATCAGATTCAGAGTATAATGTAGCTGAAGAGTATTCTTCTGGAAAAGAGCAAGGAAGTTTCTGTTCCGATGCTTCTGCAAATCCAGAATTTAGTGATGAAGACAGTGAGGCTGAAGACAATCAAAAAGATGCGCTCCGTAGATCAAGAAGGAAGAAGCAGAAAGCAGAAGTAAAAGGCTTTTCTGTATTTTTGCTTCAGGTTTCTTTTTTATATGCAGTGCTTGATAATCATTTTTGCTTCTTTGTTAAGGCTGAAGTGATGACATCCTCTGGAAGGCGTGTAAAAAGGAAGAACTTGGACGAGTGTGACAACAGTTCTCATAGGATCAATCACTCTAGGAAATCAAGACATGGTCGAAAAGCGAAGAAGAAGTCATCGAAATTTTTGAGACCCCAGAGAGCTGCTGCTCGCAATGCCCTTCATCTGTTCTCTAGAATTACGGGGACATCTACTGAAGGAGAAGATGAATATGGTTCAGAAGGAGATTCATCAGATAGTGAATCCACACTTCAGGACTCAGACAATGGAAATGAATATTCGGATGTGTCCTTAAACAGTGAACAACATGGGCATTCAAAGGGGAAAGAAATATGCGTTGATCACTCTTATGAAACAAATAGGCTCCAGCCATTTCCTAACTCTAAACTCAATGGTGGAATTAGGAGGAGACTGGTGCTAAAGCTGCCAAATCGTGATTCAAATAAATATGGGCCTCCAAAGAATGACAAGCCTGGTCCAGCTGATCCATCTTTGGCTCCTGAGGAAGCTGCTGAAGTAAGTCAAAACTACTCTGACTGTCAGGATAACAACCGGAGTGATGTTAATGATGACATAAGAGAAACGACTGACATTGATCAACCAACAAAAATTGAAAATCATTTTAACCTCTTGGAAGGAGGGTGCAAAGATGGGAACATCAAATGGGGAGGGGTCAAATCCCGCTCAACCAAGCGCTCTAGGATGGGAGAAGTGTTGCCATCAGGCTCTGAGACTGGACCTAGCTCATTTGCTGAGGGAAGCATTCTGAAAGAAAATGTTGTTAATGAGCACTCAATGCTTGAAAAGGAGCAGCACAGAGTTTCTCCTTGTTCAGGGATCCAAAATGAAACCAATGGAGTCATTCATGTCAATGAGAATCATTGTCAGGATGCTATACAGGAGGAAGAAAATGTTAAGCTTTTAGATGGAACTGACAGTGATCATCCAGTTAAAGAAAATGCTACTCCTATCCCAATGAGGTTGCGTATAAGGTCAAAAATTCTTTCTGGTCATCTTGATAACAGTGACAAGATTGATACGAAGACTTCATTGGAGGATTCTGGGTGCACTGCTTGTGATACAGTTTCTGAATGTCAGGACACTGAGAAGGTCTTAAGTTCAGAAGCCCCTACTGAAGAAGATAGCAGAACACCAACTCTAGATGATGGAGACCGTGAGAAGAAACTAGATGCAGACAATATTGGTGGAACTTCTGGGTCAGAATTGCAAGTTTCACAGCAGGTGCGGTCGCGTGATATGATGTTCAGTGCTGTCTATAGAAGATCAAAATTTGGTCGGCGTAGAAGTGGTAGAGAAGGTCACAGTGGGAATATGGAAGCAACCACTTCAAACGTGGGGAGCCATAGTCTAGCTGAGGGATCTGAGGCCATTACTGAGGGAGTTCGAAGAACTAGATCTATTAGATTAAGGTCAACAACTTGCAATGTGAATCCTGCACATGGCAATGACAAATTCGTGCAGCCACATGACGGTTCAGAGGGAACATCAATGGAAAAGACTTCAGGTAACAGAGATCAGGAAAGCTCGTTTGAAGAACCGCTACTTGGTTCAGCTAATGCTGTTGGGTTGCGATCTACCCGAATGCGGAGAAGCAGCTATTATGCCCGTGAATCTAGTCCTCCAGACAGAAGGAAATCAACTCAGGCAACAAGAAGCTCATGGTTGATGTTGGTAGCCCATGAGGAGGGCTCCCGGTATATACCTCAGCGGGGGGATGAAATCGTATATTTAAGACAGGTATTCTTGAATTTATATTAGTGTCAAAGATTTGTGTGCCTAGAGTTATTTTCTCCAACAGAAACTGGTCCTTAATCTGCACTTGGTGATATATACAGGGGCATGAGGAGTACATAACTCAGAATAACTTGAGGGATTTAATCCCCTCGAAAACAATAAAGGGGAATATAAGAGCAGTAGAGTTTTGTATGGTTGAGAACCTTGAGTACAAAACACGGCCAGGTTCCGGAGAAAGCTGCGCTAAAATGACGTTGAAATTTGTAGATCCTGCCTCTGACGTGGTGGGGAAATCATTTCAGTTGACACTGCCTGAAGTGACTGGTTTCCCTGATTTTCTTGTTGAAAGAAGCAGATATGATGCTGCTATAGAAAGGAACTGGACTTCCCGGGACAAATGCCAAGTTTGGTGGAAAAATGAAGGTGACGAAGATGGGAGTTGGTGGGAAGGTAGGATTCTAAATGTGCAAGCTAAATCTCATGAATTTCCTGACAGCCCCTGGGAAAGGTGTATTGTCCGATACAAGAGTGATCCATCAGAAACTCATCAGCATAGTCCTTGGGAACTATATGATGCCGACATCCAATGGGAACAACCCCATATAGATGATGAAACTAGAGAGAAGCTGATGCATACGTTTACTAAGCTGGAGAAATCTGGGAATAAAGCTCAGGTAGCAATATTTGCTTGTGGTACTTATTCATATTATTGACAGAACACGTCAATAGTTTGTTTTTTTTGCTGGGCTGCAGGATTATTATGGGGTTGAAAAAATGAGACAGGTTTCACAAAAGTCGAACTTCATTAACAGGTAGCCTAGTTGGTTTCATCATTTTCCATTTGTACTAGTTTCATGCTCTGACGAATTGCATTATTTGGCAGTGTGTATTATGAATCTATGATTATCAGAATACTCCTGCCAAACCAAATGTGAAGTTCCCTATGAGTTGCAAATGATGCATACTAATGAAGTATTATTGATTTGCAGGTTTCCTGTTCCCTTGTCACTTGAAACCATACGGGCTAGGCTAGAGAACAATTACTATAGGAGTCTGGAGGGAATGAAGCATGACATTGAGGTGATGCTCTCAAATGCAGAGTCATATTCCGGAAGAAATGTCGAGTTAACAACAAAAGTGAGACGTTTGTCCGAGTGGTTCAGACGTACACTCTCATCTTTGTAGCCACTTCCGATGCAAATTTTGTAGAAATTTACTGTCCTTCTTTAACTTAGTCCAGGCCCCTTTAATATTGTAAATAATATTTTGCCTTTGTAATTTTTTGATTCTTTTTCTTTTCTCGAAATACCAAATAGGTCAGGAAAATACGGTGAAGATACTTTATAGGAGGTTGAGGGAGATTAGATGAGTGCTGGGGAGCTATCCAGCCCAAATTCATTATTTCTAGTTTTAACATCTAAATGTACTCGAACTGATCGAAGATCATTGAAGCTGAAAATTCTGGGCTTAGACCCCATTAAATGCAAATATCTTTAGCCCAGACCCAATGCGTTGCTATCTATACATGTGAATAATGCGCATCTGCCTAGCATACTCTTCCCCCTTGCATCCCAATCATATAAATACAACTTCATGAATGAGCAAAATATATGGTCGCATTAGTTGTAAAGATATCAACATGCTAAAGAAAGATTGGACGTGTGGGAAGATGAAAACGTTTAGGCCATCGAAACTCCAACTGGAAAGTACATTCTAGATGCCTCCAATTAATACAAAAACTCTGTGGGTGCTTTGCTTTGGAGCCTGAGTTGGCAAAGCGTATATATCCCTGGTAACGCATATTTTTTCTGTGTTGACTTTTCCTCCTGTACTTTCTTTACTGGCTTTAACTTAAATTTTTTTACGTTTCTCCAATAATATATTTTTCTTCTTCTTTTTATTTTATTTTTTACTTTCTTTGTTCACTTTATTGTTTAGTTTTTTAACTATTTTTCCTGTAATGTTTTTCCGTTAAAACTTTTTTTGTTATTGTGTTTGAAAAAATTTGCACTTACATTTTATGATTGTAGCAACTTTAGGTTAAGGGAAGGTCAGCACCCACGACCTTAAAATTCTAGATCCGCCAGTGCACGCAACATACGTGGTCAGACGCCTTAGCAATCGGGTCTTGATCCTCAATCATCCTACAATTCCATATGCTAACTATAAAGGATGCTGAGATCAGTGTCTAAAAACTCCCAATTCACAGTTCACTACGTTTAAATTACACAGAGTTTCAACCCTAAGGGCACATTTACCGGATTAGTTTAAAGGTATGATCTTTAACAAATGATCTTCATGATATTTTGACTTGTATCATCATTGCATTATGTTTTTTCTCTAGTCTCATTTCAACCTTTTCGTATGGATGTACGATGATCACTAAGTAGCTATCATGTACTCAACTGATCTTTATCATGCTGCCATGTATTAGACGATGTTCTCAAGAGTTTAGTGACTCCACCTGTTCAAATTATAGTACTTGGTGAGCCTACTACGGCTCTAGAGGGTATCACTTTCTTTTGTATAGCGGGAATCCACTCCGTACCAGTTGTAGAGAGGCCATGATACTTTGTAGGAGAGTTAGCTGATTCATGAGTCTTTATTTTATTATGTACACATGCATGTTGTAGAATAAATGCTTCAAGACTAAAAAATTTTAATCTGCCTAATCAGCCATATGATACAACCATTGCAAACACAACGTTTTCACAAGGTCTATTATGCATTTTTTTTCATGGGTATGGGTAGCTAAATTTAGTTGGTTCCCTCGGTCAAAAATTAGAGGCAGCGGATGCTGTCACGTCTCAGTCAAACATCTAGAACGTGAAGAATGAATTAAGTTGATAACAAGTTCGGGAGGTCATATTATCAAGGGCTAGATTTACCCCACCCACCCCCCAACCACGAACAAATTTACACAACTCCAAAAAGAATTTATGACATCCCACATTGCATGCAAAAAGCACAAACCGACTCAGGAAAATCTAGTCATCCGTACAAAAGTGATACGTGAATTGCTCAATAATCTACCGTGAGAGGAAATGAAGATCTCTTGCCCTCTTACAATTTGAATGGGAGAAAATGATCTTTTCAGATCTCTTATGTGTTCTTATGTGTAAAAATAAAGATCTAGATAAACTGAAAGCATTTTATAAGTGAACTACATAACCATTTCTCCCGTGCCACTCCCCTGGCTAACAGAACTAGCTTTAAGCATTTATCCGCGCAAATGCTCGCAGTACTCTTTCAAGGACTAATAAAAGACATATCATATGGACCGCACTAGAAATACAGAGCAATCTGCAATCCAGAAGCCATCATCGGCATTACCAAGATTTCCACAATGCCAGAGCAAGGAAACATGGGGTGCGCAACCAAAGCACTGAATGCATCAAAAAAAAACAGTATGGAACTCCTTCGGCAACAAAGTACATGATAATCATCACACGAGGATTACAAATCCCACTAAGATTGTGTCCAATGCTTGTAGGTGAATCCAATTTTGCAGCTGAACACAAGATCCGATACAATACCAGCAACTAACCTTGCAACTGGTACCGGGCAAATATAAGGCATGACCTCAATCTTCACAGATTTAATTAGAGCATCGGATAGCTTAGTAGACGAGATATTTAAAGGAGGACCAGTATAAAGCGCCTAATACGTCCGAAATTAAACCGCTGATATAACCTGGAGTGATGACTTTAGTGTATTGCCAAATCTCCTGTCTCATCTTGGAAGCACATGGTAATGTCTCGCTCAGCTCAGAAGAAAATAAGTCATCAACAACAGTAACCATGACTCTAGACGTGCGACTAACATACAAATAATTGTCACTGTAAACAGAATACAAATAATAATAAAGAGCAAGGTCTTTGTATGGCTTAACAATCGAATATCTAGTTCCCTAAACACTAAAGCGTCCCAAAAGTAAAAGAAAAAAGAAAAGGAGGAAAAAGGCAGAAGAAGAGATGTGATAGTAACTTACTCGACTCGACGGATGGAGAGAGTGCCTCCAACTCTACGAAATCAAAGTTGATGATGGTCACTATTTATCTTTCAGTGTTCCAGCAGTGTTTGGACTTAATAGGTTTGGAAAGTGAATGACACGAGTTTGTTTCTATTGATTCCTGCATATTGGATCAAAAACAATTCTTGAACGAGGTCAGGGATGAAGCGAAAAGAACTCTTTATTGGTCGATGTTTTTCATTGTCTTCTAAGATATGCAGATAAAGAGAGATAAAGTATCCTACTTTCCGGTGATCTGGTTCGTCCCAAAGGAATATTTTCTTTGGTAAATCATAAATCTCAACAATATAAGAGTTACAATCTGTCGCTTGGACCAATGGCAATTGGTCTAGGATTTTAACAGAATAACGATGATTGAGGAATAATGTTTACAATATAATGTATGCAAGACATATCAGCAAACTTACCAACTGTTAATCATCAAATGTTAGACAATTTCTATTGGCAAGTCCAACTAACACCAAGTAAAGGTAAACCCCATGGTACCAGTTTTACCAATTAAGTCCAACTCCAGAAAAAGGACAACTTGGGAAACGGAAATGAGTTGAGACAATTTAAAGCAAGCAAGGGTAATGCAGTCACATAAGAGCTGGGAAATGAGTGCTAGCACATGGAAAATTAAATACAAGAGACAACTCTTGCCACGCTGAATTCTACAACCACAACATAAGCTTGTGACAGGAATCTTCAAACTATATTCGTTCAAGACAGGAAAATCCTAGTTATCTTAGGTGCATTGCTCGAAAGATCTTTTATCACATTAAAACAGAAATACAAATATTTTCAAGTTTTAAGGACCAGATATCACTATCAAGTTCTCATCTTGTTCGATACTTCACTGCTTCCTGTTATGCCTCCTGCTGCTGCTCTTCTTACGGCTAGTTCGCTCTTCAGAATCTGAGTATGAATCAGAGGACTCAGACGTTGAGCTGTATTTCCGGTGTCTTCTCTTCTTCTGCTGCTTCTTCTTATTCTTCCTCTTCCTCCTCCTCTCTTCCTCTGATGAGGAACTATCGCTTGAGTCACTCTCCCCAGAAGAATCATCTGACCCTGTGACTGATGACGCCTCGTTGTCAGATTCGAACACTGAAGCCTCACTATCAGTCCCTGACTCTGTATCTGACTTATGCTTCCTCTTACTCTTCTTCACAGGTTTTTCACTCTTCACCTCCTTCTCAATATCTGGGTTATCTACATCATATGATACTTTCATCCTCAACTTTGGATTTTTCAGCTGCTGTGTACGAGATGGTCGGGATATGTACACCCTCTCATTCTTGCACTCATAAGTCCAATGCCCCGCCTGGAAACATTTCTGACATTGTGAAGCTGCACCAGGCGTGGAACCTGGAGCCTTGTCTTTTCTTTCACCCAGTCTCACCTGTTTCTCAGTACTCATTAAATACATCTGCCTCTTTGCTTCTTTTCTTTCCTGCCATCGACTGGGTCCTTCTTCCTTCTGGCCATATGCATTGACATTTCTAGCAGCAGCAGCAGCAGCACGCTCAGCCTGAGCACGACTCAAACCCTTTGCAGCTGACAAGGCTGCAGCTTTAATCCGTTCTGCTGCATCCTGAGAACCACTTTCTTCATTCTTAGAGGACGCCATAATCTTGGCTCTCAACAATGAAGAATCCCTTCTTTGAGTTTATATCTTAATCTATACCAGTATCCTGTCCAGAACAGCACAAAGAGATAAGATTGTTAAAAAGATAACCAAATACCAGCCAAAACATTATAGATAATGAAAGTATATTCTCTCAAGCACAATATTTATTACTCCCTCTTGTTTCAATTTGTTTGTCTTACTTTCTTTTTAAGTCCGTTTCAAAAAGAATGCCTCTTTCCTTTATGGCAACTCTTTAATTCCAACATTCCACCTGGCATGTTTAAGACACAAGATTAAAGGATATCTTGGTACATTTTATATATCTTTAGTTTAAGACCATAAGATTCAAAAGTCTTCTTTACTTTCTTAAACTCTCTGGCAAGTCAAAACCAGACAAACAAATTAAAACGGAGGGAGTACAATTTATACTCTTCCAAGAGCAGTATGCCCAAGTAAAGATCAACAAATTATACCTCAGTGCCAACCTAGTTCATTAGCATACACTCCGTCCCATTTCACTCCAATACCCATAAAAAATAAAAATAAAAGATTGTATTTTCAGGTAATTAGCGGTCCAAGTTAACAGAAATTATTATTAGTGGAAGTATTGTGTATTTAAGCCAATCGATATTGAATGCGTACTTATATATTAAACTAGGTTAGTTAGTTAGTTAATCAAAATAATCTGATTAACGACATTTAAAAAAAAAAAAATCCTACCAGCTGAAAACCCAGAGTAAACAATGATAATATGCATCCCTACGTATCAAAAGGAAAACTTTGTCAACCCTTATTCTCTTTTTTCCTAATTCAGCAAACAGATCACGGAAACTCATAAAGGAAGATTGCTAAAGCAAGGGAAACAGATAATAATGCGATATTATTTCATAGAATATTAAAGAATCTAAGCAGGCTTTCTTTGTCCAATTAGATAAACAACAAATCATCGAAATAACAAAACACCAAAAAAAAAACGATGCTAGGGTTTCCGAGCATTCACAAAATCTGTAGAGAGAAACGAATGAATATGGTTACCCAACAACAGCTTCAATGAGTTAAGAGGATCGAAATTATGGATTAATAACTTGCTTTTGCCGACTTGGGACGATGTGGATGGGCTTAGTTTTACCCGACTCGATTTTATTTCGTAATGAATGCGGCCTTCTGACTTTGAACCCGTGGGGCCCAAAGCCAAGAGCCGCCCAAAGTTTTTTTTTTTTTTTTTGGAAAAAACAACACAAAATACCTCTAAAATGTAAAATATTTACCCGCCCATGCCGCTTCCTAAGCTAATTTTGTTTCTATCCAGCCGACCGAAAATATTTACCTGAGTACCTCTCGCTCGAAACTCTTCCTCCACGATACCATAACAATATATTTATATATCATTAAGGAGTTTCTTGGATCGGATACAACTCACTTTTTTTCAAACCCTATAAAAATAAATCTCTAATTGATTTTCTGGTTAGAATTATTTTTACCGGTTCTAATTGAAGGAATGAAGCAATTCTCCACTATACCATCTCAAAATGTTGTATATACTATGATGATATCATGGAAGACTGAGGAGTGTCTCATTAAATGATAAGCAATATATATATATATATATATATAAGATGATGATATAATAGAAGGGTTTTTTTAGAAAAATGTGTTTTTTGAATAAACGAACATGATCCTCTGTGATAATTTGTCAATATATTTATATATCATATGGGTTTCATAAAGGGTTGAGGAGTGTTTTTGAAGAAATAAAAGAAGTCCTCTATGATATTATCATGGTATATACGAGACATGGTGATGTCATATTGATATCATAATTTTGGGGGCATCTAGGTAAATAATTTTGGGGCATGAAAGTAATTAGGAGGTATAGGCGGCAGTAATATAAAACAGTTAGTTTCAGTGAAAAAAGGGGGAAAGAACGTAGGTGCCCCTCTAAGCAAAATAATTTTGGGGCATGAAAGTAATTAGGAGGTATAGGCGGGTAATTATTTTGCTTAGAGGGGCACCTACGTTCGTTTCCCCTTTTTTCACTGAAACTAACTGTTTTATATTACTGCATCAACGAACTACATAGTTTAAATGTACATTAGCATCATGTACAATCCAACTTGAAAAAAACTTCTCCCAATTGATCTCCTTCAACAAAGAAATAAAATTTTTTGCTAAACTATGAGTTATTTTGTTGAAACATCTAGGAATATATATAAAATCGACATGATCAAACATGCTTGAGAGCTTCCAAATGTCTTCACACAATACTTTTATCTCCCTTAAAGACTCATTTCTGAATCATATCAACAACATTTTTAGTGTCAGGTAAAATCTTTATATTTTTCCATCCATTACTGATAGCCACGTACAAGAATGATCTTGGAGGTGGATGGTCTTAAACTTTTGACTCCGCTTTGTCCATGGTGAAAATTTCAAGTTCAAACAAATTTGACTTTGCGCAAACGAAAGTTAAATGCTCAAAATCACTCATTTTCAAGGTCTGATATAATTTTTTGTATTTAAGCATTATTCAAAACTAATTTAAGAATAATCATTTTTAAAGCGACAACAAAATTTGAAGAAACTACCTCCATTTAAAAACGGGAAGTACTGAAATTTGAATTTTTTACGAATAAACTCTTTAACACATCTCAAAAATTCTCTATAGGTGTTTATAGATAATATATAAAAGGTGTTTATACACATTTTTATACTATATAAAAATATATATTAATGTATAAGACATGTTTGAAAAGAAAAAAATAAGAAAGTGATATTGAAAAGCCTCTCTTCTCACACAGCAGCATTACCTCATCTTCTTCTCCTCACACAAACCCTGCAATATTCATTCACAATACAGATTTATCATTGATTATATATAGACACATATACACACACATACATTATTCGGTGTATATACCCGACCCGCCGACTGGAAATCTTAGATCCCTGTCAACTATGGTTGGCCCTACGCTGCCGCAATTGCAACCTCAGCCACCGGCGACAACGACGACAACGATTCCTCTGAAGATGAAGCTCTCAAAAGAAACACAAATCACCCTTTGCAAGATATCCATCACAAACAAAAAAAGATCTCGTATTCCTGCACATTAGTCTATGGAAAACTTACACATATACAACCTTTTGTCAGAACTGTACCAAAATAGCCAAACTTTCCAAGGTTTTAACCAATAGCGCACCAACCCACATTCTCATACTCACTAGCATGTTCCTCTGTCTTATTACTCATTCGACCATAAATTTTTGGGAAAACGGACATTAAGAGGTCACCAGTAAAAAAAAAGAGTAAAAAAGCCTCATTTTGAATTTAATACCGTGAGCTGGCCTTCAACCCAAAATAATCTCAAGCGCTAGCCGTCCAGCCCATTCACTAAAAGAAAGTAGACTTTTAATTGCCACAAAAGATCGAAAAGTCGTCACTAAAAATTTCGTTGCAAAAAAACAGGAGTCGCCACTAAAAATCAACGAAAAAAATTACTATTATTAAGCCTTCAAAAACTATATCATTTTTGTTTAGAATATGTATCACTAATGTATATGTATATAAAAAATGTATAACATGTATGTAATTAGGAAGTATACATTAAATATACATTTATCAAAACTAAAAGTATACGTTGATTATACATTTATTATACACAAATTATATAACAATGATATATTTTCTATATATATACTTTAAGGATACATATTTTATACGACAGTGATACAATTTTTTATGTGTGTGATACACTTTTTATTAGGAGTGGCGGTGTAGGGCTCAGTGCAGCGGGTCGTGGGTGGGCGGTGGGTCTGGCGGGCTTTGGCGGGACTAGAGCAAGTCAGTCCGATCCCGATCCGTCGGTGTCGGGTCGAGGCGGGCTTCGAAGCGGCGGGATACGGCGGGTTTTCATTTTTTTTTTTAAATAACATATGTATAAAAAAAACTCAATAAACAAAACAAGATAGTGTAATAAAAGCATCCCAAGGCTGTTTTTGTGCCTATTATATTATTTAATAGACATATGATTTTTTTGTAATACAAATACAATTGTCTAAAATCTAAATTGCAACTTTGTGTGTTGTCCAAAAGTTGCAAATTACATAATAAAATTACAATTAAAAAAATTACATTCTCAAAAAAACTTGTTCTAATTGCTTGATGATTTCATGTGGTTCTTCGGTTGGAATTGGTATTTGTTGGTCAAATTGATCCACGTCGCTTCCACTACCTTCGGTTAAGATTTCGTTGTAGTTTTCATCATCTTCTTCGTTGATCTCCGGTTGACCGCACCTTCTCCGCTCCGCTCGTATCCAATCTCTCGAATAATACCGCAATTTCCAAGTGTCTCCGGCTAATGAGTGTTTGTGGTCTCCTATTTGATATCACTGCGTCAGAAAAAGCGCCAGACGCAGTTGACGACGCTTGAATGTTCAAAACATCTCGAGTCATCAATGAAAGTGTCGGAAAGGTCTTCTCATTCCCCCTCCAGTATTTCAGCAATTCTTCATGTCCATCTTCATTGATAACTTCTTGATACGGTACAAAACCCTGCAAAACAAAAATATCCAACTCGCTAATTTGGTTAGTAGTAGAGGTACGACCGCACATTCTATTTCTGAGGCTTTCAATACTAGCGCGAAACAAAGATGTCTTTGTGAGGTTGTGTTGAAGATGAAGAAGATGGTATGGAAGCTGGTAAGTTACTAGCATTTTCTTGTTGATAAAATCTATATATATTTTTGCATTGGTGTTCTACGCTAGACAATACTTCTTCTTTAGTTTGTTCAATAGGTGGTGGGTGATTTAGATTTTTGGGACTTGGAGGTGGTAGTACTTCTATACAATCGTAAATAGTTTCAATTAGTGATTTAGTACCGTCTATTTTAATAGTAGGATTTAATACAGAACCAATAATATAAATAGAGGGAATAGGAATAAAATATTTTTTTATTTTGAGAAATATTTTTTTAATAGCTGCCTTATAAGCTGATTTTTTCATATATTCACTAAGTAATAAAAACATTAGAGTTATATAA
Source organism: Anisodus acutangulus (assembly GCA_029783415.1). Classification (NCBI taxonomy): domain Eukaryota; kingdom Viridiplantae; phylum Streptophyta; class Magnoliopsida; order Solanales; family Solanaceae; genus Anisodus; species Anisodus acutangulus. The sequence goes on from CM056489.1 coordinate 25,018,777, forward strand.
ACTAACATAGTTGAAATAGTAGGATAATATATACCGAAAAATTCTTTTGTTGCTTGAAAAAATTTCTCTAAAAATAGAATAAGTTCGGAAATTTTTTCCCAATCACTATCTAAAATCATATCAGCTGGCTTTTTATTATGAGAGTTAAAAAATAAAGTTATAGGTAATTTACAGTCATAAGCAATAAGTAGTTGCTCGTATAGAGAATTCCACCTAGTGGATACTTCTTGTGGAATTTTTCTAAAAGGTAGTCCACAATCATGACAAAATTTTTTATATTCTTTTCTACGTTGTACTTTATTACTTTTAAAAATAAAGTTTATAGCAAATTGTATTTTACTAAGAATGTCTTCAAAAAGTGATAGACCATCCTTTACAATTAAGTTATATATATGGCACGCACATTTTCTATGAAAATGGTCTGAAAAAGATGGAGTTAAACTATTTTTTAAAATTGTAATTGCGTGATTGATATTAGAAGCGTTATCTAATGTAATAGTCATAATTTTATCGGTAATTCCGTAATAATCGCACACTTGATAAATATTTTCTGCAATAAAAGTACCAGTGTGCCTATCATCTATATATCTATACGCTAAAATACGTTTTTGCATAGACCATTTATAATCTATCCAATGACAAGTTACAGTTAAATAATCATGGCCGTTAGTACTACGACCTATATCAAACGTGATAGATACTTTGCCATTAAAATGATATAATGAAAAACGTAAATATTGTTGATATTCATGCGCGAATTTAAATACATCTCTCTTAACAGTTGATCTAGGAAAACCGTTAAAAGCGAGGATTATATATATCTCTAATGTAATGAATAAACCGGAGATGAAGGAAATGAAAAGGGCAAACCCTCCACAAAGAACTAATTTTGATATTGCTTCCTATCTCTATGTTTATTGTATTTAGAGCCTACAATTTCCCCGTCATAGGGTTAATTTGACCACAGATTACTTGGTCCGGACGATGTCGATGTGAACCTTGTCCCGATGGAGCGGGCGTTTGCGAACCCGATTTTAAAACCTGGTATTGGGCATACCTAGTTGGATGAGCACTTACTACGTGTCTAATTAAACCCCCCGTCCCACCGTGACCTTTTTCAGTTTTAAATTTTAAAACATTTTTACAAATTTTACATATGGCTACTTGATTCTCTACGTCCCTATCAAAAAATGTCCATGCATCTGATTTTAATGGTCGCTTTCTTTGGACCTCGCCTCATACTAGGGAATATGAGGTATTTCAGTTGAAGGTGCACTAGTGGGTGTGTTGTCATCAACATTAGTGGGTATATCATCTAGATCATCGTCTAAATTAAAGTCTTCTTGAGTTCCAGAAAATAGCTCCTGGTCTAAATCTAATGGTATTGTAGGAAAATGTTGAGTATCAACAAAATCATCCTATGTAGGAATAAGATGACTAGAAGAAGTACCACTTGCCTGGTTGCCCTACTAGAAGAAGCACCACTTACCCTTAAACATACATTTTAATCCTTCCATTTTAATTATGATAATAAATAAATAAATAATTAAAGACAATAAAATTAAGTGATCTAAATAAAATAAGCAGACAATAATAATTTAATGAAGGAACAAATGTACCAAGCACGTAACGTCGGCGATGTAATCGAGAGGTTAAAAATTGAAACTTTGCTCGATGGAAGATCCTCAAGCTAGTTGCCAACTTCACTACCAATTCCCAAATGAATAAATAAAATTGAATATTTAGCAAACAATGTAGACTTGTAGAGAGATATATTGAGAAATTAGAGAGATTGTAGGAAGATTTGTGAGAAAGATGAAGAGAAAATGAGTTATTTATAGTTGAAAAATTGGGTTAAAGTGTAAATATAATAACTTATGGGTTAAAAATAAATATTAAGGGGTAGGGGTTGGGGGAGGGGGCTAAAATGGTCGTTGGCCATGACCATAATCTAAAATGGTCGTTGGTGCAACGGTCATTTTTGCAAAGGGGAAAAAGAGGCGGGATCGGGTCGGGTCTCGCGCTCAAGCGGGCTCGGGTCTCGCGGGATGAGACATCGCCCCGCCCCGAAGTTCGAGTCCCGCCTGCTATTTTTTTTGGCGGGGTCGAGCGGACCGGCGGGCTCGGGACGGTCGGGTTTGGTTTGGGTCGAGTCTCCTACCACCGCCAGCCCTACTTTTTATATACATATACAGTAATGATACATCTTCTATACAATAATAATATAGTTTTTATACGCATGATACATTTTCTATACAAAAATGATACAATATCGATTATATACATATGCTGAAATTAATTAAAAAATGATTAGAAAATAAAATTATTTTAAAAATACTAAAAATAACTTTAAAAATTTTTGGGTCAGCGGATGTCAATAGTTTCACATGTTGGCCACTTGTGTCCTTTCCCCTAAAAAATTTCCTCTCGTTCTCCATTCCTCCTCTTTTTTCTTTTTTCCTTTTTCCTTTTTCCGATCTTTCTTTCTAATTCTCTGAAATCCCTTTTCTTATTATGTACTCTCTAAATTGAACGTATCACCCTTTGCTCGGCTAATTGGATCAGTAGTTCTCCTGCGTGGTGATATAGAAGGTTGGCTTATTGGACCTTAGAATCCAATTCACTCAAGTACATAACAAATTCTATATTGGACGAATCAAATCTTGATATTTGATCCGGCGATAATATAATTGAAACAAGGTAATAACCATAAGGTTTGATGCAACCGTGAATCAAATCAACAATATTCTCAGATGATAGCATCTAAGAGCAAAATTAATGCAATACATTAGAGATGAGGTACATAAGCTAACAGGAAAAGGGAAATAACCTACGATTCGATTGCATCTAGGAACAGAGCTAGATTGTGGTTTACGGACTTGATCTAATGAAACAGTTTTTATTCGAATCTTGTACTCTCTCCGTTTTTATTTATGTGAATTTTTCAAGTTTGTAAAAATAAAATTTATATATTTATAAACTATATTAAAAGTAAGGTAAGTCAGGATAATTTATAATTTAAATAATTTAAAAAAATGTAAGAAAAACGTAGTCAAAGAACCACCTCACGGCTCTCTAAAATAGTAAATTCACATAAATTGAAATAGAGGAGTATTAATTTTAAAACATTTATTAAATATATATAAATTATTAATTTAAAATTTAATAACTTAAAGGAGCTTCTCTCTAATTGCATCTTCTTCACCAAGCTGCCAGTCGGGCCTCTCTCTCTATACTTCAAGGGTTCTCATGACAACCTTAGATTGAATTTATATCTACTTCCAGTTGAGACTTGAGAGTAGCACAAAGATTGATTTTATATTTCAATATTCGGTGAAACTAGAATGGTACTAATGCTTCATCACTTTGGTTATTTGCAATATTAATAACACAAATGCCATATATTAATTTACAACCATACCAATAAGACTTTGATATTGTCGAGTTTGGATTCCCAACACAAGTTTAGGATACCTGTACCCTCTTGAAGCACCCAGTACAACTAGTACTTTCTCCTTTTTCTTCCTCTTATTAAGACATCTACTTTGAATTTCAACTACAAGCACTATGAATAACACCCATGATAGTACATCCAAAAATTCCCTGTCTTGTGCATTTATCTCTACTGCAAACTAAATCAACAATAACCTTTCAAGAAATTTCCCTCAATGGGAGATATCGCCGTACTATTATTTTGCCTTACACGTTAAAATCCACCCAAGTAATAAGGCACAAAAAGTGCTACAACATCAATTGAAAAACAGCAATATCCACATAGATAGAAGTTAAATTGTCTAGTGCAGTGCCATGGAAACATAGTAGTATCAAGTCTCCAACTGAGCATATTCTACTCGGCCTAAAATATTCCTGTGAGCAGATTCGCAGCAGTCGAGATAGCTGCTCCTGTGATGGCACACTGCACCACCTGTTCATGAGAACGATCTTCCAGTGTAAAAGCCAAAGCTGCACCAGTTATTGCTCCAGCCAAAGCACTATTTTTCTGCAAGGAGAATCTTTCAACAATTAGACCACCTCAAAATAGTCCAGGAAACACATAACACAGCTACAACTACGTCCCCCACTTGCAACAGATGGATAATGAAGTTGTGCTGTTGCCTACGAAACTACTGTAGGAGCTTTGCTCATATCACCGGTCTCAAGCTGGAGGGGGTGTTCTTGCGGTAGGTTCAGAACCAGTGTAAAACTAATATATGGTGATCTCACATGAATCAACTCTAGACAAATAATTAAAAAAAAATTAGTCTACTTTTAAATGGAGAATAGCGAACCACGTGAACGAACTAATTCATGGGCAGAGAGGAGATGAACCACAGGAAGATGCTCATCCTACCAGTGAATTAAAAACAACTACGAAAACATCTGATCATGCTTCAGCGAGAGGAAAATACTGACCCAATCGTGAACACCACGTGCCTCTTTCAATCCATATGTAAGTCCAGAGTACATCCCTGCAGCTAGTCCTGCAGAAGTGAACGTAAATCATTCACGCACAATGTCCATGTGATTCATGAATATTGAAGTGTGTGATCATCTGATCTAAAAGATTAAGCTTTTAGATAGAACCACTTTTAATATTTGATTATATTCTCAACACGCCCCTCACGTGCTGGCCTAATTTTTTTTCATGGTCCAAGCACGTGGAAATTCTTTTTGAGAATGGGTGGCGGTGAGGTTCGATCCCAGGACCTTTGGCCTGCTTTGATACCATGAAAGAAATAGAACACACTTTTAATATTTGATTATATTTCAACAATGAATGCATTGTTTGGGTGCGTGTCACATTCACGAAGAGATAAAATTCCTACCACCAACCAAATAAAAAAATGAACATTCACTTTTCTAGTGAAATCTTCTTTAAGATATTATTTTGTGGTCAATCCATTCATATATGCCATTAGACTAGCACACCGAGTAGGATCAATAAATCATGGGGTTTTGATTCTTAAGGGGGGAACAAATCACACTCAAACTCGAATTGCAACAATTGGAGAAAAACTAAGAGAGTAGGCTTACCCCATTGCACGGATTCTTTTCCGGTGCTCTTTACCTGAAAAGAATAAATAAGATAGCACTACACTGTTAAGCAGAGTTTCGAAGTGCCTGATTACAAATGGAAAGCAATTCTAAACGGAATCAACCATATTTTCCACATCTTCCAGTGATGGTCTCATTTAATCCACAAACAAACTAGAAAATTCACTACCCTCCAATCTTCTTATCAATTACGCATGCATCAATTACGCATATAACAGTTTTAACGAAGAAAAGACAGCAACAGAGGAAACATCTTACCAGGGCCTCAACTGACTTTCTGTTGGTCTCCCCTGCATCCAATATTTACAAGAAAGTGAATAATACTAGCTTATATATTCACAAAACTTAACTCAAATGATGCATCAAACTAGGTAATGAACAATAAAAGAATTTCAGAACACGATATATTACAACTTAGTTCATAACCTAGACCATTCAAGCTATTCAACATCAAAAAGAAGGAATTAATTATTTTTACTTTGAATGAGAACATCTTAATTTTGGGGAATAAGATGCATGATGCATGTTCCACATTTTCATTACAGCTCAGGATGTATTCCGCCTTTATACACGCAGCCGCTTATCCCCAGTTTTTCATAACTGTTCTTGTAATTTAATTCGATAGACATCAATTAAACTAGTAGGAAAACATCACATAAATGAACAGGATGAAGTAGGTATATCGTGTGCCATCAAAGATTTTATGCTTAAAAAGATAGATATATACTCCCTCCATCACAAATTACTTGTGACATTTCCTTTTTTTCGAAAGTCAAACTACACATACTTTGACCAAACGTTTTAAGATGTATTTTTTCATATGGGAAGAATTGCATCCTATAGTACTTTCCGTGAAGTTTTTGGATACCTAAATTTTAATTTTAATATATTAAATTAATCTAATACAATTTAGCCTTGAAAATTAGTCAGTTTGACTCTCAACAAGCGAAACATAACAAGTATTTTTTGGGGCAAAGGAAGTAATATCGAAAGCTTAGACAGTAATGTTATATTCTCAATAAATTTAGAAGCTCCATGAAAGTAATTAAAATATGGTTTGCAAAATCAAATGCGAAGATGATATGTAGACACCAGAAAACTTCTTTCTATATTCGCATCGGTGTTTTCTTGTTCTTAGTAATACATAAAGAATCAAGGATGGGATCAGTCTTAGTTAGCTATGCCAAATGTGAAAATCTTTAGGCATAGGGGTGAAATATCCCGCTACTTTCATATATAATCGAGTCATCCTTCCACTTTGAACACCAAAGAAGCTATTTTTTTAAATTTCTGCTTGCATTTGTACATATGGTTACATGTGGTAGAAATTTGATATCTTTTTTTCCGCCTCAGCAAATCATTTTTTTCCACAAGGAATTGCTTCCAATCCTTAGTTCATGGTGGCAACTTCACCCGTGCATCCTTTGGTTGTGAGCCCCGCCTAGAGGGAGGCGCTAGGGGAAGGGCGTAGCGTTAAATCTGCCTCGCCTTGAAGACGTTTGGAACCCTTCTGTTGAGCACCAATTGGAAATCCAATCTGACTTCTAAAACGGAAGTACGGAAGTGAGCACAGGTGAGAGGACCCCACTTTCCCACATCCCTCTCCCCACGAGAGGAACACCAGAGATGCACAGCACGTGGGCCTTGTCTAACGAACGACGACTTTCGATTCTTCACTTCAAGGAGTAGAGTTATTGCTTTCCGAACAGATAGAGAATATATTAATATTCTCCATATATTCTGTAATTGTAATTATTATTCTAGTATATTTATGTAACATAGAGATCCTTCTCAAATTATTGTAATTATTATTCTAGTGTATTTATGTAAAATAGAGATCCTTCTCAAATTAGGTGCCGCCGAAAAACCCTAAATTATGGCGCCTCTCTTCTCTTTTTCTACACGTCACTGGTAGCCATGAATTCTCCCACTTATTCCTCCTCCACCCACGACACACATCCTAATCCCTCCCCCCCCTACCACCTTTCATCCTGCCTTTGTAGTGACAAACATCAAGAACTTCATCCCTTTAATTCTTGATCAAGAGGATGCTCAATACTCGTCGTGGGTTGAACTATTTCACATCCATGCATATGGATACAACGTGCTTGATCACATTGATACCACCTACACCGTCCACCCGACGTCGACACCTCGACGTAATCGTCGAACAATGGATATATGGCACCATATCTAAAAAGTTACTTCATACTATTATGAAGACGTGTGCTTCGGCTCATGAACTATGTACAAGGATACACGTGTCGTGTATCTGGAGGAGCAATTCAACAAACACCCGTCTTGAAAATTTTGCTAACATGTTAGACTATTGTAAACAACTTAAATTAGTGGTCGATCAATTGTCTAATGTTAGCAATCCGATTTTAGAAACAAAGATGATTTTGCAACTCATCAATGGTTTACCGAAAGGTGAGTACGATACGCTTGCCACGATGATCCAACAAGTCAATCCCATCTCTAGCTTCAAGGCCCGATCACAATCACAATTGCTATTGCAGGAGACTAGACTAGCCAAACAAGACGGGCATAATCAACCGGCTTTGGCAGTCGACGTACCGCTAACCACCACTCCGCCCATCGGACCACTGCCACACACAGACCACCCACCCCACCGTGGTGGCCGAGGCGACAACAGGCGACGTGGTCGCGGCAACAGGCGTGGCGGAAGAGGAAAGGGCCGTGAAGGATGATCCACTTCCACCGGCCCAACACATCATGCCATATACACGTACCTTGGGCCGCCCCTGCCCATATCCGATGGGCAGGCCTAGCACGCTGGCCAACAGCCCAGCCTACTAAGCCCTCGCCCAGGTACCCGTCAGATAGGCCACACAGAGCAGGCACATCTCGCACCGGCCCAACAGAAACAACATCACACCTACCGAACTAGCCCAGGCCTACATCACTATAAATCTTCAGCAGTCCGACAATGCCTGGTAAATGGACTCGGACGCCACATCCCACCTCACTCGCACCTCTGGTAATATTTCTCAACTATTTAATTTGCAAAATCCTCAATACATTTTGGTCGGAAATGGCAATCACATTCCAATTCAAGGTTATGGCACCACTCATACACCTCTACCTCACCCTCCTTTTTCCCTAAAGAAACGTCCTATATGCTCGTAACATCATTAAAAATTAATCTCTATTAGAAAATTTGCTAGTGACAATTCTGTATCTATTGAGTTTGACTCTTTTGGTTTTTCTGTGAAAGATCTATATATGGAGACACCTCTTACGAGATGCAATAGTGTGGGGGACCTCTATCCTTTCTCATCCAATTCCACTGCATGTGTCACTCCACATACCTCTCTAGCTGCAATCTCTCCATCCATCAACCTGACACAGTAGACTTGGGCATCCGGGAGCACCAATTTTTTGTTTTTTTGGAAATCGCAATTTCATTCAATGTACTAATAGGAAATTGACCCAAAATTGTCATTCTTGTCCCTTAGGGAAGCATGTTCGACTTCTGTTTAAATCATCTTTGAGTGTTACTTTTTCTCTTTTTGATATTATTCATGCGGATTTATGGACATCTTCCATTACTAGCAACCTGGGTCTCAAATATTATTTGGTATTTTTGGATGATTTCTCTCACTTTCTTTGAATTTATCCTCTAAAATATAAGTCCCAAGTTCTTTGTTGCCGAAATTTGTTGGCTCAGAAACCTCCATCTAGAGCTTCATTGTCCCTTCCGTAAGACATCTCTTGTCTACTGTGATAACATATCTGCTGTTTACTTGTCTCATAACCTAGTTCAGCATCAGCGAACCAAACATATTGAGATGGATATTCATTTTGTTCATGAGAAGGTTGCCAAGAGCCATGTTTGGGTGTTACATGTTCCTTCTTCCTATCAGTACACAGATATATTTACTAAGGGACTCCCTCGACAGTTGTTCTTGACTTCAGATCAAGTCTCAGCGTCAGGCCTCCTCCCGCTCCGACTGAGGGGTGTGATAGAGAATATATTAATATTCTTTAATTATTATTCTAGTGTAATTATGTAAAGTAGATATTATTCTCTAATTAGGTTTGTAAATTGAAAACACCTATAAATATCACATTAATGAGAAGCCTCCAACCAAGGAGAATTACACTATTCTACGCAAACATCACTGGACTACACAGCTACTCTATGCTCAATTTATGTAAGGTCAAGATTCATGGATCTTATCCAAACTAATACCCTACATCGTTTCTAATTAGGCCCAACCCCAATATTTTTAGCAGCTCTTCTCATTTAGAGTTTTATGAGGCCAGCGAAAAATACTCTAGTTATGCTTGATGAATGACTACAAATGATGATTTAGTTGTGAAACTATTTGACTAGCCACGAAGTTTTATGAAACAAGAAACAAATGAAGGTTTTTTAAACTGGTGAGACACGTGTCATTTTAAAATATAGAAATGGACATTCTTTCTTAAAGAATACTTACCTCTAAGGTCGTGAAATCGATTTTTCTTGGGACCAGTAATCTCTGGTGGTATGCTGGTACTACCTCCACTGCCACCTAAAACATCAATTCCACTTAAAACAGTAGTACTCTGTAAACTCTGAAATATATACTCACACACTAGTTTTGGAAAAGAAAAAAATGGATAAAAGATAGGGTCACCCTCAGAAGCAGTGAAATAAGCCTCACGAGCAACCGCTTGAACAGCACCAATCTGATAATGAAAACAACCACAATATATAATGAACAGAAAACAAACAAACAAACAAATTAAATAGGAAGAGAAGAGAATATATACCCCAGCAGCTTTGACGAAGCTTTCAGCAATACGGTTGAGAAGAGGATGTCCCAAATCGAAAAAATCACACTTATCAAACCCATGAAGCAATGATTTACTGTTCATTTTGCTTTCACAAAAACACACAAACTTTGCAAGAAAACTGAACAAAGCAAAACCAGTCAAGTGTGAAAGTGAGTTTTTGTAATTTGCAGATAGCCAGTTTATAGACGCGTGGACTGACAACATATGTACGTGTCCATCTAAGCGGTCTTCGTTGCAAACTTTGCGCTTTGAAAGAGCCCCAGCCTTATAAATTTTTAACAACCTTTTTTCCCAAACTCAATATATAAGAATATTAATTTAAATTTAAAAGGTATAATTTGTGTCATATTCTTTTTATTGTATATAAAAATAAAATTCACACTGAATGAAAAAGAGATTATAATGATAGTTCGATTTTGATTCATAATGTTATTTTCATTTCAACACTATATGGCATTGATCAATACTTTTTACTTTCAGTATTTATAATGCATCATACAACAAATAAGATTGTCCACAAAACATTTTCTATTCAATTAAAAAAAAAATACATAAGAATCATATATCCAAAATTCAAATTTAACCTCTTTCCCTTTAGCTTCCTCTTCATTCCCCAATCTAATTGATTAAATTCTTTTTAAAAATTTTTAAGGGTTTGTCTTCCTTTTTCCCAAAAAAAAAAATGCTAATTCATTAATTCTTGAGAATATTTAATGCACTCTATGCTAGTCTGCTGAAAATCATTGCACTAACCTTTTTCATAAGACTTAATACACATTCAACAAAAGAAAAAAGAATGTTATAAGAATGACTTGTGCATGCACAAAAAATAAAGTTCAAACCAAAGCAGAATATGAAAAGGATACATGATTCCAAAAAATACTAATTATTGTTTTATTAAACCCATTAAAAAGTAGGTTTTGATTTCTTTTTAAAAGAAAGACATGAAGCAAGGTGCATCGAGAAATTAGTGTTTAATTGATAAATATTTTTAAAATACGTAAAATAGCTCACATAATAACAAACATTTCAAATAATTGTATTTCCAATATATAAAAATAAAATTTCATATTGATCCTTTAACATTTCCACGGAAATGGAATTATTTAGTTCAAACTTTTTTATGCTTATCTTAAATTCGTTTAAAATTTAATGATCTATATTATTTTCATTTGTATTAGCAAAGACCCATATTTTCATTTTTCAGAACCATCTAAATAACATAATAAACTTTTCAATAACTTCATATTTATTAATGCTCTCTCTATTTCAATTTATGTGAATCTTTTCAGAGTACGAGGATCAAACTTTATAACTTTGACCATAAATTTTGATATAGATTTTTTAAGTTTGTAAAAATGAAATTTATATATTTAGAAACTACATTAAAAATACTATAAGTCATGATAATTTATAATTCAAATAATTTTAAAAAAATATAAGGAAGACGTGGTTAAAAAAAACCACCTCGAAGACTCACATAAATTGAAACAGGGTAGTAGTATTTATAACTTTAACTTAAAGTCATTACACAAACTAACCTAATAAATTTTTTAAGAATAATAATTCAAGTACCTAATTTTATCACAAGAACCAAGAACGTACAAAGGCTTTAATGAAGGCCCAAGAAGGCCCAAGTGGTGTCATTTTAAGAAATTCATGAGCGCAGTAATAAATAAAAATATGAAGGGAAAAATTAATTCATTAGCCACGTGTAAGCACAAACAAATTGACCAAAATGTTCCTGTGAGGACTACAAAAAAACTGGGATTCTCCCTTATATATAGTAGTAATGTTTCCATTTTTCAACGCAATAAGATGTTCTCCTTTATGTGTTTCATGATTTTATATTTTCTTTATATGTGCCTGTATGGCCTTTTAAAATAAAATTCAAGACGTTTCAAAAAGAAAAAAAATCAAGAATAAAAAGTAAATACTAACTTATTAACCCTGATAACTACAATAATTCAATTATTGGATCAATTAGGACCTATAATTATCAATTTCTAATTCAAGTCTGGGAAAAAATAAGATGTCCTATGTAATCTTTTACATAATTAACAGACGAAAAAGAATACAATTAGATAACAAAAAAAGGTGATGGTTGGAACTATGACTTCTCTGTCACCAAACGAAATGAAAATTCTATTTCGTAAGATTTGATCAGAATCGTAAATTGTTTAATTTGTATTTGAGTTGATTGAGTGAATGCAACCGCTAAAAAAAAGAGTAAAATATTTTAATAACCTTAAATTAGAATATTAAAGGAGGATCTCCCTACACGAACTCACCTAAATAAGATCAAGCAATTTGCAATTCAAATTCTCACGGTACATCATAAGATACATAAATATGTTTCACTAAGTTTGACCCTTTTGGATGGGCTCATGACTTTTGACTTATAAGTCTAAAGCCATAAATTATAAATTCTAGCTTATGACTTTTCATTATTTTTGTCATTTTAGCTTAAAAATAAGTTCTTAAAAGCAATTTTTATTTTACTCAAACAGTGTAAAAGTGCTTAAAAACTATTTTGGATTAAAAACACCTAAAACAAGTCGATCCAAACATGCCTGAAGTATCACCAGTGGTGATCATTTCCCCAATTCATTGGGGTACCTACGTCACAGTTTCAAATATAAAAGAATTATAATGAAGTAATTCCATGAATTATACCTTCAAAAAATAATAGGTTATTTGATAACTGATACTTATATATGATTCACGACAAGCAAAGAATAAAAAAAAATTAGACTAGTCGTACGAAGGCGGAAATGAGGGCAACGTCACCCGGCAGGTTCGCTTGCTTCACTTCATAAATGGGGGTTTGACTATTCATTCCAGTTTTTGTTTTGCAATAACTTGATTTTTTTTCTTCTCTTCAGCTTTGAGATAATTTTTGCCACCGAAGACCGGCTCAATGAGCACCTTTGGGCAGTGCTTTCTCGATCAACTATCTGATTTATTCAGAACAACGGTGAACCAAAACATGAAGTGCAATGCAAAAGAACGCAGAGCCTGGAGGCCCCGAGCAATAAAACATGAACAATCACTTATATAAAAGAGAAATTCTAGGACAATCAATTTGAACTTGTACGTGTGAAACTCCAAGACATTGTCATGAAGGACGGACTTATACAACTGAAACATTAAGCTGTTATGAAATTCAAACTTATACAAGTGACCCACCAAGACAATATCCAGAAGTTCAATGATCAATTGGACCTTTAATTAATTAACTATCTTTTTTTTCACTGACCTCCTTTCTTTAATCCACAGCATAGGAGGTCAAATTTCGATTGTTACATTAATTACATGATTCAAAAGTCATTTTCTTCCTGTATAAGTTCACCTTCTTTCGTGCACTTCCGGAAAAAAGAGAAGCGGTCTATTTACACTTACGCTTCAGAGAAAGGAAGAGTTTGAAAGTAGCCACTCTTGCAAATATGTTTCAGGTGAAGTAAATGAAAAGCAAATTTAATACTGTTTATTTTTCAACTACATTTTAAATGGTGGTTAAACATTGTAATTATGGCTCAAACTGACTGGCCCATGCCATTTTAACTAGAATATGACTATAGGTCCAAACAGAAGATTACGAGAAAACAAAGAATAAATACACATTTGAAGCGGTATTCAAACTCTTGCCATTATGGGGCTCATCTCTGCTTAGCCTGAAATCATCTTTCAAGCTGACTGCCAATGCTCTTACATGTTACTGCAAGGTTACTTTTGTCGAATCAAATATCAAGTAATGCAAGCAAAAGCAATATTGGCCAAGTATAACTAACTACTCCTCTATCCCAAGGCAAGAGGAAGATCAACGAAAATATATCCTTATCCTGTCTTAAAAAAAAAAGAACGAAACACTCTAAAGAAACAGAGAAAAAAACACTGTATGCTTTTGAACAGTCGTGCTGGTGCAGCTCAGAACGAATGAGATTTTTATTTGCTCCTCAGTGCCCGATTAATAAACATAGAGTGTTTCCTATTTGTTCAGTAATATCTCAATTTTTTATTGGAGTGAACTGTCACGAATCAAAATTTCAAAAGTCGGTAGACAAATTTAGAGAACAAGAGAAAGATTGACAAAGACGAGGGATGATGAGTCGCAAAAGCAATCTTTCAGCACAATCAGGACAACCACCCCCTACTAATAAAAAATTATATTCCTCCAAAGTAGCTCTACACTAAAAGGAGAATGAAGAGCAGAAAAAGATAACCAGATAAGCGTTCACTGTTTCTCATACCACCAGTGCTGTTTAAAAAGGGCAGCCGGGTGCACTAAGCTCCCGCTATGCGTGGAGTCCGGGGAAGGGCCGGACCACAAGGGTCTATTGTATATATATACTAGTAGACAATGTTTCCACTGGAATTAGGAATAATGTACAATTCCCTATAAGTTACACAAACATGAGCATGAAACTTGGCCCCAAGCAGGATTCACTAACCTCTCTCAGTAACTGTTGGTCACCATTGACCACTAAACATAGAACACCTCGCAAGGTAAAAAAATGATGCCCTACTACATATGATTCACATAACTAAGGTAAGGAAAGTGGGGAAAAGATGAAGCAAAGAATAGAAGAAAACTCTCTAGCTATGAGCGTTTGGGGAAGCTACTAATCTCTCCCCGTGCTTGTAACAGCACTGTACAGACTTCCTCTCCACGAATAATCACCAATTAACCGAATTCTCATACTGGAACTTGTACAGATTAGCTGATCTGCACAAGCACCTGCTCAAGATAGTTGATCATGACAGGAGTCAAAATGGTATCACGAATCTTGAAATATTATGATCCACTTACAGCCATTTCAGGAGATGACTTCGGTGGTATCAATGGACAGTCTTCGTCATGCTTCCTACTACTATCTGGAGATTTGTGCAAGCTTTCAGAAAATCTTTTAGAAGAAGTTGCTTGTTTGTTGGCATGATTTTCCAAATCAGCACTACCATTATCAGAAAGACTTCCTTCCTCATCATGGTTGGTCTCAACAGATCTCTTGTTTTCATCAGATTGTGGGTTACCTGGTGTAGCACTCTGCTATCAGCAGGACTTTCTGTATTTTTGGAGGGCAACACGGCTTGACTTAAGGTTGAGCATAAAGCAGCAAACACACTATCCCTTGATTTAGAACCCTTAGAAACACGCTGCAACCTTTTTGTCTCAGGGTCTTCTTTTGGAGCCACCTTTCGTTTCAACGGGAAAGAGTCAGCCCCATCCTTATCAGAGATATCTGACTGCTTCTTAGATGGTGGCTTATAATCTTCATCGTTGTCGTCATCCTCATAGTCAACAACTCCCCCCGATCTTCAGCAAAAGATGAGAAGTCATCATATGTCACTTTAGCAAATACACATTCGAAAAATCACAACATACCTAACAGATGCGTAGCTCGGAGCAGATCCATTCGGCACCACCAGTTGAGACTTCACTTTGCTAGCATTGGCCACAGAGGCTGATGCGGAATCTTCCTCATCACTGATGGATTGCTTGTTCAGGGGGTATCAAAATAAAAGCAATTCAACATAATAATAGGTAAAAGGATACCTGTCTTCGTTGAAATAATCTTCTTCTTCTTTCTCTAAACTACGTTCATCAACTCGTTTCCTTGGGTCTAATAAATTGCGAACACTTCTTATCCCTGAATCCTCTAGGGACTGCAATAACACAAAACAGCCATAATGAGCTCAAGTATCCAACAAGAACACATGAAAGAAACAGGCATAAATATGCAGATACCTGCTCATATTTAACTTTCAGAGAGTTGATGGATGAGAACTTTTCAAACTTCACCAACTCATCCCAGAATGAGTCCACTATATACTTGAGCAATATTTTTAAGTTGTCCTGCATAATGTCACATCAAGACCAAGAATGCAAACAAATATCAAGGAGGACAGAGAGAGCAGGGAGGCAACAGCCTGACCAGGTGAAGGTATATGCACCTTACGGATGTACTCAAAAAGCTCTAGAACAGAGGAATTCAGAAGATTGTAGCGATCTCCATTAGCAACAAAAGCATTAACAATTGGTTTCAAAAGATTCTTCTCGGCGATATGATTCATCAAATACTCATCCTGCAGAACACACAGAATTTAAAAATATTAACTCGTAAAGAAGTCTTCAGAAGGAAAGGCAAATACTAAGACCCCTAGAACACAGCTAATCTTATAAAAAACACTGGTCACCGATATTTAATAAGTAATGACAACTTGAATGCAAGAATCTTCTGAATAGTACTTACTTTTTTTGAGAAGGAAATAGTACATAATTACTTTTTTTTATAAGGTAACCAATTTTATTAACAATTAGGGAAAATCCCGTATACAATGCCGTATACCAAAAGAAGAGAACCTACACCAAAATATGGTTCTCAACAAAAGAGATCCAATCCTCTAACAGGTCCATCTGGAACACATAATAGTTTTATCCTCTAGAACCAAGAAAATGATCACTCTTCCCTCCAAACCCTATATTACCCAAATTGGCAGATCATGCATCTGTTGACGTTTCACCCAAATCCATTTTACCTCAATGGGACAGCATATAAAAGTTAATGCACTTATACAGTGTCCGTCAAGCTAAAATGAGCTAGGAATATCATCTACTAAACTGTCTTTTTAACTATTTCACTGAGAGAGATTGAAGTGCTTGTCATCGAACGGAAAATACCACATTCCAATTGGAGATGCTTTTGCGTTTATTTGTGTATTCACTGAGTATATAAGCCATTTCTAATTTAGATCCTTGGGAGGTATTTGGAAAAAGGAACTCTAGCATGTAGGGTTCTTTTTTGTTGATCTTGTTCACGTGTTTCCCCATTTTCGCCTATAGAATCACTGTTTACATTATATAGCAAGCATTTTGAAGAAAATATTGAACTAAGGATCCCAACCAGTACAAGTCATCATTGGCTAAGTCTATATCGCATCCAAAGATGTATAAATAGAAGACAAAGCAAATAGGAACACACACGAGGAACATAACAGGTGCAAGACATGCTTCTTACGAAAGAGGATTGACCAGATTAGACAACAAGAGCCGATGTATCTGAGATCATGGCAGAGACAAAGTGGTCATTATGAAGGACAAATTAATCAAAACTTGATGCAGTTCAATCACATCGACAAATGATCTTCTTGATTAATAGAAGTCAATAACTCACATTGCGGGAAATAAGAGTTCTCACAAATCTAACAGCAGCAACTACTAGGTACTTTTCTCTTCTTCGTGTCAGTAACAGAACTTTATCTACCACATTATTAAGAAGAAAGCTGCACCTGCAGCAAAGAAAAGAAACCACATTATTCCAAAGAGTCAAAATAGCGCTTTGGTACCAAACAAATTGCATGCCAAGATGAGAAAATTACTTTATTCTATAAGGATGGTGCACGGCACAAAAACATAAGAGATCACATATATTTAGTAGTATTTCAGGCTTCACACAACTTTGCTTCCAAGTTCCTCCATCAGAGCTTGCAGACTCACGGACTGATGGTGAATCCCCATTTGGGGGGCAGGATAATGTTATAGCTTGAACCAGTCCGGTTAGGTGCTTCTCATAAAAAATTTCAACAATAGTGTCTCTCTGCAACAAATTGAAAATGTTAGGAAGTAAGACAAACAAAAAGATAATTGAGAGAAACTCAGCTTGATTATTCCTCAAACAGTGGGGTTTAAATAGAATCAAAACACATAAATTATAGGAGTAAATCAAGCTATACTATATTCACAAGATCCTAGATATTTTAGAATATCCACGAGATTCTAGCACTCCCCCTCAAGAGCTGGTGCATATGAAATTGTTAGAATATTAATGTATAAGTGCCCATGGAAAAGGATTGTAATGAATTGTCTATAAATAGGGCTCAATGTAATAATGTAGTTTATGCATCTTAGTAATATCTTCTCCGTGCTTTAACTTCTCAGATGATATCAGAGCTACCGTGAGAAGCACATGGGACAGAAAAGTCAGTCACCGTGCCTTCTTTCTGATGACTTTCAGATCTGATTTGCGTCACCTTTCTGTCCGCCAGTATTTTGCGAGAACTAACACCACCACAAGATCCAACAACCTCCCGCTACCAAACCCCAGTGATAACTTCCGGATTAGTGCTCATGCTAAGGAGGGTTTCCACGTCGATATCCTAATTCTTAAGAGTGTTACAAAAGGTCGTGGAAACCAAGCTTTCAAGTCAAACAAGATAAAGGAAGAAGAGGGGGTAGCTGCCCAAAGTTCGTGGACCAAAAACGGCTCCACTTCGATTTTGTGGAGAACACAAAGTAGCTGGAGATGAAGCGTCTCCAGGAATATAAATCGCGGAGATGATTTTGGTTGAAGCCTCAAGAAACCTCTCACGGATGAGAGGAGAAGATGGCCAAACATCTAGATGATTCAGCCTTGTATTTGTCAAACCTGTTTTGGAAAATGCTTTTCTTGAGCCAAGGGTCTATCAAAAATATCTCTACCCCACAAAGGTAGGGGTAAGGTAATACGCCACCCTTCCTAGACCCCACTTGCGGGAACACACCGGGTATGTTGTTAGATGATCCGGCCTTGATTTTAATAGGTGCCGAATACATTTTAAGCTTACTTTAGAGCTATTTTGGCTAAAGTGATGTAATAATTTCCCAAGTATAAATACCCCTCTTTTCCCATTTGATAGGGTTAGACTTTGATGAGTGATAATATATTCTCTTGTAGTGTAGAAGACTCTTGTTAGCTTAGATTAGGGTTACCTTAATTCTCTTCTACAACCTCTAATTCACCATAGCTAGGTGATTCATGTATGGGTTCACTTTTCCCCTTCTATGGATTGTCTCTTTAATTGAATGATTTTCTAATTAGTGTCAAGTTCTCTTTTCATTGTTCTTGATGTTAATTGTTTGCATCTCAATTATTTGATTCATCTCTTCTTTGCTAGCTATATTGGGTAGTGATTATTGCTAACTCATCAATGTGTTCAACTAGTTCTTAGTTGGGTGCTTGGTAGTTCTAGTTCTAATATTTATTCCGCATATCTTTAATTGTTTTTCATCAATCTTCGGTAGTGTTCTCAGGATGGGTTATTTCATATATAACCCATTATTTGAATCTTCGTTGATTAAGAGTTATCACCCAGTCAACGTCTCCGACAATAGGCCCCTCACGCAAACTCACGCGCAGCTAAAGTTTAGGGCTCCGACGGGTGAGAGGTTCTTACCGGATTCCAACAATATTTTTTCTGTTGTGAGTTCGTCAAGAGATAGAAACCTGGTCCATCTCATTCTCGACTACTTCTAGCCATTTCCAACAGTGGTTTCTGAAACTCTATATTGAGGCTCACCTGAAGCTGCTGGTTACTTACATTCTCTGTTTCAGGTCTTCTTTGTATTGTGGATCTTGAAACTCATTATTTTCAGCTATTCTTTTGCATTTTTGGCAGCCTTTTTAGTTATAATTTTGCAATTATTTGCTTAGAACTCTCTTCAATCCAACCATGTATCTTGGATTTGACGGTTTTAGTTCCAAAAATGTTGGAGTTGGACATTCAAGTCCAATAATTATTTAGAACCCTTAATGGGAAGTCCAAACTATTTAGCTTGGGCTTCCTCGGTGGAGTTGTGGTGCAAAAGGTCAAGGTGTGCAACATCATCACAAAGGCTAGTAAAGTAGATGAAAAGGCCCGAGCACAGTAGAGAAGGTTGACGCTCACCTATGTAGTCTCCTATGGCGATTTATCAATTCCAAATTGATGCCATTGTTTCGTCTATTCTGGACATGTTATTCAATTTGGGAAAAGGCTTGCACTTTATACACTAATAACATATCTCAGTTTTATGATGTGATACCTCATATGACAAACTTAAAAACATGAATTGGATATGTCTACTTATTTGGGACAGGGTATGAATAACATATCTCAGTTTTATGATGTGATACCTCATATGACAAACTTAAAAACACGAATTGGATATGTCTACTTATTTGTCACTCTAAATTTTGTTTTTTTGTCCTTGGTTGTCTTTTTAATCTTGCATCTGTCAGTGGGTTAACTTGTGCCCTAAATTGTGTCATAATATTTCTTGATGATTCTTTGGTTATGCAAGGACCGCAGTATGACACAGACGAGTCGCACAGGGTATGAATCACAAGGCTTTTACTGCCTTACCTCTCGTAATTCCTCCTTATAGCATGTCGAATTACAACTCCTCCAGATTTAATTCACAAACATTTGGGATATCCATGCTATAGAAGATGGTGCCTACTTTGTCTAGTCTATCCATATTAGATTCCGAGTCGTGTCAACTTGAGAAACACACCCACTACTTTTCCACGTAGTGATGGGAGTCGTGCAAACTCTATTTTTTATTAATTCATTATAATATTCGAGGCCCTAGTAGAGTCGGTTCAACCTTAAGATTTCGTTTTTGTATTTCTTAATGATTATTCAAGATGTACTTGGTTTTTCTTACTGAAATATCGTTCTAAGTTGTTTTCTATATTCAAGAGTTTCTATGCTAAAATACAAAATCAATTAGGTGTTTCTATTCATATTTTTCATAGTAATAAAGCCTTATAATACGTATCCTCCCAATTTCAATAGTTTATGACTCACCAAGAAATTATCCATTAGACATCTTATTCATACATCGATCAGCAAAATGGAGTAGCAGCGATGAAGAATAGGTACCTCATTGAGACTACTCACACCCTTCTCATTCAATCTCATGTTCCACAACATTTTTGGGACGATGCAGTTCTCACCTCTTGTTATGTAGTTAATCCAATGCCCTCTTCACTTCAAAGTCAAGCTCCTTATTCAGTATTGTTTCCTCAGTCACCTCTATACTCTCTTTCCCCTCGTGTCCTTGGGAGAACATGTCTTGTTCATAACTTGGCCCCTAGGAGAGCCAAATTAGCCCCTCGTGCTCTTAAATGTATCTTCCTAGGTTATTCATAGGTATCGCTGCTACTTACCTAATCTTCGTCGGTACTTTATGTCAGCCGATGTCATATTTTCTGAGTCTCGGCCTTACTTTCCATTTTTTTATCGTACTAATATTTCTGAGGTCTTACCTATACCGATTTTTGAGGAATTTACAATTACTTCACATCTCGAGCCACGTGAAGAACAAGAAGCAAAGAAGAAAAAGAACCACTTAGAAGAAGAAAGAGTATAACAGAAAGCACAGGAGAAAAATTCCAGAAGGTCGTTCAAATTCCAACGGGAGGCAAAACAACTAGGTAATTTCTTCCCATATATCTAAGTCTTGGTCGACAGAATTACCCTATACCTGTGCTGGTGGAAGGAAAAAGATACCCCGTGAAATTAGTCAAGGTGCAGAAGAGGAAGAAAAAGATGATGAAGAAAGATTGTAATACCCAGATAACAAAAAGACATGTTCTACCTTTTTCCCCTTTACATGTTTTTGATTTTTGATAGGTAGGTAAGCTTTATTGATAGGACGTTAGCACTAAGAAAGTGCAAAGAACTGAGTCTGTTCCGATTAGCTTTGCGCCTCACTGTACGAATCGCATGCTTCTTTGAAGTTGTTTCGCTTCACCCACGCAAAGCAAAGACCGCCTGTTTCACATCACTTCCTCGCTTTAAGCGACGAAATCATCACTTAACTTTATTTCCCTCCCCTACTTTCTGACCAAGCTGTAAACATAATACCAGTTGAATGCATTGCAATTTCCTCACCTATACAGGTCAGGTATTAAGCCTGGAAATAACTAACAAGGAACCGAAGTTAACACACAGAGGAAAAGGAAGATTGTACCAGTACAACAATAACAACATACCCAGTGAAATCACACAATGTGGGGTCTGGGGAGGGTAGAGTGTACACAAACCTTACCTCCACCTTGGTAGGTAGAGCGGTTGTTTCCGGGAGACCCTCGACTCAAGACAAAGCATAATCAGGCAAAGCAAGCAAAGCAAAACAAAGTTTAAGGGGTGCACACCCTTGATACAAACACAAAATTACCAATATCGTTCAGGAAAAAAGTTACTGACAAGGCACCTGTAATCCTGACGCATATGAATCTAATAGACTGCGAAGAATTTCAATAAACTGGCAGTGCATGTCATCCCCAAAATCTGTTAGCATACCTCTGACCTGAAAATTCAAAACAAAGCCATTATTCACTGCTTCCACTACATTGAAAGCACTCCATAACAGCAAGTCCAGAAACAATCTGCTAGAAATAAACACAGCAGACCGATGAAAATAGAAATAAGAACTAGAAAAGAACTGAACAAGTGTACTTGTCAAAAAAACAAATACTACACAAAGAAACAAATAGAATTGACCTAAGTTTAGAAAGGATCATGTGTCTCTTGACCTTACAATATTTTGATGAGGGTGTCTGATCTTTCAATATGATGGTTTTTTGACATATGTTTTGCTGGATTGAAAGTTTAATTCTGCGGGGTAAGCTTTCATATGAATCAAACTCATAGAACCTAGTGGGATACCCAAAAAGTAATGGCAGGAAATGAAGCCAGCATAAGAAATAAACGAGATGCAGAACATTATAACAAAGAGAAGGAAAGGAGAAACTACCCACCAGTTATCCCAAACTACAGAAAAGAAGAGATTAAGAATAAGAGGCACAAGAAAGAAGGTACACTTCAGGAAACCAACAACCGTGATAAATTGATCAACCAATCAACTTTTGGGGTTGACTATATGAGTCTATATCTATTACGCATTATTCAATTTTTTTCCAATACCACATATTTTTTTACGAAAAGAAGAGTTTTCCATATACCACACTTATCTCTGCACACATAAGTAGTTTAATTGCAACAAGTTAGTATTGCATCATGAATCCTTTGCTTCCATTACATTGCCACTCCTACAAATTGATGCATCAATACGTCTATATAGAGCATGGATAAACCATTTCAGGCGACCTTCTCTTAATTTATCCTCAATCTGTGCTACTTTCACACTTAGTCGAATTTGATCATTCTTAATCTTGCCAAATCTTGTACAACAAACCTATTCTAAGTTCTAACATCCACATTTCCACAATATCCATCTTGGAGACGTGTTGAGCCTCTTCTCTTCTATATAACATCGCTAGTCACACAATCATTTCACAGAATTTGCAATTCACCTTTATTAAGTATCTTCCATAAGTTAACACACTTGTAGGACTCTTATTCAGTCATTCAATTCTTATATAATATGTTACATCTTCATCTATCATGTTATTTTCTCTCACACTCTTTTTCCCTACACAACTCCCATTTTATTCTCGAGTGTGCTTGGACTAAGACAGTGAGAATTCATAACGCAAACCCCGACTTGCTTGGGATTGAGAGGCAGTCAATATTGTTGTACCCGAACGAACTTGCACACCTAGTCTAATTCGCGGAATATCTGCTACTTATCGTAAACCCTTGAGAATCATTTGGATGCAAATAAAGTTTCTTTAGAAAAGTCACTCCCCCAAAGTCCTTTTTACTTGTCTAATATCCAAAAAAAAAAAAAAAATTCCTTTTACTTGTCTGCTTTAGCAAATCAAGAGAGAATTAATTGACTTCTATCAATATTACTCTTATCATTAAGTAACTATTTCCCAAACTTATTGGAGTAATAGTAGTCAAATTTAGATTTTAAGGCATAGTAATTGCAATAGACAACTATAACAACCCCATTTTCCAAGCTTACACAAAAATACTATGGAGTACTACTTTTCTCTACTATATAAATTACTTTTTACGTTGGATATTTGTTCTATGAATCAATAGTACTTGTATTACCCTTTACTTCTAAAAACTATTTTTCACTTTCAAAAATATTATCCCGTATAGGCAAGTAATTCTGTGAGTATTTTTTTAAGAAATGGGTAAAGAGATATAAGATATTGATAGTTAAAGATCCAACAAAAGCTGCAGTTGAAAACTCGGTTAACAAAGTTGAAAATTAAGAGCCCGTTTGGATTAGCTAAATAAAAATAGCTTTTAAGCACTTGAGCTTAAAAGCACTCTTGAAGTGCTGAAGCTAGATTAAAAAAAAACAGTTACGTGTTTGGGTAAAAGTGTTGAAACTTAAAATAAGCCGTTGATGTGTTTGGTTGGAAAGTGTTGATAAGCACTTTTTATGTTAAAATGACTCAAATACCCTTAAATCTATTAACACTAAAGTAAATTGATTATTGCAAGATTTAATTCTAAATTGACTTTACTACAAATTAATTTAATTTTTAATTATTTAATGTTCTAAATTTATTAGAAAAATTATTTTAATTTATGAGAGGTTTAATTAACAGTTTTTAGTTTATATAAAATTAATTACATTAAACAATAGGATATGTTAAAAATAAAGCATTTTAATTGATGAAAATCGGGATTTAGTTATCCCACATGGCTCGAAACAACAAACATTTGCACATCTGAGTTGATATATATGAGAAGTTTGAAGTAGAATTCATATTTGAGCAAATATATGAATCTGCTTTTGGGTGGACGAAGCATATGTTATACAGCTTGGAAGAACAATTGCTCCAAGAATTAATGAGCGTCTTTTATTTGATTTACAAAAAAAAAAGAGTTTTCGACCTGAGGGGAGACTGAAATCAGTTGCAGCAATTGTTGAAGAGATGGGTGAAGAGGAAGGAAGTTGAAGGATAAAATAGTAAAATGGCCACGACCACGGTAATTATTTTGCCTTCTTTCAGGCTTATCATACGTTGTTGTTACATTCACTTCAGGGAATGGAGCAGACACAGTGGGATGAGATTCATGATTTTTCATTAACAGAGTATTATTCTGCTCAGCCACAAGTAGGCATGTAATTAGGTCAGATACTTCTTAAACCCTTTTCACGCTATTGTTGTTGTAACAACACATTTGAAGCATGAAAAGTGGTAAAAGTTTTCTCCCGTAAGTCCTCATCAATGATAGTGTCTCCACATAATTTTATTATAGAACTTACTTTGTGACTAGCAGAATTATACTCTATTACAGTTTTAAAATCTTGGAACCGAAAATGTATCAGTCATATCGAGCTTTCAGTAATACCGTTAGCTTTAGGTGTTCATATTGATCCTTCAAATTATTCCACAATTCAAGTGAATCTTTCACAGTTAAATATTCAGTTTTTAATCCTTCATGGATCATGAAGATGATGACAAAGGAAAATCATAGCCTTAGCTTTATTTTGACTTGATGTTTCATTTTTTTGTTTAATAGTATCCGCAAGACCTTTAGCGTCAAGGTGAATTTCAGCATCAAGGACCCGTGATAAATAATTATTTTCGATGATGTCAAGTGCCACAAATTCAAGCTTTGATAAGTTTGACATAGTAAAAACTATCAACAAAAAAATATGTGGATTAGAAATAATAAGAACAGTAATCAATAAAGAAATCGAAACAGAGGAGGAAACCATTCTCAAAAACCATCTTCATTGGGCACGAATCAAAGTAAAAGGCGATGGAGCAGAAGTCCCAAATGAGGTGGAGATTGAAAGTGATGGCTTTATATTCAAACTCCCGATTTGGTGCGATATTCTGACAACCGTCAGAAGAAAGAAGAAGACTGGAGAAGAGGAAACCCTAAGTCCAATGGGTAATAGAGGTAGCGTATCTTCCTCAGAGATACCCAGTACTTTATCGACGGATTTAACGTCAATATAAGCTTTTGGGCACGTGGGCACATCGAAAGCTGGAGCAAATTTTAAGAATTTGTCACGTGAGAGGCACACTGGAATTGCTGGAATCTCTGAGACTATTATAACAACAAGCCCAACACAGAAGGAGGATTCAGGCCTCAGGAAAAAATTGGGCCCAGACCCAATTCAATTATGAAAAAATAATGCTGACAAATTCAAGCCCAAGGAGACGGATCCAATGTTAGTTGAACTCCAGCCTTTTGTTAAAAAACAGAGTCAATTCAGTTCTATAACTCCAACCCCTGTAGGAAAGAAGTCGATCAACAACAGGGAAATCAGCACAGCTTAAGTGCGAAGGAGGCAAGGTTTTTAACAGAGGATGAAATACACACTTTGACAAGTGAAGAAGCAGACCAACAATACAATACTTTCCCACAATTGGAGAATAATTTTGACCTTGTGGTGGAAACAACTGAGAACGTCAAGACACAGTGTGATGCTGAAGATATGGAGACTGTGATCCACGAAGAAACAGTAAATTATGGGGGAGAAGCTTCAGAAGTGTTTTATGAAGACATGCAAAGGAAGGAAACCACCGAGAACATGGTGGCTTCTATCATTCGTGACAATTCAGAAAACGATTCACATAAACAAAAAGAGCACTTGATCACAATGCTCAGGCAGGGAGATACAGAGATTGAAGAATGGGTGGTGGAAGATGCGGAACCAATTCAACAAGACACGAGTCTAATACAAGAAAAGAAGAGGGCAACATCAACGTGGGTGCAGCAAAACATTATCAGATTGAGGAAAATTTCCGGGGTTGATTTTCATGGGCATGAGGAGGAAGCAAGAGAATTATTAATGCAAATTGACAGCTGTAGACAGGCAAGAAAGATGGAGAGTGAGGCTATCACAAGAAAGCCAAGATTCAAAGGAACACAGGAATTCAAGGGGCTTGTTTCTTTTGATGTAAAGTTCAAAAGTAATGGGAAGAGGGCTAAGGGGAAAGAAGGAAACCTTGTACAATGAAGGTAAAATTGGTTTCTTGGAATGTGAGAGGATTGAACAATGGGTATAAGAGAAGAATTGTGAAGAGTTTAATATACAACTGGAATGCAGATATCATTTGCATTCAAGAATCTAAACTGGAAGGGGATGTCAAAGAGATTATTAAAGACCTATGGGGTGGAAGATGGGTAAAATTTGCATGTTTACAAGCCAGTGGCACTAGAGAGGGAATATTATTGTTGTGGGACAACAGAGCTTGGAAAGGGAAATTTCTGGAAATTGGAGCATATACTCTTAACTTGCAAGTTTGAAGCACTTCTTCAGGTGTTCGAATGCCATGTAACTGAAGTATATACCCCAAATTGCAGTTATGAGAGGGTACATGTGTGGGAGGAACTAGGAGCTATTAGGGGTATGTTTGTAGGCCCGTTGGCTGTATGTGGTGATTTCAATGTCACTAGATTTTCTTCTGAAAAAAGGAAATGGTAGAAGAAGAACCTCAGCTACGGAGGAATTTTCAGATTTCATAAAAAACATGGAGCTTCTGGATCTTCAACTCGAAGGAGGATGTTTCACTTGGCTAAGGGAGATAACTGCAGGACTGCTTCAAGAATTGACAGTAATCTCTCAAGAGTGGGATTATAAGTTCAGGAACGTCAGGATATCTCTTTTACAGATGTTGGAGTCTGATCACTTCCCTATCTCACTACAATGTGGAATTATGGAACATACCAAGTCTTATTTCAAATTTGATAACTGGTGGTTGAACACTGTAGGATTTGTGGAAAGAATCAGAGAATGGTGGAATTCCTTCAACTTCACAGGCAAACCTGATTATATTTTAGCTTGAAAACTCAAACTCTCAAAGGCAAGCTAAAAGACTGGAGCAAAACTTTCCAAGGAAATCTGGGAATGCAAAAGGCACATCTTTTGAGTCAACTGGCTACATTTGATGCAATTCAGGAGAACATGGTGTTATCAGAAGAGGAATTAGTCTTGAAGGCTTCTCTTTTGATGGAATATGATGAACATATTAAAAATGAAGAAATAGCATGGAGACAAAGATCAAGGGCTCTGTGGCTCAAAAAAAGAGACAAAAACACCAGTTTTTTTCATAAGGTAGCCAATGCAAGCAAAAGGAGCAACAATATTGATCAACTTGTGATTCAAGATGAAGCTGTAAAAGATCCAGTAAGAATTAAGGATGAAATTGTTGATTTTTATCAGAAATTGTATTCAGAGACTACTGATTGGAGGCCAACTTGCAACCTGATCAATTGCCATGTCATTACTGGAGAGGAAAAGCAGCTTTACAAGAGGATTTTGGTGAACAAGAGGTGTTTTCTTGTTTGAAGATGTGTGCCATGGACAAAGCTCCTGGCCAGATGGCTACACAATGGGTTTTCTCATTAAATGCTGGGATGTTCTAAAGCAAGACATTATCGGAACTTTCAAAAATTTCCTTTCTCATGGTGTTTTTGAGAAAAGCTATAATGCAACTTACATAGCTTTGATTCCAAAGAAGACTAGAGCTAAAGAGCTGAGGGACTTTAGACCCATCAGCCTTATAGGCAGTGTATACAAGTTGATATCCAAAGTGTTAACAGAGAGACTGAAAAGAGTTATAGGCAAGTTGGTGGATGTTCAACAGATGGCTTTCATTAAAGACAAACAGATAATGGATGCTATTTTAATTGCTAATGAAGTTGTGGATTCCAGAATTAAACAAGGAAATCCAGGAATTCTTTGCAAATTAGATATTGAAAAAGCATATGATCATGTCAATCGGGATTTCCTATTGAACATACTGTCATGTATGGGCTTTGGAGGAAAATGGATAAAGTGGATCAGATTTTGCATTTCTAACTGTCAGGTTTTCTATCCTAATCAATGGCTCACCTGAAAGTTTTTTCTCAGCTCAAAGAGGATTGACGCAAGGTGACCCTCTGTCTCCTTTCCTGTTCATTCTAGTCATGGAGGGCCTGAAAAATATGATTAAGGTGGCAAGAAACAATGAATGGATCAGAGGTTTTGAGGTAGCCACAAATTCAAACTCAATTGCCAACATGGAAGTCACACATCTCCCAATGCAGATACCTTAATTTTTTGTGATGCTGATAAAGATCAACTAAAGATATTGAGGTCAATCCTGGTGCTATTTGAAGGAGTTTCTGGTTTACGCATTAATTGGAGAAAGAGTCACTTGTATCCAATCAATGTAGTATCTAATATGGAGGAGTTGAATGGGATTTTAGGTGGAGAAGTTGGATCTTTGCCTACCACTTATATGGGAATGCCCTTAGGTGCTAAATCAAAGTCTATGAGTATTTGGAATCCTGTGATTGAAAAGTGTGAAAAGAAGTTAACTAGATGGAAATCACAATATATTTCCCTAGGAGGCAGAGTCACTCTCATCAACTCTGTGTTGGATGCACTGCCAACTTACATGATGCCCATATTTCCCATTCCAGTGGAGATCATCCAAAGGCTTGACGAGATTAGGAGGGACTTTTTGTGAGAAGGAAATCAGGACAAGAAGAAATTTCATCTAGTCAAATGGCGTAATGTCACGTTGGGGAAGAAACTAAGTGGATTAGGCATCAGGAATCTCAAATTGCAGAGTAAAGCTCTTAAATTAAAGTGGTTGTGGAGGTATTCTCAAGATAACCAATCTTACTGGGAAGTATCATCAAGACAAAGTATGGTGAAAAAAGCAAATGGATGACCAAAGAGGTGAAAACTCCTTACGGAGTTAGTTTGTGGAGATCCATAAGAGTATTATGGCCTTTTTTGAGGAATCATACAATTGTAAAGGTAAACAATGGAGATAAAGCATCCTTCTGGGAGGATAAATGGTTGGGCATTAGAAGTTTAAAGGACCTCTTTCCTGACATTTATGGGTTGGCTGTACATCAACAAAAGACTGTAGCTGAAACATGGACTCATCAAGAATGGAACACTCAGTTTAGGAGGAATTTTAATGACTGGGAAATTGACACACTGACTGAATTCTTTAGAAAGCTGGAAGAGTTCAAAGACACTCATGAAGGAGTAGATAAACTATGGTGGAAAGAAGACAATAAAGGCATATTTAAAGTGAATTCAACATATAAATTTTTGAAGCAAGGCAATCAACATGTGCAACATTGGCCTTGGAAGCATATATGGAAAGTGAAAATACCTTACAAAGTAGCATGTTTCACTTGGTTGTTGACATGGGAAGCTGTTTTGACTCAAGAAAACATGTAAAAGAGGAAGTTTTCTCTTTGTTCCAGATGCTATCTATGTAGGGAAGAGGCTGAAACAGTCGGCCATTTATTTTTACAATGCAAGATAACAGACCAGCTTTGGAGGATTTTTGTTAACCTTAGGGGCTTGGCTTGGGTAATGCCAACAAGACTACCCAAGTACTATATAGCTAGGAGGAGGCAGGAGTAGGAGCTGCAGACAGAGATAGATGAAGGATTGTTCCAGCCTGTATCTGGTGGACAATTTGGAAAAAAGAGAATTCAAGATGTAAAATATCAGTGTGATAAAAGACTCAATTAAAAAAAATCCCCTAATTCCAATTAGGAATTCATTGGGCCCTTTAGGAACATGCCTTCCAATTGAGAATTTTTTATTCATCTTACCGTTTAATAACTCATAATCAGATCTTAGTAACTAACTATTTGCAACTTGACGATTTAAAACACACCTTTCAAGTTGTTTTGAGGACAACAGCAATGAAGTACAAAAAATAAAACTAAATTGCATCAGACTTTTTTGTTTTTTGTGTAAGCAGACTTATTCAGAGGATACTGAGTCCATCATAAATATTCTAGGATCTTGTTAGAATGTTGGATTCAGTGTTTTATTTTTGCCTGATGTAAATATGGTTTTCAGCACAACCTATGTGCTGGTTTAGTCTATACTTACATCTGTTACCTTCTCAAAAAAAATAAAGAAATATTACTAAATGTTTTTTGAATAATTAATCAAAAGTTAGCTTTAACAAACTTCCTAAAAACAGATGACATTTGCAAGTACCAAATTACACGTTTACTTAAATTTTGTTAAAAGAAGTCATATTCTAGCCTTATGTTAATAGATCTGGATAGCACACATCTACTATTTTAACATAGAGGTTTTCAAACATATGCACATAATTTAAAATTTATTGTGTAGCCCTTTTGCGTAATGCCATTACTGTGCAAGCAGTACATGAAACTAACAAAAATATATAGTAACTAAACGAGAAGCTAAATGCTAGATATTATTTTAATAAGTACAATATGTGATTAGAATAAAAATTCAGCTTTTAGGATCTATTTAATATTCTTATTATATTAGTTGTTTGTCACAAAAATAAACATATATATTTACACACGTGTAAAGAAAAGGGCAGTCCGGTGCAATAAGCTCCTGCTATGCGCGGGGTCCGGGGAAGGGATATTTATATATATGTGTGGGTGTGGGTGTGTGTGGGTGTGTGTGTATATATATATATATATTACGTACTTGAATAATGTGAAACGTAACTTGAAGATAAAAATCAGAGACACATGATAACGTGTTATAAAATAAAAACAGTGTAATAAAGAAAGTAATGAGAAGAGAAACTGAGAAGCCGAGAGGAAAATGAGTACTTTATTTTCAATTTTTTATGTGTGTGTAAAGGGAGACAAAAGTTTCTATTTACATACGGTTACTCCTAAGAACAGCTACTCGTTCCGACCACCATCATTAACCTTCGGCAGCTTTCTCCCTCCCCAATTTCAATTTATTGAGGAGGTGGAGGAGGTTCAAGGCTCAAATACGGATTCTCAGGCTTCGATCCATCTTAAATCATATGGGGGTCCACAATCCACAACTACTCCGGCGGTCAGACGGCTTCAGTTCTCAGAAGTGACCACCTCAGCGCAAGCCACCCCATCGGAGATCGATCATTTCAAGGCCAATCAGCTTGCACAAAAGGGTAAATCTCTCACTTATATTCCCCTGACTACTAGAGATGGTAAAATCTTTGTTAACAATGTTGCGGACGATTTGAAATCCCAAGAGGAGTACATGAAAACAGCTTTAATTGGTTATATTGTTGGAGATACGCCATACCTCAAATCGTTGGAAACCTATATTGTTAGTAATTGGACCTTAGTTGAAAAGCCCCAAATATTGGCTCACAATGATGGCTATTATATCTTTCGGTTTGCTTCGTTGACTGATTGTGACAGTATTGGATGTTGGTCCCTTTACGTTCCACAACAAACCATTTATCATTCAACCTTGGGTGATTGATTTTGTATTTAACCCAGATTGCATCACCACAATTCCCCTATGGGTGATTTTCCCAAGATTGCCTATAGGTTATTGGTTGAGTGAAGCACTGAGTAAGGTGGCTAGCGCAGTTGGAAGGCCAATGTATACAGACAAATATACAGCCAACAAGGTTAAGATTTCCTATGCTCGTATTCTGGTAGCGGTTGATGCATCCTAACCCTTACTTGATGTTGTTGAGCTCATTACCCCAGAAGGCCCTATTCATCAGGTTGTGGATTGTGACTGGCGACCAAAGTTTTGTACCAATTGTATGAAATTTGGTCACATTGGTGATGATTGCTGGAACAAGGTGGAAGAAACAAGGGAACCTGAGTTTCAGGATAGGCCTAGAAGGAGAAGAAGGAGACAGAGGGGAGGGCCACCTAGACAAGGTTCGTTACCTAAAGAGGACCAGGAGATTAACAATGGTGCAGAGCAAGCACAACCACCCCCACCTGCAAAGGAGGAGAATGTTCAGCAAGATGATCCTCTAATGCCTACTCATGCAAGTGCTTCTCAAGTAACTGTGCCGGTTTAGGTGCTAATATGTATGATATCTTTACTGAGAATGGAGCTAAGGCTAGTTCTTCTCAAACTGGGGGCCAGGGGATTACTCACCCCCCATGATCATTACTACTTGGAATGTTAGGGGTCTAAACCAGCCCCTAAAACAGAAAGAGCTGAAACTCTTTCTGCAAAAGCATAAGATAGATGTTATAGGTTGTCTTGAAACAAGAACAAAGGAACATAAGTCATAAAACATTCTGAATAAGGTGGGTATGGGTTGGGGTTATTATTGCAACTATCCCATGGCCTATAATGGGAGAATCTGGTTACTTTGGAGATCAACTGTACAACTACAGGTCCTCTATATTACAGAACAATGTATTCATTGCAAGGTGGAGAATAATGCAAAATTTTCTACTTATCTTACTGTGGTCGATGCTTACAATGAGGCTCAGCAGAGACAAACTCTTTGGAGAGATCTTATACAGTTTGGAAGCAACATTCAGGAGGCTTGGCTCTTGTGTGGGGATTTCAACACAATGTTGTCTTCTGATGACAGGCTGGGATCTCCTCTGCTACCAGCTGAAACCCAAGACTTCAGGGATTGTGTGGATACTTTACAGTTTACCCCATTGAAATCTAAGGTGTGGCATTTTACCTTTTGTAATAAGCAGCAGTCTGATAACAGAGTTTATTCTAGAATTGATTGGGCTTTAGGAAACATCCAATGGTTGCAACTATATGGACATGTGGAAGCTGATTTTCTAAATCCTGGGATGTCTGATCATTCTCCTATTTTAATCCATTACAGTCCTCAGGTGAATACTCACCCAAAGCCTTTCAAGCTATTTAATATTGTCATGGATCATCCAGAGTTTGATACTATTCTTGCTATAACTTGGAGTCACAATTTTGTTGGCACCAGAATGTTTAATCTCTGGATAAAACTAAAGGTTGTTAAGGAGGGGTTGAAAGGGTTGAACTCTTATTTGGCCTCTTATAACCAGAAGCTCCAACAGGCTAGACAGACTCTTGAAATCATACAAGCCTCACTGATGATCCAACCTCTCAATCAGCAATTGATAGAACAAGAATAGATTACTCAACTTGAGATTACAAAAATGGAGCAAAGTGGAGGAGATGGCATTAAGACAAAAGTCAAGGGCAACCTGGATCACCTGTGGAGACTCAAATTCTAGATATTTCCATGCCCAATGCAAAATGAGAGCAAGAAGGAATACTATCACCTCTGTTTATGATGCTGCAGGTACCAAGCTCACTGACCCTGTACAGGTGGAGGATATCATTTTCACACAATTGATGGGAACTGCAGCTGAGGAGATGTCTTGTCCTAACTCAGAAACTATCAAAAAGGGGTCTTGTCTTTCATATCAGCAACAATGTGATTTGATCAGGGAGGTGACATACACAGAGATTATTAATGACATCAAAGGTATGCCTTCAGACAAATCACCAAGTATTAATGGTTATCCAATTGAGTTTTTCACTAGAAACTGGGAGGTGGTGAAGGGGGATGCACTAGCAGCTGCACATGAATTTTTCCAGTCTGGCAGAATCCTCAGAGCATTTAGTGGTACTGCGGTTACCCAAATACAGAAAATCCCTACTCTCACTCAGGTCCAAGACTATAGACCCATTGCCTATTGTACGACTTTCTACAAGATAATCACCGAAGTACTGACTAATAGAATCAAGAGTGTTGTTAGCACCATCATAAGCCCTTCTCAATCAACATTCGTAGAGGGAAGATCTATTATAGACAACATTCTTTTTAGTCATGAACTATTCAAGTGGTATACAAGGAAGGGTTTGTCCCCTAGATGTGTAATGAAGGTAGATCTCAGGAAAGCCTATGATTCAATAGAATGGTGTTTTCTGAAGAGGATGATGGCTGAGTTGGGATTCCCCTATAAATTCATTATGTGGACAATGGAATGCATTTCAACAGTTTCTTACTCTTTGGTGTTGAATGGAGGTCTGGCCGAGCCTTTTCCTGGGAAGAAAGGGATCAGACAAGGTGACCCTATGTCACCCTATCTGTTTGTCATTGCAATGGAGTAACTACCGAGGGAATTGAACCACCTGACTACAAACAAAGTGTTTAAGTTCCATCCAAGGTGCAAAAGACTTGGGGTGGTTCATATATGTTTTGCTGATGATATGTTCTGTAAAGCTGATTTTTCCTCTATTAAGCTGATTCAAGAAGCATTCAATAGGTTTTCTACTGCATCAGGATTATAGGCTAATGTGAACAAAAGTTCAATCTATATGTCTGGGGTTAAACCTGACCTCAAACAAGAAATTCTGACTACATTGGGATTCCTTGAAGGTACTCTCCCCTTTAAGTACCTAAGGGTGCCTCTGTCATTCAAAAAGCTTTCTATTGCTCAATGTATGCTACTGGTGGAGAGAATCACAGAAAGGATGAGATGCTGGTCAGCAAAATTGTTATCCTATGCTGGCAGGTTGCAATTGATAAAATCAATGCTCTTTGGGATACAAACTTATAGGGCCCAGATCTTCCTGTTACCTAAGAGAATCATGAAACTAGTAGAGGCTGTTTGTAGATACTTTTTGTGGTCTTGTATTGCTGCTATATCAAAGAAAGCTCTGGTGTCATGGGCTAAAACTTGTCTCCCAAAGGCTGCAGGAGGTCAAAATATCATGAATATATGCATATGGAATAAAGTTGTTATAGTCAAACAACTTTGGGCGATTGCTGAGAAAAAAGATTGCCTTTGGATTAGATGGGTGCATAGTTATTATCTTAAAAACTCAACAGTGGATTCATGTCCTATCCCAGGTACTGCTAATTGGGTTATCAGGAAGATAATTGAGGCTAGGGAGTATGTCATACACTCACCTATTCTCCAGGGTGACTTCCAAGCTAGACTGTCAGCTGTTGTCAAAGGGCACAAGTTCTTAATTAAAAACATGTATGTTTCTCTAGTACCATTTCATGCCAAAGTCCCCTGGAAATATCTTTCACTTCAACCTAGTATCCACCCAAGGCACAAGTTCACTTTATGGTTAGCAATACAGAGAAGGCTTACTACTGTGGACAGATTTCTCAAGTTTGGAATTCATGTTCCTTTAAGTTGTGCATTCTGCAGTGCTCCAACAGAGACCTTTGATCATTTATTTTTAACATGTCCTATTACAAGATCTCTTTGGCAAAGGCTCCTGTAGTGGATGGGCATTCAGAGAAGCATAGGAAACTGGGCTGAGGAATTGAATTGGGTATGTACATGGGCAAAGAGGAAATCTGGTAAGGGAGAAATCATACGCAGTGTCTTTGCCATGACTGTAGCATGCATATGGAGGGAGAGAAATGGTATCAGGTTACAGGAAAGTGTCTACAACTGTGATAAGTTGTGTAGGGAAATTGCAATCCATCTGCATATACAAGAGAGATCTATTCAGAAGTGGCAGTCTCCATTGATTCTGCTCAACTCCATCCCTTGATTCAAGTAGTGCTTTATGTGTTTAGGCCCTGTATCCCTGATGTTATAGTTTAGTCTTGGTGTGTTTTGTACTGGTTTGGCAAGTGTTGCAGATAGCATAGAATAGTTGGTAGTTTGCTACTTTAGCAAATGAGGTAGCTAGTTTACTTGTCATTTTCTTTGAGAAAATAGGTGGTCTGCACCTATTCTGCTTTGTAATTCTCACTTTTGGTAATCAATAAAATTGTTTATTTACCAAAAACAAAACCTTGCCACCCCTCCAACCAATAGAAATGGTTGGTTTGTACAATTGTATTGACATGACCTTTAACTTATTATGACATCCATCAGCAATTTGCTCTAGCAACTTGCTTTACAACAACTATCCAAATTTTCTTAAGTTAAACATATTACTCTCTTCAGTGTAAACGGTAAAGTAGTGGATTTTCTTTTTTTTTTTAAACTGGTAAAGTAGAGGATTTCTTGAAGTGAAATATTTTCTCCCTTTAACAAATCCAAACTAATAGAACTGTTATTATTTGTATTATCTCAAATTTGATCAGATTTTGTCAAATTAGTTTGAACATTACTTTATTAAAAAGCATTATTTCTAACAACATTACTTTATAAAAAACAATACTGTTGCATAAGAACAACAAACAAGTACGAAAAGAAAAATGAAGAACTTGTTGGAATTGAATAATCGAAAAGAACTAGTTATGAGCAAGTCATGAACAATATTTAATCTTGAAATGACTTATGATTCTAGGTCAATAACGAAAAAGAAAGATTTATTCATACATTCTATTTTCTTTGTTTGACGATTTAATTAAAATCTACCTCACCATAAAGAGTAATATGTGCATCTTAACAAAATTTTGGAAATAATGTTTTCAACATTTTCCTATATGTTTTTTCTGTTTTTTGGTTGTGTCAGGGTCAGCTTGTGCCCACCTCGACTAATTACCTGAGATACCTGCCACCACCCACCGGCAACAAGTATCGGGTAACTCTATCCACCAAGGCTTAGAAAGACGGTAGAAAGATGGGAAGAAATCACCTAGTGTTTTGTCTCCACTGGGATTTGAACCTGAGACCTCATGGTTCTCCTCCCACTTCATTGACCACTAGGATATTCCCTATATGTCTTTTTTGTAATTCATCATTGTCAAATGATTCTTCTCCTTCAAGAAACTTGATAAAATAAAACCCGCAATCCATAACATTCAAATCATAATCTCTTACAACTTTTATCTTTGAGTCTTCAACTATTTCTGTTGTGTCTTCAATATCCCTCGAGTCTTCAACTTTTTTAACTAAGTCTTCAACTTCAACACTTGTTGAATCTTCAAGTATCTCCTTTGAATCTTTAACTATCAATATATTTCTCCATTTCTTCAAAAATATACTCATAGATAGTGGCGGATTATGGTAGGAGCGGAGGGGAGCTGTGGCCCCCCTTAAAAAAATCAAAAAAATTAATTTTTTTTATATATACTACTCACGATTTAAAAACCCTAAATCACGTCACTTTCTCGGCGGCACCAGTGACTCACGAATTCACACTCGCAGCACGGCTCCACTCTCACACAATCTGTTTCTCTCCACTCGTCTCTGGTAATACTTAACTGCAGAAGATTTATTTATTTATTTGGGTCTCTTTTTCTACTACAAAACATAAATCTAGTATGCCTTGGATGCATAGTTGCATCATAAGCAATTACAGGTTGTTTTCAACAATTGCAGGAATCGAATCACAGGTTTAATGTGCAAACAATGGAGCTTTTGAGGCTAAGCAATAGTTTGGTTCCTAAAGATATTTACAAAGCATTTGATATGGATGATATATGTGCTCTTGTAGAAAAATTCTATCCAGTGGATTTTAGTGAGCAAGAGAAAACAAATTTGAGATTTCAACTTCAACACTTTATTCTTGAAGCTGTTAGTCATCCAAAATTGAATAACTTGTCAACTATGTCTGAATTGTGTGAAGCTTTGGAAAAAACTGGGAAGGCGAATACATATTACTTGATTGACCGGATAATCCGCCTTTTCTTAACTCTTTCGGTTTCTACGGCTACTACAGAAAGATCATTTTCAGCAATGAAGATAATCAAGACAAGGTTGCGTAATATGATGGAGGATGAATTTCTTGCTGACAATATGATGGTTTATATTGAAAAAGAGATAGGTGAAAGCTTTAGCTTTGATTCAATTATTAATGATTTCAAGTCTTTAAAAGAACGAAGAGCAACACTTTAATTCTAGGTACATCTTTCCTTTTATATATTATATTTTTGTTGTGTTGATGTTATTTTGAATCTTTGATAAAATTATATTTTGTTCTTATAAATTTCAATTATAATATTTTAGTTAGTAGTTACCGCTCCCCTTAATATTTTGGGCAAGTTCCGCCACTGCTCATAGAAATACTTTACTAAACTGAAGAACTTTTTTAAATGAAAAGCAGTTTTTAAAATAGGAGTAACATAAATACTACAAATTCATATTACTCCATAGTATAGAACGAATATCTAGCGTAAAAGTAAATTTATATAGTGGAGATAAGTGCCACTCCATAGCATCTCTGCGTAAGCTTAGAAAATATGGGGTTACTCAGTTGCTCATTGCAATAATTATGCCCTCGAAATCCAAATTTGACTACTAGTACTCCAATAAATTTGGAAAATTGTTACTTAATGATAAGGTAAAATTGGAAAAAAAGTTAATTCGCTCTTGATTTGCTAAAGTGGACAAGCAAAAAGGAACGGAAGGAGTACTAAGTTTCGAGTTGAAACTTTTGGTGTCAATCATTGCTTCTGTTGATAGAATTGAGATCTAAAGGTGATAGTATTATAGAGATTAATTACTGTTAATAAGGATAATTTAGTAAAACAAACACTTAATTAATACTTTATTGAGGGGATTGCAAATACTTTTTACATACTGGACGGGTAAAAAGGAATGAAGGGAATAGAAAAAACATGTGTGCAAAGAGAAAAGGTATTTGGATATTCATAGCCTCGTAGAGTTCTTCATAGTTCCAACTTTGGTTGATTTCCTCACTAATTTCATCAATCAAACAATATTATTGGCAAATGGCATACACCAAGGACCTCCTCTCATATACTGGAAGTTAGTTATTCTATAATGCACAAACATAATTGGTGGTAGTTCAAATCTAACAAAGGAGTGCCGAACAGATAGTAATTGCGGAACAGCCTTGATCCCCACCCCCTGAAGAGGGAAAAAATAATAAACAGTAATCAACCACTAAGCAGCATAAGCTACAGCAAGATAAACTACAAAACCGACCAGAATTTGGATACGTAAAACCTACCGCCACTAATTTTGAAATTGCATTCAACAATCAGTTGGTTTACCTCAGAGTGGTGAACAACTCACCGCCCCTATTTTCAACGCCATCAAACAACCCAGTAAATACACAAATCTTTTTTTTTCAGGAGGGAGGGTCTTGCTATTCTTTAATGCAGTAGAAGAAAGTTAGTCTGCTAAAACTACATTCAGCAATGGTCCCATACTTAGTATAGATGAATCTTGGCAACCTTAAAGCCAACAGACAATCACGTTCCTGGAGACAACGAAATGTTCGCTTAAGGGGACAGAATCATTAGTGGACCAGTTATATTGAGATTATCTGAGGCAAACTCACTATCATAAAGAAAAATTGGACAGAGGGGAACACAACAAAGAGAAAGGAGTACTTAGTAGTATATATAACTGGCAAAGAGTCCTGAAAACTAATTTGACAAAATTTTCTAATAATATATCTCATGAGTCAAACACCCCTTTTGCAATAGAATAATAACCCATATTCAAGTGTTGAGATGGTGTGCTTCGAAATCTTATGAAAATAGGTTTCGATATGGATCTTTGCATGTCATGACTTACATGATTCCATACATCTCAAGTATTAGGTAACCTCAACTATAGCAATACTGATATAGCCTCATATCAGCATCAACTGCTGCCACATTTTGAAATGAAAAATGAAACAAAGAGAAGTTCCAATAGTTTCTCACCAGAAGTCCAAAAAGGGTAAGACCTTCCTGACGAATTACATGAAACCGCAGAAGATTCGGGTCTTGATTCAAGAGAATCAGAATGTCTGTCCTGTATCCATTAGAATTTTTGTAATAAGAACTTCAGAGAGGAACACAAGGTGCATTCTCAAAGAATAAGAAAAGAAACAGAATCTACTTGCTGAAGGTTAATGTATGGTCCATTACCCTGTCAACACAAGCTTTTTGTCGGGGCTCTGCAAAACATCAACTATAATATCGAATATGCCCTCATTAACAAGATCCCTGCAACCATTAACATACTTCCAGTTCTATCACCAACAAACCATAATCGAGAAAAGTTCACTTGCCAGAAAGCAACAGATCTAAAGTTAAAACAATCACCTCCGTGCATACAGGACAACCATTTCTAGAGCAAAGGAAAAGCCTATGATGCATACCTGAATAGCCGAACTTGCTGGACCATCTGCAAGCTCTTACTCAAGGTGCAAAACTCATGCAAAAAGTGTATCTAGTACAATAGAAAAAAGAAAAAGAAAAAACAATCATATGATAATGACACTACTACTACTCAGAGGTTTCCTGACCAAACAACAAAGTCGGAAGAAAAATAATAGGTAAATATCCAAACTTCAACAAGATACTAACATGTGTTACGTACGAGCAGTAAGTACATGATGCCATTATCATGTCTCCTTTAAGGACATCACAAGTACAATGTCAAAGCAGTTGAATTTTTTTTTTGGATAAATACCTAGATAGCACTTTAAACATGACACCTTTTATAAGATAGCCACTCAAACTAAGTCAATGACCAGCTAGACACACGAACTTGATAGAAGTATCTCTCATAAACATCTCAAGGTCACATGACAAATCGCATGGTTTGCATGCACAGGTGAGCGCTTGGATGGCTTAAATTTAGATTTTTTTTACTCCAATTTTTTTTTTGATGTAGTTGATTTTTCACATCTAGAAAATTTATTCCATGAGGGTCTTATAATTTCTGCTTACTCCTTTACTGATATCTTCAGATTCTTCTCCTTCACCATTAGCTTCGTGTTCTCCATAATTACAAAGACCATTTTTTTCGTAATTAGGTTATTACTATATCACCAAAAAACTGAAGAAAATTCAATAAAATATGATTATACAAATGGATCTTTCGATCTTTTCAACGTGCATACTGTAAAAATCAAGGATTATCCCCAACAAATGGATATTTCTAAACATCAAATCTTGTACTAAGGAAATGGGAAAGAAGGTCTGAGGGTGAGGTCCGATTTTAAGCAAAGTTTTTTAACTCGTACAACCAAGTTGAGTTATTTTAGAGTGCAGAGCACACTGAAGTTAACGGGAGCCGGGTTCTTTTTGGGGAAGAAGCTGATAAGTGGGGAGAGGGGTGGGGGAACTGCGTGAATTATTGGCGGGGAGGGTTTTGTTTTTTCTTTTTTCCTTATTATATTTCTTCTACATACTTTCTAGTGTTTTTTTATATATTTAGTTATATTTGTTGATTATTTTTAAATTTACATGTGGCATGCAATAATTGGTTCACTTAACACATTATACGAAAGTGTATTTCACGCACTTGACCTTATATATACGATTGTTTAGAAGATACACTTCTACCAATGTTCAAGTGTCTATTTGGTCACTAAGTTTGAGTGGCTGTCTTACAAAACATACTAAGTTAAAGGGGCTATCTAGTTACATCTGGAACAGACATTACGATGAGTGTAACGAGCAAACAAAACCAACCATGGCCACAGTATCATTTACATCATCCTTAGCCATTTTGCACCAAAAGCTAAGAAAAGATGTACATCTAGACTTAATGTTGACAATATTATCTTTGGAGTTCTCAAAAATCCTAGTGTTTCTTTCCAAATTGTCCACCAGACTACAGCTGGAATGGTGTTCCAGCGAAGCAGTAAGGAATTGTAGAC
This sequence comes from Anisodus acutangulus, assembly GCA_029783415.1. Lineage (NCBI taxonomy): Eukaryota > Viridiplantae > Streptophyta > Magnoliopsida > Solanales > Solanaceae > Anisodus > Anisodus acutangulus. The sequence continues at coordinate 25,060,529 of CM056489.1, forward strand.
AAACACAGAACATAATAGTTGTCTTCTTGCATTTGACATAAAAACAGATGGCATTCTAATTTCACGTAGATAAGTGGGTGTAAATGTGTTCAATTGTGTGACCACTTCATCTAAAAGCTTAAATTGTCGAATGGAGCACGCTTTAATTACTTAATTACGTTTTCAGTGCCCTACTACGTATTAGACGGGCCTGACACTTTTTTCTTAAACCAAGCATGTGAAAATTCTTTATGATGGTGAGACTTGAACTCAAACCTCTACCTACTCCAATACCTTATTGAATTGTGCTACCACCTCATTTAAAGATTATACTTTTAGAGAAGATACATCTTATTGACTTAACCATGTCTTCACACGACCCCTCCGCTTGGGGTTGGACATCTGGAGTGTGGACAATATAACAAGAGAGCCCAAGATTAGGTAAAATAGAATAGGAACGCATCTACCCCTAATATAGACCTTGGACCTAACTCAACCACAAAACCTAGCCCATGAGGTGAGGATTCCCAACATTCTAAAAAAAAAACACTGAATACTGGAAAGAAGAAAAGTTTCCAAATAGGAAATGTCAAATCCATTGGGTAGTCACTGTTATTCGAATGGAGGGATTAAGTTCATCAAATAGCTCTCAACTTATCAAAAAAAAAAAAACTTTCCCACTGTTGATGCATGAATATTTACAAAGTGATACCTCAAGGAAAACTTGAATGCAACCACCAGAATTGTTTAATACAAGAAAGAGTTACAATACATTTTATTTTCTTGTTTTAATGAGAAATAAAAATCACATATAGCATCCATTGCATGACCTTAACAAGTTTAAATAGCAGATTTAGCTCAAATAAGAAAACACTTCAGAAGGCGAAAATTACATTGACGGTTTACTTATTCCCTTAAAAGAAAGAGTCAATTATATCGCCAACATGTATGTGTGCGTGCGAAGACTATTTTACAGGGGATAGTTCATAAATATTTGATTTTGAAAGCTGATCTTGCCAAAAAAAATGATCTTGGGAAATGGGCATGAGCAAGCAGTTCCACAATCTAGTCCAGAACCAACAGAATCTGTAAGCTTTCAAATTGATCTTACCATGCTTTGAGACAGTGACTAATACAGGGAGAAATTAATTGATTTGATTTCTAAGTTCATTCGATAAACTAATATGTAAGGACTGAAAGCAAGGATTCTAGTTCTATATAATGCACAAGTCCAATTATAAACATGTTGTTTTAGCAAGTTCAGCAATTACAGATATGACATCTGCAATGAAGAATACTTTCATATAAGTATGTATGCTTGAGGGTAAAAGCAAAAGACTAGTTTAGTTTTTACAGCTAAAAAGTAATAGTTCACCCACTAGTTTGATCTTTAAAATGATAAATTTCTGAATGCCAGTGGTGTACGGTTCGAAACTCGGTAGATAATTAATGAGTTCGTCCCTCTATCCTTGTTCACTTAGATATTAGGCTTTTGCCTGCGGCAGGGTTCGAACCCGTGAAGTGCGCATATCCAACACATCACACATTGTTCTCTTACCACTAAACCAAAGTCCTGTGGGCTTGCCTTCCCTTGTTCTTTTTCTTTTTTGCCTTCCCTTGTTTCTCAACCTTTTTTTAAAGAACAAAGATACTATTATCTATGTTGCTCGGACTCTTCACTTTCGGTGCCCCACCCATGTCGACACGACATGGGTGTGGGTGTGGGATCCATATCCTATCTAGTCAACCGATTTTGGGTACTTTGACCTAAATCGACCGAGAAATTCCGGATGATTTCTTTAATCAAAACAAAAGCTAAGGTGAAATTGAAGAAAACGGAATACCTTGTATATAGAAATTTCCATGTCACTGCTTTTCCTTTTATCTCCTTCCGGGATTCTCCTCTTGTTCAATATTTTCTCCACAAGTTTTTCACACAGTATCTCAGTATCTCAGAATTTAGGTTTTACAACTCTATTTTTAGATATTTCAATTATTTTTAGTTGAATCCCTGTACATGTATCCATACCTGGATTCATATCCCCGAATCTTAAAATTTGATCATGAAGGATCCGACCTCTAGATCCGCACCCGTATAGGACACCCGAATCCGAGCAACTTAGACTATTATATAAACTACGTAGTCAAAATATTACAAGCCATATTTGTGTCACTTAGGACACATTGGTTATCTTCGCTTTCACAAATTTCAGTAGAGAAACACAATTTGTAGCCAATATTTCATGCATGACAAAACAATTAATTATTTGACCCTTCTCCTTGAAGCAAAAGTTTTTCTAGTGTGTAGAACAAATGGATCGACCACAAAAGGTAACACCTAATTCCATTCCCACCCACATCACTACACAAAATAAAAAATTTAAAGAAATAATGACATACCGGCATACAATAGCACATAGCACGAAATGTCCATGCACTCTAAAACAGGTAAAAACAATTATCTGGAACTAACAGGGCAATAACACTAGAAGCTCATTCTCAGAAAAGAGTAAATAAATATGAATAATAGCCAAGTCCAACAGAATCATGTTTCAAAAGAGATGAAAAAAAATGTCTCCACTAAGATTCTTTACCAAATTCTTCTTCGATTCTGCAGAAATAGTAGGTGACCTCAACTTTGCAAATAATTCCTGAATAAAGGTGTTATCGTCTTTTAGGCGAGATACAACCTGTTTCAAAATCAAAGGGTCAGAGGACCGTAAACATGAGACTGAACTTAAATTCTGAAATCTTACCATTGCATTGTTCGAACTGATTATGGAATTGAGATTTGCTATTGTCGCCTCATCCAACATTTGAGGCAACATGACATCCTGATAGTTACACAAACAATAAGCTCCATTTATGTTACATGCCAGAGCTTATAAGACAAGATAATATTACTACCTTTAGATAGCCAACTCTATAAGTCTGGTGTATCTTTGAAAGGACTACCGAATCTTTGATAGGTATAGCCTATCCCATGCACCCACAAGGGAAAAAAAAGAAATTATCAGTAAATCAAAGAAAACTTGCATTTAAACACCTCTGTATATTCTAGGCTGGAAACACTAAGGGATCAGACAGTAGCATAAGATACCTCCTTATATACGACGTGCTCCTTCAGAAAACTGCGATGATGGATATGTGGTGTCTCTGGGTCATCTATAGACCAAATTTCAGGTCAGCATTCTAGAAACAATCTCGAAAAGCAGCCCGGAAAAAAACTTGAAAATTACTTAAGGGTCATAGCAACAATCCCTATTTAACAGATTACATGCATATCTAAGATCCTACTAGTGTGAAACTTGCTTTTTCACTAAATAACAATGAAAACCCCAAGGTCTCTAATACCAACACAATTGAGCATGAGTTGGACATTCTAACCCATCACGTAGAACATACAAGGAAACAGCCAGTCAGCTGTGTATCTGTGGAGCACCAAGAAACTTGATAACTTATTTTTTAGAATAAAACTTGATAACTCGTTTACTCTAGTACATAATGTTATCAAAGATCATTTTACTTTGTTTCACAAATTTCAACATTCCTTGACTGCAATTTACAGCAAATAAATCCACATGTCACAGCAACAACAACAACAACATACCCAGTGAAATCCCACAATGTGGGGTCTGGGGAGGGTAGAGTGTACACAGACCTTAACTCTACCTTGGTAGGCAGAGCGGCTGTTTACGAGAGACCCTCGGCTCAGCCATGGTAGGTAGAGTGTACAGCAAAATGCATGTAATTTGCAACTCAACTCCCAGAAAAAGTAAATGCAATCCTTTTATCCACTACAAATTACGCTCTGAGCATTATATACCTTTACCTACTTCAATCAAGACCGGCATGAGTTTCACCATAAGAGTAGGAACCCAACCTCAAGAAGATTTAATCCAAAGCTAAACCAAAACAGACAGTCTCCACAGTGAAATCTAAAATGCCCCACATTCAAGCTACAAAGGTCCTTAAAGAGAAAGGGGAATTCTATCAAGATTAAAGAGATCATTTCAACTGGAAAGAGAAAGTAATAGATGATAAAACTTACATTCAAGGCATCCAATAATATCCAAAATCAACTCATCACCAAATACTTTTCCAAAGATCTGGGAACTATTGAGCAAAACTGCAAGAAACCATAAGAGATCGTAAAACTACTGAAATATAAGTATTAAACAAATATAAAAAGCAGGCAATACTAACTGATTCCTCTAACTATTTTGAAAATGATGTGAAGATTGTCAACATTCTCCAGGTCTTCACAGATCCTAAATAAATCCATCAGCTTTCGAAAAAAATCTTGCTGCACGAAAAATAAATATCAACTCAGGTGATTCAATTGTAGAAACTGAAACAAGAAGGAATGGCAGAAACAAATAGCTTTTACTATGGAGATATACGATGAAAATGACCTCTCTTTGATTCTGTGTTTCTTTTTTACTTTTTTGGAAAGGGAGGGGGTTTGCCTTGCATATAGTCCAATAACTACTTGGGTGCAGATAAACAAACTTGAATTTGGAACTTGTGTTTTCCTAGAAGATTTTTCCACAATAAAAGAACTAGCTTGTTCTAAGCATGTGAATCTACAAAATCTGAAAACGGTTCGGATTCTTGAATGTTGAAATGATAAAGTAACTACTATCTTTAAAAATAGAAGTAAAAATCCAGATTAATATCTTGAATGAATTTCTTTTTATACCCGAGAAATCTCCAAGAGCCAGTGGCGCACGTTCAAAACTCAGTGGATAATGGGCCCACCCTCTACCCTTCTCCACTTATATATCATGTTTTGGCTGCAACAGGGTCCGAAACCATACATGCACCTAACCGACATATCACACGCTACACTCTTACCACTAGACCAAAGCCCTGGGGGCATCTCGAATGAAAAATTTGCGGAGTGGAAACAGCTGATGATTGCATAAGACCTTTTCAAAGCTGATCTAAAGGTGGGATTAAATAGAGACAGGATAGACAGAGAGTATTGGATAGTTTTTCTTACCCAGAATTTGACCGCCACACAATGTGACCATTTTAGATGGACTTCAAAAGTCAAATAGCAGCCGTATTTCAATATCCCAACTTCTCAAATGAGATAATCTCCTTATGATCCATCAGAAGTAAAAAAATCCTTTGCACGAAGTCAAATGTGATATGACAAATAATTGATTCTAACAAAAGGAAGATGCATTTCACATGTCTTCATATAGACATGAAGCTGCTGCTATGCCAGAGCCAACACTCTTAAGAGCATTTTGGAAGCCAGTCTTAGCTCTTGTTCATAGTTAGGATGGTGAATTATAATGAATGACAATTGCAGGTAACGGCGACCTTCACCCTTAATGAAGATTCATTGATGCAGCTACAAATTAGCTTGCACACAACTGATAACTAAACGATTTAACAAAGCTTACATCATGCAGTATTAGTTCTGTCACACGCAACTGATCAGCAACGCCACTCTCTACAACTGTCTGCAAAAAACAATTGAACAGCACACTCAGAGATCCAAGATCTGGTTTGAAATATACACATACAGAAACCGAAAGGTATCTTTCACAACAAAAGCAAACAGGGTTTTACCATTTAGAATTTTGTTATACTGAAATTGGTCAAAAACCTTTCAATTTATTGTCATAGGCTTTTTTCTTTGGAAGTAATGCGTAAGGCGGGCGCCGGGCGGCCCAACTTCAGAAGCGCAGAGTGGTGTAGACAATTACTACGGTGAAGAAAAGTCTAAGAAGTAACTCAGAAAATATTAGAGGAAATCAGAACTTCTTATAAGATAAAGATACACAAAGCGGGAAAGTGGCTAAACCTTTAGTATCAAGGGAAGCGTAGATAGCTCTACTGGAGGCAGTTCCCTCAAATCACTGTTGGCACTATGAAATGTTTCATCTGGAAATAGCACCAAAAAGAAAAGAATAGTGAACATATATGTATTGAACCATTTCAACAAAATTATTTAGAAGATACTAACTTGAAAGCACAAGAAATCCCGAGCAGTAGTAGTCCAGGAATGGAACCTTTTTCAAAAGTATTGAATAAGGTTTCCAGGAATGAAAACCTGAGCCAGTTAGCAATATATTCTTGCTGTTCCTTATTTCCCCGAAAAGATCCAGACTGTTTTTTAAATCAACTAGCAAAAATCTTATTGCCACTGGAGGAAGAATACATTTGAAGGAAGGCTAGACCATACCTTCTTAAGAGACTGGTAACATAGTAATACGAATCACTTGAATGAGCAAAATATCAAGCACTATACTACTAACACCAGTAGCCTTAAGGGATGGGAAACTTCAAGGTGGTTCATAGATCAAAAGATTTGGTTTGCGTTTCTTGAGGAAAAGTTCCACCTATCCATATTGAGAAGGCCCTTAACAGGACCTTGCATATTACTAAACTGAGTGTAAATCTGTACCCTATCGAGAGAGTGGCTTAGAAAAGATCCAGAGAGAGAGTGGCTTAGAAAAGATCCAGACTCTACTATGCAATTTTCTGGTTCTTCATGTTAGGAGGTCTTGGTGAACAAAGGCACGAGGATAACAATCTGTCCATGGGCTTCAACAACAACAATTATGCATCAATCCCGAACAAGTTTGGGTCGGCTAAATGAATCTTCGCTAATCATGCTTCTCCATTTAAATCATCTCTCAAACTATGTGTCCATGTGTTCAAACAGTTTAAATATTTGAGGATAATCAGTTTCCCCAGAGAAATAATACTACAAGGAAGAAGTCCAATAGTCTAACAACACTATCCACATATTCCACTCCACATAACACAGCATTCTTTTATTTGGTTATCTCGGCCTCAGAAGAAAGTTTCCCTAATGTCCAACTACGCCAGAGTATTAACTTGAGTTACCCAGAATCTTTAGCATAAGGTAACAGGTCATCAGGTCAACTTGATGTGGTACCTAACACCGTGACTTATTCAAGACAAGAACAACAGTAACTGAACTATTTTTCAGAAAACCCTTGGTAATATTTTTTAACAACCCTTGGTAATCTGTAATTTGAGTTCTAAATTTAGTGTTTGACTTTGAGTTGTGAACTGAAGTCTAGGTGACTTGATGCTACAACTCAAGAAAACAATCTTGTTCCAATTCTAACCAGAAACATATTGTGAAAGTCTGGTGTAGCTAGTCATTTGTTCAACTGAAAAGTACGAAAAAACAGCTATGCATCACAAACACAGATATGGCTGTCCCCAGGTAAGTATAATCTATTACTAATGGCAAAAGTAACTAAGCATCAAAATGCATAGATGCTCTGTTAAACAAATGGATACAAAATATTTTTAATATAACTAGGACGTAGAGACTTACAAGTAAGGCTACTGAATTGCATGTTTCTCTGCACACTGCAGATGCTGTCCCTACAGAGAGAAAAAAGAAAAGGTAGAAGATGTTATTCAGATGATCATTTGTACCACCTCCTGAAAATCCAGAAAAGTCTCAAGAAAATAGATTACAAACAAGAAAAAGAGGCTGAGACGCTAGAAAATTATTATCAAGACTTGCCATATATATGAGCAACCAGTGGTCTCCTGAAAACTAAGAGCTAGTTCAGTTGAATACTCTGGATCCCTCCAAGAAATAATTGTATCTGAGGATAAGAAAGTACTTCGCATTAAGAAGCTGCATAACAAGACGACAATAAAATCATGAAAAAGAAGAATAACAAATAACTACACTTGAGAATACCTTCTTGCTTACGGTAGATATCCTCCGCACTGATGCGGTGCAGAAGCAACGTTTCATGCTCGTCTTCATCGGTTACTAGCAAACCTGGTTCTTCCGATCTCTGCATCATAGAATCCAAGTTCCAAATATGGGAGTATTCATATCTAAGATTTTTACCAACACAGAGAAAAGGTACCAAATTCTGGTAATAGTCTTTTTTTTATTGCAAGGTCTGTAATAGTCACCTCTGAATAATCTACAGTTACATGCCCTGTTCCCTGGTCATCCCACTTCCCATCATCATTCAGACGATAAACCTTTACAAGCTGAAACTAGAAAGATACAAAATTTAAATTACAAAATTTTCTTATTGCACAAAGGAAGAAAGAAACTATTTACATTAAACTTGGTACAAACAGCTAAAGAAAATTCTTTATAATTCAATTAATCGACAACACCTCAGATCCCAAACTAGTTGCAGCCTGCTGTATGAATCTTCTCGAACCATTCCATCCCAACACTAAATAATTTATCGAGTTAAAAATAGTTCCCAGGAAAATAGAGGCTTTGAAATCTCTCATAGACAATCAGAATAATTTTTTTTCAATGTTCAGATGAAAAGCAGATGAACTCAGTGCACAAAACAATTTATTTGCACATTTTTTAGCAGAAAGACATATATAGTTGCAAACAGTCTTCTGGAGAGCAAAAAGTGCAAGGGAAATACAAGGCCTGAAAGCTTAAAGTGAGAATCAAAGAACAAGCCTAATAGAAGTGAAGTGCCCAACTAAAAGATAACTGACATGCATAACTTAGTAGTTACAACAATAAAAAAACACATAACCAGTTTTTTTAAGTAAATAACGAAATAACCACATAGTTTAAGTTAGAAAGCAAGCAGCATACACTCCTTACACAATTAGATGAAAAATATGTCCATATATAGAATTAAATGTCAGAATTCACAAAATAGTTCCAGTTCTACTATAAGAATCTCAAACATTCAATTATGAAGTTTATAGAGAGAGCAAACAAGTAAGGAAACAGATAAATAAAAAGCTTACGGATTATAGCAGTACTGAGATACAGAGAATTTGCAACAAAGAAAAAGAGACGACCAACTAACAAGGAACCCACAGACTCGGTGCAAAGACACAGGAGAGGAAAGATGAAAACCCCCGTCACAGACACTAAAAGACAGTGATTGAGAGGAAGAGAACAATGAAAGAGAAGAAGTGAGACGGTCAGATCCGCTGCTCCTCTGAATGATCGACTCCTATTAGCCCTATTTTTAGAACCACTAGTCCCCCCCCCCCCTTTTCCTGCTTTCTTAAGGGTAGTCTCTGCCACATAGAAGTGATCGCCTCGTCCTACCCTTCCCCTTCGCATAACTTATAACAGAATTCTAATCCCATTGACCCTATAAAGACAACTACGTCATCCTGAGCAGGACTTCTCAGAACTAGGGATATGAATGAGATCATATTGATAATCAAGAGTAGTTAATGTATATATTAGACTTAGTGTCTCACATTGGAAAAGGTGTATGATGTACTGCGCAGACTATAAGTATAAATAGGGTTCAGTGTAATACAGTAGAGATAAACATATTAATAATATTTTCTCTCGGGTCATTGTCTCTCACATGGTATCAAAGCTGGGAAACTAATCACTGTGCAATTTACCAGTTATATCCGGGAGAAAAGAGGTCACTATGCAATTTTATGTGACTGCTCGCAGCTATCTCTATGTTCATTGGTGTTGTCCAAAAACCAACACCACCACAAGGTTCATCATAATCCGGCGATAAAACCCCAGTCAGAACCTCCGGTAGAAGCCCTCTCACGCACTGCCTAAAGCTAGGGTACCGACGAGCACGTCTATGACACGCACCACACGGGCGAAGATTTTTCCACAACTTTTGACACAGATCAATCTTCAGTGGAGCTCACCTCATAATTCCGACCTGACCCATCCCACTTATAAACATTTACGATCACTTCCGGCGCAATAGTAGCTGTTTCGACAACTTTCTCAAGTTCACATGGAAACTTGAAGCGTCACATCCAAAAAGTTCCAACAAACTTTCCAGCTTCAGATAGTTACCATCAAGCTACCTTCTGACGCCTTCGAGAACATACATGGCCCGAAGCTCGTCGTCGAATCGAAACAGGAACTTGGAGTCACCTAGCTGGGTGATTTTCAGTCCATCAGCTACGTACCACGCTTCAGTAGCCGAATTTCTAACAGCTTCTGATCCCCCCCCCCCCACACACACTTTGAGAAGGACCCAACTAAGCAAGTCTTCAAAAATTTCTTCCTTCGCAACACATGTTCACTGGACAAGAAGAAGCAATGTTCTCTGCCTAATTCCCTTCAAGCATCTCCCACCCAACTGCAGAGCTGGCCAATATAGCATATCCTTGAAAGACTTGCAACAACAACATACCTAATGTAATCCCATAAGGTGGGGTCTGGGGGTGGGGGTGGTAGAGTATATGCAGAACTTACCCCTACCTTGAGAGATAGAGAGGTTGCTTCCGATAGATCCTCAACTCAAAGAAAAACAACTCAAAACAAGGCGAGAAAAGAAATAAACGGAAGTAAAGAAGCCATGTCAAAGCATTTTGAAAGAAAGGAACAGTAACTACATAAAATACTTTATCAAAAAACCAGTAACTACATAAAATAACACGGCAATTGAAATACAAGAAACAACAGATAGTAACAAAAATCAAAGGGCGGGAAACTACAGGGGTATTACCACAACTACTAGTATGGGAGGATAAGCGAAACAACACTCTACTACCTACTAACCTTCCACCTTAATATGTGTCCTTCACAACCTCTTGTCTAAGGTCAAGTCCACGGTAAGCTGAAACTGTGTCATGTCCTGTCTAATCACCTCTCTCCAGTACTTCTTCAGCATAACTCTACTTCTCCTGAAACAATCCATAGCCAGCCTCTCACACATCAACACCGGGGCATCCCTGCATCCCTCTTCACATGCCCGAACCATCTCAGCCTTGCTTCCCGCATTTTGTCCTCCACCGAGGCCACTCCCATCTTGTCTCGATTATCTTCACTTCTAATCTCATATCTCCTAGTATGGCCACACATCTAACACAACATCCTCATCTCCGCAACTTTTATCTTTTGAACGTGAGCTTTCTTGACTAGCCAACACTCCGCCTCATACAACATGGTAGGTCTAACCACCCCTCTGTAAAACTTGCCTTTAAGATTTAGTGACAACTTCTTATCACACAAGACTACGGATGCAAGCCTCCATTTCATCCACCCAACACCAATACAATGTGTGATATCATTATCAACCTCTCCATTTTTCTAGGATAATAGACCAAAGATACTTGAAGCTTCCTCTCTTTGGGACGACCTGTGCATCAAGCCTCACTTCTATTCCAGCTTCATGTGATATGTCATTGAACTTGCACTCCAAGCATTTTCTCTTGGTCCTTCTCAGCCTAAATCATTTAGACTTCAGTGTTTGTATCCAACCCTTTATACAGGACCACCCTCAAGTGCAACCCTTGCTCTCTTTCAGCCTCCCACATGAGCAAAGTATCATCAGCGTAAAAGCTATGAGAAATTTCTACACAATTTCCAAAATGACCTTCCATTTTAAAGCCTTCTATCCCGCTACTTCTATCAGCAACTTTTATCATTTGACTCAACACCTTCATTACTAAAAGAAAAAAGTGAGGAGACAATGAGTCTCCTTGCCTCAAGCCTCTTTGAGAATTAAAATACCTACTAGACTGCCATTGATAAGGACGGAAACTTTGTAGTGGAAACACAAATTGTATCCATTGAATCCATTTTCCTCCAAGATTCATCTTTCCGAGCATCTTCAACAAACAAGAAGCCGACATGATTATATGCCGTTTTTATATCCAATTTAAACACTACTCCAAGCAATTTTCTTTTCCAATAGTAATCAATACATTCATTTGAAAAAAAGTGATGCATCTACAATTTGTCTACCTTTCAGAAAAGGCATCCTAATTTTCAAAGACCAATCTGTTATTCATCAACTTCATTCTCTCGGTGAGGATTTTTGCTATCAACTTGTAAATACTCGTAAGAAAACTAACAGTCTGAATTCCTTTATGTTGGCAACCCCTTTCTTTCTTTGGTATCCAAACAATGAAGGTTGAATTAAAATCTTTAACAAATTATCAATGCCTCGAGCCGATGTCTATGCCTCAAATGTCTTCAGAACATCTTTTTTGACAATAGGCCAACATTTCTTGAAGAAACACATATTAAAACCATCTAGACAAGCTGCCTTGTCTCCTTCAGCCATGCTAATTGCTCTGGCTACCTCAACTTCATCAAAAGGCCTTTCCAATCATGCTCTTTAATAGCTTTAAGGATATTGCCGTCATTCTAGCAGAAAAAGTGCTAATCAACACTTTTACTGAACACATCAACCGTTTATTTCAGTTTCAGCATTTCTATCTATATCTCTAATAACTCAAAAGATTTTCCACCAAAAATAAAGAATGTTATATTCACCATCATTAAAGAGGTAATAAAATTCATTGAAAAGGGCCCAAAAAGAAAAGGAGAGTTTAGAAAGTGGGCCCAATCCTAAGTTAGAACCTCTCTCTCTTTGTTTTTTTTTTTTTTAAAATCCCTCTTTTTGGTGCAATCACAATTCAAAAAGTGATTTTCAGCACCTAGTGCTTATAGGTTTCAGCTAATCCAAACGGGCTCAGAGACCCATATAGGATGGAATGGCCAAAGAGTGTTGGTAGACAGAGCAATTTTCGGGTTGAAAAGGGAAGGGTAGATGGAGTTTAAGCTTGGGAAGTTGGGTTTAGAGTTTAAATGGATGTTGACAAGTTTCAGTTTGTGAAACTCTAGAGTGATTCAGAAAATAAGTGGCACAATGATTGGAAGCGAAAATCGCAAATGGAGTGGGTTTTAATGAAGGGACAGGCTTTAGCGAAACGCCCTGATCTCCCATATTTACTAAAATTCTAGAAAATGGAAAGATGAACATGTTTGGCCTTGGAAACCCATCTGCAAAAGCCATTACCATAACGTACAAAGGCAAGCAAAAGAAGTAAGAGAAAATGACACATCCATCATAACGACGAGTGATGAACATCCGCCTAACAAATCCAGGTTTTCTTTCAATCCATTCAAACCAAGAGTCTTTACATTGTATCTTTCCTTATGTTCGGACAATTTATGACCAGAAATAATAAAAAAAGATTTTCTTTCCATCAAAAGTTTTAGAATGATTCGTCGAAGATGATCATAAAAAATAAGACGAGGGGATCGAAAGCGTGGGAAATCAAAAGGAAAAGGAGGGATGGGAAATCTTTCTACAGTTACATGAATCCAATTTTCATTTCATCCGAGAAAAGCCATCTTTTTCTCAACAATGTCTTTGTCATTTGATCCAATAGCGTTCCGTTAGATAGCAACAAATTTACTCTTCCAATTATTATGTCATAAGACAATTATGAAAACAAAAAATTGCTTAAAATGTATATCTCTAAGGACCTGATGGTGCAGTCTAAGCTAAAAAGCAAAACAAATATCGATTACACCATTTTAGGCAAAAGGTGCTAACCTTCTTTCCATGCCCCTTCTTTTCAACTCCACCATCTCTTTGAATTTGAAAGTGATCAATTAGTGAGTTTTCATACCAAAGCTCAATCCAATAAAGTGTAGCATCTACCATTTTCACCATATCCCCCTTTCTTTTTTCTTTGAGATTACAATGTTATTCTTTCTTTTTTTCATTTATGTTGGAAACATTAAATTGTTTCACGGAATCGCCAATATGTGTGCTTTGTTCCAAAATTACAAGTTACAAGCCCTTAAACAAGTCATCTTATGTGAAAGATTTTCAAACCAAGCACAAATGATACAGTAATTCACCTTCCTACAAAAACTATTTATAAAGGACACCAATACCAAATTCTCGAAGAAAAAGTTCCACTGAAAATTAACTTTATGACATTAACTATCATTGCTAACAAACCAAAAAAATCATTTATACGCCGCAATACAAAACTCATTGAAGTGCAATTAAATATAAGATTCATCGTAATTTGACAGTATTTAAAACTATGTACCAGCTATGCAAGTTCACAGGCTAAGCTCATGCTTCAGAATCCCCAAAGAAGCAATAACCAGCTAGAGCTTAATGAAAGGTGTAAAAAAAGGAATAAGTTAAAGTAGGAGAGTAACCTGCATGGAGTTGTTGGTGCTAGAAGACTTGTCTTGAGCACCCATTTCAGTTTTACTTCTTCTTGGAGGTTGAATTAGGGTTTTGAGTACACAAAAAAGAAAAGTATTGGGGACAGTTAAAACCTAACCTAACCTAACCTAACCTAACCTAACCTAACCACCACTGATATCATATCAGTGAATCTTCGAAGCTCCTCCTTTTCAAGTGTTGGTGCTTTTGGAAATACATACAGTACAAGTGCATTCGTTTGATGTCATTAATGCCCTTCGTTTCCGCTGAACCACTTACAGGGAATTCTTTCGCTTTACGCGCTTTATTCCTACTATCCCCGTTCGGGTCACCTGCAAATCCGGTTGGTTTCAAATTTTTCCTTCTTATATTAATTGATGTGTTATTTTTCACTAAAGTTAAATTCACTCATAAAAAGCGGAAAATATCATATAAATTGAGAAAGATTCGTTTCTACCTTAGCTTCCTTATTTGAGTCATTGCATGATAATTTCAACTCACAACACTCTTTATTCAATTCTTTTAAATTAATTATATATATTACTTTTTACGTTCAAAAATTATTTTCTTTTGGTTTATCACAATTCGTAATTAGAACCCGAACGATAACTTGTACTCTTATATTTAAAATTGTTCAATTTTTATAATGCATCGAGTGTGAGCTATTTGTAAGTTCATCGTATTATTTGTTTTATAGATTAAATTGCATTAAATCAAATTTTGTATATTAATATGTCTCCAACATAATAGGGTGAATCTAATATCAAGTAGTGTTAGAGAAAATCAACTTAGACCAAACAAGATCTTAAGGCGTTGCATTTTTCATATTCATATTAAATAGATCAGCCAGATATTATACTATGGCTGGCCAGTGGGCCGGGTCGGTCCGGTCCCGCCCCGACACCGCCAGAGTCTCGTCCCGACCCCGACATTTAAAAAAAATTACGATACCAGGACGGGACATGGTCTCGTCCCGGCACGCCCCAGTCCCGCCAGGCCCGACCCAGTCCCGGTCCAACCCCGATCCCGCCCGAAACCCCCATTTACACAAATAATGGTTGCACCAACGGTCATTTTACATTTTGGCCATTGTGCAACGGCCATTTTTGGCCTCCCCCAACCCCCCTACCCCTTAATATTTATTTTAACTCATAAGTTATTATATTTGCACTTTAACCCAATTTTCCAACTATATTTCTCACAAATCTTCATATTTCTCACAAATCTTCCTATAATCTCTCTATTCTCTCAATTTATCTCTCTACAAGTCTACATTATCTACTAAATATTGAATTTTATTTATTCATTTGGGAGTGAAGTTGGCAATTAGCTTGAGGATCTTCCATCGAGCAAAGTTTCAAAATCTGGTGCGCAAACGCCCGCTCCATCGGGACAAGGTTCACATACTGTACCGGACCAAGTACATGGTCAAATTAAACCCCACGACAGGGGGAATTGTAGGCCCTAAATACAATAAATATAGAGATAGGGAAGCAATAGCAAAATTAGTTGTTGTGGAGGGTTTGCCTTTTTCATTTCCTTCATCTCCCGATTTTATTCATTACATTAGAGATATGTATAATCCTGCTTTTAACGATTTTCCTAGATCAACTGTTAAGAGAGATGTATTTAAATTTGCACATGAATATCAACAGTATTTACGTTATTCATTATATCATTTTAATGGCAAAGTGGTTATCACTTCTGATATAGGCCGTAGTACTAACGACCATGATTATTTAACGGTAACATGTCATTGGATAGATTATAAATGGTCTATGCAAAAACGTATCTTAGCGTACAAATATATAGAGGATAGGAAAACTGGTACTTTTAATGCAGAAAATATTTATCAAGTGTGTGATTATTACGGAATAACCGATAAAATTATGACTATTACATTAGATAACGCTTCTTCTAACAATTATGCTATTACAATTTTAAAAAATAGTTTAACTCCATCTTTTCCAGATCATTTTCATATAAAATGTGTGTTTCATATATATAACTTAGTTGTAAATGATGGTCTATCACTTTTTGAAGACATTCTTAGTAAAATACAATTTGCTATAAACTTTATTTTTAAAAATAATAGAATGCAACGAAGAAAATAATATAAAAAAATTTGTCACGGTTGCCAACTACCTTATATAAAAACTTCAGAAGAAGTACCCACTAGGTGGAATTCTTTATACGAGCAACTACTTGTTGCTTATGGCTATAGAAAACCTATAACTTTATTTTTTTAACTCTCATAATCAAAATTCAACTGATATGGTTGCAGATAGCGATTGGGGAAAATTTCCAAACTTATTATATGTTTAGAGAAATTTTTTCAAGCAACAAAAGAATTTTCCGGTATATATTATCCCACTATTTCAACTATGTTGTTTTATATAGCTCTAATATTTTTACTGCTTAATGAATATATGAATAAACCAGCTTATAATGCAGCTATTAAAAATATTTATCAAAATAAAAAATATTTTATTTTTATTCCCACTATTTATATTATTGGTGTTGTATTAAATCCGACTATTAAAATAAACGGTACTAAATCACTTATTGAAACTATTTACGATTGTATAGCAGTACTACCACCTCCAAGTCCCAAAAATTCAAATGACCCACCACCTATTAAACAAACTAAAGAAGAAGTGTTGTCTAGCGTAAAAGACGAATGCAAAAAAGTATATAGGTTTTACCAACAAGAAAGTGCTAGCAACCTACCGGCTTCCATACCATCATATTCTTCGTCAACACAACCTCACAAAAGACATGTTGTTTCTGCGGCTAGTATTGAAAGCCTCAGAAATAGAATGTGCGACCGTACCGCTACTAACCAAATTAGCAATTTGATATTTTTGTTTTGCAGGGTTCTGAACCGTACCAAGCAGTTCTCAATGAAGAAGGACGTGAAGACTTGCTAAAATACTGGAGGGGGAATGAGAAGACCTTTCAGACACTTTCAATGATGGCCCGAGATGTTTAGAACATTCAAGCGTCATCAACGGCGTCTAAAAGCATTTTTTCTGCCGGCATATATCAAATAGGAGAGCACAAACACTCATTAGACGGAGACAGCTTGGAGATTGTAGTATTATTCAAAGATTGGATACGATCGGAGCGGAGAAGGTGCGGTCAACCGGAGATCAACGAAGAAGAAGATGAAAACTACAACGAAATCTTATCTGAAGGTGGTGGAAGCGACGTGGAGCAATTTGACTAACAAATACCAATTCCAACCGAATAACCACAGGAAGTTATCAAGAAACTAGAACATGTTTTTTTCAAAATGTAATTTTTTTAATTGCAATTTTACTATGTAATTTGCAACTTTTGAACAACACCACGAAGTTGTAATTTTGACAATTGTATTTGTATTACAAAAAAACTCATATGTCTATTAAATAATATAAGAGGCACAAAAACAGCCTTGTGGTGTTTTTATTACACTGTCTTGTTTAATTATTGAGTTTTTTTAAATATATATTATTTTTTAAATTAAGTGCAAAAAAAATGTCCCGACCCGATCCCGCCCCTACCCGATTCCGACGGGATCGGAAACAGGACGGGACAACGGCGAATCCCTCATGTCCCGACCTGACCTGATCCCGCCCCTCCCCTGTCCCGCCCCGACCCGATCCCGGCCCACTGGCCAGCCATATATTAGACTATCCAAAAATATTGGTTTAGACTATCCAAATTTATCCTTTATGTTTATGAGTTAATATTGTCCTCTATATGTAACCCTGAGTTCTTTTCATCCTCTAAGTTTACAAATGTTGAGCATATTTAATTTAATTGATAGACAGTGTATACACGGTCAAACCGTGTATATCACTTAGTCCGATTTTGTATAATAAATTATCATAGTTGTAGAATCTTTGTACAAATGTAATTATGGTATTAGTTTTGTAATATGAAAAGCTATTAGAATTAGAGTAGGAAAAGATAAAGTTATTTTCCATATTTGGGAATTGTATATTTGTATATATACCTCTTCATTAATGAAAATAATCAAGGGATTCACTTTCATGGTATCATAAGTCTAGGGCAAAAGTTTATTCTCACAACAAAACTTCTGCTGCCCTCCCTTGTTCTCGATTTCTGAACCGTGATCTCCTCCCTCTCAAATTTTCTTCCAAATCCCTAATTCTCCTCTTGTTATTTCATTATGTCTACCTCAAAGAACACGGTTTATCCTGCCATTACCGACTCCAACATCAAGAACCACATCCCTATTATTTTTGAGATGTAAAACATTCAATACGCGATGTGGGCAAACCGTGTTCTTTGATGTAGACATTGTCTGCCCTTCATGACTATGTGTTATGGACGACTCTTGATGTTACTGTCTTCCAGTAGATATATTCTTAGCATATCAATCCCCACTTAAAATTCTTTACAATAAAGATCTCTTGTATTCTCATCTTAGGGTGTTTGGGTGCTTGTGCTATCCATTTTTTTCGTCCACTACAATTAATAAACTTCAAGCTCGGTCTACCGCTTGTGTATTTTTAGGTTATCTGTCTAATTATCATGGTTGCAAATATTTTGATTTATCTTCCAATAAAATCATAATTAGTCGCTATGTTATTTTTGATGAAACCCAATTTCCATTTGCTCAAATGTCTAATTCCTTGTCGAGTACTTATAATTTTTTGGACGATGCTCCCTTCCCGTACATTCTCCAACAGTGGGCCCGTGAGTCAAATCTGCCAGCAGGCCCACTACCTGCTGACCCAAATACTCTCCCTGAAGTACAATCCCATAACCCAGGCCCAGTCAGTACCGAAACTTCCCATGTTTCCATAACTCAGCCAGCAGACCTACTGCCTTCTAGCCAGTCCCGAGGCAGTCTGCCAACGTTCCCGGTCCCGTCCATTTTTGTTATGAGTCAAGGGCCCGTTACTCGTAGCAAAAGGGGTATTTTAAAACCTAAATGACATTTTAATTTAACTTCTAATGTCACTAAATCACCCCTACCACGTAACCCATTGTCTGCCCTTCATGACTCGAATTGGAAAATGGCCATGAATGATGAATATAATGTTCTTATTGAAAATAAGACGTGGGAGTTGATGCCCCGTCTGCCTGGTGTCAATATTATTCGTTTTATGTGGATTTTTACTCATAAGGAAAATTTTGACGGTTCTTTTGAGAGGCATAAGACTTGTCTTGTAGGTGATGGTAAAACTCAATAGGTTGGCGTGAATTGTGTTGAGACATTTAGTCCAGTGGTCAAACCTGCTACCATTCGCATTGTTCTCAGTCTGTCTCTCTCGAAAGCATGACACATTCATCAGCTGGATATGAAAAATGCTTTCTTACACGGTGATCTTAAGGAGACAGTATACACGCATCAACCCTTGGAATTTAGAGACCCCAATGATACTCATCATGTCTGTTTGCTGAAAAAGTCTTTGTATGAGCTTAAGCAGGCCCCACGGGCTTGATATAAGAGGTTTGTAGTTTTTGTGTCTACTATTGGATTTTCTCACAGCAGGTCTGATCATTCTCTGTTCATCTTTCGTCGTGGTACTTCTCTGGCATACATTCTATTATATGTGGATGATATTATTTTGATTGCCTCTTCTGATAATCTGCGCAAGTCTATCATGTCCCTTCTTAGTTCATAATTTGCTATGAAAGACTTGGGACCCTTGAGTTATTTTTTGGGTATAACTGTCACTCGTCATGCAGGTGGTCTATTTTTATCACAGAAAAAGTATGCAATCGGGATCATTGAGAGAAATGTCATGTCATTTTGTAAGTCCTCTTCTACTCCGGTTGATACCAAACCAAAGTTGAGTGCTAATACTAGCACACCATACGTGGATCCCATCCACTATCGCAGTCTTGTAGGGGCTCTTTAGTATCTTACCTTCACGAGACCAGATATTACTTATGTAGTCCAGCATGTGTGTTTATGTATGCATACTTTGAGGGTTGAGCACGTGCATACGCTCAAACGCATTATACGATACATACATGGCACACTTGATTATGGTTTGCATTTATATCCATCATCTGTCTCTACTCTTGTGTCTTATACAGATGCTGATTGGGGTGGATGTCCATATACCAGGCGTTCAACCTCTAGTTATTGTATGTTTTTGGGTGATAATTTGGCTTCTTGGTCAGCGAAACGTCAGGCTACTTTTTCGCGATCCAGTGCGGAGGTCGTGTATCGAAGGGTAGCTAATATGGTGTCTGGGTTATGTTGGTTACGTAATCTCCTCTTAGAATTACACTTTCCGATTCAGAAAGCTATCTTGGTCTACTGAAATAAGCTAAATTGATCCTTAAAACTAACAGAAATGTGTGTGATCTAGGTAAAAAGAAACTCCTATGTAGCAAATTGCTACCACCAGGGTTCGAACCCATGTTGCAGGCCTCCAGCTGGATTTTAAGTTCTCCTCCTTTGACATCCAATGTGCCCCGGGGGACGTCATTCCTCTTATTTTAAAGTGGCATAGGTTGCTTTTAGTTGAAACGAGCATGTACCTTTCTGTAATGACCCAAAAATACAAACCATGATGATATCTATATTCTTTATCGATAGGTAAGTCAACTGAATAATTTTACCAATTCAATTCAGTCAATCGAGCGGAAAGTAAAGAGATAAGAAGAATATCCAAATACTAAGTCTTTTATAAAATAAAATGTGGAATTAGCTGAAATACCACTCAAGATTGGTATCACAAGCACAAGAGGTACTACAATACGGTACAAGTATGAAACTGAAAATACAATATTTAAATGTAAGAAATACATTGTCTAATTACTAAAATGACATAATAAGTAAAAAAAATAGATGGAGATATGGGTCGCGAAAAAGCCAAGCAGCTCACCACAACTCAGAATCACCCAAGCTCGGACTCAGAAGGCTCCACGAGATGCGCTAGTGATCGAAATTGATTCTGCACCACAAAAGAGTACCACAAGTGTATGTAACGACCCGTTCGGTCGTTTTAGGCTTATTACTCTATCTTGACCAAATTACCCTTCCCACAGGCTTTTGTTGATATTTGTGACTTGCGGGGATATATGGCACACTTTTCGAGGTGAATTGTATAGGTTTTGGAAGAAAAATCTAATATTAGAAGTTTTGAAATGAAAAGTGTTGATTAAAAGTTGACTTTTGGTTAAACATGTCTATTTTCAAGTTTTGTCGCTTTCGTTAGGTCCGAAACATCATTTATGACTTAGTCGAGTTTTTGGTTCACTTCCCGAGACGTTCGGGTGTGTTTTGAGTCTTTGTTTGGTAAATGTGAATGTTGGGAAAGTTTAGAGTAATTTGTGGAAAAGTGAGTTGTAACATTGTTGGATTGGTATTCTGAGTGCGCGAGTAAGTTCGTAGCGGCGTATACACTCAGGTAGCATAATTAATTTGTATCCGGGAGATCTCGGGTGAGTTTCGGGTGTTGGATGAAAAATTCTTTATTTTGTGTAACTGATGGTTTTTGTGTAATCGAGATGGTTGTCGCACCTATGGAGTCGATTCTATAGAAGCTGGTTCGTAGATGTGAGAGATTGTGGGATTGGGAATGGCCACTTTTGCGAAACCCCTGGCACAGGTGCGAGGCCGTATCTACGGACCTTGACCCGCTTCTGCGACCTTTTGATCGATAAGTGGAGGCCGCTCATGCAACCATTTCTCCACAGATGCGAGGGTATTTATGTGAGGAATGGTCCGCAGAAGCGAAAAATCGGTGTAATCAAAACCTTAAAACACATAGTTCAATTTTTAGACTTCACTTCTCAAAAACTTCATTTCTAAGCTCAATTTTAGAGAGAATCAAAGGGGTTTCAATATTATCTCTTTGGGGGTAAGTTTTCAATCTTGACTTACTTATTATCTCAAGTTTCTTTCCATTATTTGTAGATTATAATCATGTTTTGGGTAGAAAAATTTAGGGTTTTAACTCAAGCTTTCTAAAATAGAATTTACATGAAATTGGTGCCAAGAGTAGGGCTTTTTATGTTGATCCTTTAGATTTAGATTATGTAATCCATGGAAAAACTATTACTGGGCTTCCATTTCTAATTTCAATCCATGATTTTATTATGAGATTTAGGGGTCTTTCAAATTGGGGATTTTTTTTTTATAAATGGTGCAATTGAAAGCCTAATTGTGATTAGTTTTCCATCAAAATTAAGGATATGACTATTAATTTAGACTATGGATAGTATGTTTCCAAACTAAATTTCCTATTTTGCTCTTGTGGGCCCGGGGTCACTTTTGGGGTTTTCGTTTTAGATTTCTTTTGGAAGCATGACTTTATGGATGTATTTAGATTTGTGTGTTAACGTAGAATCTATAATATTTAGACTACGATCACTCGGAAGAACTCCGGAAAGGCAAGGCCTTGGCGTGAGAGTTCGTGGGAACTGCTCGGTAGTGAGGTAGGCTACGATTTACTTTTTAGACTCTGATAAAATCATGTATAGATTACAATCATTGAGGGATATTGAGTATGATGGGTGTCCCATATTGACTGTGATTGGCACTTGATTGGGTACCAGTGTATGGTGTTGGAGATAATTCCACTTAGGTTGGTATTGACATATATTATGTGGGGTATGATAGTCGTTATTGAACTCCTACTTGGTGTGTGAATAGACTTATCTCATCGCTATATGTCTCTTATATGTGAAAAGATTGATCTTTGGAATCATTGTGAAACTGATGGCAATGTGGCACTTGATTATTCATCTCTTATGAACATGACCTTCAGAAACTGATGGCAATGAGGCACTTGATTATTCATCTCTTATGTACATGACCTTCATCTTATACTTTTATGATAATTGTTTTACTTACCGCATGCATTCATTCATTCATACCAATACTCTTACTGAGATGAATCTTGATATGATATGTTATGTGGTCCAATGAGACCGAAAATGAAGGTAAATGAACTTATATGAGATGAAATGATATTGAGATGATTTGATACGAGATGAATTGATATGATTTAAAGCTCTACCAATCTGAGGGATCATACCGGATGGTTGTGAGCAGTATATGGATCTCGTGGAGTCAGCCATGGATCATGACTATGTGGCAAATTTCAGTAGCATGTGTATACCAGGTTGATGGACAGTGCACTGCATCCATGTATTTCATACATCATCATTCGCATACCTTATGTGTGTTGTGCTATCTGATTGTCTATGTTTTGAAGAGATTTATGGGCTAGACAAGAAGTAGGCTGATTTGGAAGTTATTTTCGAAGTAGACTCAATCTTTATATGTGTTACGTGTTTTTGTCGTTGTCGACCTATGATGCCTACGGAGGCATGTTGGGTACTCATACTACACTTTCTAGATACAATGTCTTCTACTAGTTCTAGGCCTCGTGGTTGACGTCCGAGGATACATCTGAGAGACTTCAGGGTGAGGCACATCATTTCATCAGCAATTCTGGACCTCCTTCTTACTTATTTTCATGTTCTTGTTATCATTCCAAGACAATGTTATTTCTTACTTGTATTTATTATGTAGACACTCTTGTACCAGTTTAGACCAGATTTTGGGGATGTAATAATTAGATAATTTCTACACTTTTTATGACTATTTATCTATGGCAAGACAATTTTAAGTATTACTTCTCATTATTTCATTTTTAAGTCTTTGAATTGACTAATTGATTTGGGGATAGTTCGCCTACTGGGGGATAGTGTAGGTGCCACCATGATCCATGAAATGGATCGTGACAGTGTAGTATGAGTAAGAAACCACGTGTACCCAATATATCTCATAGGTCGACAACGAAGAAGTAGTGACATATTTTTTTAGAAAAAAACATCTTTTAGTCGTTCAAGTTTACATTGCATTCAATAATCCAATATCCACCTAAATAAGAGTAATCGAAGGTCAAGTATAGTCCAAATATTAATTAACCACATAATCAAGTAAGAATAAAAAGCAATGCAATGCAATGCAATGATAAGTCTCAGGTACCAAATCTCTCTCAATCCGTATATACACGACACTTTTCGGTAATCTTTGGTTGTTCGTAACCCATGCATGACTTACGAGGTCCATATACCGGCACAGACGGTCTCCACATGCTTGTGTGGATAGTCGCAACGCATTATCAATAGTCGCCGCACAGATGATCTCAACGTGCCAAATTCATAAATCATATCACGATCACAAAACAGACGGTCTCCACGTGCTCGATCCTTAATCATTTCCAATCTCATGCCAATGTATGTGCATGATAAAATATCAACATAATAAAGGAATGATGATGCATTTCATTTCAATCAAGTACATGCCATGCTATGTAATCACCTCTAGTATTGCAAATATACGGGTTCAATGAAGAAACATGAACGCCAAAAGCAACTAAATCAACAATTCATCATTTTAGGCAGTTTCTTATCCTTCGATTTCTGTTAGTATCTATTGTCGCTTGCTATTAGCTTAGCATACTGTTTTGTTGTAGTTATTGTTCCTTTTCCTTATTGATCTGATTTATTTTTGCTTTATATTGAGCCGATGGTCTATCGGAAACAACATATCTACCTTCCAAGGTAGGGGTAAGGTCTGTGTACACTCTACCCCCGACCCCACTTGTGGACTATACTGAGTATGTTGTTGTTGTAATGCTCATATGCTTTGGCATTCTCAGATTATAATCCTTCACTACATAGTAATTGACTTTTTCATTCATAACAATGGTACTCATACTAATGCTCGTCACACCACGGGCACAATACCCTCTTCTTACGCTCTTACTCATTATCTATTCCATTTTTAGTCTTTAATTAGCAAAATGTCCCTCAACAAAGCTTAGGAATTCTTAACATACCTCCAAATATCTCGATGTCTCTTCTCCTGCTCGAGGTAAAGGTGCCAAGAAAGTGTGTTGAGCTTCGATAAAATCTGATGAAGTGGACATGAATTCCATGTCATTTTGCTTTTTCGTCGTAGTTTTGATAGGATAGAAAAGAAGATCAGGTGGGAGGATGAAGGATCTGTATTTAATTTAAAAAATGGAGTCTTGTCTTTCATATGCTAGTGAGTTACATAAATGTGTTATTTCGGTTAAATGAAGTGCATTGCATTGGAACTGTTTTGCATTCAAGCAGTATGAATTGTGCCTACACATAACAAGGTGGGAAACTATGTTTACCAATATATCTTGATAGTACCGTAATTAAATATAGACATAACTAATGCGCTCACAAAATAACAACCTAGAAAGAACTAAATAATACAAAGGTAATTTCTATTAATCTTTTGGAAAAACTAGAGGTCATACAAAATTCGTTACAATTTTAACAGTTTATACTATTAGTATTGATAGAAAATATTGGTCACGAAGGACCTAAAAATATATAACAGTCATCACCAATAACGAATAATTTAAAAACAATAAATAATAATATTGAAAAAAATTGGATATGAAGCACACGTGTGGGTCAACTCCAATCTATGTCCAAATAAATGACATATATATTTATTGTATGTATTATGTTAAATAAATATGGAAGAGGCATAACAGTTAGGATTCTTTTTGAGAAGTTGTATTTCTTCCTAATTAGACAGAAATTTCTATTGAAAGAAACCAACGACGCTTCTCTCTCTAGAACACGCACGCTTCCTTCCTGTTAGACAAGAAGAAATAAAAATCTTGTCAAAAACTTTTTGTGACGATTCCCGAGAAGAATAGTGTTTTCTAGGAAATCCTGGAACAATCTCCTGTAACAATCTCCTGTAACAGTACTGTGACTCTTACTATGTAATTTGTGTTCTATATATATGTGATTGCACTATTTGACCAGTGAAACAAATACAACTAATCTTGAGGAACTATGTGTTCTTGATTGTTGTTTTCCTTCATTGGTATCAGAGTCTTGCTATTTGTTTTCTAGTCTCGATGTTTCTTTCACGAAGAACACCGTATGGGAAGAAGTCCCTATTTGCTGATTTTGCTGCAATTTATTCTTACGTGTTTTTTTGCGTGATAGCCATACTCTCAAAAGGAATTGAAGTATGCTCTTTTTTGTTTGAATTCTTTGTGTTAAATAAAATTAAAAGAGATTCCAAGTACTTTGTACCCATAGTCGTGGTTGCTAGTTTTTTTTGTGGCAATTCATATGTGATGTATGGGTTTATAGATTTCAAGTACTTTTACATGTTTTGGCTGTGCGTTAGCCATATTTTTGGCAAAATTTTAGGTGTCAAGAATTAGATAAATCTCCCTCTATAGCTTTTTACCACTTTGATAAATTCTTTTTTATAAAAAAATATTGGTTTTTTTTTTGGGTGAATACCAAATTTTTGGAATCAACTTCGACAAATTTATTTCTCAATAGTTGACTGCAACTAATGTGAATTAAATTTTTACACTATACTTGAAAGCAAAAGGAATAGGTGCCGGTGTAGGATTAAGCTTGTATCATTGGTAGATAATTACTAGATAGTCTCTCTCAAGGACGAAGCCGCACATGCCCCACCGGGGTTATAGACCCAACAATTTTTTTTTACTATTACTATATTAATAATTATCAAAAAGTCTCCACCCACAAAAAACATTAGCCCCAACCTTTTGCTACTCTTAAATTATCCAAGCCAAATAAATTTGCAAAAGGAAATTCATAAGCCCAACAAAAGAAAAAAATACTAGTCTATGAATACACAACAAAGTCAGCGTATGTGCTGATTAAAAAAAAGCGTTGACTTTCTCTATTAAAATAAAAAAATATTTTGTCTTCTTCAGGGTTTCACGCTCGAGACCAACTTAGAAATTGGCGATTCTTCTTCAGTTCTTCCGGTTCTTTTCTTGTGGTCTTCTTCAAGACTTTGATTTTTGCGCTACTCATCTTTATTTAGTACATATAAGATTTTTCCATCATCTATTCAATTTCATTACAATAGTTATTTTTTGTGAACCCTAATTAGTGCAAATTTATTATTATTTGAATTAATTAGTGTTTGATAAATGATCATATAGATTTGGATTATTGTAGAACATTATTGTTGTGGATTTAAAGATTGTATTGATGGAGAAATTTCTTAAAAGAAAGTCTGCAATGGTTGATTCTTCTAAATCAAATGCTCAAAAGAGACCTTCAAATGTTGAAATTGACTTCGACAATCTCCCGGTAGACCCTGAAAAGCGACCAACAATATGGAGTTACGATGTTAATCATAGAGATAGAGTAAGACAAGCTTATCTATTAAAGGGGCCGTTTCAACCTAGAAACCACAACTTTCCATGGAGCCAAACAGATGATAAAATTCAAAAAATGAGGTTTGTTGAAACTTGGTTTGACAAATATCCAGATTGGTTGGAGTTTAGCATAACGGAAGATAGAACATATTGTCTTTACTGCTATCTTTTTAGGACTCAAAATAATCAAGGTGGGGTAGATTCATTTGTCGGAGTTGGATTCAATAATTGGAAAAAGAAGGAGAGATTTGATGTTAATGTTGGAGGACATAGCAGTTTTCATAATCAATCAAAAAATATGACAAAATCTAATGAATCAAAACCTTACCGGAAGTGTTTCTACTCTATTTACTCATAAAGCAAATAAAGAGAGAACCAACTACCGTATTCGGTTGAATACATCTGTTACATCTGTGCGTTTATGTTTGAATCAAGGACTATCATTTCGAGGTAGAGATGAATCTAAGCTGTCGAGAAATAAGGGCAACTATCCTGAAGTTTTTCATTTGCTTGCTAATAATAATGAGCAAATAAAGAATGTCGTATTTGAAAATGCTCCTCTAACTTCACAATTAGTTTCATCTGATATTCAGAAAGATATTTGTAAAGCTTTTGCTGCTGAAATTACTTCTGTGATCATCAAAGATATCGATGATAAAAATTTTACAATATTGGTTGATGAGTCACGTGATGCATCAATGAAGGGGCAAATGGAAATTTGTTTAAGATATGTGCACAATGAGGGACAGATAATTGAACGTTTTCTTGGTATAAAACATGTTCCAAATACAACTGCAACTTTACTCAAGGAGACTGTCGAAGGATTACTCTCTGAGAACTGAAGAAAAGACTAACGATACTTATTTTCGCATCGAGTGCTTTTATGGTGTTTTGGACAAACGGCTTATGGAGTGAAATATCCAATTTTCTATGACAAATGTTGAATTGCATCTTTTTGTTGGGTGCCTTAATCCTAGCAATTCATTATTTGCTTTCACCAAAGAAAGTCTCGACAAGTTTGCTCGATTGTATCCTCGGGAGTTTTCTTCACATGATCTAGAGTTACTTGATATTCAACTTGAGACTTATATTATTGATATGCGTAGTAGCATTGAGTTTTCAGAAATTGTTGGCATTGGAGATCTTGCAAAGAAGATGGTGGAAACAAAAAGACACAGAATCTATCCTTTGGTTTACACGTTTTTTACCCTAGCATTAACTTTGCCAGTTGCTACTGCAAGTGTAGAGAGAATCTTTTATGCTATGAGCATCATCAAAGATCGACTGCGAAATCGAATATTGGACGATTGACTTAATGATTTATTAGTATCTTATATTGAGAACGAAATTTTGTATGAGATCAGTAACGAAGCCGTTATGCAATGGTTTCAGACTATGAAATCTCGTCGAGAAAAAATGTGATTATATTTTCATTATTCTTGAACGATTTGTATTTATGTTATTTAGAATTTAAATTATTATCTACTTTTTAAAATTTGTATAATAAAGTACTAGCCCCTAAGAAAAAATTGGCTGGCTTCGTCCCTGGACTCTCTCTTGGTTGGGATGCATGATTGCTTGCCGATGCAAAAAGGTACTCAACTTCCATAAATGTATACACGATGATCCCCTATGTATGTCTAGAAATTTCCATCGAAAATTATATGTATGTTTAAAGCTCAAGTTCTAAGATGTCTTACAAAAATGAATTTTCTTATGTTTTAAACTAAGTATATCCCTTCATGTTTTCTTAACTTTCTTGTTCCATTTAATGTGTGGGAGCTTACGATTCATGTGAGTACTTTTTATTCACGTCTCTTTTGCTAGGGGCGTCTCTTCGTGGACGTAAGTATTCATACTCAAGATGGTGTGGACCTTTAGTAGTCACCTCCCTCATTCTCCGGTCTTTTGGTGAGGCCTATTTCAAGTTCGGGGCATTATTTTGTTGTAATCATATTTTGGTATTTAAATTGGGTATAGACGAAGCCTTGTACCATTGATTTTTTCATTTTTATTGTCATAGAAGCTCCATAGACATATTGGATTGAACATGTCATTGTCTTTTCTAGTTGGTTCAATCGATCAAAGTTAAGACACCGTACCGGTCCATCCCACCAAAATTTTAGGACGTGACATTAACTTTACCATTTCTTCAACTTTTAACAATGAGATTGCATGAAATAAAACAAAGTTAGCTTAATGATTGAAACAAAGTTAGTTAGAAGATACAAGAGAAAAAGTTCAGAAAATGAAAACATCGAAAGACTAGCCAGTGAAGGCGTTCGGGTTTTTGATAGTTGAGGTTTCTTAGGAGAAAGTGAAAGAAGCGGCTTTTGGATTCTTATCTAGGTTGGTGTAGAATTTCTAATTATTTTTAAATGTGCAAAAATGACCTTGTTTTCTTTAACAACCCTTCATTAATATTTACACGAGTGTTCTATATTAACTTTCATCTTTCATGTTTTTAGCATAAAAATAGAATATCAATTTTAGCATATTAAGATTCATAACCCCCATTAGCTTTCTCATTAAATTCCAATAATTAAGAATACTTTTTTTCCTCTATTCTCTCTCTTCCCAAAATAAATTAAGAATTAAATGTTATAATATTTTTCTTCTTCTCTCTCCTTCATAAACACTACTACACCACCGAAATTAAGAAACCACAGAGAATATGTTATGATTTATTTTTAGTGGTATAATATAGTATAAGTAAAATATTATAGAGTACGTATGATTGAGGTCAATTAATATACAAAACATCGACAAAACGTATGGTATATTCATGGTATGTTGAAGATAGAAAATATTTACACTATAAATATACCATAAATATAAAAAAATAGTGTTTATCTCAAATTAAGAAGATGTTGACCTTCTTGAGATGTGTTGATCTCCGAGAACATCGAGTAGCCGTTTGGATTGATCTCGGGGAAGGAATTCCATTGGTCACTCCGAATAGTAGAAGTCTTTGGAAAATATGTTGATTTCTTTGCTCTCTTTTTCCAATAGACAAGATGTCTTCAAATGGGATATGTGATCACTTTATATAAGTGTGAGCTAGAACTCGGGGGTATCGTGGTTTCCAAGTAAATCTAGCGGATCTTGGACTTGAAGAATGTAGGTTGGACTCATCTTGTCAACTTAATGGACTAACCCAAATGCAAGTTGGACTTCATTTAAGTCATATAATTTTAACTTAAATATTAATCAAATTTTATTAACTAAATTTTGATTTGGTCAACGTGTCATGAATTTAAGATTTTATTTGAAATTTAATATGGATTAATCCAATAAATTTTTAGTGTCTACAGATGCCCCTACTCAAGACTTGTCGAGAGGTAGGCTCGCCAAAACTTGATGACGAGGTTTGAAGTATGAAGACCTTTTTTATTGTGTCTCTTGTGTTCACGTGGACATCTTTTTCGTCTTTTTTTCTTGTGAACAAAGAAGCCATGTTGCTTTAATTATCTCCCAAAATTGTATTTGAGTAATAATTCCATGATATAAGCAATGTCCTTCCACGCATCACTAAATTATAGGAACTTGGTTTCTTGTTGTACATGGATTTGCCTCTTTGATCAATTCTCCTCCTTGCAAGAGAATGGCACTTCAATTGTGATTTTGTTTTTTAAAAATATTTGGCCTATTCATGTGACAAAACAAACGAGGGAGAAAAGTCATAAGTATGTGTGAATTTTTTTTACTCTAACAAGGTGGAATTTCAAGTTTCAACCACAATTTCATTTAAAACCTCCAATTGAACAAATAATTTTCCTTTCCCGTAAAAGAAAATTTCTTGTGTGTAGGGATGATAACGGATCGGATCTGGACCGGATCCTACTAGATCCAGATCCGGATCCAGATCCATCGGATCCATAAAAATCAGATTCAAATCCGGATCCATAAAAATCAGATTCAAATCCGGATCCATCGGATCCACGGATCGGATCTGGATCCACATGTAAAAAAAATTTGCCTTGCTAAAAATGTAACCTTGCTAAGAATTATTTTTTTGAACTGACAAACGATTTTTTACTTAGCTAACAGTTTACTGTGTTTCAATTTTGAAATGTTCATATGAGATATTTTATTCGTTGTCTCGTTTTGATTGTGAGCTATTAATTGAAAATGTTGGACAATGACAATAGTTGTGGAAAATGTTGACTAGTATTTACACAATACAGAACTTGCATGTGCTTGAAATCTTTACAAATGAAGTGAATATAATTTTAACTACTTGTCTATGGAGATGTTAGTCATTCACTAATATAACATTGATTTTATTATCGAAGTTACCTCTTTATTTTTTGGTTTTTGAGTTAACGCGGGGATAAATTAAACTTGTTTTGAGAATTAAACTTGCAAGGATGTGCTTAGCAATTTTAAGAAAATACTTATAAAATTACATTCTAGGTGATGAATATATTTAATAAAAAATGGATTCACGGATCTGATCTGGACCGAATACGGATCTCAAATACAAGATTCAGATTCAGATCCGATCTGCCAAAAACGGACCCAAGTCCGATCCGGATCCATCGGGCCCAAAATTTGAAGATCCATATCCTATAAAACGGATCTGGATACACCGAATCCGGACCGGGTCCAGAATACACTGCCATTTCTACTTGTGTGTAAGGAAAAAATTATTTCTTACTCATTCACCATGGTAGTAACTCATGGTTTGATGAAAATCTCCTTGTGAAATTGAAATATCTTGAGAATACCATTAATAGATGAAGCTCCTAAGATGGAAAGAAAACCTAGAGCATGTCTTTAAATTCTATACAAGCACTTCTTTGGTTAAAGGCCTATTCCATAAGAATTTCAACTGCAAGCCAAAGGAACTCTTGGAATCAATTAAGCCACGATTTGTAGTGATTCTAGATTTCGAACGCTTACAGCCGCCTTAGTTGATTTAAGATTTTCTTTATGCTTATTGCAGGCATGGCAATTTTTCATCTCACGTTCTGGATTTTTCACTTCAGCAGATTCACGCCTTTGTAGTGTAAAATTCCTATCTCACTTTAGGAAAATCAAAATCACAAGCAGCTTCATTTTTATGAAACTAGACTCGTAAGACTATAACGTGCCAAAAAAATTATTGGAAATTTACTAATGTGGACTAGAGGGGGAACAAGTACTTTGTGACATTCATTGATGATAGCACAAGGTATTGTTACCTTTACTTGTTAAAAAGTAAGGATGAAGCCTTTGAAGCGTTCCAACGTTATAAAACAGAAGTTGAAAACCAACTAAGCATGCAGATTAAATCCATTCGTAGCGATAGAGGGGGAGAATATGTAGCGCCATTTGAGGAATATTGTGCCGAATCGGGCATTGTTCATCAAACGACGGCTCCATACTCACCTCAATCGAATGGTGTGGCGGAACGTAAGAACCGCACATTGAAGGAAATGATGAATGTCTTGCTCGTCAATTCCGGTCTTCCACAAAACATGTGGGGAGAAGCTGTCCTTACCGCTAATACGATTCTTAACAGAGTCCCACATAAGGGTAAGGACAAAACTATATGAATCATGGAAGGAAAAGAAGCCCACCTATAAATATTTAAAGGTGTGGGGTTGTTTGGCAAATGTTGAAGTACCCAATCCAAAGCAGGTCAAGATTGAGCCTAAGACTGTAGATTGCATATTCATCGGATATGCAAATAACAGTAGTGCTTATCGCTTCTTAGTGCATAAATCAGATATTTCAGATATCCACGGTGGTACAATCATGGAATCAAGGAATACTCAATTCTTTGAAGATACCTTTCCTAGAAGGGAAAAAGACATAACCTCTCGCAAACGAAGTTATGAACAAAGCTCTTAGGAACCGGGAGTCGTTGACGGTCCGGATCTAGATGGTTCATATCTGGTGGACCTCGAAGTGGCTGAATATCCGGAATCTAGTATTCCAGATTCTCAGAACTTGGAGACTCCAGAGATGGAACCAAGGCGAAGTAAAAGGGCCAGGAAGGATAAATCCTTCGGTCCTGACTTTGTAGCGTATATGGTTGATGATGAACCAAAGACAATTGCTGAAGCATTGTCAACTCCAGAGGCACTGCTCTGGAAAGAAGCTATTGAGAGTGAAATAGACTCCATTCTGCATAACCATACTTGGGAGTTGGTTGATCTTCCTCCGGGAAATAAACCATTGGGTTGTAAATGGATACTCAAACGGAAGTATAAAGCAGATGGGTCTATAGATAAGTACAAGGCCAGGTTGATAGTCAAGGGCTATCGGCAGAAGGAAGGCCTTGACTATTTTGACACGTACTCCCCGGTGTCTCGGATGACGTCCATACGGGTATTCATTACGATTGCAGCGTTGCGTGACTTTGAGATACATCAAATGGATGTCAAGACAGCCTTCCTAAATAGTGATTTGGAAGAAGAAATATATATGGAACAACCCGAGGGGTATGTGGTTCCAAGGCAAGAGAAGAAAGTCTGTCGGCTTGTCAAATATCTGTACAGGCTGAAACAAGCCCCGAAGCAATGTCACAAAAAATTTGATAGTACTCTACTATCGAAGGGTTTCACCATTAATGAGTGTAACAAATGTGTCTACATGAAAGGTAACTCTGACTCGTTCGTCATGATATGCATGTACGTAGATGACATGTTGATCACAGGGAGCAGTCCTAGCTTTATTCTAGAGATTAAGAACATGTTGAAACAATGCTTCGACATGAAGGATATGGGTATCACAAATGTCATCTTAGGGATAAAGATCTCTAAGACGTCTGACAGAATGGTCTTATCTCAGTCTCACTACATCGAGGATGTGTTGAGAAAGTTTGAGATGTTTGACAGTTCGCCTATAAAGGCACCACTGGATAGAAATCAAAAGCTTGATAAAAATCGTGGTGCGCCCGTATGCCAGGAGCAATATGCACAGATGATTGATAGTTTGATGTACAAAACAAACTGCACCCGAGCTGATATTGCTTATGCAGTCAACAAGTTGGCTAGGTTTACCCATAATCTAAGTAATGATCATTGGAAGGCGTTGAATCGGGTATTACGATACCTGAAATACACGCTAACTTACGGGTTGCATTTTTCGAGATATCCAACTGTACTAGAGGGGTACATTGATGCAAACAAGATATCTGATATAGAGAACACCAAGTCCACCAGTGGGTATGTATTTACAATTGGTGGTGGGGCTGTGTCTTGGAAATCCTCTAAGCAAACTTGCATCGCCCGATCCACGATGGAATCAGAGTTTATCGTTTTAGACAAAGCAAGAGAAGAAGCTGAGTGGCTTCACGACTTCTTAGAGGATGTTCCTTGTTGGGACAAACCTGTACCTTCTGTAATGATCCATTGCGACAGTCAGTCGACTCTAGGAAGGGCACGAAATTCTATGTACAACGGCAAGTCTCATCATATTCGACGGAGACATAAGACCGTTAGGCAGCTGATCACCACGGGTATAATATCCATTGATTACATATCACCACGGACCCGCTGACAAAGGGCTTACCCATTGATTAGGCATCATTCATTGATCCTTAAGGCAGTTGTGACATCTTCTAAGGCGATCAACATCTCTCACAATAGAAATGAGCCATCTAGCTCATCAGACAAATGTGTTGAGAAATCACCAAGCGTTGTGCCGCTTTGCAAGGACAAAACCAAACCATATGTTTCACCCAATAGAGTTGGGATCACTAGTGCAACTCCTAGTTCAAATTAGAGCAATGTTATTCAAGAACAACATTGGAAGCGTTAGAAGAAAAAGCATAAGGATTTAGGTGATAAACATAATGAGTTCGTTGATTTGGACTCCATTAGCGTTGATACATCGATATTTGGAGATGGTTCTGCTGGTTCGACGCCATTGACTGAACTAGCACAAGAAGTAACATCTATTTCTTTTATATTTTACATCACTTAATTCTTTATTCAGATATTAACTCCCTTTTTCCAGTTGGGTCACGGGGACATGTCCAACGATATCTTTGGTGATGATATGGTCGATGATTATATCACAAATTCGAATCCTGCCAACATGTTGGAGAGTTCTCACCTTTCGCTTGATGATGTCAACACTCAAGTTGCAAATAAAGATCCACCAATAAAGTTAAACATCCCTCATTAAGAAAATATTGATCTTTCTAAACCTTCTATAACTAATGAAGTAGAGGTTGGAGCAAATCATCTTAAGTGTTCTGATGTGCGGTGAAATTATGCATTTTTTGATATCCTTCCTTAAGATTTTCTAGCCCTTTAAGTAAGTTTTAATGTCTATTTTATGTTTGTAGAAATTTGGAGTTGAAGTGTCAAGAATCGCAAGAAAATGAGAAAAAGATTGTTTTGTGACCATTTTGCTGGCCGCAGAATGGGTAGCGGAATGAGATAGAAAGTTTTCTATCACTGTCTCATTCTACTGTCCCATTTTGCTAGCCTTAGAACCGTTCTACTAGCCACATAATGGGTAGCAGAATGGACTGTCCCATTCTGCTGGCCGCAGAATGGTTTTGTTGGTAGCAAAATGGGTAGCAAAATGGGAAAAGGGCATTTTGGCAGATTTTATTGGGATATAAATATAACATTAGGTCGTTGTAACCACAAGGAGAAACACACCGACTCATACCAAAATACAATAACTCATTCCTTATCACATTTTGAGAGCTTAGAAGAGGGAGAACAAGGTTTGGAGGCTAGGATTTCATCACCCATCACATTGGAAGTGAAGACTTGAAGCCATTAATGAGAATTTCTTACTTCATCTCTTGATTTTCTTGCATTGTATTGTTATATTTGGTGTGGGTAATGACTTTGGACAACAAAGTTGTAAAGATTTGTTGAGTAGTATTTGTATTTAACTCTTGTTGCTTTTGTACTTATTATTTCTTGCTATTTATGAAATGAGTATCTTGATTATTTAATTAATCTTGTTTATGAATGTTTTCAAAGGGATTATCTAACACTAGGACTTGCCCATCTATCCTTAATTAAACTTGAGAGAGGAAATTAAGGTTTGGGATAGATTGATTATCACGATTTGAGGCTTTAACCCTCATCTAATGGGTTCGACCTTTAGATAGGAAAAATCCTAGTGTAGCCTAAAATTGGAATGTGATCAATGCTACTTAGTTTTATTCAAGAGAATAAGCTAAGATAAACCCGCTAAATAGTCGAGAGACATTAGTAGATAATTGAGATTCCAACGCTAATTTTCTAGACCTATGATTAATTAGTGATAGAAAACTACTTGCAATGGTTCGTTATTGAGCTTAAATTACTATGTTCGAAAGCCTGCAATTTCCATAGCTTGTGCTCCCCATTAGTTAGTTTTATCTTTATTTTTAAAAAAATAAAATCAAATATTTGAAAATCATTTGACTTATCTTAATTGGTGATAATTCCATAACTAGCTTAATTGCCCAAGTATATTGTTCCTTGTGGATTCAACCCCGACCCCTAGTTGGGTAAATTATATTGCGACGACCGTTTACACTTTCTCTTTGAGGAGTGTATTTGGACGTCATCAATTTTGGCGCAGTTGTCGGGGAACAATTGGTGTATTGAGTTAGTTTAGGAAGTAAACAGAAAAGGCTTTGTCTAAATTTTGTGAATATTTATGAGTCTTTGTGAATATGTGTTTGTGATTTTTATGTATTTTTTGTGTTAGTTTTTTTTTGTTACTTGTGTCGTCATGGCATCATGAATTGAAAATGAGTTTTATGGTTGCAACCCTTATTTTGATGATCCATGTCCATATTGTGGAGGACCTCACTTTTCGCAAGATTGTGAAAATACTCCCGAGAGAGAGATGTGTGCATCGTCTCACTCATATGATGGAAATATTTGTAATATGTGTGGTGGTATAGATGGACATTGGTGTGACTCCCCCGCCCCCAAGTTGTTCTAATGAGAATGCTAGTTGTGCTTTTGAGTTTGATAGGAACAATGACATGGAAAATGAATGACAAAGTGTCGGATTTGAAAGCATCCAAGCAATGCTCCAAACATGCATGGAGTAGGAATCTAGATTGGAGGAGGAGAGAAAAATCCTCCTACAATCTATCTTGGCAAATGGCGAGGCATTGAAAAGATACAAATAACTACTTTTCATCGCGGCACGACGTGTCAACCTTACCACTTTTCCCTCAACTTGGAGGATATGAATTTTCTCCCCAACTTTGAATCAAAGTTCTGATGATGCTAATGATGCGGTGGTAGGAAAGCAAAGAGGTCAACTCTTGAGTGTCGCATCTTACACTTTTTGGCCTTCAAGTGAGGGATGTCATTTTGTAGTTTTGACATGGCAAACTTCAAAATGAATACACCTTGTTCTTCATCTCCAAAATTCTCCATAGGCTCGATTATTTGAACTTTCATAACATCAACCAAGCACAAAGTTGAAAAATGGTTGGAATAAGGTCTAAAACGCTCCATTTTCATATTAGCTCCATAGTTGACATCCTCACCCCCAAATGAACTAGAGTCTTCAAAAATAATTTGATGAACTTTTCTTTGCAACTCTAGTATCATTTATTTAATATCAGCATCATTAATTAAAGTTGGGTTGGTTGATTGGCATTCTACCATTAGCTCTCCCAAATTGATCTTGACCTCATTTTCCATGGAACCCAACTCAAGAACACTATCCTTGACCATTTGTTGTTGAACATTACATGTCTCAACCTTTGCACAGGTTTTGGCTTCCAAGTCCCGGATAGCAATTCCAAGTAGCGCTAATTCTTGGCTTTGTGCAACTTTCATCTTTAGAAATTCTTTCATCATCCGTGAAATGCCTTCACGGTGACCCCCATAGGCTCCAACTTGTTGAGCTTGCTTCGTTAGCCAATTTTGGCTCACAATCTGTACTTCATCAAGATTTTCTTCATGGTGGGATTCGTTCAAGGCTTGTAAAAATTCATACATGGTGAAATCCATATTTTTTATAGCTTCATCATCTCATTGTTTAATATCTTTCCACCAATTGGTCAAGACTTTCCCAAAATCTTCATTCCTCCTAGTTATGCTACTTAACATTTCTTCCTTTTGAGAGTTAGAAACTTCTTCTTCAATTTGAACCACTTCTTCATTTCCTTGACTTTCGTCATGGTCATAAAAAAAATTTGGGCTCATCCCCTGAGCTTGAAGTCTCATCTTCAACCAATCCATATTGAGGAGTAAACAAATCCATGACATTTGAGGAGGTGGCTTCCTCAAGAAGTTTATTTGCTCTTTTCAATGCCCCGCCATTTGTCAAGATAGATTGTTGGAGAATTTTCTCTCCTCCACCAGTCTAGATTCCCGCTCCATATATGTTTGGAGCATTTTTTTTGGATGCCTTCAAATTCGGTACTTTGTCCTTCCTTTGCCATGTCATTGTTCCTATCAAACTGAAAAGCACAACTAGTATACTCGTTAGAACAAATTGGGGGCAGGGAGCAAAATAGTTTGGACAATCACACTAATGTCCATCTAGACCACCACACATATTACAAATATTCCCATCATAGGAGTGAGACGATGCACACATCTCTCTCCCAGGAGCATTTTCACAATCTTGCCAAAAGTGAGGTCCTCCACAATATGGACATGGGTCATCAAAATAAAGGTTGCAACCATAAACTCATTTCAATCCATGATGCCATGACGACTCAAGTAACATAAACAAAAACTAACACACACAAAAAATACATGAAAAATCATAAACACATATTCACAAAATTTAGACAAAGCCTTTTCTGTTTACTTCCTAAACTAACTCAATACACCAATTGTTCCCCGACAACTGCGCCAAAATTGATGACGTCCAAATACACTCCTCAAAGAGAAAGTGTAAATGGTCGTCGCAATATAATTTACCCAACTAGGGTTGGGGTTGAATCCACAAGGAACAATATACTTGGGCAATTAAGCTAGTTATGGAATTATCACCAATTAAGATAAGTCAAATGATTTTCAAATATTTGATTTTATTTTTTTAAAAATAAAGATAAAACTAACTAATGGGGAGCACAAGTTATGGAAATTGCAGGCTTTCGAACATAGTAATTTAAGCTCAATAACGAACCATTGCAAGTAGTTTTCTATCACTAATTAATCATAGGTCTAGAAAATTAGCGTTGGAATCTCAATTATCTACTAATGTCTCTCGACTATTTAGCGGGTTTATCTTAGCTTATTCTCTTGAATAAAACTAAGTAGCATTGATCACATTCCAATTTTAGGCTACACTAGGATTTTTCCTATCTAAAGGTCGAACCCATTAGATGAGGGTTAAAGCCTCAAATCGTGATAATCAATCTATCCCAAACCTTAATTTCCTCTCTCAAGTTTAATTAAGGATAGATGAGCAAGTCCTAGTGTTAGATAATCCCTTTGAAAACATTCATAAACAAGATTAATTAAATAATCAAGATACTCATTTCATAAATAGCAAGAAATAATAAGTACAAAAGCAACAAGAGTTAAATACAAATACTACTCAACAAATCTTTACAACTTTGTTGTCCAAAGTCATTACCCACACCAAATATAACAATACAATGCAAGAAAATCAAGAGATGAAGTAAGAAATTCTCATTAATGGCTTCAAGTCTTCACTTCCAATGTGATGGGTGATGAAATCCTAGCCTCCAAACCTTGTTCTCCCTCTTCTAAGCTCTCAAAATGTGATAAGGAATGAGTTATTGTATTTTGGTATGTATTTTGGTTTAAGAGCAGCTGTTTATTCATTTCCAAACGGGTTACGTGCAACTTATCACATTAATCATTTTGGACAGACATCTTAGTCTTCAATTTTAGTACTACTGTTGTTTCCTTTGATATTTTCATCATAGCTTGTATTTTTTCAAACCTCTTTTGATAAAAGTTTTTATTGAGCCGAGGACCTATCTCTACCCATAAAGATACGGGGCACCCTCCCCAGATCCCACTTATAGGATTAAACTGGGTTTTTGTTGTTGTTATGGAGGATGGTGTTAGTTGTGTCATTTTGGCTTTAATCAGGGTAAGTCTGTGCATCGTTAACTTCAATGTTTTTTTTGGGGAAATCAGTATTGACATGAATGTTATGCAAGTCTGTTGTAACTACTTTCAAAATTCGCTTTTCCCATACTCTACAGCTGCTTGACAAGCAAGTTTTCTCGTTTGCAGGTGGACGCTGTTGTTTATCTTGTTGATGCATACGACAGAGAGAGGTTTCCAGAGTCAAAGAAGGAATTGGATGGGCTTCTGTCAGA
This sequence comes from Anisodus acutangulus, assembly GCA_029783415.1. Taxonomy (NCBI): domain Eukaryota; kingdom Viridiplantae; phylum Streptophyta; class Magnoliopsida; order Solanales; family Solanaceae; genus Anisodus; species Anisodus acutangulus. Next base: position 25,100,860 of record CM056489.1, read on the forward strand.
TGAGTCGTTGGCAAATGTTCCATTTCTCATTTTGGGAAACAAGATTGATATACCATATGCTGCTTCAGAATTATCACTTGGGCCTAACTGGTGTGACCACTGGAAAGGGTAACGTCGACCTCGCTGATACCAATTTCCGTCCAATTGAGGTGTTTATGTGCCAGCATTGTGCGCAAGATGGGATATGGTGAGGGCTTCAAGTGGATGTCTCAATACATCAAGTAGGAGGGTTTACCAGAAAGAAGTTGTTGGCAAAGTTCATCTTTGTGATCCCAACCAGTTGGTGGGTGATGGGGCAAAAACAAAGAGAACTTCTCCCGATGGGGTTACATTGTATTGGATAAAAGCTACAGCTTTGCACTAGCTTCTTTCGTGTTATATCTTTACTCTTTCAGTTTCTTTGTGGATCTGATCTCTCTGTATACATACATAATATAATGCAGTTAGCAGAAAAAAAAAAAACAAAGTATGCAGAATGGCGTATTCCGAAAGTGATCGATAGAAACCTTGTACAGGGGAATCATTATAACTAAAAAAGAAAAAGGCAGTTCTATCAATCTATTATGTGTTCTTTATCCTTAAAATATTTGGCTCATTTCTTGAGTGAAGCGAGGCGTTGTCGACTAAATGTTTTACTCATTTAATTTCGTCCAACTACCTTTGCCAAAACGGAAGAGACAGATAGCCCGTGTTTATGGAATAGTAAAAATTAGGCAATTTATAGCATTGAAATCTATCATTTTAAAAAAAATAATCATTCTTTTTAGTATGATATCGCTTCATAGCGAACTCTCTCTAAAGTCGATTTAGTATAAATTCAGAAGTTATTAAAATTGAGATATATACAGAAGAAAGATATCATGAGTTGTATAAAAAAGGAAACTTTTTACAATGCGGGGTACTGTTCTTTGGATGACTTGAGTAATGGAAAAATGACAACTTCAAGGGAGACCCCGCTGAAAAACATTTTTATTCCGACAAAACCTATTACTAAATTTTGACAAGTGGCTAACTTGGGCTTAGAACAAGGTCAAGAAGTTAGCTCATTAGACGGCTGGCTACCCAGGAAGTTGGTAGCAGATCTGTACTAAGTTTTTACTAAGCAGTCTCTAACCTAAATGAGTCAAGTTGTGTGGCTTAGTTCCTTGAGAAGAGTGGGGGCGAATCAACTGGGTCACTCTACTTAAACAAATGCACACTTGTTGTGCGTGTAACCTCCAGGTGGACATCACTTTGCTTTTCTGATACTTGGCGCAACTGAAAAGTTAAGACCTCCAAAGTTTAGAAATGCTGTTGGTTATCTATAATGGCTATATGACGAGCTTAAATCGACATGTAGTTGGGATTAATTTGTGCTTGATGGGTGTAGACACTTCAAAATATCATGGATTTAATTAATCACATTTCGAATTACTCTCCCAAGTTCAAAAAATATTAGTCCAAACAAATATAATGAATAATATAATTTAATGATTTCTTTAAATCCAATTACATGAATGTAATTAAAGGTCCAAATCCATCTGGATCGGGTAATCTTGTTTGTTTTCACATGAGGAGTCTATTTTATTTGCCCAAGTCCATTGATGTTCATGCCAAAACAAATCTGAGACCATTAAGATTATGCCAATGTTCTTGAGTTTGTTGGACTTTAGTTTATCTCCACAAGTTTCAAGCTTTAAAGTTAAAGAATTAAAGCAAATCAGATTCAAGGCATCCAAGCTCAAAACTATTCATTGTGCCATTGAATCCAAAATCATTTTCCATGACTATGATTGAGGTGTTTGTCATGCTCACATGAGCTCAATTATATGGTTTAAGTCAAGTTTTTGTTCATTTTTTTGTTGATATTTTAGCCTAACTCATTGATTATCAAGTAAGAGACTTAGTGAATTTAATCACTTATGGTCCATGCTGCATTTGATCATAAGAATAGTCAAAGCATATAATCATTTCATATCAAGAAATCAATACTGCAATATTGGACATCTTACTCAGGCAAGACGTTCACTGAGAGCAAGCTTCCTCCAGCCACAGATACAACATGTCAGTTTTACTCATCTAACAGTAACTGCGAGTGCCAACCCACGCTTTTCTAAAACATTTGGAGGGTCGAAGCTGAGATGATAACGCAATCTACCAATTTACAAGATCTCTACCAATGTACAAATCGGTTTGCAAAATAAGCACACATCACCTATTTTTCTCAGTAGATACGACCAGGCAACTCTTTCGTTCTATAGGAATCACGTTTGTGGGAGAGGGCGTCGCAGGGGCATACCACTGTAGCTCCAAATATTTGTTCCTTACCTTCTTAACCAATCTGGATATCAGGATTGAGAAGCCTTTCATATTCCAGCTGCAAAAACAGCAAATATGGTAAATGTCAAGTGATGAATAACACCTTGAAGTTTGTCTCCCCGATTTATCAAAAAAAAAGGAAAGGAAAAATGAGCTCCCTTACTGAAGCATTATCATGTTCCAACTTCATCCTCCTATATTCTTCCTGTGCTCGCTTTGAACGAAACATGGCCTGAACTCGTACAACAGACCTTTCAACACGCTCTTCAGCTTGTTTTCTACTGGCTCGGAAGAAGTCCTCTTCCACATCACCATCAGATTTGATATCCACTTCTTGACTAGATTGAACCTGAAGACCGCGGAAGCCTTTTCTCTTCAAACGCCATCGCAAGACTGCCTTTTCAAGCACCCCAACAACCCAAACTATCTTGCGATACTGCCTTCGGACTTGGAAACCACGAAACACGGCCTGCATAAACCAGAGGTGGGTTCCACTATTTAAATTTGTCCCATCTACTTAATAAAATTATTTACCTTATCTCCCCCCCTCCCCCCAATAAAAAAGGACCAGTCTACAGTAATAGCACCATGCAGTATCAAAGGAAGACAACAAGGTATATTCTCTTCTGCAAATTCATGAACACAAATGGTCACCTCATCTCAGTGAGCAGATCACTTGAAAATTAAAGACAGGTGGAATACAGTAATAACTTGGATCAAGCAGACAAGAAACAGTTTAAACTTCAGATCTTTTGATGGAAAAGGTGGCTCGAATTATTCAGTCAAACTTGTGCGAAAGAAACAGAAAATGGGGCAACTTACTTGAATTTTGATTGCATGACGCCGCATGGTAAGAAAATCTTTCCGCATTTTCCAAGCTCGGAACCTATATTGGATTCGTGCAGCAGCTGCCAGTTTTTTACGCGACTCATAAATGCGGAAAGCATGCTGAATCTTCATAGCAGCAACTATATTACGTGCTTCTATCTCTGGATTCGAAGACTCAACGGCTTTGGTCTGTACTTTGAATGAATGTTCTCTGAATGCAGCCTGTATACGTGCAGCAGCATCAGCAGCAGTACGATAAGCTGCCAAAGTATCCTTTAGATACAGCTCCTCCTCTGTGAAGTTTGCAGGGTTTATAGGTTCAGTAGTGGTCTGCAGTGAACCACTAACATTTCCAGCCAAGGTCATATCCTTAAAGTGTGCAACTAAAGCCTTCTCCGCAAGATAAGCCCCCAAACCTTCGAAACCATTTTTTGATGCAAGATCAGCAGCAGTGCATCCACCAGGGTTCTCTGAATTGGGGTCTGTCACCAAAATTGGTTTTGCACCAGCAGCTAGAAGGGTCGCAACCATTTTCTCCCTGATAGTCAAAACTCCCAAAATTAAGCAACCAATATATGCTGAAAATTTGTAATATTAAAAAAAAAATTTGCCCTAGTTATGTCTTCATTTCCTTAAAATTCAGTTTTTTGGTTGGGGGCGGAGGGAGGAAGGAGGAAAGGGGGTGACGTGGATCAGACATTTGGTGGACAGCATTAAAAATATACTCAAATCAGCAGAAGCTCCATGATTTTTTTCCCACCAGTGTTTTTAAAAGTGAAGGTGCAAAAAAAGCGACAACCTCCATGGGATTTGAAGCAAAAAGCAAGAAGTAAAGAGCAATTTACGGAAATTAAACAATGCTAAACATAACTGAATTTAGTACTATAATAATTAAATTGCAACTAAATAACTAATTTCAACATCCAATATAGTAAATCGAACTCGTCAAAAGTTGAGATAGAAAAAACCGCCCCTTTTCTGTTGGATCACTTTGGGAGTCACTGTTTGAAGTGCACATTTCGATTAAGCACATGGCTTCACTTGCGAAATGGTAACCCCTCACTTCACATTGCTTCGTTGCTTTAAGTGACGAAGCATTGGCTTTTAGTAACACTATTTTAAATAATGAAATAATAATGATCTCAAAATTCCTCAGCTGCACCTAAGGATTACCTTCCATAATGCGCAGCCCAGTGAAGAGGTGTCCAACCATACTTGTCCCGGTAATCCAATGATAAGCCTGACCAGGAAAATGGATATACAGCCCAGGTATAACCTAGGATAGCACACAAATGGATAACTCCTTGACCCTGCTCATCTCGCTCTGAGGTCTTACACCCATCAATAACTCTTTCCACCAGCCATTCATGAAATTTGGATTGCAAAGACAGCTCGAACAAGCAGTCTTTTGCATGTAGGAAAGGGACTTTCCTGTCTTCAATTGATTTGATCAAATATGCCCAATTATCAGTAATGTGGGCACATTTTTGAACAAATTTATTTGCATCTTTTAGAGAATCTTGGTGTACTTTACTGGAAAAAATGCTTAGGCTCTTAGATGTAGAGAAGAGCAAATGAGCTAGTCTCATTTGAACTCTAAATTCATCCCAATTAGACTGGTCCTCCAGAGGAGTTGTCCATTTACGTGCTGAAGGAGCTCGAAACTCAAAGGTCATGACTTGACTGATCGGTGTGTTACCCTCAAAACTCAAATACAAATTTACCAGTCCAGGGGCTTGAGGTGAAACTACACAACGATATACCCCAGACTGCACAAATTCTGCAGGAAAACAAACATCTGCACATACGCAGAACAAATTTGACTTTGCCAGTTGTGACTGTCCTCCTGGAAAATGCCCAATCACCAAGATCTGCAATGATTAAGACAAAGTATAAATATTGAGATCATAGATAAGGAAGAATGTGCACATCTTCTAACTCTCACCTCCACGCAGAAATTGGCTATTGCAAGATTTATATCTAAAAGATTTAAGGAGTGAATTTTCTCTCTGATAACTTAAGTGCACTGAATTCACAAAAGCATGCAAAGCTGAATAAGCTATTTGTTTATTTAATTACTTTTTGACAAGCAAGCTAGGTCTTGATTGTCACCTAAATGTTATGTTATGCCAAACCAGGATATGTTTAATGAAGTACTGATATTCCATTAATACAATGAGATTGATAAATTTTCTTTTTCCATACATGAATGCAAATAGAACTTCTTTACTCAAAAAAAGGGAATGGAACAGTCCTTATTTTGAGAGAAGGCTTTATTCTTGTGAATTGATACTATTATAGCAAGGCTTTGAAATAAAAGAACCTTTGTTTCTTCACTTGAAAGAGCCCAAGAAGGAGATATTTCTGTTATGTTGAATATCTGCTGCATTATATATGATTGATCGATAGTTACTGAAGATTCAGGAGTCAACAGCTCATCTGCAGATCCTGGAGAATCAGTGATGAAGTAGTTGATCCACCGTCCAAAACTGTCTTGAGTTTGGAGACCATCCTTGTTTAGACTATCAAAAGAATCACCTGCACCCACTGTCATTACTCCAGATTCATTCTTCTGAAAATTTGAAGTCATCTGACCATCCCCGGTACGGAAGGACATGTCATTTGAAGGATTAAAATTTACAGTATCACTTCCAGCCACTTGGCCAACAAAACTTTCTAAAGATGCTATAGGTACTCTCGACACAGATAAAGAGCCATCCTGCAAATCACCATTATTAGTAGCCATACAAAAGAAAATGAAAATAATAAATAATCACACGGAATCCAATTAATATGAAGGAGTTGAGTTATTTCATGGCAGAACTTGACAATTGGACAGGTTAGGTAAATAAGATAGACACAATGCAAAAGCCAATCTTTTTCTTTGAAGGCTTTTGTCACCAAGATCTTTAAAAGGTATACAGAATCTATCTAATAATGATCATTGCATGGGGTGAGCAACGAAAAAGCAGACACTTATTATATCACTGTAGAAACTTTGGGGACACAAAACTGTGTCCAAAACTAAAAGGTTAATCATGGTGTCCATTGAAGTATTGTAAAAGTTACTTGGGATTATCAAAATCTGCAGAACACGGAGAGGATAGCTCACTGACTTTGACAGTTGAATTTATTTTAAAAAAAAAGTTTGAGAAAAAATTAAACACAAATCAACTAAATTGACAATTACTGAAAAGTAATTAGCATACCAAAGTTATTGTAATCATAACCCATTTAAATCCAAACCCACCGTGTAATTAGATAGTATTGATTTCGGTGCTACTTTATCCTTTGATAAATATATGTCAGTAAGAATATAGATAATTTTTTACATGAATATTATTATTATTATTACTATTATTTATGTATATTTTACTTATTTTTAACTTTTATTTTTATTTGGTATAATGATGACATGAGTTGAACTTAAACGGAGAAACATGGTCAGTGACGATTGATATAGCTGACCCAACTAGTTTGGGACTGAGGGGCGCAGTTGTTGTTGTGCTAACTTACCCTTCAAGACTCTTCTTATTGTCTACAAGAAAAATATAATCTAACCTACTAAACAACAAATTAGGGCCTCACGTTAATTTCATTAAATTTAATCCTGTAGTAGCAAAAGATGAGTTAGAGAAAAGCTGGTTGGTGGAGAATTGTATTAGTGAAGCAAGCCACATACTAGAACCGCTTACATTGAGGCTGTAGCCATTAACTTCACATTGACCCTGTTGCCCAACTGAAGCTCTTCCTCCCACTGTACATGATTTCAAAGGAAAGATGATTTATCAATGAATTAGGTAAATGATCAAATAACTTTTCACACGCTACAAGCACCAATTCTACTAGAAACCAGAGTACCTTCGTGAGTTGCAATTAGCTTATTAGGATCATTGAGTGCCAAAAGCTCATCCCACTCAAGTGTATTAATCTCAAGAAGTCTCTGTTCATGAGTTTTGGCGGTCATATCCCTGTTAGGCTCTGCAATCAGTAGAATACAGGACTTAATCTAGCCAATTCTGAAGGGGAAAATAGGTTTTAACTTATTAGGACATTCCAAGATTACAGCAAGTCAGATCTAATAGCATAAGTAGGTACCATCTTGTTGCATGATAAATTAGTAGAAGTTCCTAATAATAAAAATATCCCATTATCTTCAAGAGTAATATTTGTTATTTTATTTATGCAGCTACTACTTAGACGTAAGGATTAAACATGTTGCTTACATCTCCATCCATAGATGGCTCAGTTCAGGCAGTTGAAATTCTACTAAATAAAATCGCAATAAGATATCATATCTCGAAAGCCAATTTGCAGTACCTAAATGTGTATGTAGGCTGGCATCGTACGCCCGTTCATCTACGGAATTACATTCTTCTGATAAAACCCAACCAGATGGGTCGGATGGATCTGAACTGGAATTAGAATTAACTGGTGTGGATGGAGAACTCTTGGCAACAGAGGTTGCTGGGGAGCCCTGTGTCTGCATGGTACACATAGGAATTTATTCAAGTACAGGTATTCCATGGAATTTATCGAGGTGCTCGTAAGCTGGCAAACAGTTTGATAACAGTGTCAGTATATGTAATACTTAGTATTTGCTACACATTATTCAGATAGCCAGAGAGCTTGACATTCTTCTAAATATGAAATAGCAGAACCAAAGAACTTGATGGTATATATCCCAAAAATATAGAAGTGCATATATGAGTGATGGTTTTTTTCACCGGAAGTCTAATGAGGACAACAAGAAACTAGAACACGTAGATACGGATACGTGTTGATAGAGGAATTCGTTTTCTCATAAGTGACATGTATTGAAGAAGTTACCAAGATAAAGGAAACAAACCTCCTGAGTTTCGCGATAATGAACAAGGACTATGTGTTCAAGAGACCTGACACAAGCATAGCAATGGAGAAATTAAACTCAAAGGATGCAAGTTGTTTCATGTAAGTGGATAATGTTCTAACTGATTTGTCATTGCAGTTAACTGAAATGAAAACAAAGAGGAAACCCTCTTAGCAGCTCGATGCTAGCAGCAACAAATGTATTTCATACTTGTCAAGTAGCCAGTAACATCTCCGAACAAAGGTCGGGCGATCTTCTCCATGTGCATAGTATACATGAATTCGTTCATCATTACCAACCTGCACTAAGAAACAAAATTAATTTGACCAGCACAAAAAAAGATTGCAAATCTCACCTCAAGATCTTGAAGATACATATCTTCTGGAAGAGACCAAATCATCTCAAGTAGAAAAGAGGACAAAATACATAGATGGGAAAAGTAGAAATTGAAACCAAAAAGTTCATCTTTGCTTTTTAGGGGAACATTCTATTGCATGCATTGAGCAAGAAGCTTAACAACTTTTATGTATCAAGCTATAAAAGAGATTTCGTACTTGCAAATCGCAAATATATAGCACCCCATAGTTCTGGGGTAGGAATGACAAAAGAAACATCTATGAAAGGAAAAAGGGAAAAAAAAACTAAAATTAATGATAAATTGTTGATAAGAAAAATGATTATCGTGAAAATTGAGTTATCCAAAGGTTCAGCAAAAAGCTAGTTAGACATTACCAATTAAAACTAGGTATTGACAGTTTTTAAAATGATTCACCTTGAAGCAAATAGGATTACTAGAAACTCTCCTTAGCTAGATGAATGCAGATTGACAATTTGCTAATTGAATTTGGTCATTTTGAATCTAGCCAAGTCTTTGCAGTCATTTTCAGACATAGCACAAAAACAGAAGCATAGCAGTATCCACTGGCGATATTGGAAACGGACTTAGTTCCACAAGTCTTTTGGCAAAACAATTGTTTGGTTATGCGATATTGGCCTTTGGTTAATCCTTTATGCTAATTAGCTCCAACAATATCGATCATGGGCATTCTAGCTTGTTCAGAACGAGCTCCAGATATTTCAGCAGATAGATGTGTTTATTCTTTGTGCTTTCTTAGCAGCTAGTGCCATGTCTAACCACCTCCTGGCATGTAGCTGCAGTAGATGAATAATTGATAGACCACCGACAAACTTGTCGCAACGTTAAGTACTGTGCAATTAGAAATTTTCTCAGATTCTGTGTTTTAGTGTGACAGTAAACTCTCACCCGTCAAAGGTGATGCACCAGAGACAAACTTGTAGCAAGGTTAAGTACTGTGCAATTAGAAGTTTTCTCAGATTCTGTGTTTTAGTGTGACAGTAAGCTCTCACCCGCCAAAGGTGATGCATTATAGGAGAGAAGATTCAAATGTTCATATATGTGCATTGAAATCAAGATTCCTATCTCTTCTTCTCCTCTCTTGTTTCCATTTTTCTCCAAGCCCTAACAGGGGACTGTCACAAAATTCCGGGGACTGCTTCAAATTCCGGCGGCTTCTCGCGTCGGCAAGGGTACGAACAGTAGGCAGTAGAGAGCAAGGCGAAGATCTCATGCGGAAAGGGAACAAACAGCAGGCTACAGCAGCGGTTTGTGGAAAAGTGTCTACAATCTAGGTTCCACCTTACGGGCCTGTTCTCTTGTCGGTATTTGTATTTCTTGTTAGTTTAAATTAATTGCTATACAACACATAGTTGCTTATCTGTACGCTTGATTAGTGCCTGTAGGTTTCAGTCTTCTATCCTTGCATCTTTATTCTTTGCTTGTATAGTGGTAGTGCTAGCTTAGTTCGACCTAGTAGTATAGTGGCTGCAGTGCACGACGATGGAGTAAGGTCATGTCCCCGGCTTGGGTTTGGGGGGGCTAAGGGGGGAAATGGAGCCTCTAGGCTGAGAATTGAGTCCTGAAACATAGGGGCATTGACAGGGAAGTCCATAGAGCTAGTGAAGATTCTCCAGAAGAGGAAGATCAACACAACATGTGTCCAGGAGACCAGATGGGTGGGAACTAAGGCTCGGGATATAGATGAGTTTAAGTTGTGGTACTCAGGAGGCACGAAAGGCAAGAATGGAGTAGGTATTTTGGTTGATAGTGAGCTCAGGGAGCTAGTGGTAGAGGTTAGGAGGGTGAACGATAGATTGATGGCTATTAGGATAGTTGTTAGAGGGCTTACTTTAAATGTAGTTAGTGCATACGCACCTCAAGCGGGCTTGGATGATGAGATCAAAACGCAATTCAAGGAGGATTTGGACGAGGTTGTGTGTGGTATTTCGCATACTGAGAAACTTTTTCTTGGAGGAGATTTCGATGGCCACATCGGAATGATATCTAGGGTTATGATGATGTGCATGGAGGCTTCGGGTTTGGAGATAAAAACGAGGGAGGAACGTCAGGATTTTGCGAAAGCCTTTCACTTGGTGATAGCGAACTCCAGTTTCCGGTAGAGGGAGGAGCATTTGGTCACCTTTTAGAGTTTGGTGGCCAAGACCTAAATTGATTCATTACTCTCTAGGAAGTGTGATAGAGGCTTATGCACAGATTGCAAGGTTATCCCGAGTGAGAATCTAACGACCCAATATAGGCTCTTGGTTATGGACATAAAGATTAAAAGGGAGAGAAGGTGAGTGGTCAACCTAAGATTAAGTGGGGAGCATTGACTAAGAACAAAGCTCAGGAGTTGGGTGAGAAGTTGCGGGCCGGTGGGGGCTTGGAGGAGTAGCTGGGACAAGAGTAGCATGTGGACCACGATGAGCGACTAACATTAGGAAGCAACTAGAGAGATGGTAGGGGCTTTGAAGGGTTACTCTGGCGATCACAAAGGGGACTGGTGGTGGAATTGAGAGGCTCAAGGTGAAGTGAAAGCCAAGAAAGCGGCATATTCGAAGCTAGTGGGGAGTAGACGAGAAGGAGAAGAGGACGAATAGGTAGCAATATAAGAAGGCTAGGAAAGAAGCGAAGTTAGCGGTTACGATGGCTAAGACTGCAACATTTGGACGTTTGTATGAAGAACTTAGGGAAATAGGTGGGGACAGGAAGCTGTACAGGCTAGCCAAGGTAAGGGAGAGGAAGGCCTGTGACCTAGACCAAGTGAAGTGTATCAAAGACAAGGAAGGCAAGGTATTGGTGGATGATGCACATATTAGACAAAATGACGGACTTATTTTCATTAACTCTTGAACGAAGAAGGGGACAAGAGCATTGTGCTGGGTGATTTGGAGCACTCTGAGCGTCGTCGTGATTTTGGGTACTGTAGGCATGTTAAGGTTGAGGAGGCGGAGGGGGTTATGCATAAGATGAGCAAGGGAAGAGAGACAGGTCCAAATGAAATCCCGATGAAATTTTGGAAGAACACGGGCAAGGCAGGCTTGGAATGACTTATTCAGTTGTTTAATATCATTTTTAGGACGTCGAAGATGCCCGAAAAATGGAGGTGGAGTACGATGATTCTGTTGTACAAGAACATGAGGGATATCCAAAATTGCAACAACTTTAAAGGTATCAAGCTGTTGAGCATACGATGAAAGTTTGGGAGAGAGTGGTGGAAGCGAGGATGAGAAGGAATGTATCTACTTCCGAGAACCAGCTCGGATTCATGCTAGGGCGACCGACCACATAAGTCATTCACCTTGTGAAGAGGTTGGTGGAGCAGTATATGGAGAGGAAGGTGTTTGTTGACCTAGAAAAGACATACGACAAAGTTCCGAGGGAGGTTCTATGGACATGTCTGGAAACTAGGGATGTTCATGTAGCATACATTAGAGTGATTAAGGACATGTATAATGGAGCTAAGACCCGAGTAACAACAGTAGGTGACTCGGAACACTTCCCAGTCGAAAAGGTCTACACCAGGGAGGGATTCGCTCTTTAGCCCATTTCCATTTGTCTTGGCGATGGACGCACTGACGCGTTACATTCAAGGGGAGGTGTCATGGTGCATGTTATTTGCAGATGAAGTTGTACTGATTAAGGAGATGTGAAGCGGTGTTAACGCGAAGCTGGAGGTTCAGAGGCAGATCCTAGAGTCTAATGGTTTCAAGTTGAGCAGGACTAAAACAAAATACTTGGAGTGCAAGTTCAATGATGTGATTCCTACAGAAGACGAAGACCTGAGGCTTGATTCACAAGTCATACTCAAGAGAGGAAGTTTCAAGTACTTGGGGTCAATTATACAAGGCAAGGGGGAGATTGACTATGATGTCACACATTGTGTTGAAGCTGAATGGATGAAATTGAGGCTCGCATCCGGCGTTTTGTGTGATAAGAATGTGATGTCAAGACTTAAATGCAAGTTCTATAGAGTGGTGGTTAGATCGACTATGTTTTATGGGGCAGAGTGTTGGCCAGTAAGAAAGTTCATGTAAAGAAGATGAAGGTAACAAAAATGAGGATGTTGAGATGGATGTGTGAGCACACCAGGAGAGATAAGATAGGAATAAGTGATTCGGGACAAGGTGAGAGTGGCCCCCGTGGAGGATAAGATGCGGAAAGAGAGATTGAGATGGCCCGTCCACGTCCAAAGGAGATGTGCAGATGCTCCAGTGAGGAGGTGTGAGAGGTTGGTCATGCTAGACTTGAGGAGAGGGAGAGGTAGGCCAAAGAAGTCTTGGGGAGAGGTGATTAAGCAGGATAGGGCGCAACTTCAGCTTACTGAGGATATGACCCTTGATAGGAGGGTGTGGAGGTCGAGTATTAGGTAGAGGGTTAGTAGGGTGACATGCAGATTTCTTTTCCGTATCAAGAGTATTTTTTTTTTTTTTACATTTGCTTATTCTTAGATCCTTAGTACTACCTGCTTGATTCTTTCACTTCATTATTTTATTATCTTCTTGTTGTTACAGCTTATTATTACTGTTGCCTTTTCATCTCTCCTCGAGCCAAGGGTCTATCGGAAACCTCTCTACCCTCACAAGGTAGGGGTAGGGTCTGCGCACACTCTATCCTCCCCAGACCCCACCTGGCGGGACCAGGTATGTTGTTGTTGTTCATATATTTTCATTGTCTCCCATCCATTATGCTTCACCCTGTATTTCAAAGCACTTGATGATGTCTGCTACATGCATTAATCAGCCTCGGCAAGTCAGCATCTTGAATCCAAATCCAAATGACAACAAGAGGTGTTTGACTGAATATTCACCTGCACAAACTTTTAACTCTACCTCCCTTATCTTCTGCCACTTAACACTCGTGCATGGAATGTGATAGGCTACAATATTTCCTCAATAAATCTAAGGGATATGTATAGACAAAGGTTCCGAACCTTGTACATGGGGAACAAAGTGATGGCAACAAAAGTAGAGCTGTACAGAACAAGTAAATTCATAAAAACATTCAGCAAAAGTAAGTGGCCTACAGGATTTCTATGACATAGAAAAAGTGGAACAAAGTTTTTCTTATTATCTTAAATTCAGGTGTTCAATTTACACCAATAATATTTATACAAACAAGAAGGCAAAGAGATTTCAAATCAGCAATTATAACCAAAAAAGCAGAAACCAGAAATATAGCAGAACCGCAATGAGGAGCACCTGTCCATTGGATATATAACAAGCAAGGTAGCAAACAATAATGGAAAGTATGCACACACTCAGGATCATTTGACACTCACTTTTAAGTGTTCATGAGCTTCTTTTACAGTTTTCCCATCCTTCTTCTTCTTCCAGTTGTGACCGTCTTTCCGGAAATTCCTCAGCATCTTACGATCAAACAACACGATTGTGCCACCTGTTGTATAGAACAGGAGAACATTACATAAATCATTAGAATCTATCCTGTCCTAGGAGTTTAGTTTACTGATACCTTTTCCTAAAAAGTATCTTTTTTATTGGTTTAATAAGTACTAAGCACTAAGTTTAGTGCTGGGTATGACTGTGTCTGATGACATGTTCCATTTCCTTTAATATTACACTCAACAACAACAACCCAGTGTAATCCAACAAGTGGGGTCTGGGAGGGTGGTGTGTTCGCAGACCTTACCCTTACCTTGTGAAGGCAGAGAGGAATATTACACTCATATGCACAAAAACAAGAAAGAAATCATTGCAAGTCAAGACCATAACACCACATTCATGCTTAGAGTGGCATTACTTGTTGGCAAGTTTACAGGCTTGACAAAGATGTTGAAGTACTTGTAGTTGCACAATATAGCATGGATCTCGTTTGGTCGAAGCCACCTCATCTTTGCTTCTTCCATTATACCGGGAATATCCAAATCTGTGCAAGCAACAGAGAGTATCACTTTTAATCAGCAGCAAGGATGATTCAAAAAAGTAAGTCAACCAAAAGCCAAACATGCAAGCAATAGAGGAAAGGTCAGAGGCCAATTCTGATCTGAGCTTAGCAGTGATGTGCCTCTACACCATGAGTTCGTACATCCATCTAATCACTGCAAGATGAGGGGACCTTTTGGCCATCACTTCGCTCTCATTTTTTTCAGGAATTCAGGAGCACGTGTTTTATTTCCATGATGATCTGGCTTCCTAACGATCACAAAAGTAAAAAAAAAAAAGGTTCTAGCTTTCACTCACATTTAACTAAGAATTTGTTAGAAACACTTTCACACTTGATGATACTTCATTCACCAAAGTGGCCAAGAACGCAACATTTACTTTGTTCTGAATTCTGAGTACCATCTCAATAGGTCTTGTTAGTTTGATTTGTGGAACTTGACCAAGCGATTAGTACTTTAAAAGTCGAGATAAATCCAATTAATCAAAAAGAGAAAATGAAGTTAAAATTCAAAATAGAGATAAATAGCAAGTTCTTTTAGCATGGTATGTGTGTCCTACTTCCCTTGCATCTCGCATGTAGAGACACATTAACTGTATAATACATTTAAAAAAAATCAATAGTTGCAGACTTGCAGTGCGATCCGCTACCCAATGACCTTTTTCACTATCCTCAACTATGATATGGATTTTAGAGTAATAAAGCAATTTCCTTTTTTTTTTATTAAGTTACCCAATGACCTTTTTGACTTCCCTTTTTTTTTTTTTTTGATATGCAGTTTCAGGGATTGTCACAAATCAATTACTATAAGTCACAGCCAGCTCTTGTGCAAAACAACATGTTTTTAACACCCTTGGATAGCCACATGTATCTTCATGTCTAACTTAATAAAAGGACATTGTTTGAATTTACGAAAATCATAGTAAAACATATGTCATTCTCATGCAATTGTCATTTTAGGGTCGATGAAGCACCCAAGAGCTTGGCCTACCGGTCAATGTAATGAGATGAAAACCATGGGAGTTAGAGTTCATATCCCAACAGAGGAAAAATAGTGGTTTCTTCTCATTTGGCTAAGCCTTTATGGACAGAGCTACCCAGTACCTGTGTTGGTGGAAGGTAACATGTGCCCGACATAGTTGAAGTATGTAAAAGCTGGCCCCGACACCGCCGTTATCCAAAAATTGGTCGATAAAATTGATATTCAGGATAATTTATCATGTTGATATATTTTAACCAGCCCACCAAGTTACCCAAGTCTTCTTCTGCCCTTGATCCTCAGACTTCAACCTCATATCATTATTTAGTCAAAATCAAGGAGCTCTTTGTTACTTTGATAAGAAATGATCTTGTATTATATTACACATTAAGAGGCTAATCACATGTAAGAGAGATTTTAATGAAACTATAATATGGAACAGCATAAACATCAGTTAGCTATAAGTATAGTTCTTGGAGCATCATTTTGTTATGGAGGAGATTGAAGAAATGTGAATGACAAATTACAGCGTATTAACCATTGTTAATGGATGCCAGGAAACCAAACTTCTTGCACTTTGAAAAATGTCTTTTCTATCGTGGTGCTAGTGCTTAGACATATCACTGATTTTCATACACAAAATTGATATTATTACTCCACCTATGTTCCCAGAGCATAGTCAGCCCCTATTCCAGGTAAAGGAAGGCTGTGGTAGGTTGACCATCGTGTGAAAAGGTAAAATTATTGCATCTTAACTTTGTTTTGGATTGACGCTTAGTTGTTGTTGTGATAATATTCCAACAAACGTTATATGCCAAATTCCCAGGAATTACTCTTAGCATTAATCATTTTAGTAGGAGCTATTAAAGAAAATAATACTGCAATTAGCTTTGGAATTATTTAATCCCTTGTTTGGTGGTGTTTCTAACCTATGTATAACTAATCCACCCTATTAAGTACTATTCTTTTTTTTGATAAGGTAACGCTTGTATATATATATATATATATATCAAAAACAGATCTGTCACAAAAACTGACAGAACTCCCTAATTACAAAGATTACGAAGAAGATCTTCAATCCTATAACAAAAACTTATATAGAGCCTAAAACATCTAAAAAGGATTCTAGATCTTCCATATACTCTTGTTTACACCAAAAATAAAATAAAGCTACGCAGTTCATCTTCATCTTCTAAATAGTTTTCAAAACATCTAAGATTCCTTTCTTTCCAAATAGTCCACCGGACGCAAGTTGGTATAATTCTCCATCTCTCTTTGTGGCTAGAGAAACTACCATAGTTATTCCACAACTTAAAGTACTATTCTTATACTTAATAAACCATGACATTAACCATACCAGTACTATTCCTATTCTAATACACCCTATTCAGTACTATTTAGAAATAATGAAATGCATTTTATTTAATACAACAAACCAAACGTCGATAAAAAATAATGTCGGCATAACTAATCCCACCATTACTAATACACCCTATCAAACAACTGCTAAGTCTTACATGTACCTACCTTAAACTTTTTGGTACCTAATTCAAAGTTAGCCCCTAAATTGCAGTGAACTGGTCTTCTATCACAAGTACACAAGCATGCAAATTTTTGGATAAAACTAGCAAATTCAAAAGGCAGTCCGGTACACTAAGCTCCCGCTATGTGCAGAGTCGGAAAAGGACCGGACCACAAGGGTTTATTGTATGCAGCCTTATCCTACATTTCTGCAAGAGGCTATTTCCACATCTTGATGTCACGAGTCAACAACTTTACCCTGTTGCTCCAAAGCTCCCCTTCAAAACTAGCAAAATCAAAGTAACAGATAATACCTTGAAGAGTGCGGAAACCGTGAATATCCTTCCCAACGAGTTGTCCTGCTCTGCTGCTTTCCATGATGTAACAAACTCTAAAACCCCACCAAACCAATCATTCAAAGTCACAATCTTTACTCCAATAACCTACACCCCTTCTAAAAAAACAGTGAATTTTAGTAGCAAATTTTGAAAATAATAAGGCTTTGTGAATGATCAGTCAAAACCCAGATATACAAACTTCCAAAATCATACAAAGTTAGAATCTTTACTTCAAGAACCAAAAAGCAGTGAATTTTATGAGCTAATTCTTGAAAAAAGATGAAGCTTTTTAGATGATCAGTCAAACTCAAAAGCCAATTTAGATATGAAGGAAAGCACGTCAATGGCTGCTTTTTGTCTGACCAAGTGTCAATATAATATTGGACTAACCTAAAATTAGTTTAATATAGGGTGGAATTCAATGGCTAATGTGACACCATACGAGTCGGGTCAAGATATGGCCATATCATTCGTAGAGACGATCCGAGAAAAGATTTGCTGCAGCGGGCGGAAATGACACGCAAATTATATCCGGGTACATGTGGATCCGGTTGGACTTTTCTTGGGATTTTCCACTTTTTTCTTTCTTTCGAGTGAACTCTCTAAAATTGATAATTATATCCAATTTATTAAATAAAACTGACTAAATCATCTACTTTTTTTTTAGAGAGAACTAAAACGATAATAAACTAGTTTGAAATTAAATGAGGGAATAAGACCCCAACAACACCTTTTGTAGCAAGCGAAGAAATGCTAAAAGACACATGTAAATGTCATTTAAAGCGAGACTCTTGATTAAACGTCAAATTGGCTATGCCATTAGATACCGAATTAGTCTCCCTGTAAATATGGGCAATAGAGATCACCTAGTTCATAGCAAGAGTTGACAAATGCCATTGACAATAACACAATTTCGATGAGGCACAATTCTTCCAACTCGCAGGACATTAATTGCACTAGCATTATCAATTTGCAAGGCAACACAACACCACCTCCTATCCCAGACTTCCTGAAGGCTAGTGAGAACTCATGTAACTCTGCTCTAAATGATGTACAAATTCCAATCTTAACTGAAAAATCTCTTAATCGCATGCTATCAAAATCATGAAATACACCATCTGCAGTCCCCATCAAAATACTCCTGTGAAAAATCATCTACGTTTCACTTGTAGACTAATTACTCCATATGTCTTATTTGATTGAATAATATTTTAATTGATCATAAAAAAAACTAATCAACACTTACGAAGAGTAGTATTTGAATTTATGGTCTTAACATATGCTATTTTTACGCACATAAAAGTATTAAAGTTAAAATGCAATTAAAGAATTTTTACTTTTTTTTATCAGATTAAAAATGAGAAAATGCTATAGGCAAAATGGCTTGAGATTCCCTCGTAATTAGCGCACACCTAAATTATGAGTTGGATTAGATACCGTAAACTTGTATTTTCAACTGTAGCGAACACCTTTAATGTCTACGTGGCAGAGAACTGACTACAACCTCAGTTAGGCGCGTGAAGATGTAAAACTTTAACCACATCCAACGGTGAAAAATGTAAAAATATTCATTTTCTCTTTATTTGTTTTTCATCATCAACGACTCTCCCTCTCTTCTCTTCCTATTTATTCACCTTAGACTCTTCTCCTCCATTAATTTAAAATTTGTCCCTTCACCGTCAATTTATTATGTTTGAATCAGTGAATTATAATAGGATGCTTGTGGGTGTCCTCCAATCCTCAGAATTCATGATAAGATAATGTTGTAGAAACTATGAGATACACAACATTCATAAATTTTGATTTTGTTGTGTTTTATGCAATGACAGTCCCTATTCTGAATTACTAACAAGTTTTTCAATTGGTATGGCTCGAATAAATGTTATGATTTCGTGTTTGTTGAACAAGACTAACTAAAGTGGACAAGGACTTGCATTTGGTGTATGTTGATTGTAGTTAAATGAAGGTTGCGCTAGATACATTTTGTTGACTTAAGAGAACTTTTTGATGTATGTTTCGCTGTAGTTAGATGATGGGGGTATGTTTTGACGGACATAAGTGTATGTTTTTGCTGATTAAAGCAATATATGTGTAGTTATGTTTCTAATATGTCTTGATTTAGTTTTTTAGAATTACAACTAGATGCACAAGGTAATAACACATAAACATGCACATAAACACTAAGGTAACACTACATAAATAAATGTATTTCATATGTCTTGATTATGAACATAACTTCACCAAAATGCTTAATTATTTTAATAAAAATAATCATAAGTACTTAGTCAAAACACATAAACAACCATTAGTTTAAATTTGGTTGAACAACCACAAGTACCTAAAATATCAACAGTCATAAGTTAGACTAACATTTACTAGTCCTACATGAACTAAGAAGTTTTCTTTGAGAGAGTTTTATCCTTGGCTTGTGGACTTGTCTTTGAGGGAGATTTTCCCTAGCTGCCTTTGAGAGAGATTTTGCCTCGCCTTGTGCTCTTGTCTGAATTCCACCAACTTTTGATCTGATTTGGATGCGATGCATAACACTTTGGACTTGTTTTCCTCTTCGCTTCAGTTCCCTAGGTTAATAACCAATATCATCAGTCACATATGCAAAACTCTTCACAACAATATTAATCTTTATATTGCTAGCCAATCCTTGCTTAAACATAAAGAAAGTTGGTTATTTTGGGGATCACTTTTGAAAATACAAGATTGACCATGTAAGAAGACGCTTTCTTTAACGCAAGTATATTCAGTTTTAGAAATACATACACCTTGTCTCACAATCTTTGACCTCTTGTAAGAACTTCTTGCACCTCTTCCTTTTCCCTACTGCTTGTAATTTTCCTTTCATATTAAACTCTAGAATACTGTTGTGAGGCAGCAACACACTAGAACAAAAATAGTTAAATTAGTAAGCAATCTAATTTATAAAAGGCAAGTAAGTTAATGCAAGTATACTTCTAGTGTGGTTGGGGGCATGAATTTAGCCTTAGGAATTTTTGGATAACCTCTCTTATTATGATCGACTCCTTTGCATATTGAATAGGTCATTGTTATCTCAAACTTAGCAACTTTTCAGCTTTTCTCACATTTCTCCAACCTCTTGTCTTCTGTTTATTTTTGGCATCTTTCTCACTTCAAGAGCTTCTGTTTATCGAATTACTTCTAATATTGCAATAATAGTCTTGTTTCTAGGTCCCAAGATTCAAGCATTAAACTTTTCTGTCATGTTATTATCTATACTGTCACATTTGGAGAATGTCTTGAAGTATGATTTTCACCATCTCTAATTGTTGTATCTGATAAGGTCTTCAACAATATCTCTGCTCAACCTGGCAAGACCATCAAGCTTTTGCTTAAATTCTGCCTCCCAGAATCTCGTCCTTCTCTCTATGCCTCTCTATTTTTGTGCCCAATTAGATAAGGGTGGTACTGTTTCATCTCATTGTCTGTATCTGTCAACTTAAAAATACAAGTGTTGTCAAGATTTGTTTGGAGTAACACATTCTTGTAGTCTAAAATTCTGTTAAATTTAGCCAGATGGTCCCCCGTAACTTCATCCAAAACTAACTTTCTTGTCTTTAAACACACTGTCTTGCCTACATAAACACCCAACTCTTTCCCTACCCAATTTTGAATTTCTCACCCTTTGATCCTAGGCTATGAGATAATTCTATCTTTTAAGATACTTTGATAAACATTTAGAATTACAGAAGAAATTTAGTGTTGGTCCTAGTGCATTTGTGCCTTCGGTTTTAGGTATTTGTAGTGAAGTTCTCACTCCTCCCTTCCTTTCTAGTATACAGCAACCTGGACAACCACTTTTCCATCTCAGCCTTACTCTTAGGACTCTCATTCACATACTTATCTAGCTCAACCCCATTCTTTATATCATATTTTGTTATTGTAGTTATAAATCCCTTTACACTTTCAAATATCATATAACTTGACTACTTTACCCTCCAGAAGGGGCTATATCCTCCATAGTCAAGTCATTACACACATAGATATCTATTCTGTCTCATCATGTAAAAATAGTGCAATGTTATAAATATTCATATCTTTTTTCAATTCGACCAGATCAACCCTGTCACGACCCAAACCGGAGGATCGTGACGGGCACTCGGACCTTACCTGTTGGGTACCACTACCCATACTGTCCATACCTAATCACAATTAACTAATCACGGCCACAAGGGCCGTCACTCAGTACTTTGCTGACATATATGAACATAGAAACAGTAAATCAGAAATCCAACCTATATATATATACACCAAGGCCGACGAGGCCGTACATGACTACTACAC
This sequence comes from Anisodus acutangulus, assembly GCA_029783415.1. NCBI lineage: Eukaryota > Viridiplantae > Streptophyta > Magnoliopsida > Solanales > Solanaceae > Anisodus > Anisodus acutangulus. The sequence goes on from CM056489.1 coordinate 25,122,246, forward strand.
ACAGGACACCTGCCTACAAGCCTCTAAAGAGTATACGACATCAAAAGGTCGAGACAGGGCCCCGCCATACCCATATATACAAGCAAAAATATACCGTACCAAGATTAGACCGACACTCCGAAACAAGGGGAGTGCTCCAAAATTCGCTGAGTCAGCAACCTACTAATGTGGATCGTCGTCCTGTTTACGTGAACCTGCGGGAATGAAACGCAGCATCCCCCGACAAAAGGGACGTCAGTACGACTGATGTATCGAGTATGTCAGGAATAAGAAACATCATAGCAGAGATACATAATAATCTGAAACAGAAACAGTCGACCAAGATAGAAACATCTGACCAGTAGAAAATGCCTCTGAGGGTCCTAATACATATTCCTAATGTCATGCACAATGCAAATACGGTATACATATAAATATTGGCCACACAAGGGCATCTTCCTTTCCATAACAGCCTCTACGGGCATCATTTCATTATCATATTGGCCACACAAGGGCATCAATATTGGCCTCACATGGGCATCTTTCTTTTCGTGATATCTGTACCAGCTACAGGTGGTGACGCGTATATAACGCCTTTCCCTTTTCCCCATCCCCTATATATATATATATATATATATATATATATATATTGATACCATATAGTAGTGTATATAACACAAGTGGGTCCAGGATAATACATGAATACAATGCAAATGAAAATGCATGAATGACAATAAAACCTTTTTGAATTTATCGAATGACATAATATCCTTCTACCTTCGGCTAACATTGAGAATATCAACATCTTTTCCATATAGCTCAATAAGGATTTAGGAACATATTTAGACATGCTTTTAACATATGAATCAATAACATGAATATTATTAACTACTAGGAGTAGAATAATTTATGGAACAATATCACAGTTATATTTCGTTACATGGAACATGCCAAAAGAAAGAAATAATTTTCCTTAACATACCTTGATTTCTTTACACACTTAAAATCTCGTGGCTACACCAACCTGGCCAACGAGTTGTTCTTCGTTTCTTTTCAATAAGAAATGATGAACAAGTGCTTATCTTCACCTTATAAGCGATATAATCCTTCACCGCTTCCTTTTGAGATTCTCTAAACTAATGAGATGAAGTTTTATTTCTAATGTATAAACTAAAACGTTGCTTCTTGTATCTGTACGAAAACATATATCTATATATCTTATAAGCTCTTCTCCAAATGATGATAGCCACTATAATGTTATGTCCCCCCCCCCCCCAACTTAATTCCTAACGTAAAGTTACCACCTAGAATACTAATATCACCTAGTCATTTTAGGCTTCTCTAATTGCTGCCACCATTTAGCTATTACCTTAGTCACTTAGGTGACTTATTTTAGAGGATACACGTTATCCCACTTACACTTAGCCCACTTAACTTGTCCCCCCATTAATTCATCACTTAACCAATTATTGTTATCCCACTTGGTAAGTTCTAAATTAATTCGGGACCGCACCCTTTTATATACTACGCTCTTTATTTGCATACGTGAATATGACACAATTTCCCTAAGGCTCTGGTCTACTTGCATATGTCTAGATGTTCAAACCATCGCCCGAAAATACGGGGTGTTACAAACCCATTGAGATGGAACTGCATATGTTTTCTAACTTAGCAATCCTGAAAGAGTTAGCATAATCTGCTAGTTCAGAAATAGACAATCGATCTTCATCCATATTGAAAATATATTCTGTAACACCCCGTACTTTCGGGCGATGGGTTTAGCATCTAGAAAATATAAATTAAGAGCTTAATATATAAAAGGATGCGGTTCCGAAATAATTTAGGATTTAACAAGTGTGACGACGGGGATTAATGATATTGGTTGTATGTCCCAAAAGAGGTTATGGACTTAAGTGAATAGGGATCAAGAAATTAAGTGTGTGTAATTTAATTAAATAGGTATTTTCTTTGGATTGAGACATGGCAGAAGGGTGACACATGGCACAAAATAACCAATTGAGGGAATGGGATGGTCATGTAGACTTGGGTGAGTCACATGTGTGACTAAGGTAATAAAATCAAGTGGTGGCAGCTTGGGGAGATTAACAGGTCATGGGGGTAATTATTATAGGAGGCAGAACTTGTGGCCCGTTATATAGCCTCCCCTGAAGATCTTTGTATGTAGCAACAATTGTTTTTTTCATTTTAAGATTTACATAACTACAACACCTTTCACTAATCCTAAGTAGCAAATATGGAATAATATATGTGCATCAACGTAGATAACTTTGCAAGGGAAGAAACACGATTCAATCATTGCGGAGCAGCAACGTATTTTACTTCTTAGTTGCAGCGAGATAATTTATTTCATAGGCAACTAGTTGTATTGAGAGTGGATCGAATGGGGGAAATATTCAAGGTATGTTAAGACAAATTATTTCTTCTTTTGTCATGTTCCATGTAACGAAACGTAACCGTAATATTATTCCATAAATTATTCTACTCTTAGTAGTTAAGAATGTTCATGTTATTGATTCCTATGTTAAAAGCATGTCTAAATATGTTCCTAAATCCTTATTGATGTATATGTAAAAGGTGTTAATATTCCCAATGTTGGCCGAAATTACACGGATATTATGTCATCCGATAAATTTGAAATGATTTATTGTCATTCATGCATTTGCATTATATTCATATATTACCCTGGACCCTCATGTGTTATATACACTACTATATGTTTCAATATATATATGTAGGGGATGGGGAAAAGGGAATGGCATTATATACGCACCACCACCTACAACTGGTACATATAAAAGGAAGATGCCCAATGAGGCCAATATGATAATGATTATGCCCACAGAGGTCGAAATGAAATGATGCCCACAGAGGCTGTTATGGGAAGGAAGATGCCCTTGTGTGGCCAATATATATATATATATACCGCATTTGCATTGTGCATTATGCATAACATTTAGGCATATTGTGACCCTCAGAGGTGTTTACTACTAGTCGGCTGCTTCTGTCGGTTGTTATTGTCGGTTGTTATTGTCAGCTATTTCTGTCGGTTGTTTATGTTTCAGTTTATTGTTATATTCCTATTATACTATTGATCATGCAGGACATACTCGATACATCAGTCGTACTGACGTCCCTTTTGTCGGGGGACGTTGTGTTTCATGCCGCAGGTTCACGTAGGCAAGGAGAAGATCCAGGTTAGTAGGTTGCTGACCCAACGGATTTTAGAGCACTCCCTTTGTTTCAGAGTTTCGATCTAATTTTGGTACGGTAAATTTTTGCATGTATATATGGGTATGGCAGGGCCCTGTCCCGACCTTTTGGTGTCATGTACTCTCTTAGAGGCTTATAGACGGTGTCCTGTGTACAATAGTCATGTCATGTATGGCCTGGTCGGCCTTGGTATGTATATATATAAGTTGGGCTTTCTGGTGAAGATTCTATATAGTCCTTTTTTGGCTTAGACCATGTTTATTTGTGATTAGACGTTGAGTATGTGATTAGTGGTACCCGACAGGTAAGGTCCGGGTGCCCGTCGCGGCCCTCCGGTTTGGGTCGTGACAAACTTAGTATCAGAGCATGTCTGTCCTAGGGTGTCTACAAGCCGTGTTTAGAAAAGTATTGTTTATGGGTATGTTGTGCACCATACTTATAAGCAGGAGGCTACCTGATATTTAGGGATGATTTATTTGGAAAGTACGTCAAAATTTTGTTTGCAATGCGATATAAAGTCTAGTCTTTATAGCTTTAAGGCAAAGAGCTTCTTTCATCTCATAAATTGTGCAGTAGAGCTGAGTTATAAGCATTTCATTCCTAATCCGTCTCGTGTTTATGATTCCAACAATGCCTACAATAAGGAAGAAGTTCAAGAGTATAAGAGGGTTGGATAAGGCTGTAGGAGAAGGTACTAGCCGATTGCCACCTGCTAGCGAGGGCCAGAATGAGACCCACGGTGCCATTCCTTCGTATGATCCCCCGACTTCACCGCCTCCAGAGGAGATTAGTGGGGTTGCAGTACCCCCAGTTCCTCCACTTGATACTCCAGATGTGGATCTTTATATGCGAAGTGTTGTGCAGTTATTGACTCAATTAGTGGCCGCTCAAGCCCAACGTCAGGTTCCCAGTCCTTCTGATAGAGCTGCTAGCGCTAGAGCTTGGGATTTTATCAATCTAGACCCTCCGGTATTCACAGGATCAGACCTGAATGCGGACCCACAAAATTTTCTGGATCAGATATAGCGCACCTTACGGGTAATGGATGCTACCGATACTGAGTCGGTAAAGTTTGCTTCTTATAGATTGCGGGATATCGCGGTGACCTGGTATGACACATGGGAGCAATCTAGGGGACCTCGTACTCCACCAGCAGGATGGAGAGAGTTTTCAGAGGCCTTTTTACAATATTTTCTGCTGGTTGAACTTCGATGGGCTAGGCATGATAGATTTCTCAGTCTTGAGTAAGGCAATATGAGCGTTCGAGAATATAGCTTGCAATTTAATTCATTGGCCAGATATACTCCTATGATTATAGCTGAGATGAGTGACCGGGTACATAGGTTTATCACTGGCTTGGGACCACACTTGGTCAATGAGTGTACTACGACTTCTCTGAATCCGAATATGGATATTGCTCGCATTCAGGCTTATGCATAGAATTTGAAGGATCTTAAGAGGAAACAACGAGTAGATCGAGAACGTGATAAGGATCAACATAAGAGGGCTCAATCCGTATGTGACGTGAGCTATTTAAAAAGTGGGACCAGGCCACAACTTTATAGGCGCCCATCTTACCCCAGCAGCTAGCACATCATTACTATTTTCGAGGTCGGGGGTTGATTGGTTTGTTCAATCAGGACCAGGTCATAGTTCACGAGCGTCAGGGTCTTATTATAGAGGTGATTCTATTCAAATGAGGCCGTCGTTGGCTCAATGCGAGCAATGTGTTAAGACTCATACATGGATGTGTCGACAAATATCAAATGTGTGTTATTCTTGTGGTGAACCTGGTCATATTATGCAAGAGTGCCCGATAGGAGGCGAAGGTGTTAGAGCCCAACCAGTCGAATCTGCAGCAGAATCATCACAGTCAATACGCCCGTCAGGGCAAAATCATCAGACATAATCCGATCGAGGCAGAGGTAGGGGCCAGAACCGCATCTATGCATTAATGGGACGACAGGATCAGGTGTCCTCACCTAATGTTATTACAAGTGTATTATCGGTCTTTTCACATAATGTGTATGCGTTGTTAGATCCAGGCTCCAATCTATCATATATCACCCCTTTTGTTGCCTGTAAATTTGGTATGGAGTCTGAGTTGATAAGAGATCCATTTGTGGTATCTACACCAGTTGGTGAATCGGTAGTTGCTAGACGGGTCTATCAAAATTGTGCAGTGTTAGTTTATAGCCATCAGACCTTAGCAGATTTGGTAGAATTAGAAATGGTTGATTTTGATGTTATCATGGGCATGTATTAGCTAGCATCATGCTACGCTAATGTTGATTGCCAAACAAAGATTGATGAATTTCAGTTTCTAGGTGAGCCAGTCCTTGAATTGAAGGGTAATACAGCATCGCCAAAAGGTAGGTTTATTTCATACCTTAAGGCAAAAAAGATAATCTCCAAAGGTTGTATATACCATCTTGTCCGGGCGAGAGATGTCGATGCCGAACCACCTACTTCTCAATCAATTTCGGTGGTTAATGAGTTTCTTGATGTGTTTCTAGACAAACTTATAGGCTTTCCTCCTGAAAGGGAAATTGAGTTCGGTATAGATGTGTTGCCAAACACTCAACCGAAATATCTATTCCTCCTTATAGAATGGCTCCAGCTGAATTGAAAGAATTAAAGGAGCAATTAAAAGATCTGCTTGAGAAAGGCTTTATTAGGCCCAGCATATCTCCTTGGGGTGCGTCGATATTGTTTGTATGAAAAAATGATGGCTCGTTACAGATGTGTATCGACTATCGGCAGCTGAATAAAGTCACTATTAAGAACAAATACCCTCTTCCCAGAATTGATGATTTGTTTGACCAGTTACAAGGTGCAAGATGTTTTTCAAAGATCGACCTAAGGTCAGGGTACCATCAGCTAAGGGTTAAGGAGAAGGATATTCTGAAGACGACGTTCATGATAAAGTATGGGCACTTCGAGTTCTTAGTAATGTCATTTAGACTCACAAATGCATCGACAACATTTATGGATCTAACGAACATCGTGTTTCGCCTATTTGTGGATGTATTTGTAATAGTATTTATAGATGATATTCTGATTTACTCTTACTTAGAAGCATAACATGTGGATCATTTGCGGATAGTACTACAGACGATCCGGGGTCATAAGTTGTATGCTAAACTTTCCATGTGTGAGTTTTGGTTGAACTCAGTGGCTTTCCTTGGTCATATAGTGTCAGACGCGGGTATAAGAGTTGACACTTGAAGATTGAAACAGTGAAGAATTGGTCGAGGCCCACGACTCAATCAGAGGTTCGCAGCTTTTTGGGCTTAGCCGACTATTATATGTGGTTCGTAGAAGGGTTTTCTACCATATCAGCACCATTAACGAAGTTGACACAAAAGTCCATAAAGTTCCAGTGGTCCGATGCTTGTGAGCAGAGCTTCCAAGAATTAAAAGACAGACTAACATCGACATCTGTTCTTGCTCTTCCAGAGGGTCCAGAAGGCTATGTTGTGTATTGTGATGCCTCGGGAACAAGTTTAGGATGCGTGCTAATGCAATATGGTAAAGTTATTACCTATGCCTCAAGGCAATGGAGGAAACATGAGAAAAACTATCCGACACAAGATTTGGAGTTGGCCGCAGTAGTCTATGCACTGAAGATTTGGCGGCATTACTTGTATGGTGTTCATGCGAATATTTTCATGGATTATAAAAGTCTGCAATACATATTCAAACAGAAGGATTTGAATCTGAGGTAGAGGAGGTGACTTGATTTATTAAAGGATTATGATGTGGACATCTTATATCATCCCAACAAAGCTAATGTTGTAGCAGAAACGCTCAGTCGTAAATCGATGGTCAGCTCGATTCTGGTGCAGGTCGAGAGAAAAGAGTTAGTAAGGGAGTTCCATCAGTTAGGTAGTTTTGGAGTCCGGTTAAGGGATTCGGAGGATGATGGTTTTGTGATTCAGAATATGTCAGAATCGTCCTTCATATCGGAAGTTAAGGAACGTCAGTGGGAAGACCCTAGTTTGAGAAAGATTAGAGAGGGCATTCAACAGAAGAAGACCACAACCTTTGAGGTGGACGGACATGGAATTCTCAGGCACCAGGGCTGTTTATGTGTTCAAAATGTAGCGGTATTACGAAATAAAATTATGACGGAGGTCCATTGCTCACGATATTCCATTCATCCTGGATCTACTAAGATGTACCATGATCTCAAGAGCATTTATTGGTGGAACGACATGAAGAGGAGCGTGGCAGAATTTATAGCTCTGTGTCCTAATTGTCAGCAAGTAAAAATAGAGCACCAAAAGTCAGGTGGCTTGACTCAGAATATTGAGATTTTGATATGGAAATGGGAAATGATTAATATGGATTTCATTACTGGTTTACCTCGCTTATATGATAAGTTTGATTCTATTTGGATAATTATTGACAGACTAACCAAATTAGCTCATTTCTTGCCGGTCAAAACTACATATATAGTCGAGGACTACGCGAAGTTGTATGTTAAGAAGCTTGTTCGCCTTCATGGTGTGCCTATTTCTATTATATCTGACCGAGGTGCTCAGTTTATAGCTAATTTATGGAAATCATTTCAAAAAGGTTTAGGCACCCAAGTTAATCTTAGCACAACTTTCCACCCTCATACAGACGGGCAGGCCGAGCATATGATTCAGACGCTCGAAGACATGCTACGAGCTTGTGTATTGGACTTTAAGGGAAGTTGGGATGATCATTTACCCCTTATTGAGTTCGCATACAATAACAGTTATCATGGTAGCATTTAAATGGCTCCATACGAGGCTTTGTATGGACGGAGATGTAGATCTCCTATCGGATGGTTCGAGGTAGGCGAATCAGAGTTATTTGGGCTTTACTTCGTACACCAAGCCATATAGAAGGTAAAGCTGATCCAAGAACGACTGTTAACCACACAGAGTTGTCAGAAATCGTATTCAGATATGCGACGGTGGGACTTAGAGTTTTAGGTAGATGATTGGGTCTTCTTGAAGATTTTTCCTATGAAGGGTGTGATGAGATTCGGGAAGATAGGAAAGCTTAGTCCAAGGTACATTGGACCATATCGGATAATTCGACGAATCAACCGAGTAGCTTATAAATTGGACTTGCCTTCGGAGTTGGAGTTTGGTCATCCAGTTTTCCATGTTGAGAGCGTGTATTGGAGATCCTTCCTGGATTGTACCGATTGATGATGTGAAGATTACAGAAGACTTATCGTACGAAGAGGTTCCTATTTCCATCTTAGATCGACAAGTCCACAAGTTAAGGACTAAAGAAGTAGCCTCCATGAAAGTGCTTTGGCGGAATAAGAACGTGGAAGAAAGACATGGGAGGCGGAAAAAGAGATGAAACACAAATATCCATACCTATTCCAAACCAACGCCGAGGTGTCGAAAGGATCATAAGGTGAGTTCTATTTCATAATATTATAATTAATGATTGAGGACCATGTGAGGTCTGATGTAATGATATATGTTACATTATAAAGCCGTGAAATAAATAGTAGTTGTACTTTCTGGTTACATGACGGAGATTAGATATGTCACCCCAATATTCGAGGACGAATGTTTCTAAGAGGGGAATGATGTAACACCCCATACTTTCGGGCGATGGGTTAAGCATATAGAAAATGCAAATGAAGAGCTTAATATATAAAATGATGCGGTCCCAAAATAATTTAGGATTTAACAAGTGTGACGACGGGGATTAATGATATTGGTTGTATGTCCCAAAAGAGGTTATAGACTAGTGCTATATCACATGAGTATGACCTTGAGTATATGAAGGTTTTATAAGTCATTAAGACTTCAGTGAATTGAGATCAAGAAATTAAGTGTGTGTAATTAATTTAATAGGTATTTTATTTGGGTTGAGACATGGCAGAATGGTGACACATGGCACAAAATAACCAATTAAGGGAATGAGATGGTCGTGTAGACTTGGTTGAGTCACATGAGTGACTAAGGTAATAAAATCAAGTGGTGCCAGCTTGGGGAGATTAACAGGCCGTGGGGGTAATTAATATATGAGGGGGAACTTGTGGCCCATTATATAGCCTCCCTTAAAGACCTTTGTATGTAGCAACAATTGTTTTTTTCATTTTAAGATTTACATAACTACAACACCTTTCACTAATACTAAGTAGCAAACCCCTTCACTAATCCTAAGTAGCAAATATGGAATAATCTGGGTGCATCAACGTAGATAACTTTGCAAGGGAAGAAACACGATTCAATCATTGCGTAGCAGCAACGTATTTTACTTCTTAGTTGCAGCGAGATAATTTATTTCATAGGCAACTGGTTGTATTGAGATCGGATCGAAGGGGGGAAATATTCAAGGTATGTTAAGGCAAATCATTTCTTCTTTTGACATGTTCCATGTAACGAAACATAACCGTAATATTATTCCATAAATTATTCTACTTTTAGTAGTTAAGAATATTTTTGTTATTGATTCCTATGTTAAAATCATGTCTAAATATGTTCTTAAATCTTTATTGAGGTATATGGAAAGATGTTAATATTCCCAATGTACGCCGAAGGTACAAAGATATTATGTCATCCGATAAATTCGGAATGTTTTATTATCATTCATGCATTTGCATTATATTCATGTATTACCCTGGACCCATATGTATTATATACACTACTATATGGTATCAATATATATATATATATATATATATATATATATATATATATATATATATATATATATATATATATATGTAAGGGATGTGGAAAAGGGAATGTCGTTATATACGAGTCACCATCTGCAGCTGGTACATATATCACGAAAAGAAAGATGCCCAATGAGGCAAATATGATAATGATTATACCCATAGAGGCTGAAATGAAATGATACCCATAGAGGCTGTTATGGGAAGGAAGATTCCCTTGTGTGATCAATATATATATGTATACCACATTTGCATTGTGCATAACATTTAGGCATAATGTGACCCTCAGAGGTGTTTACTACTGGTCGACTCCCTTGTGTGATCAATATATATATGTATACCACATTTGCATTGTGCATAACATTTAGGCATAATGTGACCCTCAGAGGTGTTTACTACTGGTCGACTGCTTCTGTCGGCTGTTATTGTCGGCTATTTCTGTCGGTTGTTTCTGTTTCAGTTTATTGTTATATTCCTGTTATACTATTGATCATGCATGACATACTTGGTACATCAGTCGTACTGACGTCCCTTTTATCGGGGGATACTGCATTTCATGCCGCAGGTTCACGTAGGCAAGGAGAAGATCCACGTTAGTAGGTTGCTGACCCAGCGAATTTTGGAGCACTCCCCTTGTTTCGGAGTGTCGGTCTAATTTCGGTACGGTATATTTTTGCATGTATATATGGGTATGGCGGGGCCCTGTCCCGACCTTTTGATGTCATGTACTGTCTTAGAGACTTATAGACGGTGTCCTGTGTACAATAGTCATGTATGGCCTGGTCGGCCTCGGTATGTATATATATAAGTTGGGCTTTCTGGTTAAAATTCTATATAGTCCTTTTTTGGCTTAGACCGTGTTTATTTGTGATTAAACGTTGAGTATATGATTAGTGGTACCCGACAGGTAAGGTTCGTGTGCCCGTCGCGGCCCTCCGATATGTGTCTTGATATGTTCAGTTTTATCCCTAATGTAGATTAGCCCTATTTTGCTCACCAACATACCCCCAACTTTGAACCTTAAGTTAAGATATTTAGAAGTCATATGTCACGAAATTAAGGAGCACAGTAAGCAAAAGTGCACAAATTTTGATAATTAGACAAAAGCAAATCATTATACAAAAGGAATTTTGCAAAAACAATATTTAACAATATAAATCATAATCTGATAATTACAAATAAAAACTAAGGATTTTACAGAAAAATTCTAATTATTTAAAATGATTATGAGAAACCATAACAGTCATACATGCATAAAAGGGAAAATGTCATAACAATACATTCAGTATATAAGAGCCTTAAGTCATTTTCTTAATAATCATACCCCAAATCTGAATCCTAATCGAAACCCACGACATAACTCTAATCGGGATAATAAACGAAAATCCTATATATAAATCAGCTTAAACACAAAATATCATATTCTTATAGTAGATAATCACTTGCCTCATAATAATTTCAGATAAGAATGTCAAAATCGAAGCAATGATCAACCCAAATAGAACAAAAGTTACACGCAAATGGATTGCAACTGATCGGAGTCACTTAAAGGAGAAAACGTTCAAATAACAAAGGCAGAAACATCCCTTAATCTAGAGTATTTCTCTGCTTAGGAGTGATTCTTGAGATAGAGCATTTGTGTAAAAGAGATAAGATTAAGTAAATCAAAACCCTAATCAGAACACACGACAAAACTAGTGGCGGAGTCAGTTTTTTTACTAAGGGGTTCAAAAATATAAACAAGTAACATACGAAGAAGTTAAGGGGGGTTCAACCTCTACTAAATATACATAAAAAATAATTTTAACTTCATATATACAGTGTAATGTTTTGTCGAACCCCTCAGCCCGTACTAGTTCCTCCCCTGGACAGAACCCTAATCAGAATAATAAACGAAAAACTATATATAAATCAACTTAAACACAAATGTTAAAATTAAAGCAATGATCAACCCAAATGAGCAAATGCTACAATCAAATGGACTGCAACTGACCGAAGTCACTTAAAGGAGAAAAAAATCAAATAAGAAAGGTAGAAATAGACCTTAACCCTGAGAATTTCACTGCTTAGGACTTATTCTCGAGTAAGAGCATTTGTATGAAAGAGAGACCCTAAATCAAAACTATCCTTAATCGGAACCCTAGACGAAACCCTAATCAGGATAGTAAAAGAAAAACCTATATATAAATCATCTTAAAAACAAATAAAACAAATAAAAAACACACTTTACAGTAAATAATCACTTACCTCATAAAAAATTTAGATAAGAATGTCAAAATTGAAGCAACGATCAACCCAAATTGAGCAAAAGCTACACTCAAATGTATTGCAACTGACACGGTCACTTATACTAGAAAATAAGGAATTAACGACAGATAAAATCTCGTATCTAAACAAGAAAATTTCCGTGCTAATTCTATTTAGCTATCGATTAGCGATGAATTATTTAGCAATGGATTAGCTGGGAATTAACGACAAATTTCTTAGCTAATCTCATTTTTTAGTGGTAATTAGAGGATAAACCATTCAAATAACAAACGCAGAAACACCTCTTAACCCCGAGTATTTCACTGCTTAGGATTGATTTTTGAGAGAGAGCATTTGTGTGAAAGAGAGATAATCGAGTAAATGTTAGGGTTGATTTTGAGTTTTAACGCGATTTGTTTTTAAGGTAAAATTGGGTAAATAGGTTTGTGTGTTATGTAATGATCTGTCCAGTCATTTTTAGCTAAAGACCCTTATTTGACTACTTTATCCTTCTCGTGGTCTCTATGTGGGGTTTGTGATGCACAGAGATGGGTGGTACGGATCCCAAGGTCCATTTATATGAGTTTCGGATGAAACCCAAAACTAGAACCTTAAGAGTTGGATAGTTTGACTCTAGGTTGACTTTTGAGTAGATGGGTTCATTTTAGGGTTCCGTCACATTTAATAGCTCCGGAGGGTCATTTTTGACTTAGTCGAGTCATTGGTTTGCTTCCCGAGATAAACAAATGTATTTTGTGGCTTTATTTGTAATATTAGATATTTGATTATTCTGGATGATTCTTTAAAAAAGTATGTCATAACTTGATTAAATGAGAAATTTGAGTGTACGAATGAGTTTGTAACACTATTTACCTTATATGAGTATGTCTGGTTTATGTTCGGGAGGTCTCGAGAGTGTTTTGGGTGTTTGATGGGAGTTCGACTTGATTTCATTATTGTTGGTGTCTGATGACCGCCTCGGCAACACTACTATCCACTTATGCGTGTCCGCCTTAGTGTGAGGTTGGCTTGTAGAAGTGGGGTATTGGTTTATGTTGAGTTTCTGTGTTAGTGGATGGGACTTCTAAAGGGGCGGGTGCGCTTCTGCAGAGTCAGGTATGCGATGACACTGAGGTGAGGTGTCAAGTGATTCTGCCTCAATGAGGATCATTTGTGTGGGAACGGGTCCGCGCTAACTGAATTGATTCTAGGGTTTCCAATTTGGGGCTTTTTGTATATTCTTCAATTGAAGGTGCAAATAAGCATAGTTTTCTAATTAACTTAAGGATATGACTACATAGTACGTATTGATGGTTTGTGGGTAATAAAGTTTGAGTCTTGGTGATGTGGGCTCGGGGTTGGTATTTGTAGTCTTGCTTTGTTAAGCATTATATTGTTGTTTGTTGTGTAAGCTTTATATTAACTTATAGTATATGCGTGTTAGACTATGATTACTTCCAGGCGCTCTGAATGTGCAGGTTAGACACTGAAGATGGATTGATCATGGCTCCTGCTCAGCAATGAGGTAGGCTACGATTTAGTTTTCGAGACACCGATAGAAGTACGTAGTAGTTATAAATATTGAGGGGTATTGGGAGTGTTTGAGGGTCCCACCTTAGTGGTTGTGATGAACAATTGGGTGGATGCCGGTGTTGAACTGTGTTATTGAGTGATTTGGGGAATCAGCCTTAAGCTGGTTCCGACTGTTGTTATTTGTGCTTGTCACCATTATGTAGGCTCATATCCATCTTTGATATTGTCGTATTTATTCATCACACATGCTTTGATATGATATCATGACTGTTCTTGAGTTACTTGTTGAATTCTGAAAGCCTGTGTTATTCATTTCCTATACTTGATTGTATCTCATAAATTATGATTTCTGACCTTGTATTGTCATTCACATTAATATACTCATGGTTTTGATAATATTGATATGAGAGGTATGAAAATATTGTGGGTCTAAGAGACCAAAAAAGGTAAGAACACTATGTTTACTGTTCATCCAAGAGTTGGGCTCTGATGGGAAATTTCGGATGGAGTATATGGACTTTGCAGGTCCCCTATGGGTGACTGATCATAATAAAAACTTGACAGCCTAAATACTGGGGGAAAATGTACTTGATAAATGGTTTGATTTTGTTGTAATTGAATTGGCTGCCATATGTGGCTTGATTTCTTGCATATGGGGTTTGTGGTTAATAAATTGTAAGGGTATTTATTTGATGTCAACTGCTACTGTGGTCGAAATGCCAATATGTCGGTACTATTGTCTAGATCCAGTGAAGCTATGTGAATTTATGTGTTGTCTGATAATCATCTGCGTGACAGGGTAATGAGTCTAGTAAGAAACCTGTGATAAGTGCCATTATTGAAAAAGTAGACGTCGAATGATCTATGTGTGTCAGACTGTAACTGTATAGAGAATTAACTAAATCTATAGACTAAGAATAATAAGGGTGTTAATGTCATCATGGTTAACTTAAGTGTAATACTCTTGGAAAGCATTCAAAAAGGGTTGTTGTGATCTAAGTGCTGACTTGTTTATTGATGTGTCAAGTTGGGTAAGTGGATCTAAATATGAATATGGCTTAAACATAGTTCAGATAGGTGGGTTTGGATAGTAAATTTCCTGTATGTGCCTTATGAATTGAAGTGTACTTGATTTGGTGATTGAACTTTGATATGAACTAAGTGATTGGTATGATTCATGAACTCTATATGAACAAGGTGTCTTATGTGACTATTGAACTACTTAGAATAGGACCTATTTGAGAGTCAACTTGATATATATCTCTATTACATATATTCCATCGTAGTCGGCCTATGATGTCTACGGGGGTACATTGGGTATTTCTATTACACTTGATGCATATTTTTTGGATGCATATACAACACTTACACCAATTCAGGACTTCGAGTTTGAGTCTGAGTTGGGGGACTATCAGTGTTCAGGGTGAGGATGCTTCTATTGAACATGCCATGGATACTCTTATTTTTACTCTTGTCTTTTATTCATCCGAAAGACATGTTTAATTTTTCAGATTGTGTTAGTTAGGCATTTGGCCTATATCATTCTTTTATTTTGACTTGTATTCGGTTAGAGTTCTTGTATTATTGACCAGATTCGTGTGGGATTGTATTGTTGGTTTCAAGACTTATTTCGCTTTTATATAAAAATAAGGCATGTTTTACTTAATATTGTTATTTCCTCATTTCTTTTTAGATTATGTTGTTAATTTGGGGAGTGGTTTTCCTATCGGTGGGAAATATAGGTGCCACCACAATCGTTAATAAGGGTCATGATTATGTTGGTATCAGAGCATTAGGTTAAACAGTCTTAAATACAAGAGATTGGTCTAGTAGAGTCTCGCGGATCGGTGCAGAGATATCCGTACTTATCTTCAAGGGGCTATGGGATGTCAGGAACTTCGCTTTCTTTATTGCTTCTTGCTAAGTTGAATCAACTTGGTATCTGAACTTCTTCTTCCTATTCTATCACCGATGGTGGTAACACACTCTTTAAATCGTGCATGAGTGATTTGATATGATGTCGTGCGGTAGGGTATGAGATGTGTTACTATGATTTAGACATGTGACCAAATTTAGTCTTCAACTATGATTTGAAGGTTCAGTTAATTGGGGTTATGATTGTGACTCCTCAATTTAGTGGTATCCTTGGAAAGTGGGAATGACAATTTAGAGGTGCAATAAAAAGAAATTGGATGCTTCAATCTTCATTGTATGAAGAAAAAATTGGTAGCTGACGTGGTTGTTGGGATAAGTTACATGGTGTACGAGGGTAGATGTCGTATAGGTTATAAAAGATTAAGTCGGCCTCGATTTAACAGAATTTTGAAGAACTAGTGGTTGTGAGTTCTTTCAGGGAATGACTTTCTGTTCGAGATCAGGTGGCAATGTTACATATGATGAGTGAAGCTTAATGAAATAGACCATCGCGTTTTTTTACCTAAGAGTGTGTTCGTGGGTTCACTTGGCATTCGAGGTTAGTGATGATAGGGGAGTTGTTGAAACCTAGAGATTCTTGATTTGTGAGTTATCTCACAGTTGTTAGTATCAAGTGAGTGTAAGAAGTCGTATATGCATTGGTACATTGGGCTCATCGTAGGCTAATGGGAGCCAGTGATTGACTAATAGGAAGGACTTTAGCGTTGGATGAGTATAAGGTTATACTGAGGGATTACAGAGTGTTGCATTTAGTTTTTGGATATTATCTATATACATGGTATGTAAAGGTTGATACATGTGAAGTTCTATAAATAATGGTATAATGACTTTAGAGTTGACCGAAGGACAGGGAAAATTGCACGGTTAGTTGGATGTGTTATGGTTAGGCAAGATAAGGTAAGGGTTGGATTTTCGCAAGCAAGCATCGTACAAGGCTCACGAATAAGGTGTTAGTCACAATGGATAATTACGGTAACAGATTGATGATAATTTGAGCTAATTCTATTTGTGGGAAGCTTCGGGTATCAATGATCGGGTCAGTGAAGGTATGGACTAGTATAGAAGGAGGACTATTTTGGTTAAGAATTGTTGGCGGGGTTTTATGACAAACTATATGTGGATGTTAATTGGAGTGTACGTTCAATAATTAAAGGTCAACCTTCAGGTCATGGACAGATCAGTGATGGTTTTTGTTATCATTTGGGTACTAAATAATTTTTTGGTCAGAGTAACCAGAGTTTGTCGAAACTTTTTCTAGTGGATGAATTTTTATAAAAGATGATGCGTGTGATGTGCCGGATAGGGAGGAGCTTACATTTTAAGGTTCGAGTGAGATGAGGGAAGCTCTTTGTTATGGAGTATGCGGTGTCCTATAATTCCAGAATCGGTTCAGTTATTTTGCGAAGCCTATAATATTTCAATGCACTCTGGGGCAGGCTAGAGTAATGATCGGTTGTTAGTGGGAAATGTGGTTGAAAGAAATGGTGGAATTTTAAGGATCCGATAATTGCGTGTTTGAGCTAATACGGGATGAGTGAGATGTCTCTTCGAGATAGAGGAGTATTTGGATTTTCAACAGTGGAAACTTTTGGGTTAGTTGTGGATTATGTTGTCATTATCTTCGTATATTTCAGACAGGGTGAAATTATTTGGTGCGCTTAAAAGGGTAAGTTCACGGTGATCGACCAAGCATTATGAAAATTGTTCCATGGGGTTTGCGATTGGAGAATGACGATAGACTATATTGAGGTATTGTTGATTAATAATAGGAATGCGTATTTCATGTATTAAGGAACTTGGAAGAAATTGAGCATGTAAGGTAAATAGTAGGTAAGGTTCATACATCAGAAATTGGTAAGGCTGGTAAATAGCAAGATGTGACAGATATAGGGTCGATAAGGTGTCTAGAGTTGTGGGCGAGTTAAGAGAGAGTACAATAAAGATTTGAGTTATTTAAAGTTCATGTGGTTTTATTAGACTTGCGTATCGGGGAGAAATTGAGGAACTTGGAGATTATAATCAAGGGTATAGTTTATCGGTGCTAATTGATGACTTGGATAAAATCCATCTTTTAAAGATGTGGGTGACGACACATTATTGATTGTTCGAGAGGAAAAGAGATGGAAGAGTGACAACATGCTTATCGAAAGCTTACTAGTTAAAATTGGAATCAGTTTGGGTGGCTATCGATGATTTAGAAATTAAGGATTTTATTCCGGGTTAGATTTGTTAATTTGAGGTCGGGTGGCTTGTTTTTCTGTTGCGTGAAGGACTTATGGTATTCTAGTAAACCTCGACAAAGGTTCGATGGATTTCAATTCAGAAATGAGGTATGATAGTATTACCGGTTCTCATAGGAATTGCAAGTAAGACTGATAATGTTCTTTGGATGACAACCATTCAGAATGGGTACTTGATATGTATTAAGGAGGTACAAATGGTTATGGGAAGTGATTAGAGTGATAAGTTGATTTTCTACAGATCTGGCACGGCAAAGTAATCAATAGGTATGCTTCTAGTATGGTTATTTCGGGATTTGAGAAAGATTGGGCTTGTGGTGTGTGTCTATGTGGTTCTAAGGAGTTTTGGTTCAATAAAAGTCTTGATAGTTGAAAAGGTAGACCTGTAATATTAGACTATATTATCGGTACATGTTGGACTGTGGTTGTGGCTACAACTAAAGGATTATGGTGATTTTGTGATAATTGCGGATTCAATCTAGTGTGTAAAGAGGTACAGTTGTGATCAAACCAGGGAATTCGAGTAGAGTCAGATCTTACATTTAAGAATCAGCTGTGAAAGAAATTTCGGTTATGAAGGAATAGAAATTTAGGGTATGGAGGTAAGTTATAGTAGCTTTGACTAATTAAGTGAACATGCGATACTATCATTTTATTTCTTGCCTTTTGGGGCTCTCATAAGGTTATAATAGGTATTCCTTGGTTGCTCATCGTCTTTCGCACTTTCTTTCTCTTCATTTAAGGATGACCATTTGTTTAATTGGTATCTGATGTAATGACTCATCCAGTCGTTTTTAGGTAAAGACCCTTATTAGACTACTCTACCCTTCCCATGGTCTCTATATGAGGTTTCTGATACGCGAAGATGGGTGGTATGGATTCCAAGGTTATATGAGTTTCAGATGAAAAACCCAAAACTAGAACCTTAAGAGTTGGATAGTTTGATTCTAGGTTGACTTTTGAGTAGATGGGTTCATTTTTGAGTTCTGTCACTTTCGCTAGCTCTAGAGTGTCATTTTTGACTTAGTCGAGTCATTGGTTTGCTTTCCGAGACAATCAGATATATTTTGTGGCTTTGTTTGTAATATTGAATTTTTTATTATTTCAGACGATTCTTTAGATAAGTATGTCCTAGTTCAGTTAAATAGGAAATCCAAGGGTACAAATGAGTTGTAGCACTGTTTACCTTAGACTAGCATGTCTGGTTTGTGTCCGGGGGTTCTCAGGAGTGTTATGGGTCTTTGATGAGAGTTTGGCTTGATTTCATTATTGATGGTGTCTGGTGTCCGCCTCAAAGACATTGCTGTTCGCTTCTGCGTGTCCTCTTCGGATGGAGGTTGTCTCGTAGATGCAGGGTATTAGTATATGTTGAGTTTTTGCCTTGGCGGATGGGACTTCCGTGAGGGCGGGTGCGCCTCTGCAGAGTTGGGTGCGCGGTGACGCTGAGGCGAGGTGTCAAGTGACACCACCTCAGCAACGATCGTTTGCACGGGAGTGGGTTCGAGCCAGTGGAATCGATTTCGTTGGGGTGAAATCACTGGGTCAGGTGTCCTATTTATATTCCCCAGGTCAAATGTTTTTCCTCAAAATAGAAACCCTCGAACCTAGAGCCGCCAGAGTGAATTTTCAGAGGTTTATGAGTGATTTCATCTATGGGGTAAGAAATTCTATCCTTTAAGATTTGAGTTGATGTTTCTAAGTCCTCTAATGGTGTTATATTGTGTATGTGATTTGGGGGAAGATAAGTTATAAGTTCATTTGAGAATAAGAGAGTTGAAGTTTCATTTAAAAGGTGTTTATGGATTAGAATGCTTTAATTATCTTGAATGAGTGTTGAAATATTTTAGATAAGCATGTTGTAGAGCTTTATTTGAGTATAGAAACCTATTTGATTTGGGGATAAATTCTAGAGTTTCCAATTTAGGGCTTTTTGTATATTCTTAAATTGAAGGTCCAAATGAGTATAGTTTTCTAATTAACTTAAGGATATGACTACCTAGTATGTATTGATGGTTTGTGGGTAATAAAGTGTGAGTTTTGTTGACGTGGGCTCGGAGTTGGTATTTATAGTCTTGTTTTGTTAAGGATTATGTCCTTGTTTATTGTGTGAGCTTTATATTAACGTACAATATATGTGTGCTAGACTACGATTACTTCAAGGCACTCCGAAATGGCGAGGCTGACACTGAAGATGGATTGTGGCTCCTGATCAACAATGAGGTAGGCTACAATTTAGTTTTTGAGACTCAGATAGAAGTACATAGTAGTTATAAATATTGATGGGTATTGGGCGTGTTTGAGGGTCCTAACTTAGCGGTTGTGATAAACGCTTGGGTGGGTACCGATGTTGAACGGTGTTGTTGGGTGATTTAAAGAATCAACCTTAAGCTGATTTCGACTGCTGTTATTTGGGCTTGTCACCATTATGTGAGATCGTTGCCATATTTGATATTGTCGTGTTTATTCATCACACATGCTTTGATATGATATCATGATTGTTCTTGGATTATTTGTTGTAAAATTCTAAAAGCATATGTTATTCATCTCCTATACTTGGTTGCATCTCATAAATTTTGATTTCTTGTCTTGTATTGTTATTCGCATTCATATACTCATGGTTCTAATGATATTGTTATGAGAGTGGTATGAAAATATTATGGGTCTGAGAGAACGAAAAAGTTAAAAACACTATGAGATTATGGAAACATTAAGATTATGATGATGCAGATGGCTCGAGTTACACATTATAATGGGTATGATGATATGCGACGGAGCGAATTGCATGCCTGCAATAGTTACTATTCATCTAACAACTGGGCTCCGATGGAAAATTTCATAGGTAGTATATGGACTTTGCAGATCCCCTATGGGTGGCTGATCATAATAAAAACTTGACAGCATGTATACTGGAGGAAAAGTTACTTGACATATGTATTGCATTCATATCATACACATCTCGTTGCATTGATTATCTATTGATTGGTAATGTGGATTGATTGCCATGATTGTGCTTGTCTTTGTGAATACTTGGGAATTAGATTTATTCTATTAAATCGGGTTTATTGTCATTATCAGGATGGCCTCTGTGAACACTTGGATAAATGGTTTGATTTTGTTGAAATTGAATTGGTTTCCATGTGTGGCTTGATTTCTTGCATATGGGTTTTTGTGGTTTATAAATTATAAGGCTGTTTATTTGATGTCAACTGCTACTGTGGTCGGAATGCCAATATATCAGTATTATTGTCTAGATCTAGGGAAACTATGTGCATTTGTGTGTTGTCTGATAATCGTCTGTGTGACTGAGTAATGTGTCTAGTAAGGAACATGTGATAAGTGTCATTATATAAAAGGTAGACATTGAATGATCTATGTGTGTTAGATTGTAACTGTATAGAGACTTAACTAAATCTAAAGGCTAAGAATAATAAAGGTATTAATGTCATCA
Source organism: Anisodus acutangulus (assembly GCA_029783415.1). Classification (NCBI taxonomy): domain Eukaryota; kingdom Viridiplantae; phylum Streptophyta; class Magnoliopsida; order Solanales; family Solanaceae; genus Anisodus; species Anisodus acutangulus. The sequence goes on from CM056489.1 coordinate 25,143,541, forward strand.
TGGTTAGCTTAAGTGTAATACTCTTGGAAAACGTTCAGAAAGGATTGATGCGATCTAAGTGTTAACTTGTTTATTGATGTGTCAAGTCGGGTAAGTGGGGCTAAATATGAGTATGGCTTAAACATAGTTCAGATAGATGGGTATGGATAGTAAATTTTCTGTGTGTCCCTTATGAATTTAAGTGTACTTGATTTGGTGATTGAACTATGTGAAATAAGTGACCGGTATGATTCGTGAACTCTATGTGAACAAGGTGTCTTATGTGACTATTGAACTACTTAAAATAGGACCTATTTGAGAATTAACTTGATATTTATCTCTATTACGTATTTTCCGTCGTAGTCGGCCTGTGATGTCTATGGGAGTACGTTGTGTACTCATTCTACACTTGCTGCATTTTTTTGGATGCAGATACAACGCTTACACCAGTTCAGGACTTCGAGTTTGAGTTTGAGTTGGGGGACTATTAGTGTTCTTAGTGAGGATGCTTTCATTCAACATGCCTTGGATACTCTTATCTTTACTATTGTCTTTTATTTATTCGAAAGACGTGTTTAATTATTCAGATTGTGTTAGTTAGGAATTTGAAAGCAGCAGTATACATTGTTCCACATGGTCGTTTCCACATTTGCTCAGGTGTTCCCCCGCACGAAACTGGTTTTAACACCCATGGGATGACCACTGAGGAATGAATAGTGTTCGTCTATTACCAACTCCAGAATCATTTTTTTAGATCTACTATTACCAACTCCAGAATCATTTTTTTTGATCTACTCTGCTGGTATACTCTCCGATCACGTTTTTTTGTCTGTTATTTCTTAAATTTTGTTAAACCACACCATTTCCTTCATTTTCTGCAAAAAGGGTTTAAAGGGTGTCAAAATCATGATTTTTTCTTGAAATTTGTTAAACCATCTCATTTCCTCCATACTTGTCTTGTGATGTATCTGGTTCCATTTTCTGGAATAAAAGGTCTTAGAGGGTGTCCAACGGTAACACACACACAAACCTTTCCTTTTTTTCCTTTTGTTCTTTTTCTCCTCGATCTACACAGGTGCTCGACTTCTTGGTGAAAACTCAAGTGAACAGTACTTCCGGCGCCGGTGAACAATATTGGTGAAAAATAATTTTCGCCTGCGAACAGGTTCGATTCAATTAGAGTTGGTACCTCCGATTGACCGTATCCATTCTTTGTCATTATCCTTGTTGTTAAATTTTGCCTTTACGTTTTTGCATTTACCCTCATTGTCTTTAGTTGTAGCATTCTTGGCGTAGTGATTTTACTTACCTCTAGATTTTTGTTAACTTGTGCTTTCACTTTGATCCCTTCATGTTTTAGGGTAAACATTTGATTAGTTTATTATTTTATATTTGCTTTAGTGGTTATGGTAACTGATGGTATACTAGGGTCATTTTCTTGATAGGGGATGGGGGCGAGTGTTAGGGGGGTAAGTGGGGTAAGGGAGATGCTAGGCTAAGAATAGAGTCTTGGAACATTGAGACTTTAACAGGGAAGTCCATAAAGCTAGTAAAGATTCTTAAAAAGAGGAGGATTAATGTAGCATGTGTTCAGGAGACCAATTGGGTAGGACCTAAGGCTAAGGATGTGGACGGGTATAAGTTATGGTTCTCGGGTAGGTCGAGGTATAAGAATATGGTAGGCATTTTAGTAGACAATGAACTAAGGGATCAGGTGGTAGAGGTTAAGAGGGTCAATGACAGGATGATGACGATTAAGTTGGTAGTTGGAGGGTTCACTATGAACATTATTAGTGCTTACGCGCCGCAAGCGGGCTTAGATGAAGATGCACTTTTAAGAGGATTTGGATGAGGTAGTGGGTGGTATACCACCCACTGAGAAGTTATTTTTAGGAGGGGATTTCAATGGACATATCGGGTCACTTCTGGGGGTTATGACGACGTACATGAAGGCTTTGGCCTTGGGGACAAGTGTCACAACCCAAATCGGAGGGCCATAACGGGCACTCGGACCCTACTTGCCGGGCACCACTCTTCACATACTTACCAACTAACTGTAATCAATCATGGCCACAAGGACCGTCACCAAGTATCTACTGACACACACATCAAGACCGACATGGCCATACACGACTTCTATACACAGGACAACTGTCTACAAGCCTTTAAAAAGTACATGACACCATAAGGTCGGGACAGGGCCCCACTATACCCATATGCATATGCAAAATATCATACCTCGACCAGACTGCAACTATGAAATAAGTAGAGTGCTCCAATATCCACTGAACCAGCAACCTACTAGCGCTAACTGTCCCCCTGTCTACCTGGGCTTGCGGGCATGTAACGCAGCGTCCCCAGATAAAAGGGACGTCAGTACGACTGATGTACCGAATATGTCAAGCATGAAAAGTAGCATAATAGAGATACAAAAATATACTGAAACAGAAATAGCCGACAGAAATAACCAACAGTAACAGTTGACAACAACAACCGACAGTAACAACTGACAAATATAGCCGACAACAACAGCCGATAGGAATAGTTGACCAGTAATGAATGCCTCTGAGGGCCATAATATGCCTAAATGTCATGCACAATGCGGTATACATATATATTGGTCTCATCGGGCATCTTTCTTTTCATAACATCCTCTGTGGGCATCATTTCATATTGGCCTATGTGGGCATCTTCCTCATCATTTTCCAACTGATCAGGTGGTCTGCGTATCCCATTTCCAATCCCCAATATGTGGTCCAGGGTAATACATGAATAAAATATATGAATAACAGTAAAACATTCTGAATTTATTCGAGTGACATAATATCCCTGCACATTCGACTAACATTGGGAACATCAACATTTTCCGTACACCTCAATAAGGATTTGGGAACATATTTAGACAAGCTTTTAACATAGGAATCAATAACATGAACATCATTAACTACTAAGAGCACAATAATTTATGGAACAATATTACGGTTACGTTCCGTTACATGGAACATGCCAAAAGAAAGAAGGATTTGTCTTAACATACCTTAGCCATTTTGTGTCCACAATACAACTTAAGCAGCCCGTAATGCACCCCAATCTTATTTTCCAAGAAACCCTCTTCTTCTACCTTACTTTACTTCGAAGAAAACCCGGATTACAACTCAACGATAAACGGAACAACGAAATTGAAACGGTGTGCAAGACCTGTATATTGTCCTTGGAATGACTACGCATTGTTTCCTTAAATTGTGAAGCATATGTTAGTGTTGAGAACTGAAGATCACGTTTTTTTGCATCCAAGAAAATGTTGTAAATATTATTACTCTTGATCAATTCTTAGTAGATTGAGACAATGAGATATTAGTGTTACTTTTCCCTTTACACATGTCTTCCCAATGTTTAGTCTTTGACACCTAATAATACAAGTGTCACCACCACATTTATGGCTACATTCACTTCCTTTGCTACCCATTCCTTTTGGAGAATAATTCCAATTCAAGAGAAATATTAAGATGACCCCAATCCCCTTTTTGCACTCTTCATCCGTATCCTATATACCACACTAATAATTCTCCATGCCTTCCATTAATTCAACATACACCCAATTACACACATAATTAGTTACTCACCACTTAAAATTCTATCTTAATCTTATGTGCTAAAACGTGGGATGCCGCCTGTGATTAAATAACCACATTAATTTGTTAGAGTGTCTTCTTTATGAAGTCACACGTAACCAACACAATGATTCACCATTTAAATTCTACACGTGAATATTCTCACTTAATCTTGTCCCCCACTATACTTCATAACTTAGCCAATCATTGTTGTTAATTAGCCTATCCTTATTGTCAATTAGCCGATCATTTTTGTCCCACTTGGTAAGTGCTAAATTAGTTCGGGACCGCATTCTTTTATATACCAGGCTCTTTATTTATATACGTGGATATGACATAAATTCCCTAAAGCTTGGGTCTACTTGTATACGTCTAGATGCTTAACCTACCACCCGAAAGTATGGGGTGTTACATACTCTCCCCCTTAGAAACATTCATCCTCGAATGTTGGGGTGACATATCTAATCCTCGTCACATAGCCAAAAAATACAACCACCACTTCACGGGGTCATATAATATAACATACATCATTATATCAGATCTCACATGGTCATCAAGCCTTTATTATAATAGTCTGAAATAGAACTCACATTATGCTTCTCACGGAACCTTCGGCGTTGGTCTGAAATAGGTATGAGTATTTGTTTTCATCTTCTCTTCCGCCTCCTATGTCACTTCTTCTACATTCTTATTCCGCCAAAGAATTTTCACGGAGGCTACTTCATTAGTCCTCAACTTGCGGACTTGTCGATCTTACAATAGCAATAGGGACCTCTTCATATAATAGATCCTCTATAACTTTCACATCGACAATCGGTACAATCCGAGAAGGATCCCCAACACACGCTCTTAACATAGAAACATAGAGAACTGGATGAACAAACTCTAACTCCAAAGGCAAGTCCAATTCGTAAGCCACTTGGCCGATTCGTCGAATTATGAGATATGGTCCAATATACCTTGGGCTGAGCTTTCCCTTTTTCGTAACCCTCATTACATCCTTCATAGGAGAAATCTTCAAGAAGACCCAATAACACTTAGAACTCTAAGTCTCGCCGTCGCACATCTGAATACGACTTCTGAAGACTCTGAGTGGTTAACAACCATTCTTGGACAAACTTCACCTTCCCTATGGCTTGGTGACTAGGTCAGGCCAAAATAATTCTAATTCACCTACTTCGAACTATACGATAGGAAATCTATATTTTCGTCCACACAAAGCCTCGTATGAAGCCATTTTAATGCTATCATGCTAACTGTTATTTGGGCCTTAGGAAGGTTGACAATGGTCTTTGTAAAGACTGCAAGGTTATCCCGAGGGAGTATCTTACAACCCGACAAAATCTTTTGGTGATGGATTTGGAGATCAAAATGGAGAAGAAGATGAGGGTTGTGGATGACAGGTTAAGAATCAAATGTAGAAGTTTGACCATGGGTAGTGCAAAGGTGTTGGGGGAGAGGTTGATGGCCAAGGGGGCTTGGGGGAGTAGTGGGGATACGACCGATATATAGGACATGATGGCCAGTTACATTCGAGAAGTAGCTAGAGAAGTGATTGGGGTCTCACGGGGTAGCCGTGGTAGGCATCGAGGGGACTGGCGATGGAATGGTAAAGTTCAAGAGACGGTGGAAGTGAAGAAAGCAATGTATGCAAAATTGGTAGAAAGCAAGGATGATGTGGAGAAGTGAACGAATAGGTAACCGTGTAAGATGGCGAGGAAAGAGGAAAAACTTGCGATTATGGCGGTGAAAACGGCGAGTTTTGAACGCCTATATGTGTAATTAGAGGAAAATACGGGGATAAAAAGTTGAACAAACTAGCCAAGGCGAGGGAGAAGAGGGATCGTGACTTGGATCATGTGAGGTGCATCAAGGATGAGGACGGTAAAGTACTAGTGGAGGACGCGCATATTAGGAGGAGGTGGTATTCTTACTTTCTTAGACTTTTGAACGAACAAGGTGATAGAGAAATTGTGCCGGGAGATCTAGAGCAATCTGGTAGGTATCGGGATTTTGGATATTATAGAAGCATTAAGGTTGAGGAGGTTAAGGGTGTTATTCGCAGGATGTGCAGGGGACGAGTGACCGGGCTTGATGAGATCCCAATTGAATTTTGGAAGAGCGCAGACATGACATGTTTGGAGTGGCTGACTGAGTTATTTAATGTCATTTTTAAGACGACGAGAATGCTCGCAGAATTGAGGTGGAGTACAATGATGCATTTGTACAAGAACAAATGTGATATCCAGAGTTGCAACAACTATAGGGGTATCAAGCTGCTAAGTCACACTATGAAAGTCTAGGAAAGAGTTCTGGAGATGAGGGTGAGAAGAGGTGTGTCAATTTCTGAGAAACAATTTGGATTCATGTCGGGGCGTTCGACTACAAAAGCCATTCATCTTATTTGGAGGTTGGTGGAGCAGTATAGAGAGAGGAAGAGAGACTTACATATGGTTTTCATTGAGGATATATGTGATGGAGACAAGACTAGGGTACGGATAGTAGGAGGAGACTCGGAGCACTTTCCAACGATAATGGGGTTGTTCCAGGGATTAACACTTAACCCATTCTTATTTGCCTTGGTGATAGATGGACTGAAGCGATAAATCCAAGGGGAGGTGCCATGGTGTATGATATTCGTAGACGACATATTCCTGATTGATGAGACTAGCAGCGGAGTGAACACTAAGCTGAAGGCTTGGAGACAGACTCTGGATTCTAAATGGTTCAGGCTGAGTAGGACCAAGACAAAATACTTGGAGTGCAAGTTTAGTAACGGGAGAGACCTTGAAACAGAGGTGGAGGTGAGGCTTGGTACTCAGGTCATTCCAAATAAAGGAAGCTTCAAGTACCTCGAGTCTATTATCCAAGAAGATAGAGAGATTGATAATGATGTCACATATCGTATTGAGGTAGGGTGAATGAAATGGAGGCTCAGATTTGGAGTCTTATGCGACAAAAATATGCCACCAAAACTTAAAGGCAAGTCTTATAGGGCAGTGGTTAGACGAACTTTGTTGTATGGGCGGAGTGTTGGCCAGTCAAGACTTCGCACACCCAAAAGATGAAAGTTGCGGAGATGAGGATGTTGAGATGGATGTGTGGGCATACAAGAAGGGATATGATTAGAAATGATGATATCCGGAACATAGTGGGAGTGTCCTCGATGGAAGATAAGATGTGGGAAGTGAGGTTGAGATGGTTTGGGCATGTGAAGAGGAGGGACACAAATGCCCCCGTGCGGAGGTGTGAGAGGTTGGCTATGTACGGGTTCAAGAGGGGTAGAGGTAGGCCGAAGAAGTATTGGGTAGAGGTGATTAGACGGGATATGACGCATGTGCAACTTACTGAGGACATGACCTTAGAAAGGGGATTGTGGAGGACACGAATTAGGGTAGAAGGGTAATAGGTAGTCGAGCGTAGTCCTACTTATGCTTGCAAACTGGTAGCTGTAGTGTTATTATTGTAGGCCTGCATAGCCTATCATACTAATAGGCTCAGTATTGTTTTATAGTCCCCTGTAGTTTGATTTATGTTGTTGTGTGTCATTTAGTGTACTTTGTTTAGCTTATTTACCTGCGCTAGTCACTACTTACTTTTTCAGAATGCACTATCATGACTTATTTGCTTTTGATATCAGCATTTTCATACTGCTTTACATTTTTTTGACCCGATCTGGCCGTTTCTCTTACTTTGCTCTTTTTTGCTTATGCTTATACTTGGTCTTGAGCCGAGGGTCTCTCGAAAACAACTGCTCTACTTACCAAGGTAGAAGTAAGGTCTGCTTACACTCTACCCTCCCAGACTCCACGTTGTGTGATTTCACTGGGTATGTTGTTATTGTTGTGTTTGTTAGGAATATCATTCTTTATTTTGACTTGTATTCAGTTAGAGCTCTTGACTTGTTGACCAGATTCGTGGAGGATTGTATTGTTGATTTCCAGACTTATTTTTGCTTTTATATAAAGATAAGACAAGTTTTACTTAATATTGTTGTTTTCACATTTCTTCTTAGATTAGGTTGTTAATTTGGGGAGTGGTTCGTCTACCAGTGAAAAATGTAGTTGCCATCATGATCCTTAAAGGAGTCGTGACATGTTATTTATCTACGTGGATATCCACATCAGCCTTATTTCCACTGTGTACTACGCGTGTATACACGATTGAAGGCTTAGACCATTAAAGGTGTTTGCAATGGTTGGAAAAACGAGTTCTAGGGAGTATTTAATCCAACACATAGTTCAGATATTTCACTAAATAAAAAAATTACAAGTTTAGGGGGTCCCCAACCATTCTACCAATGCTCTATAAAATAGAATTGAGGGAATACCATTGATTATTCAAATATTATACTTTATCTTACTCTATTCGGATTTATATCTGTATAATACTAGGACAATTTATCATAGCTATTCTTACTCTGCCTTTTGGAATAATTCAGATAAAACAATCATACACACACAAAATTTTTTACCTAATTTATTAAAATAAGTAATTTGTTATAAATATTATTTATTATTGTAAATGTCTAACTCTAATTTTTTTTAGAGTTAGTAACTTTAGGACCAAGTCAGTTATGTTCATTTCATTGTATTCTCATCATTCAAGAGAAATCAAAAATTCTCCTCTCTCCTCTCTTTATCTACAAATATTCTTGTTCTAATTTTACTATTTTATAACACGTTATCAGCACGAGACTCTGCCTCATATGCGGGTATTTTGAAAAGATTTAAGATATGTTTCTTTAAAACCATCTTAACATTGGATAGTTGCAGATGAAGCTATACGTTTATTGCCCTTGATTATAATGAACATGGGAAGTTAAGTTTTATTTCCCTTGATTTCATCTTGCTAAATATACATGTCATAAGTTTCATAAAGAATCATTTTGCTGGAAAGTTATACCTCATATAGCTAATATTGTTTGGTTACTTCTTATATATTACATTTGTAAAATTTATTCTACAGTAATTTTGTGAATTAGAAATCTCACAATGAAAGATATATTGATCTCCTGTAGAGTTTGCAAGCAGGTAATGGCACCAGTAGTGGTAATACCTCATAAGTTTCGTTATGGATAAATTTATTTGTGCCTATGACTACCGGAAGTGGTAATATTATTATAGGCTTATTGTGATTACAATTAAGATATGTTAGAGAAAAGTTACCTACATTATATATATGCCTCGATTTTCTCATGAAGTAGCAATAACTTAAAAGAGGTATTAAGTTATTAAAAATTGATATGCTTAAGGCACATTCACATGATTGTGTTTCATTCCCGAGTAATGAGAACTTTTGATTAATGTTACAAATATAGATCCATTCTATGAAGTAAATGTGACAGTATGTAGTAAAGCTTTATAAATACAGACGTGCGTTAGATAGTGAAGTTATCACGACTCACTTCCAAAAGAGGCACAATAATAGAGAAGAAACATTCTGAATATTCTATGCTTTACTCGTGAAGTAGTAAACTTAAAATTTTTCTCCCGAAGTAGTAAACTGTAAACTCTACTCTCGAAGTAATAGAACTCTGAACTCTACTCTTGAAGTAGTAGAACTCTGAACTCTACTCTTGAAGTAGTAGAACTCTGAACTCTACTCTACTCCTGAGTAGTAAAACTTTGAGCTTTACTCCCGAAGTGGTAAGACTTTGAAATCTATTCCATAAGTAGTAAAAGTTTGAAATTTACTACTGAAGTAGTAAGACATTGAAATTTTCTCTCGAAGTAGTAAGAATTTTAAAATTTACTCATGAAATTGTAAAATATCAAAAATTACTCCCGAAATAGTGAATTTTAAAGTCTTTAAAATTTATTCATGTCATAGTAAAACATAAAAAAATTATTTCTGAAGTAATCAGACTTTGAACTTTACTCCCGAAGTAGTAAGGTTTTGAACTTTACTTCCGAAAAAGTTCGACTTTGAAATTTACTTCTATAGTAGTAAAATAATAGAATTTTCTCCCCAAAATCCATTGTAACTTTATAATACATGTAAAGGTTTTTCTTGCTTTTCTACAAGCTACAATTTTAGTTATTTAAGGTAACAAAATAACGAAAGACATATTTATCATAGAAGTATCAAAGACTGTATAACTTAGTTTTTACTTTTCGTCATTTATGAACTTAATAATGTCTTTATAATGTTCATTTGGTTGCAATTATTTTTTTGGTCATGACACCAACGATGTTAGAGGAATATTTGATAGTAAGGGCTTTAGAAGAGCTAACTATTTGTCTAGAAGATCATGACATTAGTAGTGTCCAAATAATATGTGATTATGGAGAATAAACTAAAGGCTCCTGAAGAGCTTATATACAATTATATAATTCGTTCTAGATTGTAATGTACGAAGTTGTTAAGATTGAAACACAAATTATAGTAAATCCGAAGTTTACTAAAATAAATGACTATCATATTGAAGCTATAAATGATTGAAGGATTAAATATATTCAAAATTATAGTGGGTAAGAAATATGTACGTGAAAGGCTACCCTGTGTATTCTTCAAATTGTACTACACAAATATAAGCATGATGAAATCACATGTCACGGTAAATCAGAAGTTTATTGATACAAAAAGAAAACAATTCATGTCATAGTAAACCAGAAGTGTACTTAAACAAATAGCACATAACATGGTAAACTTGAAGTTTATTAGTATAAATAATTTTATTAGTCGGCATGAGCAATTTGGCCATCCTAATTCAAATATGATGTGCAGATTGCGTATTTGACATATATTGAAGAACTAGAAGATTCTTCAAGAATTTATTTTTGTTGCTTGTTCTCATGATTAGTTGATTATAGTGGCTAATGTTGAGACTGAATTCCCTAAATTTTGGAAAAAATATAAAGGTGAATATGAGTCCGTTCACTTGTTATGTGATGTCTTAAATAGATGCATCGATAGGACTGTCACATGTGTGTTTATTGTCAACCCACAGTTTGACATATGCAAAGTTGCTTGCTCAAAATAATTGACTTGAGAGCATAATTTTCAGATTATGTAATCAAGATAATTCATCTTGTTAATGCTGATTTATATCCAAGCTGGTTTAGTATTGAATGCCTCTGATAAATAGCTAAATTATTGCTAATGAGAACAAAACTTCACGTGTTGATATGAAATATGATACATTGCATACAACAATACTTATATGCTTCAGATCAATAAATTATGATAAATTATCCCCTCACAATTGATTCAAGGTCAGTAACAAGATATTTTCACCTAATAGTTTTATGTGTGGTAAATGATTAATTAATAGACCATGATGCACAAAGATGGATTCCCCTAAAGAAGATGGGATATGTGTTAGTTTTTCTAACATAAGAGGAAGAGAATAAACAGCTAAGAAATTTGTTATGAATTATAATTGGTATGATCGTCATTCAAAGATAATTCAAACCAAGTGCTAGAAGCATTTGCTGACCCAAAATTAATTTCTAATTCAGCTGCAAAATACTCCTATTAAATTAATGTCCCTGAAGAACTAAGTCTACAACATGCATGAAGCATCGTAGATCAATCGGTTCCAAATAAAATAATCTTTGAAAAAGATAGAGGAGCAAATGATCAAATTGGTCATAATAAGGAGGCAATATGCTCTCGGAGAGCCTACGACACAACAGTTTATGAAACCTCATGAGGGGTTTAAATACCTAAAAATAATGAAAGTGATGAGATCTCAATAAGTTATGTCACATTGCGAACCGATACAAATAATATATCATCGACGATATTTTTGCTACAACATAGCGCAATATTATAAAAGGTTGTGAGGATCTAAATTCTACGTCTATAAATCATGCTGATGCAGACATTATTACCAAGTAAAATGATGTATTTTGGTAAGCTTCAAGCTTATTAGACCTGCAATCCAGACAACAGAAAATATCACACATTTAAATATTAATGGATATTGTCACTTGACAAAATTTATATGAAAATTGTTGAAGAATTATAAATACTTGAAGCATATACAAATTCTAAAAAGTTGTTCTTAGTTCTTATATGGATTAAATCTAGCAAAGTGAATGCGGTTTTATCATAATGAATATTCATTGACTAAGGGTACACATGACTCTATTATCCTTACGTCTTTATGAGTGTAAATTGATTACTTAAATATTATTCAAACTCTCAAAGAGTTTCCAAAAGCAATAGATTATCTGCTAAAAGAAGTTGAATTGAGAAATTTGCAGAACTCTTTGGTCCTGAAGTGTCATATCTTTATGCAATTGATGCATTTATATATTTTGCTATCCCTATGAGGGATTACAACTATGTTGTTCTATATGACAGTCAAATCATATAAATATAACATCTTTTTTATAAAGCAAGTCAGGAATGCACTTGGAGTGATTTAAATATATTATATGCCAATGTAGCTCAATCCAAAGACTGAAGACACAACAACATACATAGCCACAACTAAAGGGAGGATTCATAGAAGGAGATAGAACAAAGCATAGTTCACCTAAGTTGTTCTTCACACACGATCTACAAAAGAATGACAATATCAACATGCAACAAATTCATTCAAGTGATAATATGGTTGATTTTGTTCATCAAGTCTCTACCAACTTCAACTCTCGAGAAGATGGTGCACAATATTGAATTGCAACAACAACAACAACATATCCAGTAAAATCCCATAATGTGGGGTCTGGGGAGGCTAGAGTGTACACATACCTTACCTATACCTTGAATGATAGAGCGGCTGTTTCCGGGAGACCTCGGCTCAAGACAAAGCATAATCACAAACATAGCAAGTAAAGCAACGCAAGAGAAATGGTCAGACCTTGATAAGAAATTAAAGCAACATGAACATGCTGATAACAAAATTGAATACGCCATGGTAGCGCATTCTAACAGAAGGAAGTAGTAGCTAACTTAGATAAATAATATCAACAAAGTACACTAGAAAACACATAGCAGCAGAAATCAAACTACAAGGGACTATAAAGAAATAATGCACCTATAAACGTGATAGGCTAATTGGGCCTACAGTAATAACACTTCAACTATCATTTTGTAAGCGTAAGTAGGACTAAACTCGACTACCTACTACCCTTCTACCCTAATCCATGTCCTCTACAACCCCATATCTAAGGTTATGTTCTCAGTAAGTTGCACCTACGCCATATCCCGTCTAATCACCTCTCCCCAATACTTCTTCGGCCTACCTTTACCCCTTCTGAACCCGTTCATAGCCAACCTCTCACACCTCCGCACTGGGGCATCTGTGTCTCTCATCTGCACATGCTCGAACAATCTCAAAATCCCTTCCTGTATCTTATCCTTCACCGAGGTCACTCCCACTTTGTCTCTGATATCTTTATTTCTAATTATATCTCTCCTTGTATGCCCACACATTCATCTCAGCATACTCATCTCCGCAACTTTCATCTTTTGTATGTGCGAAGTCTTGACTGGCCAACACTCCATCCTATACAACATAGTCGGTCTAACCACCATCCTATATGTTAAATATACATATGATATACACAGTATACACATGTATATCATATGTATATTCAGTCTCGGTTTAGTGTATATAGTCTCGGCTTTAGGTAAGATTTTAGTCTCCTAGTTTAGGTAATGTTATGGTGTAATTATTATTGTACACTTACCATAATATTTATATTACCACAATTGTATAGTTAGTGTCCAAGTAGAATAAGGTTTTAGGAGTAGAATAGGAATAAGATTTTCCTATTATGAAAATATGTAAATTGTATATATACTCTTTCAATTAATGAAAATAATCAAGGGATTATCTCTTTCATGGTATCAGAAGTCTAGGTCAAACAACAATTTCTCTCCCTAAAATTCTTATTCTTCGGCCAATCTTACACCGAGCCTCCCTCTTCGGTTTCTACACCTCTTTTCGCTCTCAAAGTCTCTCTTCCAAATCTCTCTATCTCTTATTGTTCTTTCGTTATGTCTATGTCAAAGAACACGTTTCACCCTGTCCTTGTTGTTTCTAACATCAAGAATCATATCCCTCTAATTCTTGAAATAGAAAACGTCTAATACGCGACGTGGGCCGAGTTGTTCAAAATTCACGCTCGTTCGCATCAAGTCATCCGTCACATAATCCCCATGGCTCCTGAAGATACGAAGGTGCCTCAACGCGAGGATGATCCTAAATTATGGACCATACTTGATGCCACCATCCTTCAGTGGATTTATTGTACGATCTCTACCGACATATTGCAGACGATTATTGAGCCAGACACTATGGTGATGGCTGCGTGGGATAGGCTGCGTGACATATTCCAGGATAATAAAAATTCCAGAGCTGTTACCCTTGAATAGGAATTTTCCCACGTCAACATGGAAAATTTTCCAAACGTTTCAGCTTATTGCAAAAGGTTGAAAGAATTGACGGACCAACTCTGCAACGTTGATGAGCCTGTTAGTGAAGATTATCTTGTTCTATAGATGGTTGCTGGCCTATATGAGGCCTATAGTGGCATTGGAACTCTCATTCGTAAAAGTAATCCTCTTCCGAAGATCTATCAGGCCCACTCCATGCTTACCTTGGAAGAAACCGGCTTGGCTAAAAAGGCGGCTACTAGTGCTAGTCCCATGGTCATGATGACATCCTCCACTAATCCTTAAAATTTTGGTGACAATTCGAACCAAAACCGGTCTCATGGTGGCGGAAAAAATAGTCGGAAAAATTATGGAAAAAATTGCGAGGGCAAACGTAGAGGTTCCGACAATGGTAACGGTGGACAAAACGGTGGTGGAGGATAATATCCCGGATATAATGGTCTACCGACCCACTTGTCCCAGCCTTGGGCCACTGGGTCGTGGGCCTAGAACAGTGGGCAGTGGCCCAACAACCCAGTTTCACCGTCAGCTCCTGCCCAGTTCCAGTGGGCTTTTCAGCAGCCTCCTCGGCCTAATACCAATTAGGCAAATGGTTCTTCTCGAAGCAGCACTGGGCCGGGGCAGCATGTAGGGGTAATTGGGCCCTGGCCTCCATAAGCCCACCATGTAGTAGGCCCTATTCAGACCGATATTGAAGCTGCGATGCACAGAGTTGGTTTGACTCCACCTGACCCGAATTGGTATATGAACACCGGTGCCACTACCCACATGACATTCGATTCAGGTACTCTCTCGTCTTATTCCAATTTGAGCAACCCTCATGGCATAATTATTGGTAATGGTAATTCTATTCCAATTCGTGGTTATGGTCATAAAACTTTGTCTCCCCCCCATCCACCCCTTATCTTGAAAAATACCCTACATGCCCACAAATTGATTAAAAACTTAGTGTCTGTCCGTAAATTCACCACTGACAATTCCATGTCTATTGAATTTGATCCGTTTGGTTTCACTGTGAAGGATTTCAAGACTGAAAGTCCTCTTATGAGGTGTGATAGTAGGGGAGATCTTTATCCTATCACGCCATGTTCCGGTCTATCGAGTCAAGTCTTGCCGTCAGCGTTTGCAACCCTTGCTTCTTTCTTGTGTCATGCTCGTTTTGGTCATCCGGGGTCGTCTATTTTATCTTTCTTAGATAAAAATAATTTTATTTCATGTAAGGGTACGCATAGTACTACGAATTATCATTCTTGCTCTTTTGGAAAAATTGTTCAGTTGCCATGTGTAGACTCTAATTCTCATACTTTAATGCCATTTGATATTATTCATAGAGACTTATGGACGTCTCCTGTTCTTAGCTCTTTGGGTCATCGGTATTATGTTCTATTTTTGGATGATTATTTGAAATTTTTATGGACTTTTTCGATAACGAAAAAATCTCAAGTTCTTTCCATCTTCATAAAATTTAGAGCATTCATTAGAACTCAATTCGAATGAGAAATAAAAAATATTCAATGTGACAATGGCAGATAATATGACAACGGGGTGTTTCGTAAATTTTGTGCAACTAATGGAATCAATTTTCATTTTTCTTGCCCTCATACGTCTTCACAAAATGGGAAAGCCGAACGTAAAATTCGTACCATTAATAACATTGTCCGAACTCTATTGATTCATGCTTCCGTACCCCCTTATTTTTGGCACCATGCTCTACAAATGACTACATATCTTCTAAACGTTCTTCCTTCCAAAGGTTTGACATATTCGTCCCCTCTTCAAATTTTATATAATAAGACTCCTTCGTATTCCCATCTTAGGGTCTTCGGGTGCTTGTGTTATCCACTATTTCCGTCCACCGCAATTAACAAACTTCAGGCCCGGTCTACCCCTTGTGTGTTTTTGGGATTTCCGTCAAATCACCGTGGTTTCAAATGTTTTGACTTATCATCTAATAAAATCATCATTAGTCGCCATGTAATTTTTGATGAATCCCTATTTTCGTTTGCTAAGGTTAGTAATCCCGTGCCTAGTTCGTATAATGTTTTGGATGATGATATATCCCCGTATATTATTCACCATTTTTCAGATCTGCATCGACTTAAATCCACCAATGACCCATCGTCCGGGCTCCACTATTCCATCGCCAGTTATTGTTCCACCGAAGTCCAGCCTCAGGCGGGCGGTGACGGTAAATGGGCCAGATACCCAGCCCATTACCGCCACTGTTCCAGTCCTTGTTTTCCATTCCCGTTACCGAGTTGGGCCAACAGGCCCACTGCCTGCTGGCCAGTCCGTCCTGAGTCCAGAAAATTCCCAAAATCCACTCAATTCTCCCTCGAGTCATAGACCGATCACTCATAGTCAACAGAGTGTTTTTAAACCAAAAAGACATTTTAATTTAAATTCTAATGTTCTTAAATCATCCTTACCTTGTATGTCTGCGTTAAATGACCCGAATTGAAAAATTGCTATGACCGATGAATATAATACTCTTATTGATAATAAGACGTGGGAGTTGGTGCCCCGTTCATCTGGTGTTAATATTATTAGGTCTATGTGGATTTTTGCTCATAAGGACAATTCAGACGGTTCGTTTGCAAGGCATAAGACTCGGCTTGTGGATGATGGTAAGACTCAACAGGTTGGTGTGAACTGTTGTGAGACGTTTAGTCCGGTGGTCAAGCCGGCTTTCATTCACACTGTGCTCAGCTTGGCTCTTTCGAAAGCATGGCACATTCATCAGTTAGATGTGAAGAATGCTTTCTTACATGATGATCTCAAGGAAACAATCTATATGCATCAGCCATTGGGGTTTAGGGATCCCAAATAATCTCATCGTGTCTGTTTGTTGAAAAAGTCCTTATATGGGCTTAAGCAGTCTTCACGGGCCTGGTATAAGAGGTTTGTGGACTATGTTTCGACTATTGGGTTCACTCACAGTAGGTCAGATAATTCCTTGTTCATATATCATCGTGGTTCTTCCTTGGCTTATATACTATTATATGTTGATGATATTATCTTGACTGCCTCTTCTGATGCTTTACGCCGGTCTATCATGACAATGCTCAATTCTGAGTTTGCTATGAAAGACTTGGGGCCCTTGAGTTATTTTTTGGGGATTGCTGTCACTCGCCATGCAGGTGGGTTGTTCTTATCCCAAAGGAAGTATGCAGCTGAGATCATTGAGAGGGCTGGGATGTTATCCTGTAAGTCCACTTCCACTCCAGTTGATACTAAGCCCAAGCTTGGTGCTGCAGTCGGCGCACCATACCAGGATCCGACCCGCTATCGCAGTCTTGCAGGGGCCCTTCAGTATATTACATTCACGAGACCATATATTACGTATGTTGTACAGTAGGTGTGTTTGCTTATGCATAATCCCAAGGTTTAGCACATGAATGGGCTCAAACGCATCATTCGGTATATTCAGAGGACACTTGACTATGGCTTGCATTTATATCCTTCATCGACGTCCACAATTGTCTCGTATATAAATGCTGATTGGGGTGGCTGTCCGGACACCAGACGGTCTACATCTGGCTATTGTATGTTTCTTGGTAATAATTTGGTCTCATGGTCTGCGAAACGTTAGTCGATGTTGTCCCGCTCCAGTGTAGAGGCCGAGTATCGATGAGTAGCTAATGTGGTCTCTGAATTATGTTGGTTATGTAATTTGCTGTTAGAGTTTCATTGTCTTATTCAGAAAGTGACATTGGTTTATTGTGATAATGTTAGTGTCATCTACTTTTCTGGTAATCCGGTTCAGCACCAACACACTAAACATATCGAGATGGACATTCACTTTGTTCGTGAAAAGGTAGCTCGTGGACAAGTACGCTTCTGCCATGTCCCTTCCATGTATCAAATTGCAGACATCTTTACAAAGGGTCTTCCCTTGGTCCGTTTTGAAGATTTTAGGGACAGTCTCAGCGTACGAAGACCGCCCGCTATGACTGCGGGGATGTGTTAAATATACATACGATATACACAATATACATGTGTATATCGTATGTATATTCAGTCTCGGTTTAGTGTATATGGCCGTGTATATAGTCTCGACTTTAGGTAAGGTTTTAGTCTCCTAGTTTAGGTAATGTTGTGGTGTAATTATTATTGTACACTTACCATAATATTTGTATTACCATAATTGTATAATTAGTGTCCAAGTAGAATAAGGTTTTACGAGTAGAATAGGAATATGATTTTCCTATTATGGAAATATGTAAATTGTATATATACTCTTTCAATTAATGAAAATAATCAAGGGGTTATTTCTTTCACTATAGAACTTGCCTTTAAGTTTTGGTGGCACCTTTTTGTCGCACAAAACTCCAGATGCGAGCCTCTATTTCATCCACCCTGCCCCAATACGATGTGTGACATCGTCATCAGTTTCTCCATTCTCTTGGATAATAGACCCTAGGTACTTGAAGTCTTGACAAGATTGAATTGCGAAGATTGATGTTCTTATCAGGGGGAGTTAATACACTGTGCTCTTTTTCCTTACAAGGTTTTATCCCACAGGATTTTTCTTGCAAGGTGTTTAATGAGGTAGTCAAAATGCTTATATTAGAAATGTGTACTCTTTTTTCTTAACTAGAATTTTTTTCATTGGGTTTTTTCTAGTAATGTTTTAACGATGCACATTATCTATCAAATAGACATTCAAGGGGGACTGTAATAAATATTATTTATTATTGTGAATGTCTATTTCTAAAAGAAAAGTTAGAGTTAATAACTTTGGAATTAAATCAGTTTTATATTATAAATAGAGATGTTCCCTTCTTTGTATTGACATTCTTCAAGAAAAATAAAAAATTCTCCTCTCTTCTCTCTTTCTCTACAAATATTCTTATTATAGTTTTACTATTTTATAACGTAATTCAATTAGTTACATTTCAACCTTAAATTAATTAGGACTGAATACATGAATGTTATATTCTATTCCAGTACTTTAATCAAACTTGTTTCGTTTCAATACTGATAAACGTTCTTTCGTATTAAATTCATTACGTCTCATGCGTATTCTTTTCTGAAAATAACTTTAGTACTAAACGGTAAAACAATAAAACAATAAAACAATAAAACAATAAAACAAAATTCTCATAAGTATTTCGTCCATGACATATAGGATATTTTTAAATATTAAACCAGTTGAATATTTTCTCCAAAGTAAGATACAAGTTACATAATTCTTAGATAGAGACAATATATGGGCAAATTAAATTAAAAGATAATACCAGCACATATATATATATATATATATATATATATATATATATATATGCATGATATTTTTACGTTCACGTGCTAAGATATGCTTTTTTCTTATAACTGATCAACTTCTGTTTCATTCAATTTCTTTTTGTCAATAAAAATAAAGTATAACACAACCTTCTTTAGTATGTCCCCCAGACTAGCTATTGTGAATTCAGAAATCAAAGAAACCTTATTTTTAACAAATTAACAATCTATTCTGTTAGCATCGAGAAGTTTATATTCATGATTAAAGTTTAAGGTCTAATACATGCTGACATCCCTTAAACTTGTTTCATCTTTTAATTACATATTTTAACATTGTCAGAGTTCTATTACGTTCTTCGAAGTGGATTAATACCACCATTTAATGATCAATATTAAGTTCTGATTGGTCGTTTGGGTGATGTTTAGAGTCAAAGTTCACTACTAAAAAATTTCTATTTTTTCACGAATTTTTTATTAAACGTCAATGGAAAAAATCTAAATAATAGTGTTTTCTATCGAAAAAATTATGAAGTTTTCCAATATTTCAATGAGAACCTGTTTCCCACCATGTATTTTTTCAGTTAGCTGGTTTGATGGGAATTTGATGGAAAAGTCATGTTTTGTAGCATAAATTTTAACTAAATGTGAGTGGGAAAATCTGTGTTTCAAGTAGTGATTATTCACATATTAAATCCTGCATAAGTAATAATACCATGTTTGATAATATTTTTTTGCTATGCATAAAATTCAACACATCTAATACGGTATTTGGTTTGCAATTTAGAAACCCGCATAACTAATACATGTATAAATTATAAAGTAATTCATATATTATTTTTGTGCATGATAAAAGATGAAATAATTAATACAGAAATAGCTAATTCTACATAAATAATACATATATTTCTACTAATCTTTCTACTACATAACTCTAATTAGAAACTAAACTACCCATAAGGAAGGAAAGAAATATTTTATCATGGGTAAGACATGACACGCCATACTTGTGTGAGGACTAATAAGTGAAACTGTGGGCCCCAAAATGGCAGAAAATTTCACCCACAAGCCCTATTTAGGGGTGGGCGTATATCGGTTCACATCCGAAAAATATGAACCGAATAAAAATCATTTTTTTAAAAAAAAAAATGAATCCAACTTTAAAAAAAAAAACAAATATGTTCGGTTTATATCGCCGAACGTATCGGATTATATCGGTTTTTTCTAGTGAGCCGGGTCGGGTCAGGTCAGGGAATTTTTTTTTTTAAAATTGAATTTCCAACACTGAAATTGGCATTCACACCTACATTGCCACGAAATTTCGACGTTGGAATGTATTGTATATCGTGAGATGTTTACTAAAGAAAAAGAAAAATTAGAAACGGATTTGGGGGAAAACACAAATTGATTGGGAAAATGGACGTTTTCAGCCACGTCTAGAAAAAATACGCAAAATCAAAAACAAATCGGGTAAAACGGACATCCGAGCGCAGAGTTATGACCATTTAAAGTTTTACCAATTTACAGCTACTTTCTCTCCCTACATTTTATGTCAATGCGTCCGTGATATGTTAATCAAGTTCATGTCGCATTCGACTTTCATAAAAGCTTCATAGATTGATTTCAATGGCTATGATTCAAGAGATAGTAGTAGCCTAAAATAAAAAATAAGATTAATTACATATTTAATTCAATTTTTCGGTTCGGTTTGTATCAAAAATTAAAAAACCAAACTGAATCACTAAATCCTGATTCGGTTCGGTTTTTCAAAAAATGTTTAAAAAAAAAAAATGAAAACCGAACAGAAAAGCCGGTTCGATTCGGTTTTTTCGGTTCTCCGGATTTTTTGCCCATCCCTAGCCCTATTCTTGTTTCCCTTTTATTAGAGAATATTCATAGTATATTTCGTAATTATGATAGATGTATATTTAAGGTAACTTAGGATTCTTATTGTATTAGGAATCAACCATTTAAGGTAAGTTAGGATTCTTATTGTATTAGGAATCAACCTCTGTACATATATATTGTGATTAATGAAAGGAATCCATAAGGGAAATTACTCCAATCTTACATGGTATCAAGAGCCAAACCCTAAACCCTACTCTTCTCCCTTTCGGTCGACGCCTCCCCCAAATTTTATCTTTTTCCCTCTCGGCCGACGGTAATAATTTACCGCCATGTCTCGCCCTGCTTCCCCCACCAATTCCGGTTCCTCCACTGGCACACTTGACAACCCCAATCAACGTTCATCGTCTTCTTTTCATCCGACATTCGCCGTTACCAACATTAAAATTTTTATCCATATCATTCTTGACCAAGAAGACTGTCAATATTCCATGTGGATAGAATTGTTCTATATTCATGCATGTGTGTACAATGTGCTCGACCATATTGATGATTCTGTTCCTCGTCCAACCGATGTTGCAGACTCGACCTGGCGTCGTCTTGACGCCATCGTCAAACAATGGATCTACAACACCATCTCTAAAGACTTGTTGTGTACTATCATGAAAACAGGTGCTACGACACGTGAACTTTGGGTACGGTTAGAAGAAATTTTTTAGGATAACAAAAATACTCGGGCCGTGTATTTGGAAGAGCAGTTCAACAACACACGTCTCGAGAATTTTAACATGTCCGAATACTGTAAATAACTGAAACTCATAACCGACCAACTTTCCAACGTAGGGACATCTGTTTTAGAGACCAAGATGGTACTTTAACTAATTGCGGGTTTACCGAAAGGTGAATATGATATATTTGCAACGATGATTCAACAGGCTGACCCCCTACCAAGCTTCAATAAAGCACGTTCGCAACTTTTGTTGGAAGAGACCCACCGTGCTAAACAAGAGGAGCACAATCATAAGGCATTAGCCGTTGACGGCATGACACCACCGGCGGCATCCACCACCCAGCCACCACCGCAGCACCACCACCAGCAGCAGTCCGCGACGGAGGACGTGGCGATAGAGGTCGCAGTAAAAACAACAAAGGAAAGGGTCGCTGCAAAGGCAACCGGAACCAGTAGCAGGCAGGTCCAGCGCGTGCTACCTACTATCAGTGGGCTGTGCAGCCCTCTTGGACCAATACAGGGAACTGGGCCTCGCCTGCATGCCCCTACCCGACATCAGGGGCCCAGCGGCAAAGGCCGGCAGCCAGCCTCTGGGCCTCCCCAAAGAACCGACAGCCCAACAAAGCAGCAGAGCCCACTGGTAGCAACAGCCAAAGACTAGTGGCGTGCCACTGCCCCCACCGATTTGGGCCAGGCCTTCAACACCGTGAACCTTCAACAACCCGACAAAAATTGGTACATGGACACCGGAGCCACATCTCACCTCACCCCGTCGTCAGGTAACTTATCTCAACTACTTCGGTTAAAGTGTCCTTAATTTATTACTGTCGGCAATGGTCATCGCATTCCAATGGAAGGTTACGGTAACACACATACCATATATCCCCACCCGCCTTTCTCCCTAAATCACGTCCTCTACACCCCTAACATCATTAAAAACTTAATCTCTGTTAGAAAATTCACTCAAAATAATTATGTGTCTGTCAAATTTGACCCTTTTGGTTTTTCTGTGAAGGATCTCAATACGAGGAAAATTCTTACGCGCTGCAATAGTGTGGGAAACCTCTACCCCTTCACTCAATATTCCGCTGTCAGACCGCAATCATCTCTATCCCTTGCGGCTATCTCTCCCTCAACTTGGCACAACATACTCGGACACCCCGGAGATCCTGTTTTTACTTTTCTTAGGACTACTAAGTGTATTCAATGTAATAATGGGAAACTTGCACAACACTGTTTTTCTTGTCCGCTCGACAAGCATACTCGTCTTCCATTTATGTCATCCAACAGTGTTACTTTTTCCCCTTTTGATATTGTTCATGCTGATTTGTGGACATCTCCGGTTGTTAGCTCTTTGGGTAACAAATTTTATCTATTATTCTTAGATGATTTTTCACATTTTGTCTGGATTTACCCACTGAAATTAAAATCTGAAGTTTTGGCCAAATTCCTTGAATTTCAAAAATTCATTAAAACATAGTTTGAAAAATCTATCAAATCATTTCAATGTGATAATGAACGTGAATTTAATAACTCGGCATTTCACAATTCCTGCTCTAAACAAGGCATGGTTTTCCATTTATCCTGCCCTTATACTTCCTCCCAAAATGGAAAGGCTGAACGAATTATACATACCATCAATAACATGGTTCGCACCCTTCTGTTTCATACATGTCTTCCACCATTTTTTGTGTCTATGCTGTTAAAATGTTAGAATCCCTTCTTAATATTTTACCAACTAGCACTCTCCAAAATAAGACCCCTACCGAAATTTTATACCGTAGGTTCCCATCCTATGACCATCTCCGTATTTTCGGATGCTTATGCTACCCCAACATAGCCTCCACTGCACCTCACAAACTTGCCCCTCACACCATGCCCTGTGTCTTCATTGGTCTCTCTCTTACTCATCGGGACTACCCGTGCTATGACATTGCCACTCGCAAAATCATCGTCTCCCGTAACGTCACCTTTGACGAGATGACTTTTCCTTTTTCAAATCTCCAAAAATTTCAGACCACCGATTACACATTTCTCGATGAACCGAATCTGTCCCCGACTATCCAATCTTTGTACCACCGGTAGTCCACTGTTCCGACAGAGCTTGCAGCTCCGTCCCCGCCACTGTCCGGCACCATCTCCTACCAAACAACTCCCAGCTCTCGGTCGAATACCCCACCAGTACCCTTGCTGCCTCCAGCCACGTCTCCTGCCCCTCCAGCAGCACTACTGCCTCCCAAACTCGAAAACCTACAACCTTCAAACCCAGACCTCCCACTGCTGCCTACCCACCACATGGAGACTCATGCCCAACACAGGATCTTCAAACCCAAGGTTCACTTCAACCTCTCCACACAAACCTCATCACCCATTCCAAAAAATCCAAAATTAGCCAAACTGGACCCTAATTGGAATGCAGCCATGTGCGAGAAGTTTAACGCTTTAACCAAGTAGAACACTTGTGATTTGGTACCTAGACCAGACGGTGTGAATGTTATCCGGTGTATGTGGCTATTTCGTCATAAGTTTAGAGACAGTGGTGACTTGGAATGGTATAAGGCAAGACTGGTTGCCAATGGCAATAATCAGCAGGAGGGTATTGATTGTGGTGAGACATTCAGTCCGGTTGTTAAACCGGCTACTATTTTGATTGTTCTCAGTATTGCTATGGGCATGCATTGGCCGATTCATCAGCTTGATGTCAAGAATGCATTTCTTCATGGGATTTGAAAGAAACTGTGTACATGCATCAGCCCCCTGACTTTGTTCATCCGGCAGTTCCGCAGTTTGTATGTCATCTCAGAAATTCATTGTATGGCTTGAAACAGGCACCCCGTGCTTGGTATGATCGCTTTGCCAGGTATTTTATGCAGATCGGATTTGTATGTAGCAAGTGTGATAACTCTCTCTTCACTTTTCATCGAGGTAGCAGCACTACTTATTTGCTATTATATGTGGATGACATTATTCCTACTGCCTCCTCTGACGGTTTGAAGAATGAAATCATTGCTCTACTCAAAACTGAATTTGCTATGACCGACTTGGGCAAGCTGAGTTATTTCTTAGGTATATCAGTGACCAGATCTGCAGCTACTATGTTCTTGTGTCAGCGCAAATATGCAGAAGAGATAGTGTACATGGCTAAGATAGAAAATTGTAAAATTATGCCAACTCCGGTTGACTCGAAATCCAAGCTCATTGCCAATGAGGGTGCGCCAGTTTCTGATCTCACTCTATATTGGAGTCTTGCAGGTGCCCTTCAGTATCTTACATTCACTAGGCCTAATATTGCACATGTCGTTCAATAGGTGTGTATGTTTATGCATGACCCTGGAGAGTCCCATTTTGCGGCCCTCAAACGTATTATCAGATACGTTAAGGGCACACTGGACTTTGGACTACATCTCTACCCCTCTGCCCCAAACAAGTTACTCTCCTACACGGATGCAGATTGGGCAGGATGCCCGGACACACGTCGCTCCACCTCAGGCTACTGTGTATTTCTTGGGGATAATCTTATTTCATGGTCCGCCAAGCGGCAGACCACACTATCCCATTCGAGTGCTGAAGCAGAGTATCGCGGAGTTGCTAATGTCGTTGCTAAAATCTGTTGGCTCCAAAATCTTCTTTTAGAGCACCAGTGTCCACTGCGAAAGGCGTCTATAGTCTATTGTGATAACATATCTGCCATCTATATGTCTCACAATCCGATCCAACATCAGCGGACTAAGCATATTGAGATGGATATTCACTTTGTATGAGAGAAAGTTGCCCTTGGTCAGTTCAAAATATTGCACGTGCCTTCCTCCTATCAGTATGCAAATATTTTCACAAAGGGACTACCGAGACAACTCTTCACCGACTTCCGATCCAGCCTTAGCGTTCGACCTCCTCGCGCTCCGACTGAGGGGGATTATTAGCGAATATTCTCCGAATATTCACAGTATATTTTGTAATTATGATAGATGTATATTTAAGGTAACTTAGGATTCTTATTGTATTAGGAATCAACCATTTAAGGTAAGTAGGATTCTTGTTGTATTAGGAATCAACCTCTGTACAATTATATATATTGTGATTAATGAAAGGAATCGCTAAGGGAAATTACTCCAATCTTACACCTTTCTCCGCAACTATTCCTTCACCCTCCACCCAGCAAAAAAGTTCCACCTGAAATAAATCAAATATTTAACAATATTTTTGGCAGTTTTAATTTCACAATCACAGAGAAATAAAGCTAAATTATTTCTTTTCTTTTTATTTACAGATTTTTCTTTGTTAATAATATAATAATATATTGTATATTTATAGATTTATACATACATAGAA
Source organism: Anisodus acutangulus (assembly GCA_029783415.1). Classification (NCBI taxonomy): domain Eukaryota; kingdom Viridiplantae; phylum Streptophyta; class Magnoliopsida; order Solanales; family Solanaceae; genus Anisodus; species Anisodus acutangulus. The sequence goes on from CM056489.1 coordinate 25,169,629, forward strand.
AGTTGTTTCTTGAGAAAGATTACACATACATAAAACATAATGAAATTACTATATGTATATAGAAAAAAAAATACAGTCCAGTGCACTAACCTCCCGCTATGCGCGGAATTCGGAAAATGGTCAGACCACAAAAGTTTATTGTACGCGGTTTTACCTCACATTTCTATGTATATATCGTTAGTGAAATTTTCTCTAATTTTGGATTTCATTATCGGCACTTATCATTTTCTCATGCTTTTCTTGATATGGACAGACAACTTTAACTCTTTTTATTTTAATTGTTTCAATCGAGTTTTTGAGTAATCTTAAAAAACACAGCACAACATCTTTGGAGTTTCATATTATTTCGGAGTTTTTAGTTTGTAAACATCAACTAAAGTGGATAATGGTTGGCATTTGAGGGAGAGGAGCTGACATAGTTCCGATTTGTTTTTATTTTATTTTAATTGGACATGAATGGTTTTTGGTATGTGAGTGTGAATGTGAGATATAGAGAATAGAACAAAATCAAAAGGAGGTTCTGCCGGCAAATTTAGCAGAGGTGTTGAGAAATTTTATTAGATGACATGGTTTTACTTTACAGAGAAGGAAGAAGGGATGCAATTGAAAAATTGATTCCGTGGGACCCATTTTCCACTTGTCATAATTTGACACATAAAATCCAAAGTAAAATTTTCCGGAAGGAAAGACGTTGCATGTCAGACACTTACCTTACGTTGAAAATTAGTCTTTGATTGGAAGGTGCGTTCACCCATATTTAATGAATTAAATATTAGGGTTTCGCATGTTGAAGGCTTTGTCTCTTCACACGTGCATAATCTACCAAGTGAATAGATGACCGTAGGGCCAAAAATTATCAAATTTCGTTGAGAAATGAAAGAGATATTGATCCACGAAGTAAAGTGTTTGAGGCATGAAAATATGGTGTGGGACAAATCTACCACATCGGTGGAAAAAAGAAGAATTGTTCTCTTTATAAGTCTCAAAATTGGCTAAGGGTTTGGGACCCCAAGGGGTAACCCATGTGTTTAAAGGAGGGAGGACCTAGATGTGCTTGGGTTCAAGGCTAACCCCACACGCGCGCCGCCCGCCTGTCCCGTCCGACACGGGACGTGGGACGTGGGCTTCTTCTGATATTATCTCTTTGGATCCCCAAATTGCTTAATATTTACAGTTTGGTCCCTAGAGTTTCTGAAAAGATGAAATTGGGAACGACGGAAGGCAGAAAGTTTCTGCCTACCGTTGGAGTTGATTTTTGGGGGCGTTATTGTGCATTAACCAACCATTAATTGGCTGATTAACTCCCTCCATAAACAACCATTACTTAGCTGATTAACTCCCCCCTTCAATGGCCATAAACAACCATTACTTGGCTGGTTTAATCCCTCATTCAATGGCCATAAACATCAATTTTCTTGGCAGTTGGAGTCCCTTCCCTTATGCTATATATTGGAGCCTTTTGGCTCAATTGTGGGAGGCCAGAAAAATGAGACAACACATATAAACACAGAGACAAACAGAAGAGAGAAACAACACACATTCTGTCAAAAAACGTGAGCAGAAACAATGTCAAAAACAGAAATTCTTCCTTCCTTTTCATTCTTAGCAAGTCATTTCGTGTTTGTTTTCTTCGTCAAAATCAACCTATTTGCTTTGTAGTGTTGATTAGTTGCAGTTTTATCTTGGGAGACTATTGTCCGCAAACGTAAAAACATATATACGGGGCAATCTTGTCTTAAAGACAGAGAACCATCTGTCGACTCAGCCATAGTTGTAACAATCCAGATTTAGTGTTTCTTGATTTCAGGTTATCAAGATTCAAGACTCAACAACCTTACGACAGTTCTGAATATTGACTATTTGTTTATCCTTTCGAACACTTGTAATATTTATTTACTTCCGTACTGCTTTACATATCCAACACCTTATTTTTTCATGTCATTTTTCTTTTCTTTTTTATTACTTCTACTACACTAATTTTATCTTATTTTCCATTTTCTACCCACCATCTTCCTCTCAAAATCAAACTACATTGTAAAACTGAAAATTAAAATAACCACGAAACTATCTCTCACTCATCCTCTTCTCAAATCAAACTACGTACTACTGAACCATCAGAACCTGTCCAAAAATGTTGTCTACACCTCCAACAGAAAAGGTGGCATCTTTGTCCACTTTGAATCAATGTCTGAAGAACTTCGTAGTACAATTCACTAAGGCGATGGGTGGCTCTGAAATCTGATGATGCTGGAAAAATTACTAAATCATCAAAAAGGAAGTTATAAGCAAAGAAAAGGAAAAATAATAATATTAAGCTTTTTGGCAAGATATCATTTGTTTGAGGAGGTGGTGAATGTAGTGGAAGAGGTAGTAGGTTGGAGAAAAAGAAGAAAGAGAAAAAAGTAAAAGAAAAGGAAAAAGATAAGAATTTTTTTTTTCAGTATATCTTTAATTACATGAGGAGGTGGTGGAGCTTGGGTAGTGAAAATAGTGGAGGAGGTGGTAAGGTGGAGAAAAAGAAAACCAAGAAATAGAAAAATAAAAAGAGTAAGAAATAAAATTTAATGAAAAGAAATGGTAACATAATCTGTTTTGAGGCTTAAAATTTCTTTTCGCAGGATGTAATTACTTGCAACACATCAGGTGTGTCGTGGGTGCAAAAAAGTGGTATTAATATACTCTCCGTTTCAATATAGGTGAACATTTTCGGAGTACGAATGTCAAATTTTATAATTTTAACCTTAAATTTTGACATAGATTTTTTAAGTTTGTAAAAATAAAATTTTTATATTTAGAAACTTCATTAAAAGTAATATAAGTCATGATATTTTATAATTTAAATAATTTAAAAAAAATATAGTCAAAGAACCACCTCATAAACTCTTCAAATAGTAAAATGTTCATATAAATTGAAACACAGGAGTATTACTTATAACTTTAAGCAAGTTTAGAAGGATAATATGAACCCCATAAACTTAAAGTATATAATTGAAAAAAGGACATTTTGAGTATGTGTATATATAATATATTATCCCTAAATTTTGTGGTGCATAAAAACAAATTATAAAAGAAAAAAAAGGAAGATAAAAAGGAAAACGTGCTTGATGGATATGCAACTCGTGGTTAACGTGCTTAGCTTAAATCCTTACGAGGTCAGTAGTCCAATGCAACCACATTTATATGTTTGTTGGCTATGTTCGCTAATGTGGAAGAGATGTCTTCCATAATCACAACCAAACTCACCCAAAACTCGGAGATAAATTTTTGTTTAATAAGGGTATGTTTGGAATGAAAGCAAACTAGAAGAAAATAAGTGAATTTTTTATTTATTTTTTAATATTTGGTAAGTATGTAAAAAATATTATCCTAAAAATATTTTGTATAATCTAAACAATCACTATAAGGATAAGATGGAGGATAGGAGTGTGGTTGATGGGGGCTATGAGGGTGGGGTTGGAGATGTGGTGTGTTGGAGGGTGGCGATGAGATAATTAATGTGAAATGCACTCATGAAACTTGATTTCTCTACTTCTATGAAGGATGCTATTTTTTTTATTTTAAAACAAAATTATTTTCGTAGAGAAAATATTTTTCAAAAATTTTGATCAACCAAATATGAAAAAATTAATTTTCTCCGTACCGAACACCCACTAACTTTTTATTCATTTTAATTATATGAATAGACAAAAAATCAATTCTCGCACAAGAGCTCTTCTTTCATTCCAAGCAAAGACGGATCCAGAGACTTAAATTTGTGTAGATTATTACATTTATTGGAATGTTATTTATTTACTAATGAATATAAATATATCCGTAATAAATCAACTATATTACGTATGTAGATAATGTTAAAAAACAGTATAACTATTTTTGCACTTTACCTTTACTATCAAAGTGTACGTGACTACCTTTAACTTTCCTCTTTCACATTTCCGAAAACCTACATCCACAACTTAATTTGAAGTTATGTACAAAGGGCCAATGGGAGGCATCCTTGAGAATTGGCTTTCAAATTAAAAGTAGAATTGCTACCTACATATATGTACCGATGAAACAGGACACTACTAAAGTCAAGTCATGTTCTATTTCACTTCCCAGTGAAATTTTTTCTTTACCTTTTCTTACGGTACTATTTCGCTATCGGTCATCCAGGAATATTTAACTTTGTAAGGTGATTCTTGTTGATTCACACGAGATTTCACTTGTTCCATGATACCGCGGTATAATATTCTCATGTAAATCAGTCATTTTATTGACCTTAGTGAGAGTCCTTTTGCTAAAAAAGCTAGCTACCACCACTGTCCACCATGACAACTTATTTAACCAATTGAAAGCCATAAAAGCAACTTTGGTCATTTACTCTTCTCTTACTCTATTTGAAGCCCGCAAAGCAAAAGAACTTACTAGAGTAAAGTGACAATATATTTGTCTCACCCCATATATCATACACTTGTATGTTGTAAACAGATTTCCAATTCAAAGAGAATTAACCTTAGTTTAAAATTTCATAGAGCGAGAGCAAGTCAAACTTTAGCAGAAAGCCAAGATTGTTTGTGTAAAGGTCCTAAGAATGTCCAATTCAGAACTTTGTACAGAACCACAGGGTTTTACCGAAGGTGTATGAAGATTCTTAGTAATAAACTGAAACTAAAAGAATCTAAAAGACACAAAGTATCCCTGGATTATTTTCATTACTTGAAAGAGTATATACAATTTACATATTTTCATAATAGGAGAATCATATTCCTATTCTACTCCTAAAACCTTATTCTATTTGGAGACTAACTATACAAGTATGGTAAGTGTACAATACTAATTAGACTACAACATTAATTACATAATTGTACAAGGAAAGGACTGCCCACGGATGGGCAGTAATAACCGAGAATAATATACCATCCGTATACATAATATACACATGTATATTGTGTGTATATTATGTATATTTAACACACCCCCGCAGCCATAGCGGGCGGTCTTCGAACGCTGAGACTGTCCCTAAAATCTTCAAAAATGACCGAGGGAAGACCCTTTGTAAAGATGTCGGCAATTTGATACTTGGACGGGACATGACAGACGCGTACTTGACCACGAGCAACCTTTTCGCGAACAAAGTGAATGTCCATCTCGATATGTTTAGTGCGCTGGTGCTGAACCGGATTACCAGAAAGGTAGATGGCACTTACATTATCGCAATAAACCAAGGTCGCCTTCTGAATAGGGTAATGAAGCTCTAATAGCAAATTACGTAACCAACATGATTCCGAGACCATATTAGCTACCGCTCGATAATCGGCCTCGGCACTGGATCGGGACAAAGTCGACTGACGTTTCGCAGACCATGAGACCAAGTTATTGCCAAGAAACATACAATAGCCAGACGTAGACCGTCTGGTGTCCGGACAACCACCCCAATCAGCATCTGTATACGAGACAAATGTGGACGTCGATGAAGGATATAAATGCAAGCCATAGTCAAGTGTACCCTGAATATACCTAATGATGCGTTTGAGCGCATTCATGTTCTCAACCATGGGATCATGCATAAACAAACACACCTGCTGTACGACATACGTAATATCTGGTCTCGTGAATGTAAGATATTGAAGGGCCCCTGCAAGACTGCGATAGTGGGTCGGATCCTCGTATGGTGCGCCGACCGCATCACCCAATTTGGGTTTAGTATCAACTGGACTGGAAGTGGACTTACAGGATGACATCTCAACCCTCTTAATGATCTCGGCTTTATACTTCCTCTGTGATAAGAACAATCCACCTGCATGACGGGTGACAGCAATCCTAAAAAAAATAACTCAAGGGCCCCAAATCTTTCATAACAAACTCAGAACTGAGCATTGTCATGATAGACTGACGTAAGGCATCAGAAGAGGCAGTCAAGATAATATCATCCACATATAACAGTATATAAGCCAAGGACAAACCACGATGATATATGAATAAGGAATTATTCAACCTGCTGCGAGTGAACCCAATAGTCGAAACATAGTCGACAAACCTCTTATACCAGGCCCGTGGAGACTGCTTAAGCCCATATAAGGACTTCTTCAACAAACATACATGATGAGGATACTAGAGGTCCCTAAACCCCAAAGGCTGATGCATATACACTGTTTCCTTGAGATCACCATGTAAAAAAGCATTCTTCATATCTAACTGATGGATAGACCATGCTTTCGAAAGAGCCAAGTTGAGTACAGTGCGAATGGTTGCCGGCTTGACCACCGGACTAAATGTCTCCCAACAATCCACACCAACCTACTGAGTCTTACCATCACCCACAAGGCGAGCCTTATGCTGTGCAAATGAACCATCTGAAATGTCCTTGTGAGCAAAAATCCACATAGACCTAATAATATTAATACCAGATGGACGGGGCACTAACTCCCACGTCTTATTATCAAGAAGAGCATTATATTCATCGGTTATAACAATTTTCCAATTCGGATCATTTAATGCAGACAAATGATTACGGGGTAAGGGTGATTTAAGAACATTAGAATTTAAATTAAAATGTCTTTTCGATTTAAAAATACCCCGTTGACTACGAGTGACAGATCTTTCACTCGGAGGAGAATTGGGCGAATTTTGGGAAATATCGGAAGACGTGACGGACGGGCCAACAGGCAGTGGGCCTGTTGGTCTAACACGGGAACTTGAAACAGTAGCAGAAACAGGGACTGAATCACGGGCAGAAACAACAACTGGGCCAGAACTGGGATGGGGAGGCGGCCCAGTTGCTGGACCTACGTTGTTGGACCGTGACGTTACTGGAGAACCATCGAGCAGTGGGCACACTAGCGGATTTGGGGTGCGGGATACGTCCGAAAAATGGTGAATAATATACGGGGATATGCCATCATCCAAAAATTATATGAACTAGGTACGGGATTACTAACCTTAGCAAACGAAAATTGAGATTCATCAAAAATTACATGGTGACTAATGATGATTTTATTAGATGACAAATCAAAATATTTGTAACCACGATGATTAGATGGATAGCCCAAAAACACACACGGGGTAGACCGAGCCTGAAGTTTTTTAATTGTGGTGGATTGAAATAACAGATAACAGAAGCACCCAAAGACCCAAAGATGTGAATACGAAGGAGTCTTATTATATAACATTTGAAGAGGGGAAGAATATGTCAAACCTTTGGAAGGAAGAATGTTAAGGAGATATGTGGCCATTTGTAGAGCATGATGCCAAAACGAAAGGGGTACGGAAGCATGAATCAATAAAGTTTGGACAATGTTATTAATGGTACGAATTTTGCGTTCGGCTTTCCAATTGTGAAGACGTATGAGGGCAAGAAAAACGAAAATTGAACCCATTAGTTGCACAAAATACCCGAAATACCCCATTGTCATATTCTCTGCCATTATCACATTGAATATTTTTTATTTCTCGTTCGAATTGGGTTCTAATGAAAGCTCTAAATTTTAAGAAGATGGAAAAAACTTGAGATTTTTTCGCTATCGGAAAAGTCCATAAAAATTTAGAATAATCATCCAAAAAGAGAATATAATACCGATGACCCAAAGAACTAAGAACATGAGATGTTCATAAGTCGCTATGAATAATATCAAATGACATTAAAGTATGAGAATTAGAGTCTACAAATGACAACCTAAATTTTTTTCCTAAAGAACAACAATGGTAATTCGGAATACTACGCGTACCCTTACATGAAATAAAATTATTTTTATCTAAGGAAGACAAAATAGACGACCCCAGGTGACCAAGATGAGCATGCCACAAGGAAGGAGCAAGGGCTGCAAACGCTGACGGCCAGGCTTGACTCGATAGACCGAAACTTGGCGTGATAGGATAAAGATCTTCCCTACTATCACACCTCATGAGAGGACTCTTCATCTTGAAATCCTTCACAGAGAAACCAAATGGATCAAATTCAATAGAAACATAATTGTCAGTGGTGAATTTTCGGACAAACACTAAGTTTTTAATCAATTTGGGGCATGTAGGGTATTTTTCAAGATAAGGGGTGGATTGGGGGGAGACAAAGTTTTATGACCATAACCACGAATTAGAATAGAATTACCATTACCAACAATTAGGCCACGAAGGTTGCTCAAATTGGAATAAGACGAGAGCGTACCTGAATCGGATGTCATGTGGGTAGTGGCACCGGTGTCCATATACCAATTTGGGTCCGGAGGATTTAAAACAAGCGTGTGCATTGTGGCTTCAATGTAGGTAGAAGTGGGGGCCACTTCATGATGGGCCTGTGGGGGCCGAGGCCCAAGTACCCCTGCTTGCTGCCTCGGCCCAGAGGAATTACTGAAAGTGGGCCAGGTCATGTTGGGCCTCGACTGCTGCTGGGCAGCCCACTGCCAGTGAGGTTGAAAACTATTTGGCCCAAACTGTGACTATATGTCCCACGGCCACTGCGAGGACCAAAACTGCTATTGCTGCTAATCGCTACGAGGGCCACCACCACCACTACCACTGTTCCGGCTGCCGCCATTATTGCCGCCGCGATTCTTGCCATTATTTTTCTTATTTCCTCCCTTTTTGCCGCCACCGTTATTGGAACCGGTAGGATGAAAAGCGGACTCGGTCATCATGACCACGAGACTAGCACCGATAGTCTCCTTTTTAGCCATGCCTACTTCTTCGAGTGTAAGCATATAACGAGCCTGATAAAATTACGGAAGAGGATTGCTTTGACGAAGAAGCGTGCCAACACCATTATAGGCCTCAGAGAGGCCTGAAACCATTTGAAGGACCAAACGATCATTCGAAACCGGCGCGCTAACGTTGCGGAGTTGGTCCGCCAATTCCTTCAATCTTTTGCAATAAAATGAAACGTTAGGAAAATCTTCCATATTGATGTGGGAGAAATCATGTTCAAGAGTAATAGCTCTAGAATTTTTATTATCTTGGAATATATCACGTAGTGAATCCCAAGTCTCATGCGCCGTAGCATTCGGTTCAATAATCGTTTGCAAAAGCTCGGTAGAAATTATGGAGTATATCTACTGAAGGACGGTGGCATCAAGAGTCGTTCACAATTTAGGATCATCCTCGCGTCTTAGCACCTCCGTATCCTCAGGAGCCACGGGGATTATGTGATGGATGACTTGATGCGAGCGTGCGTGAATTTGAACAATTCATTCCACGTCGCATATTGGACGTTTTCTATTTCAAGAACAAGAGGGATGATATTCTTGATGTTAGAAACTGTAAGGGCAGGATGAAACGTGTTCCGTGATATAGACATATTGATAGAACAATATGTGATTGAGGGATTTGGAAGAAAATTTTGGGAAGAGAGGATAGACCGTCGGCACGAATTCTGAGGAGAAGGGGCTCGGAAAATGAGGCAGTTGGACGGAAATTAGGAGGGATTTTGAGAGATGATTTTAAGACCTAGACTTCTGATACCATGAAAGAAATAATCCCTTGATTATTTTCATTACTTGAAAGAGTATATATACAATTTACATATTTCCATAATAGGAGAATCCTATTCCCATTCTACTCCTAAAACCTTATTCTATTTGGAGACTAACTATACAAATATGGTAAGTGTACAATACTAATTAGACTACAACATTAATTACATAATTATACAAGGAAAGGACTGCCCACAGATGGTCAGTAATAACTGAGAATAATATACCATCCGTATATGTAATATACACATGTATATTATGTGTATATTATGTATATTTAACACATTTAAATCATCACCCAGAACCTTTTACACGCTGATCAACCACATGGGAACATGCACAAGCAACGCTTTTATCACGGTAAATGTCATAATCATCAAATGTCAACCAATCATAGGAAAAAAAATCAAGTTCTTGCAACCTATTATTATAGGGTAAAGTTAAATGTCGAGAAAATTTGTGCCGAAATGTCAAGAATCGTTGTTTATTTCTTTTATACCTTTTTATTCTTTTACTTGTTCTTACTCCTTTTACTCCCTTAAGTTACAATGTGAAAAGTGTACTTAAGCTACTTGGCGTCCCTAATTAAATGTTTTTGACCAAGATTCATTTGAGAATTTAGACCCCAAATTTTAATTTTTCGATATATAAACTATTTTTAAGATTAGTGATAATTAGTTTAAGAGTCTTTATACAACGTTCAAAATCAGTTTCAAAGTTTTATAAAATACAAAGTGTATACGGTGAAATCCAGCATGACACGTGACAAGATTGGAATGCGAGTTTGAGGTAGATGCATAGACTCGGAACCGGATATGAGTCGTGACCGGGGGGAGGTAGCAATTGAGGCAAGTCCGGATATGATTGAGTCAGTTGACACCGAGTGAAGTCCCGAAGGCACCCAACGTGAATGCGTTTCGGATATGACGCCAACTGTTACTCTTTCGTCATTAAGAGGACCATTATTAGCTTTAATGACATTTAATATGAGAGGGATTTTCGGGTATAAATGCCCTGATTGCATAGCTATAAAGGGGCCCAACCTTCATGTTGGAAGGGAATCATATTCTCATTATCTGTACTCTACGCTCAATATTACATAAGTTCTATACATTGCTCTCATTCTTTGGTTTTAACCGAAGCTATTTATTTAAGATCACCGTCAACTCGGACTAATCTTGCTCATAGGATTCATCCGAGTCCAGGGTAGTCCAGACTGATTCCTTTATTTATTATTTCTATTGCTTATTTACTGCTAATTATTCATTAACTTATACAACAAATCAATCTACGTATTCTTAAAATTACTAACAAATTCGACTGTACGTTTTTGGGGTAAACAGTTTGCCGCCCACTGTGGGGCTAATGATAATTGTGGTGATTTGTTGAAGTTTTACTTATTTCTTTTGAGATTTTGTAAACAAGTTAATACACCATACGGTTAACAAGATGGCTGGAAGTGATATTCAAGTTGAAGCTAACAACAGTAACAGCAACAATGCCTCAGTCATCGATCTAGTAATTGGCGAGACTCGGAATGAGACAATTATTTCACCCCGAGGATCTAGGAGCACAGGTGAACGAACACCTAACGATGATGAGGAAGCAAATAATGGAGTGCGGGTAACATGAAGAGATTTTTCTCAAATCTTTGACATGCTGGAGAAACAGCAGGAGGCGATTACTCAGTTGCAGAAAAAGAGCAGCGGATAAAAATAACACAACCCGCACTAAGGATCGAGTCGAGGAAAATTGCAATGGTTCGGGGGAGAATGAGTCTTTAGAGGTCTTGAAAATTCTCCAGGATCTGACTAATTGTATGTATAACAATGAGAAGAAGGTTGAAACCTTCAATTCACGGATAGATCAGATCCCTGGAGTACCTCCGATCCTAAAAGGACCGAATTCGAATAGATACATCTAGTTTTCATTTCCACCGAGTACGACCCCGAAGTTGATACCAAAAGATTCAAAATGTTGGATCCCCTAAGTACGATGGAACCACAGATCCACAAGAGCATGTAACATCATATACTTGTGCAGTAAAGGGCAACAACATGCAACTGGATAAGAATCAGTCTTGTTGAAGAAATTCGGTGAAACATTGTCAAAATGGGCAATGAACTGGTATTCTTTATTACTCGAACACTTTATTTACTCATTCAAAATGCTTGCAGATGAGTTTATAAAGGCATATGCTAGAGCGAGGAAGGTCTAAGCAAGAAAAGCGAACATATTCAAAATCGCTCAGAAAGATACAGAGATGTTGCGAGACTTTGTGATGAGATTTCAAAAGGAACGGATGCTTCTTCCTTCGATACCAGATAAATAGGCAGCGAAAGCTTTCACTAAGGGGTTAAACCCTATGAGCTCCAGTGCATAATTGAAATTAAAGGAAAACTTGTTGGAGTTTCCTGTTGTAACATGGGCAAACATACACAATAGGTACGAGTCAAAGATCTAGGTAGAAGACAATCAGTTCGAACTCCCACTAGATCAACAAGACGGAGCAAAGGTCAAGATAAGTCAAAAAAGGTAGCTGAGTTGGAGTTAAGGTCTCTAAGGGATAGGTTCCAACCATATGGTCCCCCTGAGAGGTCGAACTTCAGATCAGATCGAGGGCGCAATAATCGTAACTTCTCATCAGAAAGATAAGGTAGAGATATACGCCATGATCGAGGGTCCACTAGTAGAGGCTTGTAGGTTAAAAATGATACCGGTGGTATATTTTCTAATAGTGTGGAAAGCCCAAGATTATCCGAATACAACTTTAATGTTAATTCAACCATACTAGTATCAACAATTGATCATATTAAGGATACAATGTGCCCGAAGCCCCTCCGGTCAGATCCAAATCAGAGAGATCCTAATTTGATATGTGATTTTCATGGAACACACAGTCACAGAATGTAGGATGGTCGACAACATAGGGATGAAGTGTCCCGATTGCTGAAGCATGACCATTGAAGGGAATTTTTTAGCAATCAAGCTAAAAGAAACTTCAAAAATAGAGAGTCAAACAAGCAGGCGGACCAGATTGAGCCACCACATGTCATAAATATGATCATTGGTGGAATTATGTCCCAACAGTAACTGTAATGATCTCAAAGAAGACAAAAGTGTCGATAACTTAAGAAAAGAGATCTAGGGATTTCTTGCAGGAGGAAGCAATTTCATTCAATGATGAAGGTGCGGAGCGCATCATTCATCTTCACAATGATGTGTTGGTAATTTCTGTTTCTATTGATCATTTTCAAATTAAGCGAATTTTAATTGATCCAGTTAGCTTAGCCAACATCATCCAGTGGAAAGTGATAGAGTAGATGAAGATGCTGGATAAAATTGTTATAATGGTCTGAGTCCTTAACGGGTTCAATATGGTTAGTGAAATTACGAAAGGGGTAAATTACTCTTACCATCAACACAACAGGAATAATCCGACAAATAAAGTTTTACGTTATTGAGGAGGAAATAAGGTACAATGCGCTATTCGACAGGCCCTGGATACATGCCACGAGAGCTGTACCATCAAAATTATATATCATGTTAAAGTTTCTGACTCCGGAAGAAGTTAAGAACATTCAGCGAGAGCAACCGGCTGCAAGGGAAATGCTTGCGATAGAGGAGTCGGTAGAAAGAAAAAAAGCGGTGAAGGATGAAAACAAGTGTAAAAGAGTTGAATAACAATTACAAGATTCGGGCGCACCAAGTCCGAAGAGAGAAGATGGTGAGAAATAAAATTATGACGAAGAAGAGGATTACTATCGCGTCCTGAGGTCGTTTGTGTTGCCAGATGATTTAGATGCTACAAAGTCAACTATAGAAGAACTCGAGAAAGTAGTATTGTTCGTCCATATGCCGGATAGAAAGGTATACATAGGCACCGAGTTATCACCGGAGCTCAGGATTAAATTAATTGAATTTTTTAAAGCTAATGCAAATTATTTTACCTAGTCCCATTTAGACATGACAGGAATTCCACCGGAGGTTACAACTAAAAAATTGAGTTTAGATCCAAACATTACTCCGATCAAGCAAAAAAGGAGTCCCATTGCCGAATATAAGAACATGTTTGCCAAAGAAGAGGTAACGAAGTTCTGAAATATAGGTTCTATTCGTGAAGTAGATTTTCCGGAGTGGTTAGCAAATATGGTAGTTTGTAACGACCCGTCCGACCGTGTTTAGCTTAAGACCCTTAATTTCCTATTCTACCCTTCTTGTGGTCTCTATGTGGTGTTTGTGATGTGTGGAGATGGGTGGCATGTATCTTGATGTCCATTTATATGAGTTTTGAATAAAAAACCCAAAACTAGAAACTTAGAGTTTATTAGTTTGACTCAAAGTTGACTTTAGATAAATGTGTTCATTTCTAAGTTCTGTTACTTCCGGTAGTTCCGTAGAGTTATTTATGACTTAGTCGAGTTATTGGTCTGTTTTTCGAGGAAAGCAAATGTGTTTTATGGCCTTATTTGTAAATTTTGGATATTTGGTATTTCCAAATGTTTCTTTAGAAAAGTATGCCTTAGCTCAGTTAAATGTGAAATCTGAGGGTACAAGTGAGTTCATAACACTATTTACCATAGAAGAGCATAACTGGTTTGTGTTCGGGGGGGGGGGGGGGGGGAGGGGTCTCGGGAGTGTTTTGGGTGGTTAGTAGAGGTTTGGAGCTATTTTCTCATTGCTGGTGTCTGGTGTCCGCTTCAGCAACATCAGTGTTTGCTTCAGATACACCAGTGTCCGCCTCGGTGAGAGGTTAGATCGCCGAAGTGAGATACTGAGATTTATGGGTTTCCGTCGTGGCAAATGGTCTATCTGCAGGGGTGAGTCTGCTCTTGCGGTATCAAGTTCGCCGTAGTGCTGAGGCGAGATGTCAAGTGACACCACCTCTATGGGTGTTATCCTCCACAGTGGGTTCGCTCCAGCAGCGTCAATTCCGCTGGGGGTGGAAACACTATTTAGGTGTCTTATAAATTCCATTAGCTCAGAATTCTTTTCCCCAAATAGCAAACCTCGAAACCAGAGCCGCCCCTAAGTATTTTCATCACCCTAGGAGAAATTCCATCCTTGATGTAATATATTCTTCCCTTTTATGAATTAAGTTTATGTTTCTAAGTTCATTAATGTTGATATAGTGTGATATTAAGTTGGGGAAAATGAATTTCTAGTCTCTATGAGAATAAGAGAGTTATGTTATTGATTTTAATGAAGGTTTTGGATTAAATGGTGTTATTATTATGAATTAGGATTGGAATATGTTAGAGTATCATGTTGTAAGGCTTAATTTAATTAAAGAAGCTTACTTTTAAATGGGGTAAAATTCTAGGGTTTCAATTTGAGGCTTTTTGAATATTATTCAATTGAGGGTTCAAATGTGTGTAGTTTTTCAATTAACTTAAGAATATGACCACTTAGTATGCATTCAAAATTTTCGGGTATTAAAGTTTGAGTCTTGGTAATATGGGCCTGGGTTGGTATTTTAAAGTTCTTATTTGTAAGATCTATATCCTTGTATATTGCGTAAGATTTATATTAATGAATAGTGTATATGTGTGGATAGATATCAACCATCACCAGGCGCAAAGGAAGGACAAGGCTATCACCGAGGCTTGATCGTGTAGCGTTTCGGTTCGACAATGAGGTAGGATAAAATTTAGTTTTTTGAGACTCTGATAGAAGTATATAGTAGTTATAAATGGTGGTGGGTATTGGGAGTGTTTAGAGGTCCAACTCAGATGGTTGTGATGAATGGTTGAGTGGGTACCGGTGTTTAACTGTGTTGATGGGTGATTTGGGGAATCAACCTTAAGTTGATTCCCACTGTTGTTATGTGGGCTTGTCGCCATTATGTGGGCTCGTCGAGATATTTGATATTGTTGTGTTTATTCATCACATATGCTTTGATATAATATCCTGATTTTACTTGGATTACTTATTGTTGAATTATGAAAGCATGCGTTATTCATCTCCTATACTTGGTTGCATCTTATGCATTCTGATTTCTTGCCTTGTATTGTCATTTGCATTCATACACTCATGGTTCTAATGATATTGATATGAGGGTAGTATGAAAATGTTGTGGGTTCAATAGACCGAAAACGCAAGGTACTTATGGGATTATTGGCAACATTGAGATGATGATAATATTAAGGATGACTTGGGTTGCACGCCACAACAGATATGATGATATGAGTAGATATGAGTTGCATGCCTACAATATGATATTATTACATTCAATAGCTGGGCTTCGTGATTCAAAGAGTTATTCAAGAGCGGAGGGGTATATGGACTATGTGGGTCCCCCATAGGTCACTTTATATGGAAAACCCCTGTAAAATGTGTATACTGGTTGATGAAAAGGTACATGGCATTTGCATTCATATCATACATACATTTATATATGACATTTCATTGATTAATTGTAGTTTGGTAATATGATATGGTTGGTTATTTGAACTTGGGTGAAACCTTGATTTACCTGGATAATTGGATTGATGCTATTGAATCAGATTGATTTCCATAATTCGGCTTGTCTCTATGGATACCTGGATACATGGATCTGTGAACATTTGGATTAATATTGAATTTGTTGCCATGTGAGGCTTTATTTCTTATGCATGAGTTGTGTAGGTATAATTTGTAAGTCTAAGTCTTTGATGTCTACTGCTATTGTGGTCAGAAGTGTCAATATGTTAAGATTATATTCTAAATCCAGGAAAAATATGTGCATTGTCCAATAATTGACCGATTGATTGGGTACCGAGTCTGGTAAGAAGCCTGTAATAATTATTGCTATTGGGAAAGTAGGCATTGAATGATCTATGCGTGTCTGACTATAACAGTATAGAGACTTAACTAAATCTAAGCTAAGAAGTATAAATGAGTTAATGTCATCATGGTTAGTTTAAGTGTAATTCTCTAGAAATGCGTTCTAAAGGGGTTGTTGTGATCTAAGTGTCGACTTATTTATTGATGTGTTAAGGTTGAGTAAACGGGGTTAAACTTGAATATGACTTGGACAATAGAGTAATAGTTGGTGGGTACTATGATAGTAAGGTCCTTGTATATATGAATATATTGATTATACTTGACTGTCATTAGAACCTTATATGAACAATGTGACTTGATGAATCAGTGAATTGATATGTGTACAACGTGACTTATATGGTCTATTGAACTGTCTAGTTTAGGTTTATCTGGTGTCAACTTGATATTTATCTCTGTTACGTATCTTCTGTCATTGTCAGCCTATGTTGTCTACGGTGGTACATTGTGTACTCATGCTATGCTTGCTGCATCTTTTCTGATGCAGATACAAGTCCCTCTACTAGTTCGCGAGCTTGAGTGTGAGTCCGGACAAGTGGATTTTGGCATTCCAAGGTGAGGATGCTTCTTCCGGCATACCTTGGATGCTTATTCTATAACGTTTTCTTTACATTTGGATTCGAAAGAAGTAGTTAGATATTTTGATTTTGGTATCTAGTTTTGGCCTATGTTGCTTTCATTAAGACTTGTATTCCGCATTAGTTCTCTTGTATCACAAACCAAATTTTGGGGGTGTATTGACGTTTTGATTATATTTCCGCATTTCTTTCATATTGTTTATTTATATGGGGAGTGGTTCGCCTACCGGTGGGAATGTGTAGGTGCCACCATGATTTCCTGAAAAGGGGTCGTGAGATAGTTGTGCCTAAAAAATATAATAGACTCAGAATGTGAATATATTTTAAAGATTTAAATAAAGCTTTCCCAAAGAATTATTTTCTCTTACCGCACATCGAACAAATGATTGATGTTACCGCAGGGCATGAGATGTTACGTTGTCTTGTCGCTTACTTTGGGTACAACTAAATAAGGATGAATTCGAAGGATCAGGATAGAACTTCTTTTATAACTAAATATGGGACTTATTGTTATAATGTAATGCCATTTGGTTTAAAAAATGCCGGAGCAATGTATCAACACTTAGTCAATCACATGTTTGAACACCAAATAGGGAACACAATGGAAGTTTATTATGATGATATGTTAGTTAAGTTCTTGGAAACAGAGGGCCATTTAAAGCATTTGCATGAAAGATTCGATGTGCTTCAGAAGTGTAGCATGAAGCTGAATCCGGAGAAATGCGCTTTTGGAGTTGGTTCAGGCAAATTTATGGGTTTTTTTGTATGAACAGGGGAACATAAATCAATTCGGAAAAAAATCAAGGTTATGTAAGAGATACCGGAGGTGCTAAATGACGTGAAGGCAGTGCAGAGTTTAACCAGGAGATTGGCCGTTTTAAGTCGGTTCATTTCGTGATCTTCGAAGAAGAGCCACAAATTCTTTTCATTATTTAAAAATAAGAATGACTTTGAGTGGACTCTGGAATGCCAACAAGCGTTGAGGTATTTGAAGAAATAACTTTCCAGTTCGCCGTTGTTGCACAAACCAAAGGCAAATGAGCAGTTGTTCTTGTATTTAGCAGTATCCGAAGTAGCAGTAAGTGTTGTCTTGGTTTGAGTATGTATCTAATGGAGTACGTATCTCATGAGCGTAGGAGTCTATTTCACTGTTTCAAATAGTGAAGCGGATGCTTTGGCAAACTTGGGATATTCCGTGGAAGCCGAGAAATTTAACTCCGAAAAGGTGGTGTAAATTTTGAATTCTGCAATTGATAGTGGCCATAGCGAGGTGAATTCTGCAAGCTTGACTTGGGACTGGAGGAATAAGTACATTGATTATCTTTGAGATGGGAAGTTACTTAGTGATCTGAAGGAGTCAAGGGCTCTCCATTCAAAGGCAGCTAGATATTATATGTTCGACGATCAGTTACACAGAAGGTCCTTCTATGGTCCTTTAGCAAGGTGTTTGTGCCCCGGTGAAACATATTATGTGATGCGCGAGGTTCATAAAGGAACTTATGGCAATCACTTAGGAGCGGAGTTTTTGGTCCGAAAGTTGATTAGAGCCAGATATTACTGGTCACAGATGGAGGACGCCAAAATTTTTATTCAAAGATGTGATGAATGTTAAAGACATGCTCCTATGATTCACCAACTGGCAGAATTATTGCATTCGATATTATGACCGTGGCAAATTCATGAAATGGGGAATGGAAATTGTTGGACCATTACTATGGGCGCCCGGAAAGGTACGTTTTATTTTATTTACGATTGATTATTTTTCTAAGTGGGTTGAAGCAAAGACTTTTAAGAAGGTTAGAGAAAAAGAGGTCATTAATTTCATTTGGGACCATATTGTATGCTGATTCAGAATACAATAGGCAATTACCTATAACAACGGTTGTTAGTTTGTTAGAAAGAAGGTAATGGCGTTTTTTGATGGATTGAAGATCAAAAGGATAGTGTCAGCTCCGTATCACCCAAGTGTGAATGGGAAAGAGGAGTCAACGAATAAAACAATCACTCAGAACTTTAGGAAAAGACTAAATATGGTAAAAGGCAAGTGGAGGTATTATGGGCATATAGAATGACACTGAAAGCTAGCATCGGAGAAATACCATTTTCTTTAGTTTACGGGGCAGAGGGTTTGATTCCAGTGGAAGTTGGGGAGTCAAGCTTGAGATTCAACCTTTCAACTGAAAAGGAAAATAATGAGGCAATGACGGTCAATCTCAACTTAACAAAATAACATAGAGAGTTAGCATTAATACGACTGGTAGCTCAGAAATAAAGGATGAGAAGGTATTAAAACCGACAGACGAATCTTAGGCACTTTCAAATAGGGGACTTAGTTCTACAAAAAGTAACCCCCAATACTAAAAACCCTAATGAAGGAAAGTTGGGTCTGAATTGGGAGGGACCCTATAAAGTGTCAGGAATAACCAAAAAAGGTGCGTTCCAGTTGGAAGCAGAAGATAGACAAAAGTTGTCGAACAATTGGAGCATCAACCATTAGTAACTTCGAAACACATGTAATTTAAATAATTAACGAACACGTGTTGAATGGAAGAAGCCAGAGTTACAAGGTATTATTCAGAGAGTTAGAACTAGGACTAAAAATACGTGTTGCACTCTTTTTCCCTTAGTCTTGTTTTATCCCAAAAATAATTTTTTCGGCAAGGTTTTTAATGAGGCAACAATATAAAGCATGTTAACAAAAAGAGATTTGAAATAGCATCGGACAACAACACTGGGGACCGCCCGATAGTCAGAGATCTAAATAGTGTTTGAGTTTTCATACTTCAAACACAAATACAGGAGAAAACCCTCAGATGAGAGTCGAAAGCAAAATTTGCAATAGTTGCTTCGAAGATTTTGAAATTTTTTCTTAGACAAAATTTTGTAAGGATAAAGATCGAATGAATTTTTCCAGAGTGTTAGTGTTTGTATTTTAGAAGAAGAGTTGCGTAAAGACAAAAAGGTCGAATGAACCTTGCCCATTTGTTGTTCCTAGCAAAACATAAATGAAAGGTTTCTCGTATACTTGATCCAATATTTTACCCCGAAAGTTTTTCTTCGTGTGTGTCTTTATGAATATTTCTTCGAGTTATTGTTAAAATCATTAAGCTTCCAAGCTAAAAATTGTTGAGTCTTTAACTGGTGACTATCATCGATTAAACAATCCGGAAAAAAATGAGTAATATTCTAAGGAATATTTCAAAGGCATAAGATCAGATGAATCTAGCCTATTCTGAAGACGTTGAATCGCCTAAAAGTTGAGAATAAGTAAAAATTCCAATAATTATGCTAGAAATGAATGAGAGACGCCTTGTTTATAAGCATAAAAATAAGACTCTTATATTTAGTCATCAAATGATCAAAAACCGGAAGAACTTTTGCCCGATATAAAGCAAACTAAGTGAGTGTTTGTTGAAAATTATCTAAAGTCCAAAACCAGAAGTCGTTTACTCGGTTTAAAGTAAACCAAGTGAAGTAAAAAAAATATATAAAACAAGTGATGAAAGTACTACTAGTAATGAAAAAACGGATAGTAATACAGACAAAGATAGTAATACTAATAAAGAAACTACTAATCTTATAAGGAAACATGAATTAACTAACCAAGAAATACAAGTAGCAAAATTTATAGAAGAAGTAGACGATGAAGAAAACTCAGAAATAGTAAAAGAAAATAATCAAATAATAGAAGCTTTAGAAAAATTGAAAAATGTAAATGCAATCATAGAAGAAGAACTTGAAAGCGATGTAGAAGATGAATTTAACAGACCTATAGAAACAGAAATAGAAACATATGATATAATAAATGAAGATACTAATGACTATCCTGAAGAAAGAATTAATAGTCCCTAATTTAGAAATAATAACAAGACGACATCCTAAAATACCAGAACATATACCAATAGGACAACAAGCTGGATTTATAGAATTTGTAGGATCAATGCCACATGGTGTAAACCTTAATGGATACTTCCTAGATTTAGATAATTCTTATGATGAACAAGAGATAAGTAGAAGAATAAATGATTGGAATCTTGGAATGTATATAGCATTAATGAACTCTACACATACTGACAACTTAGATTATATTTATGATTTAATATCTAAAACGTTAATTGGAAAAGTAGCATTTTGGATAGAATCTATAACATATCAGCTAATATTAGAAGTGATGAGTCATGCAAGCGACTGAAAATCTATGCTAATGATATTTGATATTGTACTAAAAAGAGAATTTTTAGGAGAAAAATGGTTAGTAGCAAGAGAAAATGTATTTGCAAAAAGAAAAACTGAAATTATAATGAATCTAAATAACATGAAATGCTGTAAAATTAATAAACTATCAGAATATACAATAAGTTTTAGTAACTTCTTTTATGAAGCAAGATTTTTACCACATGAAGATTTAATATACCAACAACTTTATTATGATCATTTACCAACACCATATAATACTGAAATATCAAAAGAATATACTCAACTAGAACCAAGAGAAAACACATTAGGAGAAATGATAAGAGTACTAAGAGCATACTTAATGCAAAATGTGAAGAATATAGAATACAATAGAAAGTCAAAAAAGATAAGAAACAAGGATTGAAAGAAATATGCGGATTCACAGAACGAAGATTGGTATTTGGATGTGATGATAAAAGAAAAGAAAGGAGTTATAAGAAAGGCCGTAGGCATAAAAAATATCAAAAGAAAGGATATAAAAAATACAATAGATACAATAAACCATATTACAAACCTTATTGAAAAAAAAGATTTAAAAAATACAAAAATACTCCTGAAACGAGGAAAAGATTTAAACATAAAAGAAATTTTAGAAAAAGAAAGTATATACAACCTTTAGAAGAAAAACCCCAAAGAGTGTAAATGTTGGAATTGCAATGAAAAGAGATATTATGCTAATAACTGCCCAAAACTAAATAAAAAAGATATAAAATATATAAATACAACATAATTTATTATGAATCTACAATAGATAAAAGAAGATAATAATAAATGGTATGAATATGAAGACTTTTATGTTAGTCAAACTGAAGAAAAAGTGAAACAGAACCAGAAAATATTAACTTTATTAACCAAAACTCATATCGTGAAAATAGCTCAGAATAAAATGGAATTACAAGGAGAAAATAAAAAAAATTAGAAAAAACATACTGGAAACGATGTGAGGAATTAGATAAAGAAAAAAGAAACATAGAAGAAAAAACCTATTGGAAGCAATGCGAAAGAGAATATGCCTATAAATTTAGTACCGTTACTAGTGAAACATGATACAAATATTACCATGATAGATATAAAAAGGTAGCTAAGAATTTTAGTAAAATAAGAGAGAGAAAATTAGAGAAAATAAGAAAAGAAATCGAAGAAATTGAAAAATTGAAAATCTAATGGTAGCAACTTATATAGAAGCTCATATAGAATATAAGCATAATAAAATGATAAAGCCAAAAATCTTTATAGAAAGTGGAGCAGACTTATGTCTAGCAAGAAAAGAAGTATTAGAATTACACAGATGGAAAAAATCTAAAACTCATAGAATAAGAGTATCAGAATTTAATGAACAAATGAAAGAGTTAGATATAATAGCAGAAAATATGAGAATAATATTAGATAAAACACTATTTCGACTACCGATAATATATCAAGAAGATCATATGAAACAACAAGTATTATTAGAAAATAATTTCTTAGACTTTTTTTAAAACACAAGTGATAAACAATAATACTTTAAGTTTACAAACACCGTGTAATAAATGGATAATACTAAATATTACCAATACAAACATTACGATTATGTAATATAAGATCAGATAGGAATAATAATCTATAATTATTAAAAGGAAAATATCTTAATATATTAAAATTGAATTTTGGAGAAAATCCAGTACAACTATGGGAAAAAGGAAAAAATATATGTTGAAATTAAGTTAATAAATCCCAATGATACAATTAGATGTAAACCTATTCGATCTATTCCAACAGATCAGAAAGAATTTGAAACCCAGATAAAATAATTATTAGAGTTAAAAATAATACAAGAAAGTAAAAGTTCACATAGTAACCCAGCATTTTTAGTAAGAAAACATAGTGAACAAAAAAGAGGAAAGACTAGGATGGTAATTGATTATAGAGAATTATGTAGAATTGTATTAATCTCCCTTGGGGAGCCTTTCTCATTAATATAAACTACATATAGGTGTACAATGTGGAATCCTTATACAACAAGGGATCCTAACTCTACCATAATTACATAACCCTAAAAATGGTATGAACATGGTACACTTGCTAATACACCCCCTCAGTCGGAGCGAGAGGAGGCCGGATGCTAAGACTGTATCTAAAGTCTTGGAAGAGTTTTCTAGGAAGACCCTTTGTGAATATAAATATACATACTGATGTGACGAAGGCACATGCAACCTTGACATAACCGAGAGCAACCTTCTTAAGAACAAAGTGAATGTCCATCTCAATATGTTTGGTTCACTGATGCTGAACCGGATTATGAGATAGATATATAGCGGATATCTTATCACAATAGACCAAAAATGCCTTATAGAGACGACATTGAAGCTCCAAAAGAAGATTTCAGAGCCTGCAGATCTCAGCAACAACATTAGCAACACCTCTGTACTCAACTTCTACACTCGAACGGGATAGGGTGGCTTACCTCTTGATAGACCATGAAATGAGGTTATCCCCTAAGAATACACAGTAGTTGGAAATGGAGCATCGCGTGTCCGAACAACCTTCCCAATCAGCATCCGTATATGATAAGAATCTGGTCGATGCTGAGGGGTATAAATGCAATCCATAATCAAGTGTGCCCTTAACGTATCAAATGATACGCTTGAGGGCAGTAAAATGGGGCTCCCTGAGGGCATGCATAAATAAACATACCTGTTGAAAAACATAAGCAATATCAGGCCTGGTGAAAGTAAGGTACTGTAGTGCACATGCAAGACTCCTGTAGAGGGTGGGATCTGACACTGGATTATTATCAACATCACTAAGCTTTGATTTAGAGTCAACATGAGTAGACATGATTTTGCAATTTGCCATTTTGGCCTGTACACAATCTCCTATGCATACTTACGTTGACAAAGAAACATAGTATATGCAAAATGAGTCACTGAGATCTCCAAAAAATAGCTCAACTTTCCTAAGTCATAGCAAATTCAGTTTTGAGCAAGGCAATAATCTCATTTTTCAGCAAATCAGATGAGGCAGTAAGCACAATATCATCCACATACAATAATAATTATAAAATGGTACTACCTCTATGAAAAATAAATAGAGAATTATCACAATTGCTGCATATAAACCTAATTTGCAAAATAAACTGTGCAAATCGATCATACCATGTTCGAGGGGCCTGTTTCAATCCATACAGTGACTTACGAAGATGACATACATACTGAGAGACTGTTGGATGAACAAAACCAGGAGGTTGGTGCATATAAACAATCTCTTTCAAATTTCCGTGTAAAAAAATATTTTTCACATCAAGCTGATGTATATGCCAGTGCTTACCCATAACAATACTTAAAACGATGCGAATGGTAGCCAATTTAACAACCGGACTGAACGTATCACCACAATCAATACCCTCCTACTAATTTGTGTCATTAGCCACAAGTCTTGCCTTGTACATCTCAAGGTCACCACTATCTCTGTATTTGTGACGAAAATGCCATATGCATCGGATCACGTTCACCCCTTCCGATCTAGGATCCAAATCCCAAGTGTGTTGTTTCGTTAAAGCATTAAACTCGTCACACATGGCTGCATTCCAATTTGGGTCTAGTTTGGCCAATTTTGGGGTTTTGGGAATTAGGGATATGGTTTGTGTAGATAGATTAAATTGAACTTTGGGTTTAAAAGTCCCGTGTTGGGCACAGGTTACATGTAGTGCGAGGTGGCAGAGATTTGTGGGGTGGGTCTGCTAGGTATCGAGTTTTCAGGTAGGGTAGGTCTCGAGAGCTGTGAGGTGTCGATTTGCTAGACAGACGGTGGAGGTGAGGCATCAAAATTGGTATAGTGCAGTGGGTATGGACCGGTGGTGGCCGGTGACAGTGGGTGGATGTGGTATGTTGTCGGAGGTGTGACGATGAAGGTATCGACGGAGGATCTAGTGACGCTGAGGCTGGCGGAAGAGTGGAGGTTTTGTCGATGGTTGGTGATTGGGATGGGACCGACGCACTGGTGGTGATGGCGGGTGTTGTCAGCAGTGGTGGAAACCCTGACGATTGGTGAAAAGTTGGTATGGTTTCTATCGGCAATGACAGAGACGGTGGTACATTTGTGGTGGCATGACTGATTTGAATGCAGGGAATGAGTGGTGGTGACACTGGGTTTACCGTTGGATGTGGGGCAGCCGATCGACTGCTGACGGTGGGAATGGCAGTCAGTGGTGGTTGTGACAGTGCTGAGGGGCTGCCGATAGTTGCAAATGGCGTCGGACCAATGGGATTAGTGGCAGACGGTGGCTGACTAGTGGAGTTAGTGGCAGAATATGGCTGAACATTGGTAATTAGTGACTCAGAATTTTTTAGTATTGTCAAACGGGAAAACATACTCAACAAAGATAACGTGGCGAGAAATGATGATTTTGTCGGTGGATAGTTCATATCACAAATATCCCATATGGTTTGACGGGAAACCTAGGAATGCACACGGAGTAGATCGGGATGCCAATTTGTGGGGGGTCGTGGATGTAAGATTAGGGTAACATAGACAATCGAAAATTCTAAGTTGGTCATAGGTAGGGATCCGATGGTAGAGAATTTCGGTGGGTGTCCTAATTTGAATCGCACGGGTAGGTAAAATGTTGAGAATGTGTTCTATCATTTTTAGTGCATATACCCAAAAAGTAGGAGGGAGAGACGTATGAAAAAGGGGGTACGAATCATATTATTAATGGCTAGGAGAATTCTTTCGGCTTTACCATTTTGAGGGGAGTTATATGGGCACGAGAAACAAAAAACCATGCCGTTAGCCGCATAGAATTTATGAAATAAGGAATTATTAAACTCACGACCATTATCGCATTGAAATGATTTTATGTCTTTTTCAAATTGCATTTTGATCAGTGTATGAGACTCTACAAATTTGGAGAACATTTGAGAATTGAGTTTTAGTGGATAGACCCAAAGAAAGTGGGAGAAATCATCCAAAAATACTAAATAATATTTATGACCTAGGTTGCTAGTAATGGGAGAGGTTCATAAATCAGCGTGAATAATATCAAAGGGAGAGAAAGTGGTACTCATAGAAATCGTAAATGGCAGTCTAACGTATTTCCCTAACTGACAAGTGGAGTAACTATGAGAAAGGTTTCCTTTGTTACATTGGATTAAATTTTGGTTTCTAAAAGAATAAAAAAATGTGAGAGCCCGGATGACCAAGTCTACTATGCTACGTAGAGGGAGATATGGTTGTTAGAAAGGTGTGAGGAGTGACACTAGCAGCAGATGTGGTAGGAACGGATATAGGTCCCCCTCACTATTGCATCTCATAAGGAGTTTTCCGGTACGGAGGTCCGTTACAGAATATCCAAACGGGTCAAAATTAATTGAGACAAAATTATCGGTGGAAAATTTGCTAACAGAAATTAGATTTTTGATGATGTTTGGGGCATAAAAGATATTTTTAAGAGAGAAGTGGGGATGGAGTGGTGGGGTAAGGGTGTGGCCAAATCCTTAAATCGGGATGCGATCACCCTTATTGACCATAATAAACTGCGAAGTTTGTAGCTTGCGTAGTTGAGGAAGATTACCAGAATTATGGGTGAGATGACACGTGGCGCCCGTGTCCATATATCACGCATTATCGGGCTGTTGACTGGTCAAGAAAGCCATGTATTTTGTTCTCGGGTAAAGGACAAGAGAAGAGGAAACAGAAAATAGAAAACTAAAAAAATTGATTATTTTCTTGGGAACAGTCACAGAATCGAGAAATCGAGAAACAAAAAATTTGACACTACACGTTAATAGAAAAGAAAAGATAGGGAATAGTGCTCTGACAGAAAAGGAAAAGAAACTGAGTAGTGTCAAATTATGAGTCTTTTGGTCCTTGGTAAAGGAAAAAGCAGAGGAAGGGCCTGACAAGAATTTGTTCTTTGTGTAACGTAAAATAAACAAAAAAATACGAAAAGAAGGCTTGACACTTTGCAGGTCGTCTGCTGCAATGAAAAGAAGGCAGAAATAAAGAAAACATTATTTCTGTTCAGTGAGAGAAAACAAAAGAACAGAGGACAAAGTTTTTGTTTTCTCGGGAAAAAGTCATAGAAACTGAGGGGCTGTGGCATCAGAGGAATGAAATTAGTGTTTAGGTTTTGACCTCTGATACCATGTAGAATTGTATTAATCTCCCTTGGGGAACTTTTCTCATTAATACAAACTATATATAGGTGTACAATGTGGAATCCTTATACAACAAGGGATCCTAATTCTATCATAATTACATAACCCTAAAAATGATAAATATAACATGGTACACTTACTAATATTCTCATTAATACAATTCTACATATATGTGTACAATGTGGATCCTTATAAAATAAGGGATCCTAATTTTACCATAATTACATAACCCTAAAAATGGTAAATATGAAGATGGTACACTTGCTAATAAATTAAATAAAAAGACAATATTTGATGGATATTTTTTATCATACAAAAGAAACCTTATTAACATATTAGGAGGAAAGAAATGGTTTAGTAAATTTGATTGTAAAAGCGGATTTTGACAAATTAAACTAACAAATGAATCAAAACCTTTAACAACATTTGGTGCCCCTCAAGGACACCATGAATGCAATGTACTACCATTTGGATTAAAAAATGCACCACAATTATTTCAAAGAAGAATGAACCAAGTGTTAAGAAGATTAACAAAATTTTGTATAGTATATGTTGATGACATATTAATATATATTGATTTGGAAAACCATATAAAACATCTAGAATAATTTATAAAAATTGTGAGACAACATGAAATATTATTATCTGAAAAGAAATCTGAATTTTTTAAAAATCGTAACGAATATTTCGGAATAATTATAGATAAAGAAGGATTACAATTGCAAGAACATTTTGTAACAAAATAAATAATTTCAAAGATAAATTAGAAAAATAAAAATGAATTACAACAATTCCTAAGAGTAGTAAATTATGCTTCAAACCATATAAAATATTTACCACTTTTAAGAAAACCATTACAAGAATTAACTAGAAAAAATATAACATTTGAATGGACAGAAGAACATACTAAAGCTATAAATGAAATAAAAGAAAAAGTAAAAGCCTTACCAAAACATAGAATACCAACTGAATAGGATCAATTAAAACTTTTTACTGATGCTAGTGATATAGGATAGAGAGCAATCCTCATAGCTTATGATAAAGATGATATAGATAAAGAAAAACCATTGATATATGGATATGGAGGTGGAACGTGGAAGCCAAATGAGAAAAACTATCATATTAATGAAAAAGAACTATTATCTGTAAAATTTGGAATAAAAAGATTTCGTTATCACCTATTACTAGTAAAATTTATTGTTAGAACTGATAACACTCAAGTAAGATCTTTCATTACGAATAAAATAGACCCTTTACCAGAATTAAATAAAAGAATGAAATGACAATCATTCTTTTGTTGTTATGATTTTATTGTTAAAAATATCTCTGAAACTAAGAATATTTTAGCTGATTTTCTTAGCAGGTACAACAATGTCAGTCAATAGTGACAATGTGGAAGACTATATTACCAATGTGGTAGAAATCATTACTCAAAACCATGAAATCATCATTATCAAATCACAAGAAAATACACATCTAGTAAACCAACTTAAAGATGCAGTACAAGACTTACAAACCCTAAAAGCCTTAAAATCCCCTAAAACTACTAAAAAAAACAAATATTCCTACTACACTCCCAAAAACTTTCGCATCCAAACTTGCAACCATGCCATCTACTACACCATCTTCATCTTCTCAGATATCAGCAAAGATAGCAATGAGTGATAGATTAAAGCATAAACCTGATCATATTACTGCTTATGAACAAATAAATAAATTTTATGATTATAAATCTAACCCCAATATTTTGCGAAGTGCTAAATTAAGTAAATACCCACATTATTTATGTAGTGAAACTGTGAACCCTGACATAGTAGTTATACTTTTTACCTATGATTTTATTGATAAAATAATAGTAGATGAAACTTTGTATAATATTTCTAAACTCCCCAGTATTATTATAGAATCTACTAAAGTCATGATGGATTCATTTGGAAAAGGTATATACGGTATTGTTAAACAGAGCAATATACATGTGATATACACTGAATATATATCACATGTATATTGCGGAATGAGGCAAAGCCAAGAACACGCTTGGGCCTCTCTCAGCCCCAAAGAGGGCAACAGCTCAAAGATGGGGCCTCGGTAGCCCAAGAGGCCCAACACGTCCAGCGAAAACAGTGGACAAATAATTGTATATTAAGAAAAGTATATTGTGTGTATATTGTAGGATATTCATTACCATAATTAGTGTTATACACCTACCATAATTGTAGAGTTAGAATTATGGTAGAATAAGGTTTTAGGAATAGATTAGGAATAGGATTCTCCTATTTTAACTTGTATATATATCTATTCAATCAAGGAAAATAATCAAGGGGATTATTTCTTTCATGGTATCAAGAGACTAGGTCTACACAAAAGTTTTTCTCTCAACTTTTATTGTGGTAGAAACCCCCTCGGGTTTTCTCTCTAAAAATTTTGTCTTCCGCTCTCAAAAACCTCTCTTAAATTTAACCTCCTTCTTTGTTCTTTCAACTATGTCTAAGAACAATTTTCACCCTGCCCTCACGGTTTCCAATATCAAGCTCAGTGTCCCTATTGTCCTTGAGATGGAAAACGTTCAATATGCAACGTGGGCGGAGTTGTTTAAAATTCACGCTATCTCTTATCAAGTTCTTCATCACATAATTCCTCCCGCTAGACCCCTTCCTGCGGAGGATCCTGAGGTATGGATTACACTTGATGCTACCGTTCTTCGGTGGATATACGCCACTATTTCAGTGGACCTTCTACAGACGATTATGGAGCCCGATACCACGGCTATGGCTGCATGGAATAGATTGCGTGACATATTCCAAGACAACCAACATTCCCGTATCGTCACACTCGAGCAGGAATTCTCTCTCGTTCGAATGGACGTATTTCCGAACGTTTCGGCATATTGCAAGAAACTAAAGGAGTTGGCGGATCAACTCCGTAATGTTGGCGCACCAGTAACAAATAATCGTCTAGTTCTACAGTTGGTTGCCGGGCTTTCGGAGGCCTATAATGGTGTTGGAACTCTCCTTCGCCAAAGCAACCCTCTTCCCGACTTTCATCAAGCCCGCTCCATGCTGACGTTGGAAGAAGCCGGATTGGCTAAAAAGGCGGCTACAGGAGCAAGCCCGGTTGTCATGGTTGCATCCTCTCCTAGTTCTTCGGGTTTTGTTAATAATTCGGGCCAAAACCATAATAATGGTGGCGGCAAGAATAATCGCAAAAATAACAAAAACCGCGGGGGAAAACGAGGTGGTTCTGGTGGCGGTTCCGGTGAGCAACAAGCAGGCGGTGTATCCCATCCGGGGTACAGTGGCCCACCACCACCGTGGCCCAAAGGTGGGGCGATGGCAAGTGGCACCCGCACCTCCAAAGAAGCCGCTACGCCGCTGGCTGGCCAACGCCCAGGCCCAACGCCAGCCAGTTGGCGGCCCATCGCCGCTGGCCCAACAACACAGATTCAAAGACCTACGGCCCAAAGAAGATCACGAGAATCGGCGCCCTTGGGCCCCGCCCTCCGCAAGCCCATCATGCAGCAGGCCCCACTCAGACCGATATCGAGGCCGCGATGCACACGTTGGGATTGTCCCAACCGGACCCAAATTGGTACATGGACACCGGGGCCACTACTCACATGACTTCCGAATCAGGTACTCTCTCATCTTATTCCAATTTGAGCACCCCTCGGGGGATAATTATTGGTAATGACAGTTCTATTCCAATTTTAGGGTATGGTCAGAAAACATTATCTCCTCCTAATCCACCACTCCTCTTGAAAAATACTTTACATGCTCCTAAATTGATTAAAAATTTAGTGTCTGTCCGAAAATTCACAAATGACAATTCTGTTTCTGTTGAATTTGATCCTTTCGGTTTCTCTGTGAAGGATTTCAAGACGGGGAGTCATCTCATGAGGTGTGATAGTAGGGGGGATCTATATCCTATCATGCCCGGTTTCAGTCCATCGAGTCGGCCTTGCCA
Organism: Anisodus acutangulus; assembly: GCA_029783415.1. NCBI lineage: Eukaryota > Viridiplantae > Streptophyta > Magnoliopsida > Solanales > Solanaceae > Anisodus > Anisodus acutangulus. The sequence goes on from CM056489.1 coordinate 25,200,805, forward strand.
TCGCCTTTGCGACCATCTCTCCTTCCATGTGGCATGCTCGTGCAGGTCATCCGGGATCTTCTATTTTATCAGCTTTAAATAAAAATAGCTTTATTTCTTGTAAGGGTACAAGTCGTACTCCAATTTGTCAGTCTTGTTCATTAGGAAAAATTGTTAAGTTGCCATTTGTAGACTCCAATTCCCATACTTCTATGCCATTTGACATTATTCATAGCGACTTATGGACATCTCCTGTTCTTAGTTCAATGGGTCATCGATATTATGTTCTCTTTTTAGATGATTATTCTAGATTTTTGTGGACGTTTCCAATTGCGAATAAATCACAAGTGTTTTCCGTCTTCATAAAATTTAGAGCGTTCATTCGTACTCAATTCGAAAGAGAAATAAAAAATATTCAATGTGATAATGGGAAAGAGTATGACAATAGGGAGTTTCGAGAGTTTTGTGCTACTCATGGGATAAATTTTCGTTTTTCATGTCCTCATACATCTTCACAAAATGGGAAAGCCGAACGCAAAATTCGTTCCATAAATAATATTGTCCGAACTTTCCTAATGCATGCCTCCATACCTCCATATTTTTGGCATCATGCTCTACAAATGGCCACATATCTTCTTAACATAATCCCTTCTAAGGGTCTGACATATTCTTCCCCCCTAAAAATACTATATAATAAAAACCCATCTTATTCTCATCTTCGGATTTTTGGGTGCTTGTGTTATCCGTTATTCCCATCCACCACAATTAACAAACTTCAGGCTCGGTCTACTCCGTGTGTATTTTTGGGTTATCCGTCAAATCATCGTGGTTATAAGTGTTTTGATTTATCCTCCAAGAAAATCATAATCAATCGCCATGTCATTTTCGATGAAACTCAATTTCCATTCACGAAAGTTCATACTCCCGAACCTAAGTCATATAATTTTTTGGATGACCAAATATCCCCGTATATTATTCAGAATTTTTCGGACATCTCCCGTACCCAAAATCCTCCAGCGGGCCCACTACCCGCTGGCCCAACGATCTGCCACACCCGATTATTCCACCCATCGAGCAGTTCAAGAATCGGGCGGTCCAGCCTGGGCTCGAATCGGTCCAGGCCGAATCCACCATTTCGATTTGGGCCAAGAGCCCATCACTGCTAGCGATCGCCTGAGCCCAGAAAAATTCCCAAAATTCCTTAATTCTTTCTCGAGTCATAGACCGGTCACTCGTAGTCACGGGTATTTTTACACCTAAAAGACATTTTAATTTACATTCTGATGTCTCTAAATCCCCCTTGCCCCGCAATCCTGTGTCCGCATTAAATGACCCTAATTGGAAAATTTCTATGACTGATGAATATAATGCTCTTATTGATAATAAGACGTGGGAGTTGGTACCCCGTCCATATGGTATTAATATTATCAGGTCTATGTGGATTTTTGCTCATAAGGAGAATTCAGATGGGTCCTTTGCTCGGCATAAGGCGCGACTTGTTGGTGATGGTAAGACTCAGCAGGTTGGTATTGATTGTGGTAAGACGTTTAGTCCGGTGGTCAAACCGGCTACCATTCGCACTGTACTTAGCTTGGCTCTGTCAAAGACTTGGCCGATTCATCAGTTGGATGTCAAGAATGCTTTCCTACATGGAGATCTCAAGGAAACAGTCTATATGCATCAGCCGTTGGGTTTCAGGGATCCCAACCGCCCTCATCATGTCTGTTTGTTGAAGAAGTCATTATATGGGCTTAAGCAGTCTCCACGTGCCTGGTATACACGATTTGCTGATTTTGTTTCGACTATTGGGTTCACTCACAGCAGGTCAGATAATTCTTTATTCATCTACCGCTGTGGTTCGTCATTGGCCTATATTCTGTTATATGTGGATGATATCATCTTGACTGCCTCCTCCGATGCTTTGCGTCAGTCTATCATGGCCATGCTCAGTTCTGAATTTGCTATGAAGGACTTAGGGCCGTTGAGTTATTTTTTGGGGATTGCCGTCAAACGTCATTCAGGTGACTTGTTTCTGTCTCAACGGAAGTATGCGGCTGAGATCATAAAGAGGGCTAGGATGTCATCCTGTAAGTCCACTTCCACGCCAGTTGATGCAAACCCAAAGCTAAGTGCCACAGCAGGTGCACCATACGAGGACCCAACCCGCTATCGCAGTCTTGCAGGGGCTCTCCAGTATCTCACCTTTACCAGACCCGATTTTACATATGCAGTTCAGCAGGTGTGTTTATTCATGCATGATCCCAGAGTTGAGCACATGAATGCAATCAAATGCATCATTCGGTATATTCAGGGGACACTAGACTATGGGTTGCACTTGTATCCGTCATCTACATCCACACTTGTTTCCTACACGGATGCTGATTGGGGTGGTTGTCCCGACACCAGACGGTCGACTTCTGGCTACTGTATGTTCCTCAGCAACAACTTGGTCTCCTGGTCGGCCAAACGTCAGGCAACTCTGTCACGCTTGAGTGCCGAAGCGGAATATCGAGAGGTTGCAAATGTGGTCTCCGAATCATGTTGGCTACGTAATTTGCTTTTGGAGCTTCATTGTCCCATTCAGAAGGCCACCTTGGTATATTGCGATAACATTAGTGCCATCTACCTGTCAGGTAACCCAGTTCAACACCAACGCACCAAACATATCGAAATGGACATTCACTTTGTCCGAGAAAAGGTTGCAAAGGGTCAAGTTCGCGTCTGCCATGTCCCGTCTCGTTATCAAATTGCAGACATCTTTGCAAAGGGTCTACCAGCGGTTCTCTTTGAAGATTTTAGGGACAGTCTCAGCGTTAGAAAACCGCCCGCTATGACTGCGGGGGTGTGTTAAACAGAGCAATATACATGTGATATACACTGAATATATATCACATGTATATTGCGGAATGAGGCAAAGCGACAACACGCCCGATTGGGCCTCTTGGCAGCCCAAAGAGGGCAACAGCCAAAGATGGGCCTCTCGGTAGCCCAAGATGGCCCAACACGTCCCAAATAAAACAGTGGACAAATAATTGTATATTAAGGAAAGTATATTGTGTGTATATTTTAGGATATTGATTACCATAATTAGTGTTATACACCTACCATAATTGTAGAGTTAGAATTATGGTAGAATAAGGTTTTAGGAATAGATTAGGAATAGGATTCTCCTATTTTAACTTATATATATATCTATTCAATCAAGGAAAATAATCAAGGGGATTATTTCTTTCAGGTATATAATTATTTGATGCTTCAACTGACCTGACAGGTAAACCTATAGTAATTTATCAATTGTTTAAAATTGGAAGAAACAACAATATTAGTGGAGATGACAACGATCTAAAAATGAAAATACCATATACTTTGGACAAATTCTAAGAATGACTAAGTGCCAAAAGAGCATTTGAACTATTAACATTGAAATAAAAAATAGAAGACATGTTAAAAGCAAGGAAAGCTTGCATTATTGGAGCTACAAAAGGTGGAGATGTGGAAGAATTAATTACCCTATACTACAACAATGATATATTATCCCAGGACGCTATTGAACTTACGAATATGCATGATAGAATTATGAATCTAAAATATAAACATGCTAAAGAAACTCTGGATCAATATCAGATATTAACAAGCCAGAGAAAAAGCCTTGTGGTCAATACTAAACATGTTATCAATACTACTGTGAAAAAAGAAGGATCCTCTGACCCTTTTACATGATAAAAGAAGGCCCAATGTAGTTTTAACTACATCAAGCCCATTATGATACTCTAACGGCCCAATGTAGTCCAACTACAGAAATGTTCGTATTACAAATCATATTATCATACTACTCATACTATCCAACAATAACAAGAAGGATTCAAGAATACATGATAGAAGAAACAAGACAAATGAGCTAACACCAATGAAGACAACTGGAAGAAACAATAGCAGCCGACCTTGCCAAAAGCCGTCGGACCCATAAAAATGACAGAAGGACAAATCAACAATGGCAGGAAAAGTACTATAGCCTTTTAGACTTTTGAAAAAAGTTTTTTGTCATTTTGCAATCACGTATGAAATTACTGTATGCTTTACGACTTTTGAAAAAAAATGTTTTGTCATTTTGCAATAATGGAATCAGTCAAGGTTATCTATATAAAGAGCCTCTTGTAAGCATTGAAGGACATTCGAAAAAACTTTAATAGAAATCTTCCTTTGATAAACCTCAATGTCTAGCTAAACACTCTTTTAGTCTATAATCGATACCAATAGCAATATCATAATACAAGAGAAAATCACTTTGAAAGTTTATACTTAGAATCATATTAGTCCAACAAACCTTCATCTCTAAAAGTATTTTAGAAATAGTCTGTTGAAAAAAATCCCAAGCACCTAGGTCATTAATCCCGAAAATTCAGTGGAGAAAGAAGGGAGTCAAGTGACAGGGTGGGTCGAGTATTTTCGGTGATCTAAAATTCTGCAAGAGGTATGTTTTTTAGACTATGTGTTTCTATTTGTAATCTTTATAAGTGTAGTCTCTGTAAATATGATGTTAATATTGGATAGAGATTATAGACTCAACAACAACAACATACCCAGTGATATTCCACAATGTGGGGTCTGGTGAGGGTAGAGTGTACACAGACCTTACCTCTGTCTTGGTAAGCAGAGCGACTGTTTCCGAGAGACCCTCGACTCAAGAAATTATAGACTCATAAATTTAAAAATCAAATGTTACCCGATGATAATCGCTTCCATGCTACATGTTTGTTATTCGATAGATTTTGAAAGTAACGTAAATATATTACCATCTATATTTCTACCATCTTTAGGGTCAATAGATAACGAAAAGATCTGCCCGTAAATTGGTATCAGAGCTCTGAAAAAGGAATAAATATAAAAATGATAAGACATCCGTCATTTGAACAAATTAATAAATTAAATAAGACAAAATGGTTATGTAAGAATTAAGACACCTCTTAATAGAAAGAAGAAATCAAAACGAAATAATAATAAAATATCAAAACAAATTATTATCATTGAAAAAATCAGAAGACATAATAAGTGATAACATAAGAGCATATAGATAACTATTAAGCCTAAACAGAGAAATAAATATACAAGACCATTTTATGATATAAACATACACTTATTGATGACTACAAGTCACTATGGATGAAAACCAATTAGGAGAACTTCAAAAAATAGCTGAAAAACTTTTTACATATAATAGAGATATAATCCAATATATAGTAAGCTACATAATGAGTATAGATCTTATAAATGAAAGAGATCAACATTTACAAGAATATTCCCAATAAATACGTGAATAAGAAAATACTATTACAACCCTAAAAAATATGATAGCACTAAAAGATGAAAGATTAAGACAAAAAGAGGAAGAAAATATGAAACTCAGAGAAGAAACATTGAGAGAAATAATCAGAAGAAATAATGAAATAAAATACCAAAAAGATGTTATAGTAGAACAATACAAGTATATTGACAGGTTAATTAATGGATAAATGAAAAGAAATAGTAGACAACTCAAATGAAACATATTACCAGATGAATACATATGAAGGAGGAATAACAGAAACTATAAGCTTTAAACCAGAAACATATCAAAAAATACAAGATGAAAAAGAGGAATTAAATTAAGAAAATATTTAAAACTAAGTGGTTTGAAAGAAACAAAGAAGTAAGATATATAGTACAAAAACATAAAAATATAATAGACACAACCAGTGTAAATGGTAAAGCAAAATTAAATTTAATAACAGATGAAATAACAAAATTATCTACTAAAGAAGCTAAAAATACATAAATATTTACTTTGGAGGAGTATAATTTACTATAAAAGCATATTTTCAGAATAATATAAACACACCTATACAAATATACATACTAGATGATATAATATTAGGAAATTTACAAGACTCTTTAATATCTGTAATAAAATAAAATTTAGTATATCATAAACTAAAATTCACAGTACAACCAGATTTTAGTATTTCATTAAAATATGAACATAAAGAATTATCTTTAACATTATATTATAAATTAGATGGAATAACAATGCCACCTGGTAGCAAAGTAATAAGCATAGAGACAAAAATAATATATGCCTTAACAAGAAACCATCATATAAAGAAACAACATGAAATCAATATTTTAGTACCAAAGATGTATCAAGACAAAATAGAACAAATAGAACACAGAGAAAATTCCAAAATAACCATACCAGAAGAAATACTCATGGATTTTAGTACTAGAACCCTAACACTATCACAAAGAATAAGACCATAAATACAAGAGCTATTAAAAGTTTTATACATATAAGTAAAATTAACGAAAAAGACTGTAATATAATAGAACCACAAACTTGTAATTATCTTGAAAATGAAAGAGAAATAATAATAAACAAAAGCATTAACTTGAAATTCAAAATCCAAGATTTAGAATATAAAATAAATATAGGAGTAATAGAATATGATAGTTTTAATGAATTATTATTAGGAAGTGATTTTTAACTATGATAGATTATGAAATTAATAATGAAGGATTGAAATAAATTACCAAGGAAAAATGAGATTTGTAAACAAAATATGAATATCCAACAAAACATACAAAAGAAAAAACAAAAATTAAAAATAATAAAAATAGTTTTATCAGAAGAAATAATATCTCAACTTAAATACTTACAGTACGGTGCAAAAGAAATGAAATTAGAAAATGATATAAAACAACTAGAACAACAATGTAATAAATCTGATAAAATATGGATAGATATGGAAAATGGATGGAAGAAAAGAATAAATAACCCTGAGTAATTTTAATGAGAAAATTGATGAAATATGGAACGAAATAACAGTGAAAGAACAGATAAAAAATACCATGATAATAATGGATGAAATGAGAGAAAATCAAACACAAATACAACAATCAATAAGGGAAGAATTAATAAAATTTTGGAATGTATCTGAAGTGCCAACGTTTAAAATAATATTAGAACAACTTAACATTTTGGTAGCACATATAAGTAAAGAAAAATAGGTAATAGAAGAAGACGAACCTAGTACAAGTCAAGAAAGAATAGTAAAAAACATAGTTGACACTACAACTAAACAACCAGAATTAGTACCAACCAATGCATGGAGATGAAGTAAATAACTCAAAATGGTAGATATCAGTAAAATAAAACCTAACTTATCAGAATCAGTGGGAAAAATATTAGATAACCTAGCAATACTACATAAAAAGGATAATTTTAATGGAAAATCAAGAACATAGTGTAATCACATTTCTTAAAACCCATGGAAAAGATATAATAGAAAAGGAAAGGTACAAGTATGAACCAATAAGAAAGAAAGACTCAAAAAATACACCAAATAACAATAAAAAATGTGAAAAAATATATTTAAATGATACAGAAAAATTTACACCTAAAGTTAGAAAAACAGGAACAACAAACATCAGAATTACAAAAAGAAAATATAAAATTAAAATCACATAATAATGAAGAATGGTTGAGTAAATATAAAAAAAATAAACATAAGTTTAAGAATACAAAGAAAATATTAAAAGAAATAAAGATAGAACTAAAACAGACAAAAGATGAATTAAATCAAGTTAAACAAGAAATGGAAGAATTAAAAGAAGAGTTGCATATTCTAAAAGAAAAAATGATAAGGTTGAAAGGAAAAAATAAGTACAACAATTCCTAGGAGAAGTCTAAAGCCGGAAGTAATTTGCCCGACTTAGGTTAAACTTGTTGAAAATTAAAGTCTGAAATCGAAAGTAGTTAGCCTATTTTGGATTAAGTTTGTTTTGCTAAATTATCTAAAATGATAAAGCAATAATGGATACAAACTTTAATTATCATTCATAATCAAAGTCTAAAGGTGGCTAAAAAAAGAAATTACAAAAAGGCGTTAAAGCCTGTAGATCACTCGAACTCAGAGTTAGAGTCTTCAAAGTCTTTCTCAGAGCTTTCAGCATTCGTCTTGTGGAAGGATTTGAGTTTGAGGTCTTTGCCCTCAGCAATTTTTTAATCCAAGTCTGAGAGCCCATTTTGAACTTACTCCAGGGTAAACCTGCGAACATTCCAGGTTACATGCTCAATTTTTAATACTGTTTGGGCTTCTTCAGCCTCTAGATCAACACATGCTTGATCCCATTCAGCCAAGGCTTGGTCTCATTAAGTAGAGATCTCAGCATTCCTACGGGTAGTGGCCTCGAGCTTAGTTCTCAGCTATTCAATGGTTTGAGCCTGTTGTCAGACTTGATATTGAGACATCTATAAGTCTCGTTCGAAATTCTACTTGAAAGCAGCCTACTTATCAGGTTGCTCCACATCAATCACGGAGAGCTCCGTAGTGAGGCGATCAACTTCGACAGTAAGAAAGTCTTCCTTTTGCATTTTGTAATACATGACTTCTTCCTGCGAATCAAGTTCTTAGTAGAGATTCTGAAGATCGTTGTACAATTGATCGCCATCTTTTTCCAATGCCATATTTTTCCCATTGGCAAGAGCGAGGTCAACCATATTCTGGATGTAGTCTTGCCTCACCCAGTCAAGTTTTGCCTTTACAATGGGTAGGTCACCGGATAGTTGCTCATCTTTCCAATAGAAACTCTCCTTGAGGAACAAGATTTCCCTTTCTTGAGCATTCATCTGAGCCTTTAAATCGTCATTTCCTCGAAGCAAAGGAAGAAACCTTCCCCGACCAAAATGGATGACTGCAGAAAGAAACAAAATTTCTTGCTCGGGTTAGAGTATATCAAAAAGGAAAAATGTGAATTTAATTAAGGGAATTTAGAAAATGTACCCGATTGGATGCATGCATTCTTCATTTATGAGGCACTTCTAGGAGACCTCCTTCATTTTATCCTTATCGGACTCCGATAGTAAAGGCCTTAGGCATCTTGCAACCCCAACTGGCTGAGATAAGAAATTTGTGTCTTCGGAAAATGAAAGTGTTGCAGTCTTTAGCCTATTCGGGTTCATGCTTCGGGTAGGGAACGCATTCACGAGCTTGGCCAAGGAAGATAAGTGATTTATTGGAGGATGACGAGATGATGAGAAGGTAAGGTCTGTGTAAACTCTACCCTCCCCAGACCCCATGGTGTGGGATTTCACTAGTTATGTTGTTTTTATTGTTGTTGTTGATGAGATGATGAGGATATCGTCTGAGGATTAGGAAAATGTACAAATATGGAAGTGTTCAATTGAGGCACTGGATTTGCATCATTCTCTGTATCGATTTTGCCAAAAAGATGATCAAAATCATCTTGTCCGAAGCTCAGAGGAAGATGACTTGTTGTTTCAGGCGGAAGAGTTGTTGTTGTTTCAGGTGGAGGAGTAGAAGTCGTTGGCCTCTTTAATGGAACTACTTTGTCCGTTGCCTCATCAGCATCCTCTACGATTATGGGAGATCTATCAGCAGAAGGTGGCATAGAGCCACTGACATTTCTGGCCTCCTTGACATCGGAGGGGCCACCTTCCTCTTCATTCCTGTTTTTTAAAGGAACCGAATGAGACTTTTGGGGTTTAGCATATTTCTTATTTTTTGGTACTTAGGAAATACGGCTAGCAGAAGCAGCCGGGTCAAGTACCAGATTAGTTAACATTGTCCTCGCGAGAGAGGAGCCTTTTGGTAGACCTGTTGATTTTTTTTAGAAAAAAGCAATGAGAACTTACGTGTGGAAAAGTAATGAGGAAGAATAAGTTTGGGAAAAGCTAATCGTGATATTTTATTTTCCATTGATTTTTGAAAATAACCTTTCACGATCGATCTTTGTGCAATGAGATACTTAAGATCCGTTGGACCCATTCATGAAGGGTCATGATAGTAGTTGGTGTCTAGGGGGTAGCTGGAAAAATGAACGGAAGAAATTTTAAACAAAATGCAGTCGAAGGTATTATGGAGAAGCAAAAATAAGAGCTTTACTTTCGGTTCAAGTTCTATGTCTCCGAAAAGGTCATGAACTTTTTTTGAATAATTTCAGCGGTGGGAACTGCTACGAAACGCTCCATCTAGCCTCGATCACGATCTTCATCAGTGTTGTATACAACAACAACAACAACAACAACAACATACCTAGTGAAATCCTACAACGTGGGGTCCGGGGAGGGTAGAGTGTACGCAGACCTTACCTCTACCTTGGTAGGTAGAGCGGCTATTTCCGAGAGACACTCGGCTCAAGATAGAGAATAAGCATAAGCAAAGCAATAGAAATAGAGATACTTATGATCCCTTAGACCCATTCATGAAGGGTCATATAGTAGCTGGAGTCCAGGGGGTAGCTGGAAAAAGGAACAAAAGAAATTTTAAACAAAATGCAGTCGAAGGTATTATGGAGAAGCAAGAAGAAAAGTTTTACTTATAGTTCAAGTTCCATGTCTTCGGAAAGTTCATGAACTTTTCTGAAATAATTTCAGTAGTGGGAACTGCTATGAAACGTACAATCCAGTCTCGATCACGTTCTTCATCGATGCTGGAGAGAATGGGAAATTTTCCTTGCTTGGATATAATGATGATTCCACCGCGAAAATATTTTGGAACATATAAATGGATCAAATGATCCAAGGTAAATTCAAGATTGGCCTCCTTAGCCACAAACCGAAGGCAAGCAATGGCCCTCCAAACTGACAGACCAATTTGCGAAAAATACACATTGTAAGTCTTGCACATTTCCAAAATTACATCATCTATCGGAGTGTCGAATCCGAGAGTGAAAGGGTAGGTGTAAGCGTTGGAATTTCCCGGCCTGTGAGTGGTAATATCGTCATTAGGGCCGGGGATGACGATCTCGGAAAGATCTTGCCAACCACAGTTAGTCCAAACATTTCTTAGAATGGAAAGTTTGATGGAAGTTGAATAGTTCTTTGCCATTTCTAACCAGTCACTTTTGGAAGTGGGAGCACGAACGACAAACTCGTTATCAAAGCTAAAAGTGGATGAAAGCATGTTGAAGGCTCTGGGTTCATAGGGAGCCTGAATTTTTGAGAGATCACCTGTGGCTTCAGCGGTCACCCGTGAGAAAAAAAGGCTATGGTGAAGAGTTTCTCGAATAAGAGCGAGTGAAAGATTTGGCCATAATGATGAAATAAAGAAGGGTTTCCGGTGATTTAGTTTAATGGAAAAGGATTGCAGGATGAGTGAAGATGAGGATTCGTTTATGAAGGTGCACAAGAGAGGCGTTTTGAAGAGAAATTTGTAGTAGAAGAATGAATTGAAGAAGGGGAGAAGGGTTTTATAGCTTGGAAACTCATCATTATGAAAGATGTTTCGGTATACGAACTGATGGGGCAGTTAAATCATAGAGTGACATGTGTCCAGATTATTAGAAGAATGGGATGTGAGTAAGAGTTTGAAGAAGAGAAAACGTTTCATTTTCCCGCCTTTTTAGAGTGATTTGAAAAGAAACTTCCAAGAGAAGACAACGAAAGGATCATTTCCACTTCCCATCACTATGGTAAACTTTGATCCGGAAAGAGTGAGGACTATCTGTAAATGGTAAAATTCGGCATGACACGTGGCAAGACTGGAACGAGAGTTTGAGGTAGATACATAGACTCGAAAATAGATACGAGTCGTGACCAGATAGAGGTAGCAGTTGTGGCAAGTTCAGATATAATCGAGCCAGTTGACACCGAGTGAAGTCCCGGAAACACCCAACGTGAATGTGTTCCATATATGGCGCCAACCGTTACTCTTTGGTTATTAAGAGGCCATTATTAGCTTTAATGACATTTGATATGAGAGAGATTTCAAGTATCAATGCTAATTGCATAGCTATAAAGGGGCCGAACCTTCATATTGGAAGGGCATCCTATTCTCATTATATGTACTCTAGGCTCAATATTACATAATTTATATACATTGCTCTCATTTTATGTTCTTAACCAAAGTTATTTATTTAAGATCACTGTCAGTTCGGACTAATCTTGCTCAAAGGATTCATCCGAGTCCAGGGCAGTCCAGGATGATTCCTTTACTTATTATTTCTATTACTTATTTAGTGCTAATTATTCATTAACTTATACAACAAATCTGTCCACATATCTTTAAAACCACTAATAAATTCAATTATACTTTTTGGGATAAACACAAAATGGTCTAGGTATAATTATTGATAATTTGCCTAAAATGCAAAGAAAAAAACAATTGCCTCCTAACTGTTTCTTCTTCAACAACTGTCATAATTAATTTTCCTTCTTCCAACTCATTTGGTGTAATATGAGAATTTAGATAACACATAACAACCGACACCAGATAGAAAAATAGGGAGAAGAGTAAGAAATTAAGAGATATAAGCTAGAAATGATTTAATCAATTAAATGAAAGCAAGTATTCAATTAAATGATTACAATCCAAGGGAGAAAGATAAATTGAACTCATACAAGGGAATACTTACCTAAGTAATCAAGAGAGTTCAATTGGAGAGATAAAAGGGTTTCCTCAAAACTCACAAAGGATCCTAAATCACAATATTCATCCAAAAACTAACTAATGAAATACCATAAGGTAGTATTTATACTGGACTAGGCTAAGTCTAAAGACTAATGTTTATTACAAAAATATCATTTATGAAATAAGGCCATTCTTTGGTCTTCTTAGGGAATAATGACTTGTATTTATGGAATAAACTCTTTGCATACATAGTCACCTTCTCCCTTCTTCTTCCAAGTGGAGTCTTGTACTTCCACTTTAGCACATTTTCGAGCTTCAAGTCTACATTCCAGACACCATCTAAGATTCTGAAGTAGTGATCCCTAGCTCGGCTTGGTGTGCATGTTCTTTATGAAGCTTGACTTGCATCATTCCCCCTTCTTTAAAATAATTCGTCCTCGAATCTAAACCTTGCAAGACCATAAGAGAGACAAACAAAAACAAGTTCTTCAAAGCATGAGGGCTAGTGAAATAGCAAACCAATCTACCAACATGCCAAGGATGCACAAACTTGTGATATAGCCAAGTATCAACTGGTTTCATGAAGAACAAGCTCTCACGTAGAGCACTAGGAACTTGAATATCCCAAAGATCATGAAATAAGGATATCATAAAGGAACCAATGGTTTTAAAATACCAAGTAAGCAATATCACATCGGATTTAGTGGACATGAAGCACAAATGAACCTCCATTTCCAAACTAAACCAATCACATAAATTTAAGTCATCACCGGGGTCAAAAGGGAAGAATATCTACATATCTTGGGAAAGACAACTACTATACACCCCATTAGGACCCATCTCAACATAAGATGCACCCCAACACAAGCACAAGTGTCATCATATGTAAATAGATAGTAAAGAAAGGTATCACACAAATTAACTTCATCTATGGTGTCATCATATGTAGTATCATGATTAGGTTCACAAGCACAATCAAGCATACTACTAAGATTTTTAACACTCAAGGAAGAAGTAGTAATTGGTAAACAAGTATCACCTTTATTTTCAAAGCATTTCTTCTCCACAAGTGTGTTGTCATTTCCCAGGGAAGATCTCCATCACAGGAAAGATGGTCCTCGCTCCATAGTGGATTCTATAGATCTTGTAGCCCCCAAAAGTGGCTACATTTTTAACCTCACATGCCACTATGCACATCATCTTCAATAGTCATGTCATCATCAAATAAGATATTATCTTTAGAGACAAAGCAATTAATCAATGATGAAGAGTTTAAGCATGTAAGGTCTTCATGACTATCTACATGACACACATTATCACCATCATCATGAATATCATCAAATAAAATCAATGTAGTCAAGAAGCTCATTTTATCTTTATCAAATAAAGGTGGTGTGTCATACTTTTCAAAATAACCAACTACATTTTCAACACTAACTTGAGGTTCACTAAATAATTCACAAGTCTCTTCAGCTAGTGGCATATAAACGCAAACAAGTTAGCTACAACAAATAATTTCAAGAGACTCACATTCTTCAAATTCAAGATTATCATGAAGAGACTCCTCAACACCATCATCAATAATAAGAGCATTCTTTTTATATAAAACATATTCATAATTTACAACATCACATGTAGTCAAAGAATCTCTTTTTCAACTCAAGAAAATTATCACAATGATTTGCACAAGTAACTTCAACTAGTGCTTGACTACAACATTCAATATGACTTTCTTCACAAAAGAAAGATTCATTTTGCTCAAAATAAGAATGACTTTCACCTAAATTAAAATTTCCATCAAGTTTACTTAAAGGAAATAAAGTTCTAGGGTTAGCCATTTTACCTTAAAATTCTCCTACAATTCCATCTTTACCTTTGTTTCAATCATTGAAGGTCATTTGAACACTTGAAAAAGAAGTAGGTGCCTCTACCAACTCTTGGATCCTCAAATGTAGAGAACTTTCTATTGTTCCTTCTTTCATGCATTTATTTTCAAACTTACCTACAAAAGAGACATTACAACAAATAGAAGAAGCATGATTAACATTAGAGTGAAAACAAGAAGCAAGATCTCTCAAACTCTCTTTTTCTTCACTTCTCTCAATTTGTTTTCTCTCTTTCTTTTCATTTTTTATTTTCAAATGCTTCTCTCTTTTCTTGTGGAAACTCACTCACTACCCTTAACTCAAGTTCTCCTTTTTCCAATCTTGAGTTGCCACTTTTCACTCCCTTACTCCTCTCAATCTTTTCTCTCTCAAATCATCTAAAGTGGGACAAGGCCCAAAAAATCCTTTTCAAGAATTAGGATGTCTCTTCACATCAACTTTGAACCTTAAGAATCATCAACTTTTATCTTCATGTTCTTCTCTTTAACAATAACATATTTGTCCTCAAAATTTGCCTCTTTTCTTGTCAATCTTAGCAACTTCAAGTACCTTTCTTTCACCTTCAAAAGTGTAGATGACACAAAGATATACCCTTTACCTCTTAAAATGACACGACACTTGTTAGTCGTTTTATCAAATGTAGCTTCCCTTTTAATTGTCCAAGGCCTCCCAATCAACAAATGACAAGCTTTCATTGGAATAACATCACATAACACTTCATCTTAAAACTTTCCAACACGAAACCTTACCAAAACTTGTTTTCTGATCGCTAAAGTTCCTTTTTCATTTGACCATGCAATCTATATGATTGAGGGTATTTTCTAGTATTCAACTTTAAGTGCTCAACCATGCTTGAACTTGCAATATTTATGGACTCTTGTTATGTATAATCATGGTACCACTAAGTCCTTTCATTTTACATTAAACATGAAACATGTTCTTTCTTTCTTCCACAAATTGGTCAATGCATGCTTCATCACACTCATGGTGTTCAACAAAATGATCTCCTTTAATCAAAGCATTCAAGTCATCATTAGGCCGATGTAGAATATTTCTACCATAAGTATCATATCTATTCACATTTTATCTCAAATTTCTTATCAAAGATCTATCACCACCTCCTCCAACAAAATAAACATAAGAACTACCACCATTATCATGTTTAGAATTCGAATCATAGTAAGAAGATGAACAAGAATATTCTCTAGGAGTTTCTTCATTATCATCATCAGGCCCATAGTCACTTTCCTCGTCATTAGATTCATCACAAGAGGAGTATGTGGAAGAGTCATACTTTGAAGAGTCACCATTTCCAAAGTTATTGTTGGAAACATAAGAATCTTCACACTCACATTCTTCACCATAGGATTCATGATCTTCATTTGCTCCATAATCTTCATCATAGTAACCCCCACTATTGCCATAGTCATAGTTTTCAAAATCATCATCACAATGATCATCCAAAGCTATGAAAGACATGATTGCAACCAATAGAAAGTAGTAACAAAATTAAAGGACCTCACCACTTCACTCCCTCACGTGTATAACTCAAGATGAAATAACTCAATACTCGTGTATACACTCAAGGTCAAGGCTTTTAGACCTCACTCAATTATTCTCATCAAATCTTGCCTTTTACTTTCTCAACAGAATGTCCTCAAATCTCTTCAAGAACCAACAACTCCATAAACTCAAAGTAAGCCACAAATATCGGTTCGGAGTGGAGTTTATAGTTAAACAAAAAGCACAATAAAACTAGTAGAACTTTAATCAAACAATTCATAATAAAAATAAATAGAAACTCAAGAAGAACTGACACAAAATGAATTTAGAGCACACAATTACTAATGCAATGGCTAAGAACAAGTATCCTAAAATATTAGCAAAAGATTAGTTATGAATGAGGAGTAGAATCTAGAATTAACAAGAAAGTCATTCAAAAGTAACCACAATTAATCGAATCTATCAACACTCAACTCAAATCAAGGTTACCCAATAAATACGGAGAACTTCTAAGCATAACCAGAAATTTTTGAAGTGAGGAATCAACTCAAACCCCAAATTTTTAAGAAATTCATTGACCCCCAATTCATCATTAGATCTCGAAATTAGAACATAATATAGTTTACCCATGATCAAAACAACTAAAATTCAAAATATGGGATAAATATTTGCACAAAAGAACTCCAAAGCTCAAATCTCCGCACTCTACAAAGTGCTGGAAATTCAGCTGCGAAAATAGAGAAAAATAGACAAAGTTGTAAGGTTCCGTTAGGGTTAGGTTCAGTCGTAATTGGGAAATGAATGAGTATGACGAATAAAAGGGGGTCTGTTGAGTGGGACGCGTGTCAACATCATGGGGTTTGATCTTATGGTAGGGACGAAGTAACTTAAGTCAGTGGAAGAGGGACATGTGTCTAATCCTAAGGTGCAGATTAGAGCTTTTAATAAAAGATCCAATGGTAGAGATCATCTCAGCTATTAATAAATAATCCAATACACAATAATGGAGGAATTAAGTTGAATCTGGTGTTTTCCTAACTGATTTTCCCTCCCATTTCTCTCAACTTCTTTCTCTCTTAATTCTCTTTTCTCAATCTCTTCTTAACCCTAATTTCCGCCATTACAGGTAGTCATTTGAGCTCAAGATTTTGGATTACTGTGTTACAGTTTCCAATTCAGTCGATTAGATTGTAATAGTTTGTTTGGCTAAGAGACCTAATAAAATTCCTCATTTCCCTCTAAAATTTCTATTCTTGATTGAATTACATTACAATTTGTATTAGAATCAAATTCTGGAACCTTGACAATTAAAGAGACTAGAGCTAAAGGCTAAATAAGAAAAAATTAAGAAATTCGATGGACAATTGCAAAATCACATCGCCAAATTGAATTCTAGGTCTGACGCGTTGAACAAAAAACTAGATCTAATCATGTAGCCAATGGTGCCTCCTCGGAAAGGAATAATTAGTAGTGCACAATGGATACAACTCAATCGGAAGAATCTGGGAATCGAGGTCAAGCAAGGGAGTTTCAACTAACAGATGTGCCTTCTGGATGAAGCAATCACCTTCCTAGGATTGAGATCTCATACTTTGAAGGTGTATATCCTTGTACTTGGTTGAGGAGGTGTGATAGGTACATCACAATAAAATCTCAAATCCACAACAGAAGTTGGAAATAACAATCCTTCACCTTATAGGTAAGGCTGAAGCATGGTTCTTCTCCTACAACATTCGTAGAGGCACCATTAGTTGGAGAGAGTTCTGTGAAGAACAAGGTAAAAGATTTGAGAAAGTTGATAATAGCAAACTCAATCTGGCGGGAGAATTCAAGTGAATAGAACAAATGAGTACAGTGAATGAATACCTAGAAAAATTTGAAGATCTTAGGAACCCTCACATACGAAAGCTTCTTCTTAGAATTTTTCATTGAAGGACTGCAGGAAGATATAAGGAACACTGTATGGATACTGAGCCCTCATAATTTCATACAAGTTATAGATAAGGCTAGGCACCAGTAGAGGGTGATTATCAGTAATAACAGGAGGAACAAAGTGATACAATCCAAGGTGCATCAAGACCTTTCACGAGGAGTCAAACTCGTGAGTTCCAAGTTCTACAAGGATTGTTCATGAAAAGAGATGTACATGAGTGCACTCTTGAGCCGAACCAGGGATTAAAAATATTCATGATTGCATGGAAGGAAGGAAAAGAGAACGAAGATGGCCATGCAAGAAAAAGTGGCTAATTCTTAGAATTGCAAGTTTCATCTCCAAAAAGAAGACCAAATGAGGCCCTTACTTTATTAAGGGTATAATTATAATAATTAGATTATTCTTCCTTTCTATCCTAGTAAAAGTAGTAGTTTATTATTTTCTTTGACTTTTTAAACTACTTAGAATATTAAACTTGAAATACTCTTGAGAGTTAGAGAGCTTGAGTAAGTTGTGATTGTGTGAATTGTTGAGAGGTTGGTTAGTTGGGAACTAAATTCACCTCCACATTCATAACAGTTACCAGATCCCCTCTGCTGAGCCCTTTCTTATCTCCTCTGCATCAAGCTCTGCTGGCCTTGCGCTCCGAATACAAACCCGACCTCGGGCGTATGGCGCTACGCGAGGAATGCGGTGGTCCAGTTATCGGCTGCATCCATTAAGGTCATCCTTAGAGTTTGGTGCTTGATTTTAATACCAATTTGGAGGTTTTAGCTAATTAGAGCTTTAGTTGCCAAATTGTGTTGATCTTGTGTCAATCTAGTTTTCCTTTCCTTTTTCTTGTTGATTTCCTTATTAATTTCCTCGTTTTCCTTTATTTTATTATATAAATTGGTATCAAAAGCTTGGTTATAGATTTTTTTTACAAATCTAGTCTTGGTTGTTGTTACTACAAAAAAATCCAAAAATCAATCACCCCCCCCCCCCCCAAAAAAACATTTTGTATTTATTTTGTTATTTCGACACTAGATTCTTGTTCCCTAGTGTTATTTGAGTCTAAATATCAAGTTTCATTCGATTTGGAGTAGTTTTGAATATTCCACCATTGTTGGAGCTTGATGTTTCGAAACTTGAAAGTGGGACTTGTTGAAGATGATAAAATTGAGGCTTGAAAGTTATTGAGTTGTATTCTACTAGTTAAAAAGAGCTTACATATAAAATTTGGAGTTTATTTGAAGTGGATTGGGGATTTGAAGTTCTTGAAGATCTTCAAGTCTTCATAAGGAAGATAACCCCAAAAGGTGTGTTTGATCCAAATATTCCAAGTAAATTGGTCAAAAGTGTTTGTTGCACCAAAAAGAGAAAGTTATAGGTTGGGTGAGCCCCCATAAATGAGAAATTATGAAATTATATAAAAAAATTATTTTCGTAAAAATCCACATCAGCAGCGCCAGCTCAGCCGCAGTCGCCCAATCGTCCTGCCACGCACGTGTGCGCGAGGTTCGCAGCCTGCACTCACGTGCATGCCAACATCAGAGACCTCAACATTCCATACTTGGTTTTTTTGGATGCCTTAGCCTTGGCTATAGCGCCCAAAAACTCCCAACACTGCTCCAAGTCAATTTTCGAGCCAAATTTCATCTGAATTCCACCCGGTTTGATTTCTTCTCCTAATTTCTTTTGTTAATTCTAATAATTAATTAACAACTAGTAATTAATCCTACTTTTTGTTAATTAATTCTTGAATTCTACCTCTTTTTAACCCAATTCTTTTCGTTATTATATCATTTAAACTTCATCGAAATTTCTTGATTTAAGTGCCTTAGTTTGAATTGAGTCGTCCTTTTCTTCAAGTCCAATAAGAATCCACTCTTGAACTCAAGTATCAATCGGAACCTTGTGACTCAACCGAATTAACAAGTATACAATTATTAGCCAAAGCAATTTGTGAGGAAATCAAAAGGTGCACATACTAGGATGTTTTGTGAGTTATTTTAATTAACTTAACGTGTTTGCTTGCTTTGTTGAGTGTCTTTAAAAGGTACAATAGTGTATTCGGGAGATGAAATACAAGTTCCCACCGAGGAACCAACTTTAAGTCAAATGATGAATGTGTTGGAATCCATTAGCCGACAAATGAGCGGTTTGGATGCAATATCGGGAGCCCTTGAAGAGAGAAAACGTCCTCAACTCCCCGAAACAACTTCCAAGGTCACACGAGTGGCTTGCAACATGAATCCTCATCCAACTTATCACCCGGAGCCATTCACCGAATGTATAATCCCACTCCACTGGACACCCTACCACCAACCCCACTACGAGATGGTAATCCCATCGCACCACCACCAAATAACCCTCAACCACTCCCAAATCCCTGTCAACCGCTTCGTCAACCAATCAGAAATGTCCAACCAATCTGAAAAGTCCAACCAATGGGTGATGAGTACTAAGAGGAGCTAGGAGGTGAGGAAGATCCATATAACAATCGAATGAGATGATAATGTTTACAATTTTAAGGTCCTCAACAAGGTAGATGTAGGAGGAATAACCTTCTTCCACAAGCGGGTAGGCCAGGAGGATATCAAGGGCGAGATGGTCACCAAGTGTATGAAATCTATTGTGGTAACTATGGATAAGATCATTATGGGGATTAAGGGCACCATGGGCACTTTGGGGGTCGAGACACGAGTCTTAACTCCATCAACGTCACTCTTCCAAGCTTCAAAGGTGGTAGTGACCCAGATGTGTTTCTTGATTAGGTGATGCAATGTGATAGAATCTTCTTGACGAACGACATATCCGAGATGAAAAAGTGTCTTATGTCATTTCTCAATTTGAGGGGTTTGCCTCCACATGGTGGGAAACTCAAGTGAAAGAAAGAAGGTTATGGTTTAGCTCCTACTCTCACTTGGGAAGAACTAAAGAATATCTTGAGGCGTAAGTATGTCACCGAACGATACAAGCAAGAGCAAATCCAAAAGGGCTACACTTTGAGACAAAACAACAAAAGTGTGGAGGAATATTATGATGAGTTCCAACTTGTGAATATGAGGATCGACTTTGAATAGAAACCCTTAAATGCTATGACTCAGTTTTGAATCGGGTTAAATAAAGAAATTTCTTCCTAAATGAGACTCCACAACTATCGTGATATTTATGAAACTCTTGAAATGGCTATTGAGATAGAAGAGAGGTTCATGGAAGATAAGATTGACAAGTCGATATGTTACAAGGGTTCATGAAACTACACCAAAGAAGGGGAAACTTCTTCATCCAATTGGCAAATAGCAAATGGTACATGCAAGATTCCAAGAAGTTCTTTGTCAAGAACCACCAAGTTGAGAAGAAACCTCCAAAGTTTGCTCCGAAAGAAGGAGGTAATAATGCTAAACCTCTCCAATGCTTTAAATATCAAGGTTACGGTCATATCATGAGTGAATTTCCTAATCGTAGAGCCTTTATTATGAAAGAAGCTTTTAGTGATGACGATGAGAGAAAGTGTGAAGAGGATGTTGAAGGAGATAATTATGAGAATAATGAACTTGTGGAAGATGACGAAGATGAGCAAGAAGAAATCACCATCTCAAATGGTTTGGCAAGGAGAGTGATGACATGTATGGGCATGCCTCAAGAAGAGGATATTACCATCCAAAATTATGTGGTAAGGAGATCTATGATAAGCAAGGACATGGATGATCCTAGACAAAGGGAGAATCGCTTCCATTCCAAATGTGTGTGCACTATGATCATTGATAGTGGGAGTTGTGTGAATGTTGCAAGCACGACATTGATTGACTTCTTAAATCTTCCCACAATCAATCATGACCATCCTTATAAACTCCAATGGCTAAATGAATGTGGTGAATTGAAGGTGAATCGATAAGCTATCATTAAGTTCAAGGTGGGGAAGTATCGAGATGAGCTTCTATGTGATATTTTCCCCATGCAAGCTTGTCACCTCTTACTTAGAAGACCTAGTCAATATGATAGGTGAACCAAGCATGATGGAAGGACCAATAAGTACTCACTTGTGCACAATGGCCTTAAACATGTTATATGTCCTATGACACCCTTTTAAGTGAATGAAGTTTACCAATAAATGAGGGAGTTGAAGGAGAAGAAAAAGGGTGAGGAAGAAAGCAAGGGAGTGAGTGGTAGACAAAGGAGTCTTCAAAAAGAGGGTGAGAAAAGGAAGGAGTCAGGAGGGAAGAAAAAGGTGGCCATTTTGAGAAGTGTAGGGGAGATTAGGGAGGATATGGAGGAGCGACATCCGATAGTCCTTATCATGCATATGGACTACTATTTACACACTAATGACCTAACCCCTTCTTTTCCTAGTTCTATTTTTTTCTTTTGCAGGATTATGATGATGTGTTCCCCTCGGAACTTCCAAAGGGATTTTCTCCCTTAAGGGGAATTGACCATCAAATTGACATTGTCCTGGGGTCCTAATTGACAAAAAAAACTAGCTTATAGAGCCAACTCGGAGGACACCAAAGAGCTTCAAAGGCAAGTGGATGAACTCCTTGAAAATGGAGTTGTGCGAGAAAGTTTGAGCTCGTGTGATGTGCTGGTGATCTTGGTCCCAAATAAAGATGGAATATGGCGCATGTGTGTTGATTACTGAGCCATCAGTAAGATAATGGTAAAGTATTGTCATCCCATACCTTATCTTCATGACATGCTTGATGAATTGAATGGTTCATGCATCTTTTCAAAGATAGATCTTAGGAGTGGATATCATCAAATCCGGATGAAACCCGTATATGAGTGAAAGATAACATTCAAGATAAAATTTGGTCAATATGAATGGTTAGTGATGCCTTTTGGTCTCACTAACGCTCCTAGTACTTTCATGCGCTTAATGAATTATGTGATGAAACCCTTTATTGACCAATTTGTGGTTGTTTATTTTGATGATATCTTGGAATATAGTAAAACATTGGATGATCATGTTGATCATTTGAAGTGTATATTTGAAATACTTAGGCAAGAACTACTTTATGCTAATGTGGCTAAATATTCCTTTTGTGTTGATGAAGTTGTTTTCTTGGGTTTTGTTGTGAGTTCAAGGGGTGTTGAGGTTGATGAATCCAAAATAGATGCTATTATGAATTAGTCAACTCCTAAATCCATTGGTGATGTGAGAAGTTTTCATGGATTGTCTAGTTTTTTATAGACGATTTGTTAAAGGATTTAGCATTATAGCTGCTTCTTTGATCGAGGTAATCTGAAAGGATAAACCTTTTTATTGGGGGTGAAGAGCAAGCAAAGGCATTTGATACATTGAAACAAATGATTAGCTCCGCACCGTTGTTGCAATTATCCAATTTTTATAAAATCTTTGAGATTGAGTGTGATGCTAGTAAAGTAGGTATTGGTGCCATTTTGATGCAAGACCAAAAACCCATTGCCTATTTTAGTGAAAAGCTTAAAGGTGTGACGTTGAATTACTCCACCTATGATCTTGAATTATATGCTTTAATTAGAGCTTTGGGTAATTGGCAACATTACTTGTGGCCTAAAGAGTTTGTTATTCAGACCGATCATGAGTCCTTGAAGCATCTTAAGTGATGTAGATCAAAGTGACACTACTTCAAGGAGACCTTTCACTAGGAGCCAAGCTAAGGACCTTCAAGCTTTATGGATGGAGATGGAATATTTGGAAGGCTCCGACATGAAAGACTTGAATATATTTAATATATTAAGTGTCTTCCTATTTTAATTAGCTTGTAATTTTAATGAAGGGCAATTCAGTCTTACTTTACTCCTTTTAGCCCTTAGTATAAATAGTATAATATTAGGGTTTCATAACTTTGGACATATGAAAATTGCATCTCTTGTGAGAGTTTTGAAACCCCTTGTTGGATTTCAATATTTTTTCCTAGGATTTGCAAGTAATGAGGAAAGAAAGCCCGCGAACTTAAACTCTCAACATAAGTGGGGAAGTGTTTTACTAAGAATGCCAACAATGAGCTGTCAATCTACACTTAAAAGACTAAAATGACATGGAATATGGAGTGGGATTGAAGATTGGACTTGAAGATTTGAGAAAAAATCATATTTTATTCGGCCTTCTTATTGGTCTGGGCCAAGACCATCTTGTTTCTTTTAGCTTGTCTTTAATTCTTAGCTTAGCTTTTAGTTCTTATTAGGACATCATTAATAAGCCATGTAATAGGAAGGGACGACTAGGCCATGTAATAAGGTGACTAGGCCGAAAAGCCTTCCAAGAAGGTGACTAGGCGAGGGTAAGAGGACAAGGTGGCAAGGACCAGAATGATCTAGAAGGTGAGGTTTCCAAGAAGACAATTCATGAACCAACTAGTTCATGGATTTGACTACCTAGAATACATCAATTTCGGTCTAGGGGAGGAGAAGGGTTGGCCGAATGACTCATCCAAGCACATACAAAGAATGGAGGCTTCCAAACATATTCCAAGAAGATGAGATTTATTAAGATACAAGTTCATGCATGCAAGAGACAAAATAATTGCTTGGGAAACTCAAGAGGTGGCCGAGAACATCCTTGGTCCCCAAGTTAACCCGAAATGTTTCCCATTTGTTCCCATGTGGCAAAAATCCATAATTATTAAACCGCAAGGTTATTCTCTACTTTATAATAATGAACTAACCTCTTTACCTTTTCCTAGTGTTGTTTCTTCTTTATTGCAAGGTTTTGAAGATCTATTTCCGGAAGAAATGTCTAGTAGATTGCCTCATTTGATGGGAATTGAACATCAAATTAACTTTGTACCGGATTATCAACTACCCAACAAAGCTTTTTATAAGAGAAACACATAATATACCAAAGAATTGCAAAGACAAGTGGAGAAACTTTTGGATAAAAGATTGGTAAGAGAAAGCTTAAGTCCATGTGGGGTGCCCATGATTCTTGTTCCCAAGAAGGATGGGATGTGGATGATGTGTGTGGATTGTCGTGCTATTAATCAAATTATGGTAAAATATCGACATCCTATTTCTAGACTTTATGATACGCTAGATGAATTATGTGGCTCTACTTTGTTCTCTAAAATTGATTTGAGAAGCGGATACCATAAAATTCGAATGAAACCCAGAGATGAATGGAAACCCACATTTAAGACTAAGTTTTGGC
Source organism: Anisodus acutangulus (assembly GCA_029783415.1). Classification (NCBI taxonomy): domain Eukaryota; kingdom Viridiplantae; phylum Streptophyta; class Magnoliopsida; order Solanales; family Solanaceae; genus Anisodus; species Anisodus acutangulus. Next base: position 25,225,627 of record CM056489.1, read on the forward strand.
TTATATGAGTGGATGGTGATTCCTTTTGGGCTAACCAATGCACCAAGCACTTTTATGTAATTAATGAACCATGTACTTAAATCGTTTATCAATGATTTTGTTGTGGTTTGTTTTGATGATATTTTGGTATATAGCAAATTCTTGGATGATCATGTGCAATATTTGAAGTTGCTATTTGATTTGTTGAGAAATGAAATTTATATGTGAATTTTAAAAAAGTGTTCTTTTTGAGTGGATGTGTTGTTTTCCTTAGCTTTGTTGTAAGCTCAAGAGGAGTTGAGGTGGATGATAGGAAGGTAGAGACTATTAGGAGTTGGCCAACCCTTAATTCCATTAGTGATATTAGAAGCTTCCATGGGTCGGCAAGTTTTTATAGGAGGTTTGTGAGGGGTTTTAGTTCTCTAGTCACTCCTCTAACTATGGTCATTACGAAGGATAAACCATTTGTTTGGGTTAAGAAACAAGAGGAAGCCTTTAAGATCTTAAAGGAGAAACTTAGTTTCATGTCTTTACTTCAACTTCCCAACTTTGAGAAGATGTTTGAAATTGAGTGTGATGCTACTGGAGTAGTCATTGGTGCGGTATTGATGCAAAAAGGTAAACCCATAGCTTACTTTAGTGAGAATTTAAGAGGATCTCCACCGCAATATTCTACTTATGATAAGAAACTCTATGCCCTAGTGAGAGCTTTACCAAATTTGCAACATTATTTGTGGCATAAGGAGTTTGTGATTAGAATCAATCATGAGGCTTTGAAGCATACTAGGGTCCAAAATAAGCTAAATAAAAGGCATGTCAAGTGGATAGAATTTATTGAGTGTTTTCCTTATGTGAGTAATTATAAGCAAGGCCAAAAAAACATTGTAGCGGATGCCTATCTAGAAGATATGCATTGATGAATACTTTGACTTCTATATTGATGGATTTTGAGAGTTTGAAGGAGTTATATCCTAGTGATGTTGATTTTTGAAAAGACTTTGGAGAGTGTCAAGTAAGCTTGAGTGTGTGTGTGTAAGTTGTTAAAGAGGGTAATGAAGCTAGAACTCCTAGGTTTGAGTTAAAGGAGGGCTATTTATTTAGGAATAGAAAACTTTGTGTACCTATATATTCATGGAGGGGGTTTATGGGTCATTTTGGAGTGTCCAAAACCTTATCTAGTCTTATTGAATATTTCTTTTGGCCTTAGATGATAGGAGATGTTGAAAGAATTTGTGCTAGGTGTTTGGATTGTAAGTATGCTAAATCTTGTAGCCAACCCCATGGCATGTATACCCTTTTCCCTATTCCTAGCGGCCCTTGGCTAGATATTTCTATGGATTTTGTTGTTGGCCTCCCTAGAACTAGAAATGGTAGAGATAGCATCTTTGTTGTTGTGGATAAATTTTTTAAAATGACTCTCTTTATTGCTTGTCATAAAAGTGATGATGTATCTCATGTTGCTACTTTATTTGTGCATAATGTGATGAAAATGCATGGTGTTCCCCAAACAATTGTTAGCGATAGGAATTCAAAATTTCTAAGCCATTTTTGGAGGTGTTTGTGGGGAAATTGGGAACCAAGTTGCTATTTTCTACTTCTTGTGATATGATATAGGGGACCACTCCAAGATCAAGACCCTTTACTAGGAGTCAAGCTAAGGAACTCCAAGCGATGCAAACAATGTTCAAGCATAAAGGAACCTTGAAGCACTTGAAGGGATGCGAACACAAGTATACAACATTTGGAGGATCGCGTGGGAGGAAGAAGAGTCGGAAGTCAAACTGTCTCCATATGCGGCGCCATCTGTAAATACAGATAATGCCTTGCGACACCATCTGTGAATTACAGATGGTGCTGATGGGTGACTTTAGCCCTTTTGGTTATTTCATGCAAAATTGAGGGCTTGGTCACTTTTGAGCCAAATTTGTAATAACCAATGGTATAAATAGGGTCCTTAGCCTCATTTTATCCTTAGCTTGTTTTGATGATGAAACTCTTTTGAGAGCATTAGTATTGTAGTGATAGGATTTCCTAGTTCTTAGTTTATAGCTTAATTAGTGTAATCGCTTGATTGTTTTAGATCTTAATTGTGATTCACACTTTAGTAATGCTCACTAGTGAAATCACTCAAACTTTCATAGATTATGTGTTTTTGTAGTTCATGTCCTTGAGGTCTTTGATTTAATACATCATTGGTTGCTTGAAATAACTACTCTTGTGTTTAATCTTCTATCATTTTCAATTCCACATTTGATTCTTAGAGTTTCACTTTAGGAATCATATCATTTGGTATCAGATAGAGATGACAGTGGATCCTGGACCCGGTGGATCCAAATCCGTTTTATAGGATATGGATCTTCAAAATTTGGACCCGACGGATCCGGATCGGACCCGAATCCATTTCTGCCGGATCGGATTTGGATCTGGATCTTGTATTTGAGATCCGTATCCGGTCCAGATCTGACCTGTGGATCCATTTTTTATTAAATATATTCATAACCTAGAATGTAATTTTATAAGTATTTTCTTAAAATTGCTAAGCATATCCTTGTAAGTTTAATTTATCCCCCGCGTTAACTCAAAAACAAAAAAAATAAAGAGGTAACTTCGATAATAAAATCAATGTTATATTAGTGAATGACTAACATCTCCATAGAAAAGTAGTTAAAATTATATTCACTTCATTTGTGAAGATTTCAAGCACATGCAAGTTCTGCATTGTTGAAATACTAGTCAACATTTTCCACAACTATTGTCATTGTCCAACATTTTTAATTAATAGCTCACAATCAAAACGAGACAACGAACAAAATATCTCATATGAACATTTCAAAATTGAAACACAGTAAACTGCTTGCTAAGTAAAAATCGTTTGTCAGTTAAAAAAAATTCTTAGTAAAGTTACATTCTTAGCCAGGCAAATTTTTTTACATGTTGATCCAGATCCGATCCGTAGACCCGGTGGATCCGGATTTGAATCTGATTTTTATGGACCAGATATATCTGGATTCGAATATGGACCTAGGTATGAAAAACAGATCTGGATCTGGATCTAGTAGGATCCGGTCCAGATCCAATCCGTTGCCATCCCTAGTATTAGAGCTTAGGCTAGAGATTTTTTATTAATGTCAATCCTAGGTTCTTCTTATTTTGAAAATTACAAAAATCTGAAAATTCACAAAAATCACAAAAAAATGAGTTGTTGTTGGATTTGAGTGTGTTTGTTGATAGATTTGAGTTCGTAGAGGTTGAATCTATCGCATATCAGAAATTTAAGTGATTTGAAGGTGTTTGAAAGAAATCACCATTGTTGGATTTGAATCTTTTGAAGAACTTGAAGAACTCCAATTAGGTTTCATTGATTTAGTGGTCAATTGATCTCAATTTGTATTGGGCTTTGTTATCTATATCATTGAGAGTCTAGATCTGAAATTTAGAACCAAATTGAGTTGGAATTGGAATAGTTAAAAATTTGAATTGTTCTTCAATTGTTCATCAAGTTCTTGAGGAAGAAGACCAAAAAGAGATTGTTTGATCCAAAAACCCTAAGGAAAAAGTTGGAAAAGTATTTTAGGCCCAAAAATAACAAAAATCTAATTCAAGTGGGTTCGATTCATTAAAAGTACAAGGAATATTCAGAAGTTGGTCAGCCAAACGGATCCCAAGGAAAGATTTACGTAAGCAGCGATTTAGCAGATAGATAGCATCTGCGAACCGCATCTCATGTCGTAGATAATATATGTGGTTCACAGATCAAGCGCAACCTATGACAGAAAATAGCAACTCCGGGAAACGGTCTGCGAATCGCAGAATGTAACGCAATGCTCAGGTGTAGCAGACCATACCTTTTCAGGTTTTTTGATCTTTTCCGATTTCGAATCCATTTCTTTTCACTTCTTTGATTCTTTAAACTCTTTAACATCAAGTAATTATCTATTTGATTGTTAATTAGATCTTGAGTCCTATTTCTCACTTCGTGCTAATTCTTCTTATGTTTTTCCGTTTTATTTCGTTGAACTTCTTTGGCTCCATCCGTTAGATTTTGAGTCATACGTCTTTCTATCGATCAAGAATTCATTCCTTCACTACGCTAATCAAACATGGTGTAACTGATCGATCATAGATTCATTACAACCTTGTAAGAGCGCTTGAGTGAAGTGACGAGTGTGTAGGCATAAAGAGTTAGTGAGGACTTTTACTTCTAACTTATTTATTACATTTTGTAAGTACAATGTCAACCACTGGAGGACAAACCCAAGAAGGGGAGAACCCAATAGCGTTTCTAGCTAGGGAAGTGGTGAGGATGAACTCGGAGATGGTGTCTACGAGAACGGGGTTTGATATGATGGGTACTAAGGTGGATAATATGGAGTAATCAAGTACATTGAGCACTCCCCACTAGGTTGGTGGAGAAGCGAATGTTGGTAATGAATCAAGTCAAGACCCCAACACTTCACCTACTATAACCCCGGGACAATTTCAAGCTTTATGTTATCCACGCACTAGCCACATCCCGTCAACCTCGATTCCTCATTCTACACACCCAAATATTGACACCTCGAGCCAAGCGGGGTGAACCAATCCCCACATCTAACCACAATTATATTCACCATACCAAGATGGGCATCTACCACAAGTGGCCCCAAGAGCCTGTCAACCTAACAACCCCTAAATGAACATCCAACCCAACAATCCCCAAATGAACCTATATGCACCAACACTACAAAACATCACCACGTATCCATATCTATACCATTACAAAAATCCCCCTTACGAAGAAAGAGTTTAGGAGAATGGAAGGTGGTAGGAGGAACTACGGGATTAAAAGAGACATGGGAATGATGTTAATCGGGGAAGAGGATGGCGAAGAGGTAGAGGTAGACCTTTTGACGAATGAGGTAGGTGGTAAGGCCAAGATGATCGAGCACGATGTCAAGGTCATAACGACTGAGCAAGATGGCACGGTAGGGAAGATAGAGTTGACCATGAATGTAAATTAAATACTATTAAGGTGAAACTTTCTATTTTCAAAGAAGGAAGCGATACGGAGGAGTTCCTAGAGTGGAAATTGCAACGTGAGAGGATCTTCCTCACCAATAACATTTTGGATGCATTAAAAGCTAAATACGTCCTTACACAATTTGAGGGATATGTATATACATGGTGAGAATCCAAAAGGCGAGAGCGAGCTCAAAGGTACATATTTGATGTTCCGACTTAGCAAGAATTGATTGAACTCATGGAAGCAAGATACGTGACACCCGATTACTATCAAAATGTCCTTAAGCGGGTGTACATATTGAGGCAAGGTAGCAAAAGTGTTGAAGAATACTTCGATTAATTTGAGATTAAAGTCGAATATCAAAGAACACTTGAACTACACCATCATCCGGTTTGTAGCCAACTTGAACCATGATATCTCCAAGCCTATGAGGCTCCAATTTTATGCTACACTTGAGGATGCTTTCCATGATTCTACCAATGTTGAAGTCAATTTGAAAGTGGATAAATCCTATAAGGCGAAGGGTGTGTCATCCTCATTATTAAGCAAAAGCAAAGACAAATGGGAAAAGCCCAAGACCAACTCTCAAACTCCCCAAGTCAAGTTCGATTACAAAGCCAAAGTTGAAGACAAGGCTAAAGGAAGTAACAATGCTAAACCCAACTTTCCACGTCCGTTTATCATTTAATGTTTAAAGTGTCAAAGTAGAGGACATATTTCTAGTGATTGTCCTAACAGAAGATCGATTGTGACCTTGTTTGATGGATATCATACTAATAAAGAGGATAGAAGTAGAGGTGAGAGTGAGGGAGGTGATACAAAGGGTGAGCATGGGAGATATAGTGATGATTTTGATGAGCGGAATCTAGTGGAGAATGTCAATTTAAATTTTATTTTGAGAAAAATTATGGGTGCAATGAATAGAGAGGAGCTTGACCAACGAGAAAACCTTTTTCATACTAGATGCAAAATCTTGGGTAAGGTGTGTGATGTGATAATCGATGGTGGGAGTTGTGCAAACGTGGTTAGTACAACTTTGGTTGATCATATGATGTTTCACATCAAGAAATATACCAACCCCTATAAACATCAATGGTTCAACGATTGTGGGGAGGTGAAGGTAACCAAGCGAGTGGTAGTAAATTTTAGCATTGGCAAATACCAAGATGAGGTTGTGTGTGATATCATGCCAATGCAAGTGTGTCATATGTTTCTTAGTAGACCTTGGCAATTCAATAGGGATGCTCAACATAGTGGAAGATCTAACAACTATACCTTTGTCTTTGGGGGTAAAAAGTACACTCTTACTCCATTGACACCCTATCAAGTGAATGAAGATTATAGTATGAAGGAGCTCCGGGAGAGAATGCAACAGGAGGAGGTTGAAAAGGAGTTCTTAATTAGTCAAGAGGATAAGGTGGTCGCCAAGGGGAAAACTAAGATGTGTACACTTGCTATACCAAGTAATTGTTTGAAAGGAGTTGACGAGGATCATTTTATGGTGTGCCTTATCAACAAAGATCTTTTGTTACATGCTAAAAAGGATACTAGCACTTTGCCTAGTATTGTTTCTTCTCTTTTGTAGGAATATGATGGCCTATTTCGGGAGGAGATGCCTAAAGAATTGCCTCCATTGAGGAACATTAAACATCAAATTGATTTTGTGCTAGGATCCCAAATCCCCAACAAACCGACATATAAGAGAAATCTAGAGGAAACAAAAGAATTGCAATGGAAAGTTAAAGAGTTACTTGAAAACGGGTTGGTGAGAGAAAGCCTTAGCCCATGTGCCATGCCCGTGATACTTGTTCCCAAAAAGGATGGCACGTGGAGGATGTGTGTTAATTCTAGTGCCGTGAACAAAATAATAGTGAAGTAGCGACATTCGATTCTTAGGCTTGATGATATGTTGGATGAACTATGTATTTTAAGTGTGTTCTCTAAAATTGAACTTCGAAGTGAATATCACCAAATTTACATGCACCCCGGTAATGAATGGAAGACGGCTTTCAAAATCAAGTTTGGCCTTTATGAATGGCTTGTCATGTCATTTGGTCTCACTAATGCACCTAGCACCTTCATGAGATTAATGAATCATGTGTTGAAACCTTTCATCAACAAATTTGTCATCATTTATTTCGATGACATTATTATTTATACCAAGAGCATTGAGGATCATATGGACCATTTGAGGCAAATCTTTGAGGTCTTGTTACGAGAAAGGTTGTATGTGAATCTCAAGAAGTATGCCTTTTGTATTGATCAGGTGGTATTCTTAGGTTTTGTGGTAAGCGTAAATGGTGTGGAGGTTGATGAAGAGAAGGTGGAATTCACTAGAACTTGGCCAACTCATAAAAATGCAATCGATGTGAGGAGTTTCCATTGGTTGGCAAGTTTCTATAGATGATTTATGAAAGGGTTTAGTACAATTGTCGCTCCCTTAACCAATTAATCAAGAAAGATGTAGCTTTTGTTTGGGGAGATGAGAAAGAGAAAGCATTTCAAGAGTTGAAGGCAAAGTTGAGTTCTTCTCCATTGTTGTAATTTCCGAATTTTTAGAAGACCTTTGAGATCAAATGTGATGCCTCGGATGTTGGCATAGGTGGAGTATTAATACAAGAGGGTAAACTGTTGGCTTACTTTAGTGAAAATATAAAGGAAGTTTCTTTGAATTACTCTACCTATGACAAGGAATAATATGCATTTGTGAGGGTGTTGGCTCATTGGCAACACTATCTATGGCATAAGGAATTTGTGATCCGTTCGGATCATGAGTCATTGAAACACTTGAAAGGTCAATCCAAGATTAACAAGAGGCATGCAAAGTGAGTGGAAATCATTGAAACCTTTCTTTATGTGATCACTTACAAGAGTGAAAAAGAGAATGTTGTGGCATATGCTCTATCTAGACGGTTTGTGTTGTTGAATGCCATGACTTCTAAAATGATGGGCTTTGAAATCTTAAAGGAGTTTTACTCCAATGATCCCAATTTCAAAGAGGTATATAAGGAGTTAGCCCAAGAGAAGAGGATTGACTAATTCCAACTAGTTTATGGGTTCTTATTCAATGAGGGAAGAATATATGTTCCAATGAGCTCAAGGAGGGCACTTTTCGTGAAGGAAGCACATAGTGGAGGCATGATGGGTCACTTTGGAGTGTCCAAAATGATTAATATCTTCAATGAACAATTTTATTGGCCCAAGATGAAACATGATATGGAGAAACTTTGTGGGCAATTGTTGGAGTGCAAACAAGAAAAATTGAAGACTCGGCCTCAAGGTTTGTATACTCCTCTTCCTACTTCTATTGATCCTTGTGTATATATTTCTATAGATTTTGCGATGGGTCTTCCAAGAACCAAAAGTGGTCATGATAGCATTTTTGTGGTGGTAGATAGGTTCTCTAAAATGTATCATTTTATACCATGCCATAAATGTGATAATGCTTCTCATGTAGCATCATTTCTTGTTGCTAATGTGCTTAGATTGCATGGAGTACCTCGCACTATTGTTAGTGATAGGGACTCAAAATTTCTTAGTCATTTTTGGAAGAGTCTTTGGGGTAAACTTGGTACCAAACTTTTGTTCTCTACTTCTTGTCACGCTTAAATAGATGGGCAAACCAAAGTAGTGAATATGACTCTTTGGAGCATGCTTAGGTGTATGATTAGCGGAAAACTCACTTCTTGGGAGGATCGATCACCTTTTATTGAATTTGCTTACAATAGGTCACTCCATTCCTCTATTGGCATGACTCAATTTGAAGTGTGTTATGGTTTTAACCCTTTGGTTCCTTTAACCTTAACACCTTTGCCTAGTGATTGTGTTGTGAGCTTAGATGCAAAACAAATGGCGGTCGAGATGATGAAGGTTCATGCCAAGGTAAAGGAGAACATAGAGAAGATCAACACCAAGGTGGCCAAAAGACAAAACTATGGGAGAAAGAAGGTGGACTTCCAACCCGATGATTGGGAGTGGGTTCACTTTTGAAAGGAAAGATTCCCTCAAATAAGGAGAGGAAAATTGTGTCCAAGAGGCAAAGGTCCCTTCAAAGTTCTTAAGAAGATCAATGACAATGCCTACAAGATTGACTTGCCAAGTAAGTATAATTTCCATAATGTTTTCAATGTGAATGACTTGTCTTTTTGTGTTGTAGGTGAGCCTATGGATTCGAGGAAGAATCCTTTCCAATAAGGGAGGATGATATGATATTGTATACCACTCCAAGCTTAAGACTCTTTACTAGTAGTCAAGCCAAGGAACTCCAAGCGATGCAAGCAATGCAAGCAATGTGCATGCATAAAGGAACCTTGGAAGCACTTGAAGGGATGCAGACATAAGTATACAACATTTGGAGGATCGCATGGGAGGAAGAAGAGTCGAAAGTCAATCTGTCTCCATCTGCGGTGCCATCTGGGACCGCAGACAATGCCTTACGACACCATCTATGAATCACAGATGGTGCTGACGGGTGACTTTGACCCCTTTTGGTTTTTTCATTCAAAGTTGAGGGGTTGGTCACTTTTGGGCCAAGTTTGTAAGAACCAAGGGTATAAATAAGGTCCTTAGCCTCATTTTACCCTTAGATTGTTTTGATGATGAAACTTTTTTAAGGGCATTAGTATTGTAGTGATAGGATTTCCTAGTTCTTAGTTCATAGCTTAATTAGTGTAATTGCTTGGTTGTTTTAGATCTTAATTGTGATTCACACTTGAGTATTTTTCACTAGTGGAATCACTCAAACTTTCATAGATTAGGTGATTTTATAGTTCATCTACTTGAGGTCTTTGATTTAATACATTATTGGTTGCTTGGAATAACTATTCTTATGTTTAATCTAATATCATTTTCAATTCCGCATTTGATTCTTAGAGTTTCATTTTAGGAATTGTATCATCTTGTCTTCCTCAAACGGATGGTCAAACCGGGGTGGTCAATAGAACTTTAGGTAACATGCTTAGGGCTATGGTTAAAGGGAATTTAACTTCTTAGGAGGATCAATTGTCATTAATTGAGTTTGCATATAATAGAACTATTCATGGATCTATTGGTATAACTCATTTGAGTGTGTTTATGGATTTAACCCATTGACTTCATTATATTTAACTCCTTTACCTATAGATTTTACTATGAGTATAGATGCAAAATCTAAGGCAAAAGCTATGAAAAAACATCCATGAGAAGGTAAAAATGCAAATTGAGTAGGCTAACAAAGATGCAACCAAAAGAGACAACAAGGGATGAAAAAGAGTTACTTTTGCACCCGGTGATTGGGTATGGATTCATTTTAGGAAGGAAAGATTTCCAAGCAAAAGGAATAACAAACGTATGCCAAGAAGAGATGGAACTTTTTAAGTACTTGAGAAGATTGGAGATAATGCTTGCAAAGTGGACCTACCAAGTGAGTATTTGTTCCATAATGTTTTAATGTTAGTGATTTATCTCTTATTGATGTAGGTGTGGCGAATTTGAGGAAGAATTATTTTGAAGAAGGGGAGAGTGGTGTAGATCAAAGTTGCACTACTTCAAGCAGACCTTTCACAAGGAGTCAAGCTAAGGACCTTCAAGCATTGCAAGCTTTATGGATGAAAATGGAATTTTTGGAAGGCTCCAACGTGGAAGACTTGAATCTATTTAATATATTAAGTATCTTTCCATTTTAATTAGCTTGTAATTTTAATGAAGGGCAATTGGATCTTTCTTTACTACTTTTAGCCCTTAGTATAAATAGTATAATATTAGAGTTTCATAACTTGATTTTGGACATATGAAAATTGATATCTTGTGAGAGTTTGAAAACCCCTTGTTGGATTTCAACATTTTGTCCTAGGATTTTCAAGTAAGGTTGCTACCTTCTTGAGGATTCTAATAGGTTAGGTGCTATTTAATTCTCAATTAAGTGATGTATGGTTAGTTTCTCCATTATATATTTTAATTTTTTGAATTAGTTTTTGTCTTTCTTTAATTTTTATCTTTTAATTTTTTCTTGTTTCCATCTTCTTGTTTCACATCATTAAGACCCAAGGAAAGTTGAACAAAAAGCTTGCCAAATGGGTTAAATTTCTTGAAACTTTTCCTTATGTAATCCAATACAAAAATGGGTAGGATAATGTTGTGACGGATGCCTTGTCTCTAAAACGTGTTTTAGTTAATACTTTATCTTCCAAATTGATGAGTTTTGAAAATTTGAATACAATGTATCTTGAGGACCCCGTCTTTGCCAAAATCTATCAAGATTGTGAAGAACAGGAAAGGGGATATTAACTTAAGGATAAACCTCCCACCCCTTTTGTCAAGTTTGATGGTTACTTGTTCAAGAACAAGCAACTATGTGTGCCTGTGAGCTATTGGAGGGAACTTTTTTGTGAGGGAGGCACATGATGGGGGTTCGATGGGTCATTTTGGTATTGATAAAACCATGAAAATTTTTTAGGAACAATTTTATTGGCCTAAAATGCGTAATGATGTTGCAAACTTTTGTGGTAAATATGTTGAATGTAGAAGTGTTATGTCTAGACTTCTTCCCCGTGGCTTGTATGCCCCTCTCCCCACCCCTCAAAGACCTTGGCTTGACATTTCTATGGATTTTGTGTTGGGCTTGCCACGGACAAAAAAGGAGAAAGGTAGTATTTTTGTTGTTGTTGACCGATTTTCAAAAATGGCTTATTTTATTGCATGTCATAAGTGTGATAAAGAATCTCATGTTGCTTCTTTATTTTTGAGAATGTGGTCAAGTAGCATGGAATTCCCAAAACCATAGTGAGTGATAGAGACTCTAAGTTCCTTAGCCACTTTCGGAAAGAATTGTGGGGACGCATTGGAACTAGATTATTATTTTCTACTTCTTGTCACCCACAAACCGATGGCCAAATGAGGTTGTGAATAGGACTTTAGGTTATATTCTTAGGGACATGGTTAAGGGAAAATTATAATCTTGGGAAGATCAATTGCCTTTAGTTGAATTTGCATATAATAGAGTCAATTCATAGTACTATTGGCATGTCTCCATTTGAGGTTGTTTATGATTTTAACCCACTAATCCCTCTTAATTTAACCCCTCTTTCTCAAGATGTTGTGGTAAGTTTAGATTGTCACAAAAGGGTCAAAGCCATGAAGAAGTTGCATGAGAAGGTGAGAGTTCGCCTTGAGAGGAAAAATCAAAAGAAGGCCAAAAGAGCAAACAAGGGTTGCAAGCGAGTTGTACTCGAACCGGGTGATTAGGTGTGGGTACATTTTCGCAAGGAAATATTTCCCAACAACAAGAAGATAAAATTGATGCCTATGGGAGATGTCCCATTTGAGGTACTTGAGCACCTCAATGACAATGGATACAAGATTGACCTTCTCCCGGAATACCAAGTTCACAACACCTTCAACGTGTGTGATATCTCTCCTATGGATGTGGTTGATGGTGACCCCTTAAACATCAACCCCTTAAATTTGAGGACAAATTATTTTCAAGAATGGGAGAATGATACAATCCAAGTTGCATCAAGACCTTTCACGAGGAGTCAAGCTCGTGAGCTCCAAGTTCTACAAGGATTGTTCATGAAAAGAGATGTACTTGAGTGCACTCTTGAGCCATCTCGGGGATTCCAAATATTCATGATTGCATGGGAGGAAAGAACGATGACCATTTGAGTGAAGAAGATGGCTATGAAAGCAAAAGTGGTTAATTCTTAGAATTGCAAGTTTCATCTTCAAAATGAAGGCCAAACAAGGCCCTTACTGTATTAAAGGTATAATTATAATAATTAGATTAGTCTTCTTTTCTATCCTAGTATAAGTAGTAGTTTATTTTTTCCTTTGACTTTTTAGACTACTTTGAATATTAAACTTGAAATACTCTTGAGAGTTAGAGAGCTTGTGAAACCTAATGATTGTCTGAATTGTTAAGTGATTGGTTTCTTAGGAACTAGATTCCCTTGAGGTCATCTTTAGAGTTTGGTGCTTGATTTTAATATTAATTTAGAGGTTTTAGCTAATTAGAGCTTTAGTTGCCAAATTGTGTTGATCTTGTGTCAATCTAGTTGTCCTTTCCTTTTTATTGTTAATTTCTTTGTTAATTTCATTGTTTTTCTTTCTTTTATTATATCACAAAGAACCTTGGAATAAAGTTGTCACTCAGCCCTACAATTTCAATACTAGTACCAAAGATGAACCATAACTTGTGCTAAATGTGTGGGGATAGATGGTTCCAAGGTCATCAGTGCAAAACCAAGCAGCTAAATGTCATGTGAACTGTAGTGGAACCAAATGCAGAGGAACCTCCAGATGGAGTACAAGGGGAAAAGGAGTGTACTGAAGTGCTAAATGAGGATATAATAGAAGAGGTTGTCAGCCTAAACGCACTGTTAGTAACAGTAGAGCCTAACACTATCAGGCTTAATGAAACAGCTAAGAAGAAGATACTAACAGTTTTCTTGGACTCAGGAAGCACCCATAGCTTCCTTGACATGGAAACAACTAAAATGATTGGTTGTATAATCAGGGAAGACAGACCTATGAGGGTTATTGTAGCAAATGGAAGAGTAAAGACGAGCCTATACTCATTTACAAGTCTGAAATGGACCATACTGGGGTGGTATTCTTAGACTCAGTTACACTAATTAAGTTGGGTGGGTCAGATATGATTTTGTGATGAGATTGGATGAGGGCTCACAACCCTGTTTTACTTCACTTTGTAGCTTACAAGGTTGAAGTGACACATATGGGCAAGAGGGTAAAATTAAAGGGATTTTACCACCAATATGAGCTACAAAGAATGTTTAGAAGTCACATTAGAAAGTTGTTCAAGAAGGGGAGGACTTCTGGGCCATCTATTTACAATTTCAACTGAACAAATAGAGGAGAATAGAGAAGTTTTACCTTCTGAGATGACTGAGGTGCTGCAACAGTATGATGATGTATTTGCAAAACCAAAATCCTTGCCACTAAGGAGGATGCATGATCATTTCATTCCACTCAATTCTGGAAGCACCTCAGTAAGCATTAGACCATACAACTATAATTTCTTTCAGAAAAATGAGATTGAAAAGCAAATAACAGAGATGTTAAACAGTGGAACTATTCAAACCAGTCACTCACCCTTCTTTTCACCTATATTTTAGTATGGAAATTTGAGGTTTTGTATTGATTATAGGGAACTCAACAAGTTAACTATTAAGGACAAGTTTCCCATACCTATAGTAGATGACTTGTTGGATGAGTTACATGGGGCTTATGTGTTGTCTAAGATATACCTGAGAACAGGTTATCATAAGATCAGTATGAATGATGAGTATATTCACAAGACTACATTCATAACACACTTGGGGCACTATGAATTCAAGGTTATTCCTTTTGGCTTAACCAATGCCCCAGCCACCTTTCAGAGTCTTATGAATCATGTGTTTCAAGAATTTTTGAGGTAGTTTGTATTGGTCTTCTTTGATGCCATCCTAGTCTACGGTCCAAACTTGGAAAAATTCATTTTTTTTATTTGGAAAAGGTACTGCAAGTGCTTAGAAAGGAGAAGTTGTTTGCAAAAAGGTCTAAGTGTGTTTTTTTCCAACCCCAAGTGGAGTATTTGGGGAACATAATCACAGGAGAAGGGGTGTCTACTGATCCAGCTAAGATAGAAGCAATGAGCAACTGGCCCACACCAAAATCTATCAAGTCTTTAAGAGGGTTCTGGGGCCTAACTAGGTATTACAGGAGATTTATTAGATCTTATGGGATGATTAGTAAACTTCTTACCAACTAGCTCAAGAAGAATGCTTATCTATGGAACACTGAAGCTGATTCAGCATTTCAACAACTTAAGAAAGCTATGACCACTGCTCATGTCCTGGCTCTAGCATATTTCACTAAGAGCTTTATGGTAGAAACTAATGCATGCTCCAAGGGTATTGGAGCAGTGCTTATGCAGGAAGGCATACCACTGACATTTTTAGTAAAACGTTAGCCCATAGACACTAGGGATTATCCACCTATGAGAAGGAATATATGGCAGCATTAGCTATTGTTGAATAGATAGAGACACTATCTCCAAAGGGGACATTTTATGATCAAGACTAGCCACCACAATCTTAAGTACTTGTTGTAACAAACGGTCACCATTGCTTTGCAACAAATGGAGTTGACCAAATTGCTTGGGCTGGATTATGAAGTTCAATATAAGAAGGGTACTGAAAATAGAGTTGCAGATGCTTTGTCTAGGAGGGATTTAGAGGATGCATCATTTTATGATATTACTACCTCGGATCCTACTTGGATGCAAGAGGTAGTACTTAGCTAATGAATATGATCCTCTGGGTCAACAGTTGACTATGAAGTTGATTATTGACCCTAGCACTAAACCTCATTATACACTTCACCAAGGTGTCATCATATACAAGCAAAGGATTTATGTGGGCCGAGGAGCTAGCCTAAGAGAGAAGATGTTTGGTGCTTTGCATCAATCAATATTAGGGGGTTGCTTAGGACAGATGGGCACTTATAGGAGGATCAAAAGAGTATTCTTTTGGCCACAGATGAAGGAAGAGGTGACTAAATGGGTGGTTGAATTTGTCAAAGAGTGAAGATTGAGAATGTCTTTTCACCTGGTTTGCTTTAACCACTTCCCATCCCAAAGCCCTGGCAGGACATTGCCATGGACTTTATTGAGGGTATTCCTAATTTAAGGCACAAGAATGTCATTGTAGTGGTGGTGGATAGACTCACCAAATATGGCCACTTCTAGACCTTAAGCACCCTTATACAACTCAGGATATAGGTGAAGTATTTCTCAGAGAAATCTATAAATTTGATGGGTTGCTGGCTACTATTATTACCGATATACTAGTGAAAATGGCATCTCTATAAACTTGATGGGTTGCTGGCTACTATTATTACCGATAGAGATGCCATTTTCACTAGTATATTTTGGAAGCATTTTTTTCAAGTCCTTGGGCACCAAACTACACCTATCTACTTCCTACCCCCCACCCCCCCAAACAGATGGTCAGACTGAACGATTGAACATGTGTCTTGAAACCTACTTACTAGCAATGACTTTCAACAATCCTAAGGGGTGGGTTAAATGGCTTCCTTTGGCCGAGTGGTGCTACAATATGAACCACTACAGATCACTCAAGTGCACTTCTTTCCAAGCTCTATATGGTTTTCCCCCACCTCAGGTGCCTCTTGGGTCTCTACCCATCTCTACTACTACGACTGTGTGGTCTTTTATTGCTCAACGACAACTACTACTTCAATAACTTAAAGATAACTTGACTCAAGCTCAAGCTCGAATAAACTTTTATGCTGATAAGAATAAGTCAGAAAGAGTTCTAGAGGAGGGAGATCCAGTATATCTAAAGTTTCAACCCTATCAACATTCATTGATAACTATCCAAAAAAACTTGAAATTTAGTGCTAAGTACTATGGGCTATACAAAATTCTACAGCAAGTGGGAGAAATTGCTTACTATTTAGAACTTCCGGTAGGGTCATTGATCCATCATGTCTTCCAGCTGTCCTTCCTCAGCCACTTTCGCCTAGTTGTGGCTCCGATGGCACAATCTTGGTGCAACCTACAGCCATATTAAAGCGGCACATGGTGAAAGTTGATAATGCCGTTAGTGTCAAGGTGTTGGTTCAATAAGAGAATTTGGGGGTCGATGAATCTACTTGGGAGGACTAGGGTTATGTGCGGAGTCAATTTCCTAATTTTGTGGCTCAATTGGCTCTGATTCGACCTTGAGGTCAAGGTCAGTTCTTCAACAGCGGGGTATTGTAAGGTTTCACTAGGGTTAGGGTTTAGTTGTAATGGGGAAATGAAGGAGTATAATGAATAAAATGGGGTGTGTTGAGTGGGGCGCATGTTAACATCCTGGGGTTTGATCCTACGGCGGGGACGAAGTCACTTAAATTAGTGGAAGGGGGACGCGTGTCTAATCTTATTGTGTAGATTAGAGCTTTTAATAAAACATCCAATGGTGGAGATCATCTCAGCAATTAATAAATAAGCCAATACACGACAGAGAGGCATTAAGTTGAATCTGGTATTTTCCTAACTGATTTTCCTCTCATTTCTCTCCCAATTCTTTCTTCTCAATCTAATCTTAACCCTAATTCTGACATTACATGTAGTCATTGGAGCTCAAGCTTTTGGATCACTGTGTTACATTTTCCAATTCAGTCGATTAGATTGTAATAGTTTGTTTCGCAAGAGCCCTAATAAAATTCCTCAATTCCCTCTAAAATTTCTATTCTTCATTAAATTACATTAGAAATTTTTTATTCAAATGCTTTCAAATTTTATATTCAACCTCTTTAGACTATTTCCAACTAAACTTAACATAACCCATTTGAAAATCAGTGAAATTTAAAATTCAATTTTTTTTTTGCGAATAGAAGAAAGTTATGGATTAAGAATTATAGGAATAATTCTTTTTCCAAGCTCTTATACCAATTGATGTAATGTGAGAATCAAGATAGAAGCTAGAAAGAAAAATAGGGAGAAGAAAATGAAACTAAGAGAGGTAGAAGCTAGAAAGGATTTAATCAATTAAATGAAAGTGTAACATCCTGTACTTTTGAGTCATGGTTTGAATCTCTAGACGTGTGTAAATAGACCCAAGCGTTGGAGTAATTTTGGTCATATTCACATATGCAAATGAAGAGCTTAGTATATAAAATGATGCAGTCCCGAAATGAATAAGACTTAGTGTGATGACGGTGATTAGAAATAATATTCTATGTGTACAGAAAGAGGCTACGGACTGGTATTATATCATAATACCATGATAATGAGTATATGAAGTATGCTAAGGTGATTAATATTTGAGTGAATTGAGATCCTAAAATTAAGTGTGAGTGTAATTAATTAAGACTAGTGGATAAATGTTGCCACATTGCATTATTTAAGCCAAAAATGGCATTATATACTACCACATGGCATTTTTTTTAGCCAAAAGTTGCATTAGATATAGTGGATGAGTCATAAAGCACGTATAGTGCATCCTGACAAGTGTAAAAGTTGTAGAAACTACAAAGGTGGTTCGTTAGTTTTCTTGTTCAGAACATACATTACTTCAATCTCCATTTACTGTTGCAAAGTAAATTAAGGCTTCATTTAAAGGTCTGGCACTTTGGTGTTCAAGTGAGGTAGAATTATAAGGAAAGAAAAGTGGCATTGGGAAAAAGATGTGAAAGCTATGGGTCGGATCTAGTGAGAAGTACCTCATTTGGGAGGAAACGAATTATAGTGAATGTTGATTTCAGTCCCACAACAACAATGAAGAATGTGTGTAGTCATAATTCATGTTTTCAACTATGACAAGTCTCCTCTTGAAGACTTGCCTCAAGATATTTTGATAAAGATAGTGTGTGGAGTTGATCATGATGGTTTGAAGAGGGTTTCTTGAAAAATAAGATTGGGGGCATTACAGGCAGCTTTAGTTGTATTGTGGACAAAAAATGGCTGAGGTAAGTGAAGGAAAATTGATTTCCTTCTTTTGGAATGTTCTAAATTACAAAACGTAAACGTAATATTGTCTCATAAATTATTCTACTCTTAGTAGTTAAAAATGTGCATGTTATTGATTCCTATGTTGAAAGCATGCCTAAATATGTTCCTAAATGCTTATAGAGGTATCTGGGAAATATTTTGATATTCCCCATGTTAGCCGAAGGTACATGTTAATATTTCCAATGTTAGCCAAAGGTACAAGGATATTATGTCATCCGAAAATTCAAAAGTGTTTCATTGTCACTCATGCATTTTCATTTTCATTATATTCATGTATTACCCTAGACCCACATGTGTTATATACACTACTATATGGTATCAATATATATATGTAGGGAATAGAAAAAAGGGAAGGCGTTATATACGCGTCACCACCTGAAGCATGATACAGATATCACGAAAAGGAATATGCCCATGTGAGGCCAATATTGATGCCCTTGTGTGGCCAATATGATAATGAAATGATGCCCACAAAGATTGTTATGGAAAGTAAGATGCCCTGGTGTGGCCAATATTTATATGTATACCGCATTTGCATTGTGCATAACATTTAGGCATATATATTAGGGCCCTCAGAGGCATTTACTGTTGTTCAGCTGTTTTTGTCAATTGTTGGTGTGATCGGCTATTTCTATCTTCTATCTTTGTCGACTGTTTTTATTTCAGGTTGTTATGTATCTCTGCTATGTTATTTCTTATGCCTGGCATGTTTAGTACATCAGTTTTACTGACATCCCTTTTGTCGGGGGACGCCGTGTTTCATGCCCGCGGGTGTCGGTTCACGCTAGTAGGTTGCTGATTCAGCTGATGTTAGAGCACTCTATTTGTTTCAGAGTTGCAGTCTGGTCGTAGTATAGTATTTTTACATACGCATATGGGTATGGTGGGGTCCTGTCCCATCCTTGTGATGTCATGTATTCCTTAGAGGCTTGTAGATAGTTGTCATGTGTATGGTAGTGGTGTATGGACCTGTCGGCTGTGATATATGTGTCAGCCGAATAATTGGTAATGGCCCTTGTGGACATGATTGTCTTCGGTTGGCTGGTAAGTATGTGAAGAGTGGTGGATGTATTTTCTGACCATGTGACGAGAGTTAGATATGTCACCACAATATTCGAGGATGAATGTTTCTAAGGAGGGAATGATGTAACATCCCGTACTTTCGGGTCATGGTTTAAATCGCTAAACGTGTGTAAATAGACCCGAGCGTTTGGAGGATTTTTTTTCATATTCACGTATGCAAATGAAGAGCTTAGTATATAAAAGGATGCAGTCTCGAAATGATTCAGACTTAAAAGTGCGATGATGATGATTAGAAATAATATTCTATGCGTACTGAAAGAGGCTACAGACTGGTATTCTTTCATAAGACCATGATAATGAGTATATGAAGAATGCTATTGTGATTAATATTTGAGTGAATTGAGATCCTGAAATTAAGTATGTGTGCAATTAATTAAGACTAGTGAATAAATGTTGTCACATGGCATTATTTAAGCCAAAAATGGTATTTTATACGGCCACATGGTATTTTGTTAGCCAAAAGTGGCATTAGATATAGTGGATGAGTCATAAAGCACTTATAGTGCATCCTGATAAGTGCTAAAGTTGTAGAAACTACAAAGGCAGTTCATTTTTTTTCTTGTTCAGAACATACGTTACTTCAATCTCCATTTACTGTTGCAACGTAAATTAAGGCTTCATTTAAAGGTCTTGCACTTTGGTGTTCAAGTGAGGTAGAATTATAAGGAAAGAAAAGTGGCATTGGGAAAAAGATGTGAAAGTTATGGGTCGGATCTAGTGAGAAGTACCTCATTTGGGAGAAAAAGAATTATAGTGAATGTTGATTTCAGTCCCACAACAACAATGAAGAAAGTGTGTAGTCATAATTCATGTTTTCAACTTTGACAAGTCTCCTCTTGAAGACTTACCTCAAGATATTTTGTTAAAGCTATTGTGTGGAGTTGATCATGATGATTTGAAGAGGGTTTCTTGAAAACTAAGATTGGGGGCATTATGGGCAGCTTTAGTTGTATTGTTGACACAAAATGGCTGAGGTATGTGAAGGCAAATTGATTTCCTTCTTTTTGCATGTTCTAAATTACGAAACGTAAACGTAATATTGTCTCATAAATTATTCTACTCTTAGTAGTTAAGAATGTGCATGTTATTGAATCCTATGTTGAAAGCATGCCTAAATATGTTCCTAAATCCTTATTGAGGTATCTGGGAAATATGTGGATATTCCCCATGTTAGCCGAAGGTAATATTTCCAATGTTAGCCGAAAGTACAAGGATATTATGTCATCCGAAAAATTCAAAAGTGTTTCATTGTCACTCATGCATTTTCATTTTCATGTTCATTATTTTCATGTATTACCCTAGACCCACATGTGTTATATACACTACAATATGGTTTCAATTTATATATGTATGGAATAGAAAAAATGGAAGGCGTTATATACGCGTCACCACCTGCAGCTGGTACAGATATCACGAAAAGGAAGATGCCCATGTGAGGCCATTATTGATGCACTTGTGTGGCCAGTATGATAATGAAATGATGCCCAAAAAGATTGTTATGGAAAGTAAGATGCCCTTGTGTGGCCAATATTTATATGTATACCGCATTTGCATTGTGCATAACATTTAGGCATATGTATTAGGGCCCTCAGAGGCATTTACTGTTGTTAAGCTATTTTTGTCGATTGTTGGTGTTGTCGGCTGTTTCTATCAGCTATATTTGTCGTCTGTTTCTATTTCAGGTTGTTATGTATCTCTGCTATGTTATTTCTTATGCCCGACATGTTCAGTACATCAGTCGTACTGACGCCCCTTTTGTCGGGGGACGATGTGTTTCATGACCGCGGGTTCAGTTAAAGAGGGTGACGGTTCACGCTAGTAGGTTGTTGGTTCAGCTGATGTTGGAGCACTCTATTTGTTTCAGAGTTGCAGTCTGGTCATAGTATAGTATTTTTACATACGCATATGGGTATGGTGGTGTCCTGTCCCATCCTTGTGATGTCATATATTCCTTAGAGGCTTGTATACAGTTGTCATATGTATAGTAGTGGTGTATGGACCTGTCGGCTGTGATATATGTGTCAGCCGAATAATTGGTAATGGCTCTTGTGGTCATGATTGTCTTCGGTTAGCTGGTAAGTATGTGAAGAGTGGTGGATGTATTTTCTGACCATGTGACGAGAATTAGATATGTCCCCACAACATTCGAGGATGAATGTTTCTAAGGGGGAATGATGTAACATACTGTACTTTCATGGTTTGAATCGCTAAACGTGTGTAAATAGACCTGAGCATTTCGAGGATTTTTTGTCATATTCATGTACACAAATGAAGAGCTTAGTCTAAAAAAGGATGCAGTCTCGAAATGATTCAGACTTAAAAGTGCGATGACGATGATTAGAAATAATATTCTATGCGTACTGAAAGAGGCTACATACTGGTATTATATCATAAGACCATGATAATGAGTATATGAAGTATGCTATTGTGATTAATATTTGAGTGAATTGAGATCCTAAAATTAAGTGTGAGTGTAATTAATTAAGACTAGTGGATAAATGTTGCCACATGGCATTATTTAAGCCAAAAATGGCATTATATACGGCCACATGGCATTTTGTTAGCCAAAAGTGGCATTAGATATAGTGGATGAGTCATAAAGCACTTATAGTGCATCCTGACAAGTGTAAAAGTTGTAAAAACTACAAAGGCGGTTCATTTGTTTTCTTGTTCAGAACATACGTTACTTCAATCTCAATTTACGACTGCAATGTAAATTAAGGCTTCATTTAAAGGTCTTGCAATTTGGTGTTCAAGTGAGGTAGAATTATAAGGAAAGAAAAGCGCCATTGGCCAAAAGAATTGAAAGTTATGGGTCGGATCTAGTGAGAAGTACCTCATTTGGGAGGAAACGAATGACAGTGAATGTTGATTTCTCTCCCACAACACCAATAAAGAAAGTGTGTAGTCACAATTCATTTTTTCAACTATGACAAGTCTCCTCTTGAAGAATTGCGTCAAGATATTTTGATAAAGCTAGTGTGTGGAGTTGATCATGATGATTTGAAAAGGGTTTCTTGAAAAATAAGATTGGGGGCATTACGGGCAGCTTTAGTTGTATTGTGGACACAAAATGGCTGAGGTATGTGAAGGCAAATTGATTTCCTTCTTTTGGCATGTTCTAAATTATGAAACGTAAACGTAATATTGTCTCATAAATTATTCTACTCTTAGTAGGTAAGAATGTGCATGTTATTGATTTCTATGTTGAAAGCATGCCTAAATATGTTCCTAAATGCTTATTGAGGTATCTGGGAAATATGTTGATATTCCCCATGTTAGCCGAAGGTACATGTTAATATTTCCAATGATAGCCGAAGGTACAAGAATATTATGTCATCCGAAAAATTCAAAAGTGTTTCATTGTCACTCATGCATTTTCATTTTTATTATATTCATGTATTACCCTAGACCCACATGTGTTATATACACTACTATATGGTATCAATATATATATATGTAGGGGATGTAAGAAAGGTCAGGCATTATATAAGCGTCACCACCTGAAGGATGGTACATATATCATGGAAAGAAAGATGCCCATGTGAGGCCAATATTGATATCCTTGTATGGCTAATATGATAATGAAATGATGCCTACAAAGGTTGTTATGGAAAGGAAGACGCCCTTGTGTGGCCAATATTTATATGTATACCGCATTTGCATTGTGCATAATATTTAGGCATATGTATTAGGGCCCTCAGAGGCATTTACTGTTGTTCAGCTGTTTTTGTCGATTGTTGGTGTTGTCGGCTGTTTCTATCGGTTGTTTCTATCAGCTATCTTTGTCGACTGTTTCTATTTCAGGTTGTTATGTATCTCTGCTATGTTATTTCTTATGCCTGGCATGTTTAGTACATCAGTCGTACTGACGTCCTTTTTGTCGGGGGACGCTGTGTTTTATGCCCGTGGGTTAAGTTAAAGAGGGCGACGGTTCACGCTAGTAGGTTGCTGGTTCAGCTGATGTTGGAGCACTTTATTTGTTTCAGAGTTGCAGACTAGTCAAAGAATAGTATTTTTACATACGCATATGGGTATGGAGGGGTCCTGTCCCATCCTTGTTATGTCATGTATTCCTTAGAGGCTTGTAGACAGTTGTCATGTGTATAGTAGTGGTGTATGGACCTGTCGGCTGTGATATATGTGTCAGCCGAATAATTGGTAATGGCCCTTGTAGACATGATTGTCTTCGGTTAGCTGGTAAGTATGTGAAGAGTGGTGGATGTATTTTCTGACCATGTGACGAGAATTAGATATGTCACCACAACATTCGAGGATGTATGTTTCTAAAGGGGGTAGGATGTAACATCCCGTACTTTCGGGTCATGGTTTGAATCGCTAAACGTGTGTAAATAGATCCGAGCGTTTGGAGGATTTTTTGTCATAATCACGTATGCAAATGAATAGCTTAGTATATAAAATGATGCAATCTCGAAATGATTCAGACTTAAAAGTGCGATGACGGTGATTAGAAATAATATTCTATGTATACTGAAAGAGGCTACAAACTGGTATTATATCATAAGACCATGATAATGAGTATATGAAGTATGCTATTGTGATTAATATTTGAGTGAATTGAGAACCTAAAATTAAGTGTGAGTGTAATTAATAAAGGCTAGTGGATAAATGTTGCCACATGGCATTATTTAAGCCAAAAATGGCATTATATACGGCCACATGGAATTTTGTTAGCCAAAAGTGGCATTAGATATAGTGGATGAGTCATAAAGCACTTATAGTGCATCCTGACAAGTGTAAAAGTTGGAAAAACTACAAAGGCGGTTCATTTGTTTTCTTGTTCAGACCGTACGTTACTTCAATCTCAATTTACGACAACACTGTAAATTAAGGCTTCATTTAAAGGTCTTGCAATTTGGTCAAGTGAGGTAGAATTATAAGGAAAGAAAAGCGCCATTGGCCAAAATAATTGAAAGTTATGGGTCGGATCTAGTGAGAAGTACCTCATTTGGGAGGAAACGAATTATAGTGAATGTTGATTTCTCTCCCACAACACCAATAAAGAAAGTGTGTAGTCACAATTCATTTTTTCAACTATGACAAGTCTCCTCTTGAGGAATTGCCTCAAGATATTTTGATAAAGCTAGTGTGTGGAGTTGATCATGATGATTTGAAAAGGGTTTCTTGAAAAATAAGATTGGGGGCATTACGGGCAGCTTTAGTTGTATTGTGGACACAAAATGGCTGAGGTATGTGAAGGCAAATTGATTTCCTTCTTTTGGCATGTTCTAAATTACGAAACGTAAACGTAATGTTGTCTCATAAATTATTCTACTCTAAGTAGTTAAGAATGTGCATGTTATTGATTCCTATGTTGAAAACATGCCTAAATATGTTCCTAAATGCTTATTGAGGTATCTGGGAAATATGTTGATATTCCCCATGTTAGCCGAAGGTACATGTTAATATTTCCAATGATAGCCGAAGGTACAAGAATATTATGTCATCCGAAAAATTCAAAAGTGTTTCATTGTCACTCATGCATTTTTATTTTCATTATATTCATGTATTATCCTAGACCCACATGTGTTATATACACTATTATATGGTATAAATATATATATTTGGGGGATGTAAGAATGGGAAGGCATTATATAAGCGTCACCACCTGAAGCATGGTACAGATATCACGAAAAGGAAGATGCCCATGTGAGGCCAATATTGATGTCCTTGTGTGGCCAATATGATAATGAAATGATGCCCATAAAGGTTGTTATGGAAAGGAAGATGCCCTTGTGTGGCCAATATTTATATGTATACTGCATTTGCATTGTGCATAACATTTAGGCATATGTATTAGGGCCCTCAGAGGCATTTACTGTTGTTCAACTATTTTTGTCGATTGTTGGTGTTGTCGGCTGTTTCTATCGGTTGTTTCTATCAGCTATCTCTGTCGACTATTTCTATTTCAGGTTGTTATGTATCTCTACTATGTTATTTTTTATGCCTGGAATGTTCAGTACATCAGTCGTACTGACGTCCCTTTTGTCGGGGGGCGCTGTGTTTCATGCCCGCGGGTTCAGTTTTAGAGGGTGACGATTCAGGCTAGTAGGTTGTTGGTTCAGCTGATGTTGGAGCACTCTATTTGTTTCAGAGTTGCAGTCTAGTCATAGTATAGTATTTTTACATACGCATATGGGTATGGTGGGGTCCTGTCCCATCCTTGTGATGTCATGTATTCCTTAGAGGCTTGTAGACAGTTGTCATGTGTATAGTAGTGGTGTATGGACATGTCGGCTGTCATATATGTTTCAGCCGAATAATTGGTAATGGCCCTTGTGGTCATGATTGCCTTCGGTTAGCTGGTAAAAATGTGAAGAGTGGTGGATGTATTTTCTGACCATGTGACGAGAATTAGATATGTCACCACAACATTCGAGGATGAATGTTTCTAAGGGCGGAAGGATTTAACATCTCGTACTTTCGGGTCATGGTTTGAATCGCTAAACGTGTGTAAATAGACCCGAGCGTTTGGAAGATTTCTTGTCATATTCACGTATGCAAATGAAGAGCTTAGTATATAAAAGGATGCAGTCTCGAAATGATTCAGACTTAAATGTGCGATGACGGTGATTAGAAATAATATTCTATGCGTATTGAAAGAGGCTACGGACTGGTATTATATCATAAAACCATGATAATGAGTATATGAAGTATACTATTGTGATTAATATTTGAGTGAATTGAGATCCTAAAATTACGTGTGAGTGTAATTAATTAAGACTAGTGGATAAATGTTGCCACATGGCATTATTTAAGCAAAAAATGGCATTATATACGGCCACATGGCATTTTGTTAGCCAAAAGTGGCATTAGATATAGTGGATGAGTCATAAAGCACTTATAGTGCATCCTGACAAGTGTAAAAGTTGTAAAAACTACAAAGGCGGTTCATTTGTTTTCTTGTTCAGACCGTACGTTACTTCAATCTCAATTTACGACAACACTGTAAATTAAGGCTTCATTTAAAGGTCTTGCAATTTGGTCAAGTGAGGTAGAATTATAAGGAAAGAAAAGCGCCATTGGCCAAAAGAATTGAAAGTTATGGGTCGGATCTAGTGAGAAGTACCTCATTTGGGAGGAAACGAATGACAGTGAATGTTGATTTCTCTCCCACAACACCAATAAAGAAAGTGTGTAGTCACAATTCATTTTTTCAACTATGACAAGTCTCCTCTTGAAGAATTGCCTCAAGATATTTTGATAAAGCTAGTGTGTGGAGTTGATCATGATGATTTGAAAAGGGTTTCTTAAAAAATAAGATTGGGGGCACTACGGGCAGCTTTAGTTGTATTGTGGACACAAAATGGCTGAGGTATGTGAAGGCAAATTGATTTCCTTCTTTTGGCATGTTCTAAATTACGAAACGTAAACGTAATGTTGTCTCATAAATTATTCTACTCTAAGTAGTTAAGAATGTGCATGTTATTGATTCCTATGTTGAAAACATGCCTAAATATGTTCCTAAATGCTTATTGAGGTATCTGGGAAATATGTTGATATTCCCCATGTTAGCCGAAGGTACATGTTAATATTTCCAATGATAGCCGAAGGTACAAGAATATTATGTCATCCGAAAAATTCAAAAGTGTTTCATTGTCACTCATGCATTTTTATTTTCATTATAT
The DNA here is from genome assembly GCA_029783415.1 of Anisodus acutangulus. Taxonomy (NCBI): domain Eukaryota; kingdom Viridiplantae; phylum Streptophyta; class Magnoliopsida; order Solanales; family Solanaceae; genus Anisodus; species Anisodus acutangulus. The sequence goes on from CM056489.1 coordinate 25,252,835, forward strand.
TCATGTATTATCCTAGACCCACATGTGTTATATACACTATTATATGGTATAAATATATATATTTGGGGGATGTAAGAATGGGAAGGCATTATATAAGCGTCACCACCTGAAGCATGGTACAGATATCACGAAAAGGAAGATGCCCATGTGAGGCCAATATTGATGTCCTTGTGTGGCCAATATGATAATGAAATGATGCCCATAAAGGTTGTTATGGAAAGGAAGATGCCCTTGTGTGGCCAATATTTATATGTATACTGCATTTGCATTGTGCATAACATTTAGGCATATGTATTAGGGCCCTCAGAGGCATTTACTGTTGTTCAACTATTTTTGTCGATTGTTGGTGTTGTCGGCTGTTTCTATCGGTTGTTTCTATCAGCTATCTTTGTCGACTGTTTCTATTTCAGGTTGTTATGTATCTCTGGCATGTTATTTATTATGCCTGGAATGTTCAGTACATCAGTCGTACTGACGTCCCTTTTGTCGGGGGGCGCTGTGTTTCATGCCCGCGGGTTCAGTTTTAGAGGGTGACGATTCAGGCTAGTAGGTTGTTGGTTCAGCTGATGTTGGAGCACTCTATTTGTTTCAGAGTTGCAGTCTAGTCATAGTATAGTATTTTTACATACGCATATGGGTATGGTGGGGTCCTGTCCCATCCTTGTGATGTCATGTATTCCTTAGAGGCTTGTAGACAGTTGTCATGTGTATAGTAGTGGTGTATGGACATGTCGGCTGTCATATATGTTTCAGCCGAATAATTGGTAATGGCCCTTGTGGTCATGATTGCCTTCGGTTAGCTGGTAAAAATGTGAAGAGTGGTGGATGTATTTTCTGACCATGTGACGAGAATTAGATATTTCACCACAACATTCGAGGATGAATGTTTCTAAGGGCGGAAGGATTTAACATCTCGTACTTTCGGGTCATGGTTTGAATCGCTAAACGTGTGTAAATAGACCCGAGCATTTGGAGGATTTTTTGTCATATTCACGTATGCAAATGAAGAGCTTAGTATATAAAAGGATATAGTCTCGAAATGATTCAGACTTAAAAGTGCGATGACGGTGGTTAGAAATAATATTCTATGCGTATTGAAAGAGGCTATTGACTAGTATTATATGATAAGACCATGATAATGAGTATATGAAGTATGCTATTGTGATTAATATTTGAGTGAATTGAGATCCTGAAATTAAGTGTGAGTGTAATTAATTAAGAATTGTGGATAAATGTTGCCACATGGCATTATTTAAGCCAAAAATGGCATTATATACGGCCACATGGCATTTTGTTAGCCAAAAGTGGCATTAGATATAGTGGATGAGTCATAAAGCACTTTTAGTGCATCCTGACAAGTGTAAAAGTTGTAGAAACTACAAAGGCGGTTCATTTGTTTTCCTGTTCAGAACATACATTACTTCAATCTCAATTTACTACCAGACTTTGTAAATTAAGGCTTCATTTAAAGGTCTTGCACTTTGGTGTTCAAGTGAGGTAGAATTATAAGGGAAGAAAAGTGGCATTGGGAAAAATATGTGAAAGTTATGGGTCGGATCTAGTGAGAAGTACCTCATTTGGGAGGAAAAGAATTACAGTGAATGTTGATTTCTCTCCCATAACAACAATGAAGAAAGTGTGTAGTCATAATTCATGTTTTCAACTATGACAAGTCTCCTCTTGAAGACTTGCCTCAAGATATTTTGAAAAATCTAGTGTGTGGAGTTGATCATGATGATTTGAAAAGGGTTTCTTGAAAAATAAGATTGGGGGTATTACGGGCAACTTTAGTTGTATTGTGGACACAAAATGGCTGAGGTATGTGAAGGCAAATTGATTTCCTTCTTTTGGCATGTTCTAAATTACGAAACGTAAACGTAATATTGTCTCATAAATTATTCTACTCTTAGTAGTTAAGAATGTGCATTTTATTGATTCATATGTTGAAAGCATGCCTAAATATGTTTCTTAATGCTTATTGAGGTATATGGGAAATATCATGATATTCCCCATATTAGCCGAAGGTACATGTTAATATTTCCAATGATAGCCGAAGTTATAAGGATATTATGTCATCCGAAAAATTCAAAAGTGTTTCATTGTCACTCATGCATTTTTATTTTCATTATATTCATGTATTACCCTAGACCCACATGTGTTATATACACTACTATATGGTATCAATATATATATATGTAGAGGATGGAAGAAAGGGAAGGCGTTATATACGCGTCACCACTTACAGCATGGTACAGATATCACGAAAAGGAAGATGCCCATGTGAGGCCAATATTGATGTCCTTGTGTGGCCAATATGATAATGAAATGATGCCCACAAAGGTTGTTATGGAAAGGAAGATGCCCTTGTGTGGCCAATATTTATATGTATACCGCATTTGCATTGTGCATAACATTTAGGCATATGTATTAGGGCCCTCAGAGTCATTTACTGTTGTTCAGCTATTTTTGTCGATTGTTGGTGTTGTCGGGTTGTTTCTATCGGTTGTTTCTATCAGCTATATTTGTCGACTATTTCTATTTCAGGTTGTTATATATCTCTGCTATGTTATTTATTATGCCTGGCATGTTCAGTACATAAGTAGTACTAACGTTCCTTTTGTCGGGGGACGTTGTGTTTCATGCCCGCGGGTTCATTTAAAGAGGGTGACGATTCATGCTAGTAAGTTATTGGTTCAGCTGATGTTGGAGCACTCTATTTGTTTCAGAGTTGCAGTCTGGTCATAGTATAGTATTTTTACATACGCATATGGGTATGGTGGGGTCCTGTCCCATCCTTGTGATGTCATGTATTCCTTAGAGGCTTGTAGACAGTAATCATGTGTATAGTAGTGGTGTATGGACCTGTCGGCTGTCATATATGTTTTAGCCGAATAATTGGTAATGGCCCTTGTGGTCATGATTGCCTTCGGTTAGCTTGTAAGTATGTGAAGGGTGGTGGATGTATTTTCTGACCATGTGACGAGAATTAGATATGTCACCACAACATTCGTGGATGAATGTTTCTAAGGAGGGAAGGATGTAACATCCCGTACTTTCGGGTCATGGTTTGAATCGCTAAACGTGTGTAAATAGACCCGAGCGTTTGGAGGATTTTTTGTCATATTCACGTATGTAAATGAAGAGCTTAGTATATAAAAGGATGCAGTCTCGAAATGAGTCAGACTTAAAAGTGCGATGACGGTGGTTAGAATTAATATTCTATGCGTACTGAAAGAGGCTACGGACTGGTATTATATCATAAGACCATGATATTGTGTATATGAAGTATGCTATTGTGATTAATATTTGAGTGAATTGAGATCCTAAAATTACGTGTGAGTGTAATTAATTAAGACTAGTGGATAAATGTTGCCACATGGCATTATTTAAGCCAAAAATGGCATTATATATGGCACATGGCATTTTGTTAGTCAAAAGTGGCATTAGATATAGTGGATGAGTCATAAAGCACTTTTAGTGCATCCTGACAAGTGTAAAAGTTGTAAAAACTACAAAGGCGGTTCATTTGTTTTCCTGTTCAGAACATACATTACTTCAATCTCAATTTACGGATGCAATGTAAATGAAGGCTTTATTTAAAGTTCCTGCACTTTGGTGTTCAAGTGAGGTAGAATTATAAGGAAAGAAAAGTGGCATTGGGAAAAATATGTGAAAGTTATGGGTCGGATCTAGTGAGAAGTACCTCATTTGGGAGGAAAAGAATTACAGTGAATGTTGATTTCTCTCCCACAACAACAATGAAGAAAGTGTGTAGTCATAATTCATGTTTTCAACTATGACAAGTCTCCTCTTGAAGACTTGCCTCAAGATATTTTGATAAAGCTAGTGTGTGGAGTTGATCATGATGATTTGAAGAGGGTTTCTTGAAAAATTAGATTGGGGGCATAACGGGCAACTTTAGTTGTATTGTGGACACAAAATGGCTGAGGTATGTGAAGGCAAATTGATTTCCTTCTTTTGGCATGTTCTAAATTATGAAACATAAATGTAATATTGTCTCATAAATTATTCTACTTTTAGTAGTTAAGAATGTGCATGTTATTGATTTCTATGTTGAAAGCATGCCTAAATATATTCCTTAATGCTTATTGAGGTATCTGGGAAATATCATGATATTCCCCATGTTAGGCGAAGGTACATGTTAATATTTCCAATGATAGCCGAAGTTACAAGTATATTATGTCATCCGAAAAATTCAAAAGTGTTTCATTGTCACTCATGCATTTTCATTTTCATTATATTCATGTATTACCCTAGACCCACATGTGTTATATACACTACTATATGGTATCAATATATATATGTAGGGGATGGAATAAAGGGAAGGCGTTATATACGTGTCACCACCTACAGCATGGTACAGATATCACGAAAAGGAAGATGCCCATGTGAGGCCAATATTGATGTCCTTGTGTGGCCAATATGATAATGAAATGATGCCCACAAAGGTTGTTATGGAAAGGAAGATGCCCTTGTGTGTCCAATATTTATATGTATACCGCATTTGCATTGTGCATAACATTTAGGCATATGTATTAGGGCCCTCAGAGGTATTTACTGTTGTTCAGCTATTTTTGTCGATTGTTGGTGTTGTCGGCTGTTTCTATCGGTTGTTTCTATCAGCTATCTTTGTCGACTGTTTCTATTTCAGGTTGTTATGTATCTCTGCTATGTTATTTATTATGTCTGGCATGTTCAGTACATCAGTCGTACTGACGTCACTTTTGTCGGGGGACGCTGTATTTTATGTCCGCGGGTTCAGTTAAAGAGAGTGACGGTTCACGCTAGTAGGTTGCTGGTTCAGCTGATGTTGGAGCACTCTATTTGTTTTAGAGTTACAGTCTGGTCGTAGTATAGTATTGTTACATACGCATATGGGTATGGTGAGATCCTGTCCCATCCTTGTGATGTCATGTATTCCTTAGAGGCTTGTAGACAGTTGTCATGTGTATAGTACTGGTGTATGGACCTGTCGGCTGTGATATATGTGTCAGCCGAATAATTGGTAATGGCCCTTGTGGACATGATTATCTTCGGTTAGCTGGTAAGTATGTGAAGAGTGGTGGATGTATTTTTTGACCATGTGACGAGAATTAGATATGTCACCATAACATTCGAGGATGAATGTTTCTAAGGGGAGAAGGATGTAACATCCCGTACTTTCGGGTCATTGTTTGAATCGCTAAACGCGTGTAAATAGACCCGAGCGTTTGAAGGATTTTTTGTCATATTCATGTATGCAAATGTAGAGCTTAGTATATAAAAGGATGCAGTCTCGAAATGAGTCAGACTTAAAAGTGCGATGACGGTGATTAGAAATAATATTGTATGCGTACAGAAAGAGGCTACGGACTGATATTATATCATAAGACCATGATAATGAGTATATGAAGTTTGCTATTGTGATTAATATTTGAGTGAATTGAGATTCTAAAATTTAGTGTGAGTGTAATTAATTAAGACTAGTGGATAAATGTTTCCACATGGCATTATTTAAGCCAAAAATGGCATTATATACGGCCACATGGCATTTTTGTTAGCCAAAAGTGGCATTAGATATAGAGGATGAGTCATAAAGAACTTATAGTGCATCCTGACAAGTGTAAAAGTTGTAAAAACTACAAAGGCGGTTCATTTGTTTTCTTGTTCAGAACATACGTTACTTCAATCTCAATTTACGGCTGCAATGTAAATTAAGGCTTCAATTAAAGGTCTTGCATTTTGGTGTTCAAGTGAGGTTGAATTATAAGGAAAGAAAAGCGTGATTGGCCAAAAGAATTGAAAGTTATGGGTCGGATCTAGTGAGAAGTACCTCATTTGGGAGGAAATGAATTACAGTGAATGTAGATTTCTCTCCCACAACACCAATAAAGAAAGTGTGTAGTCACAATTCATTTTTTCAACTATGACAAGTCTCCTCTTGAAGACTTGCCTCAAGATATTTTGATAAAGCTAGTGTGTGGAGTTGATCATGATGCTTTGAAAAAGGTTTCTTGAAAAATAAGATTGGGGGCATTACGGGCAGCTTTAGTTGTATTGTGGACACAAAATGGCTGAGGTATGTGAAGGAAAATTGATTTCCTTCTTTTGGCATGATCTAAATTACGAAACGTAAATGTAATATTGTCTCATAAATTATTCTACTCTGAGTAGTTAAGAATGTGCATGTTGTTGATTCCTATGTTGAAAGCATGCATAAATATGTTCCTAAATCCTTATTGAGGTATTTAGGAAATATGTTGATATTCTCCAAGTTAGCCGAAGGTACATGTTAATATTTCCAATGTTAGCCGAAGGTACAACTATATTATGTCATCCGAAAAATTCAAAAGTGTTTCATTATCACTCATGCATTTTCATTTTCATTATATTCATGTATTACCCTAGACCCACATGTGTTATATACACTAATATATGGTATCAATATATATATGTAGGTGATGGAAGAAAGGGAAGGCTTTATATACGCGTCACCACCTACAGCATGGTACAGATATCACGAAAAGGAAGATGCACATGTGAGGCCAATATTGATGTCCTTGTGTGGCCAATATGATAATGAAATGATGTCCACAAAGGTTGTTATGGAAAGGAAGATGCCCTTGTGTGGCCAATATTTATATGTATACCGCATTTGCATTGTGCATAACATTTAGGCATATGTATTAGGGCCCTCAGAGGCATTTACTGTTGTTCAGCTATTTTTATCGATTGTTGGTGTTGTCGGCTGTTTCTATCAGTTATTTCTATCAGCTATCTTTGTCGACTGTTTCTATTTCAGGTTGTTATGTATCTCTTCTATGTTATTTATTATGCCTGGCATGTTCAGTACATCAGTCGTACTGACGTCCCTTTTGTCGGGAGACGATGTATTTCGTGTCCGCGAGTTCAGTTAAAGAGGGTGACGGTTCACGCTAGTAGGTTGCTGGTTCAGCTGATGTTGGAGCACTCTATTTGTTTCAGAGTTGCACTCTAGTCATAGTATAGTATTTTTACATACGCATATGGGTATGGTGGGGTCCTGTCCCATCCTTGTGATGTCATGTATTCCTTAGAGGCTTGTAGACAGTTGTCATGTGTATAGTAGTGGTGTATGGACATGTCGGCTGTCATATATGTTTCAGCCGAATAATTGGTAATGGCCCTTGTGGTCATGATTGCCTTCGGTTAGCTGGTAAGTATGTGAAGGGTGGTGGATGTATTTTCTGACCATGTGACGAGAATTAGATATGTCACCACAACATTCGAGGATAAATGTTTCTAAGGAGGGAAAGATGTAACATCCCGTACTTTTAGGTCATGGTTTGAATCGCTAAACGTGTGTAAATAGACTCGAGCGTTTGGAGGATTTTTTGTCATATTCACGTATGCAAATGAAGAGCTTAGTATATAAAAGGATATAGTCTCGAAATGATTCAGACTTAAAAGTGCGATGACGGTGGTTAAAAATAATATTCTATGCGTATTGAAAGAGGCTATTGACTGGTATTATATGATAAGACCATGATAATGAGTATATGAAGTATGCTATTGTGATTAATATTTGAGTGAATTGAGATCCTGAAATTAAGTGTGAGTGTAATTAATTAAGAATTGTGGATAAATGTTGCCACATGGCATTATTTAAGCCAAAAATGGCATTATATACGGCCACATGACATTTTGTTAGCCAAAAGTGGCATTAGATATAGTGGATGAGTCATAAAGCACTTTTAGTGCATCCTGACAAGTGTAAAAGTCGTAGAAACTACAAAGGCGGTTCATTTGTTTTCCTGTTCAGAAGATACATTACTTCAATCTCAATTTACGGCTGCAATGTAAATTAAGGCTTCATTTAAAGGTCTTGCACTTTGGTGTTCAAGTGAGGTAGAATTATAAGGAAAGAAAAGTGGCATTGGGAAAAATATGTGAAAGTTATGGGTCGGATCTAGTGAGAAGTACCTCATTTGGGAGGAAAAGAATTACAGTGAATGTTGATTTCTCTCCCATAACAACAATGAAGAAAGTGTGTAGTCATAATTCATGTTTTCAACTATGACAAGTCTCCTCCTGAAGACTTGCCTCAAGATATTTTGAAAAATCTAGTGTGTGGAGTTGATCATGATGATTTGAAAAGGGTTTCTTGAAAAATAAGATTGGGGGGTATTACGGGCAGCTTTAGTTGTATTGTGGACACAAAATGGCTGAGGTATGTGAAGGCAAATTGATTTCCTTCTTTTGGCATGTTCTAAATTACGAAACGTAAACGTAATATTGTCTCATAAATTATTCCACTCTTAGTATTTAAGAATGTGCATGTTATTGATTCATATGTTGAAAGCATGACTAAATATTATCCTAAATGCTTATTGAGGTATCTGGGAAATATGTTGATATTCCCCATGTTTGCCGAATGTACATGTTAATATTTCCAATGATAGCCGAAGGTACAAGAATATTATGTCATCCGAAAAATTCTAAAGTGTTTCATTGTCACTCATACATTTTCATTTTCATTATATTCATGTATTACCCTAGACCCACATGTGTTATATACACTATTATATTGTATCAATATATATATATGTGGGGGATGTAAGAATGGGAAGGCGTTAAATACGCGTCACCACCTGAAGCATGGTACAGATATCACGAAAAGGAAGATGCCCATGTGAGGACAATATTGATGTCCTTGTGTGGCCAATATGATAATGAAATGATGCCCATAAAGGTTGTTATGGAAAGGAAGATGCCCTTGTGTGGCCAATATTTATATGTATACCGCATTTGCATTGTGCATACCATTTAGGCATATGTATTAGGGCCCTCAGAGGCATTTTTTGTTGTTCAACTATTTTTGTCGATTGTTGGTGTTGTCGGCTGTTTCTATCGGTTGTTTCTATCAGCTATCTTTGTCGACTGTTTCTATTTCAGGTTGTTATGTATCTCTTCTATGTTATTTATTATGCCTGGCATGTTCAGTACATCAGTCGTACTAACGTCTCTTTTGTCGGGGGCGCTGTGTTTCATGCCCGCGGGTTCAGTTTTAGAGGGTGACGGTTTACACTAGTAGGTTGTTGGTTCAGCTGATGTTGGAGCACTCTATTTGTTTCAGAGCTGCACTCTGGTCGTAGAATAGAATTTTTACATACGCATATGGGTATGGTGTGGTCCTGTCCCATCCTTGTGATGTCATATATTCCTTAGAGGCTTGTATACAGTTGTCATATGTATAGTAGTGGTGTATGGACCTGTCGGCTGTGATATATGTGTTTGCCGAATTATTGGTAATGGCCCTTGTGGACATGATTGCCTTCGGTTAGCTGGTAAGTATGTGAAGAGTGGTGGATGTATTTTTGGACCATGTGACAAGAATTAGATATGTCACCACAATATTCGAGTATGAATTTTTCTAAGGGCGGAAGGATTTAACATCTCGTACTTTCGGGTCATGGTTTGAATCGCTAAATGTGTGTAAATAGACCCGAGCGTTTGCAAGATTTTTTGTCATATTCACGTATGCAAATGAAGAGCTTAGTATATAAAAGGATGCAGTCTCGAAATGATTCAGACTTAAAAGTGCGAAGACGGTGATTAGAAATAATATTCTATGCTTATTGAAAGAGGCTACGGACTGGTATTATATCATAAAACCATGATAATGAGTATATGAAGTATGCTATTGTGATTAATATTTGAGTGAATTGAAATCCTAAAATTACGTGTGAGTGTAATTAATTAATACTAGTGGATAAATGTTGCCACATGGCATTATTTAAGCCAAAAATGGCATTATATACGGCCACATGGCATTTTGTTAGCCAAAAGTGGCATTACATATAGTGGATGAGTCATAAAGCACTTATAGTGCATCCTGACAAGTGTAAAAGTTGTAAAAACTACAAAGGCGGTTCATTTGTTTTCTTGTTCAGATCGTACGTTACTTCAATCTCAATTTACGACAACACTGTAAATTAAGGCTTCATTTAAAGGTCTTGCAATTTGGCCAAGTGAGGTAGAATTAAAAGGAAAGAAAAGCACCATTGGCCAAAAGAATTGAAAGTTATGGGTCGGATCTAGTGAGAAGTACCTCATTTGGGAGGAAACAAATTACAGTGAATGTTGATTTCTCTCCCACAACACCAATAAAGAAAGTGTGTAGTCACAATTCATTTTTTCAACTATGACAAGTCTCCTCTTGAAGAATTGCCTCAAGATATTTTGATAAAGCTAGTGTGTGGAGTTGATCATGATGATTTGAAAAGGGTTTCTTGAAAAATAAGATTGGGGGCATTACGGGCAGCTTTAGTTGTATTGTGGACACAAAATGGCTGAGGTATGTGAAGGCAAATTGATTTCCTTCTTTTGGCATGTTCTAAATTATGAAACGTAAACGTAATATTGTCTCATAAATTATTCTACTCTTAGTAGTTAAGAATGTGCATGTTATTGATTCCTATGTTGAAAGCATGCCTAAATATGATCCTAAATGCTTATTGAGGTATCTGGGAAATATGTTGATATTCCCCATGTTAGCCGAAGGTACATGTTAATATTTCCAATGATAGCCGAAGGTACAAGAATATTATGTCATCCGAAAAATTCAAAAGTGTTTCATTGTCACTCATGCATTTTCATTTTCATTATATTCATGTATTACCCTAGACCCACATGAGTTATATACACTATTATATGGTATCAATATATATATGTAGGGGATGGAAGATAGGGAAGGCGTTATATACGCGTCACCACCTGAAGCATGGTACAGATATCACGAAAAGGAAGATGCCCATGTGAGGCCAATATTGATGTCCTTGTGTGGCCAATATGATAATGAAATGATGCCCATAAAGGTTGTTATGGAAAGGAAGATGCCCTTGTGTGGCCAATATTTATATGTATACCGCATTTGCATTGTGCATAACATTTAGGCATATGTATTAGGGCCCCCAGAGGCATTTACTATTGTTCACCTATTTTTGTCGATTGTTGGTGTTGTCGGCTGTTTCTATCGGCAGTTTCTATCAGCTATCTTTGTCGATTGTTTCTATTTCAGGTTGTTGTGTATCTCTGCTATGTTATTTCTTATGCCTGACATGTTCAGTACATCAATCGTACTGACGTCCCTTTTGTCGGGGAACGCTGTATTTCATGCCCGCTGGTTCAGTTAAAGAGGGTGACGGTTGACGCTAGTAAGTTGCTGGTTCAGCTGATGTTGGAGCACTCTATTTGTTTCAGAGTTGCAGTCTGGTCATTGAATAGTATTTTTACATACGCATATGGGTATGGTGGGGTCCTGTCCCATCCTTGTTATGTCATATATTCCTTAAAGGCTTGTAGACAGTTTTCATGTGTATAGTAGTGGTGTATGGACCTGTCGGCTGTGATATATGTGTCAGCCGAATAATTGGTAATGGCCCTTGTGGACATGATTGTCTTTGGTTAGCTGGTAAATATGTGAAGAGTGGTGGATGTAATTTCTGACCATGTGACGAGTATTAGATATATCACCACAACATTCGAGGATGCATGTTTCTAAGGGGGGAAGGATGTAACATCCCGTACTTTCGGGTCATGGTTTGAATGGCTAAACGTGTGTAAATAGACCCGAGCGTTTGGAGGATTTTTTGTCATATTCAAGTATGCAAATGAAGAGCTTAGTATATAAAATGATGCAGTCTCGAAATGATTCAGACTTAAAAGTGCGATGACGGTGATTAGAAATAATATTCTATGCCTACTGAAAGAGGCTACGGACTGGTATTATATCATAAGACCATGATAATGAGTATATGAAGTATGCTATTGTGATTAATATTTGAGTGAATTGAGATCCTAAAATTAAGTGTGAGTGTAATTAATTAAGACTAGAGAATAAATGTTTCCACATGGCATTATTTTAGCCAAAAATGGCATTATATACGGCCACATGGCATTTTGTTAGCCAAACGTGGCATTAGATATAGTGGATGAGTCATAAAGCACTTATAGTGCATCCTGACAATTGTAAAAGTTGTAAAAACTACAAAGGCGGTTCATTTGTTTTCTTGTTCAGAACATACGTTACTTCAATCTGAATTTACTACTATATGGTATCAATATATATATGTAGGGATGGAAGAAAGGGAAAGAATTATATATGCGTCACCACCTGCTGCATGGTACAGATATCACGAAAAGAAAGATGCCATGTGAGGCCAATATTGATGTCGTTGTGTGGCCAGTATGATAATGAAATGATGCCCACAAAGGTTGTTATGGAAAGGAAGATGCCCTTGTGTGGCCAATATTTATATGTATACCGAATTTGCATTGTGCATAACATTTAAGCATATGTATTAGGGTCCTCAGAGGCATTTACTGTTGTTCAGCTGTTTTTGTCGATTGTTAGTGTTGTCGGCTGCTTCTATCGGTTGTTTCTATCAGCTATCTTTGTCGACTATTTCTATTTCAGGTTGTTATGTATCTCTACTATGTTATTCATTAAGCCTGGCATGTTCAGTACATCAATCGTACTGACGTCCCTTTTATCGAGGGACACTGTGTTTCATGTCCGCGGGTTCAGTTAAAGAGGGTGACGGTTCACGCTAGTAGGTTGTTGGTTCAGCTGATGTTGGAGCACTCTATTTGTTTCAGAGTTGCAGTCTAGTCATTGTATAGTATTTTTACATACGCATATGGGTATGGTGGGGTCCTGTCCCATCCTTGTGATGTCATGTATTCCTTAGAGGCTTGTAGACAGTTGTCATGTGTATAGTAGTGGTGTATGGACATGTCGGCTGTCATATATGTTTCAGCCGAATAATTGGTAATGGTCCTTGTGGTCATGATTGCCTTCGGTTAGCTGGTAAGTATGTGAAGGGTGGTGGATGTATTTTCTGATCATGTGACTAGAATTAGATATGTCACCACAACATTCGAGGATGAATGTTTTTAAGGGGGGAAGGATGTAACATCCCGTACTTTCGGGTCATGGTTTGAATCGCTAAACGTGTGTAAATAGACCCGAGCGTTTGGAGGATTTTTTGTCATATTCACGTATGCAAATGAAGAGCTTAGTATATAAAAGGATGTAGTCTCGAAATGATTCAGACTTAAAAGTGCGATGACGGTGATTAGAAATAATATTCTATGCGTATTGAAAGAGGCTACGGACTGGTATTATATCATAAAACCATGATAATGAGTATATGAAGTATGCTATTGTGATTAATATTTGAGTGAATTGAGATCCTAAAATTACGTGTGAGTGTAATTAATTAAGACTAGTGGATAAATGTTGCCACATGGCATTATTTAAGCCAAAAATGGCATTATATACGGCCACATGGCATTTTGTTAGCCAAAAGTGGCATTAGATATAGTGGATGAGTCATAAAGCACTTTTAGTGCATCCTGACAAGTGTAAAAGTTGTAAAAACTACAAAGGCGGTTCATTTGTTTTCCTGTTCAGAACATACATTACTTCAATCTCAATTTACGGATGCAATGTAAATAAAGGCTTCATTTAAAGTTCCTGCACTTTGGTGTTCAAGTGAGGTAGAATTATAAGGAAAGAAAAGTGGCATTGGGAAAAATATGTGAAAGTTATGGGTCGGATCTAGTGAGAAGTACCTCATTTGGGAGGAAAAGAATTACAGTGAATGTTGATTTCTCTCCCATAACAACAATGAAGAAAGTGTGTAGTCATAATTCATGTTTTCAACTATGACAAGTCTCCTCTTGAAGACTTGCCTCAAGATATTTTGATAAAGCTAGTGTGTGGAGTTGATCATGATGATTTGAAGAGGGTTTCTTGAAAAATAAGATTGGGGGCATAACGGGGAGCTTTAGTTGTATTGTGGACACAAAATTGCTGAGGTATGTGAAGGCGGTATGTGAAGGCAAGTTGATTTCCTTCTTTTGGCATGTTCTAAATTACGAAACGTAAACATAATATTGTCTCATAAATTATTCTACTCTTAGTAGTTAAGAATGTGCATGTTATTGATTCCTATGTTCAAAGCATGCCTAAATATGTTCCTAAATCCTTATTCAGGTATCTGGGAAATATGTTGATATTCCCCATGTTAGCCGTAGGTACATGTTAATATTTCCAATGTTAGTAGAAGGTACAATGATAGTATGTCATCTGAAAAATTCAAAAGTGTTTAATTGTCACTCATGCATTTTCATTTTCATTATATTCATGTATTACCCTAGACCCACATGTATTATATACACTACTATATGGTATCAATATATATATATAGCGAATAGCAAAAAGGGAAGGCGTTATATACGCGTCACCACCTGCAGCTGGTACAGATATCACAAAAAGGAATATGCCAATGTGAGGCCAATATTGATGTCCTTATGTGGCCAATATAATAATGAAATGATGCCCACAAAGATTGTTATGGAAAGTAAGATTCCCTTGTGTGGCCAATATTTATATGTATACCGCATTTGCATTGTGCATAACATTTAGGCATATGTAATAGGGCCCTCAGAGGCATTTACTGTTGTTCAGCTGTTTTTGTCGATTGTTGGTGTTGTCGGCTATTTCTATCGGCAGTTTCTATCAGCTATCTTTGTCAACTATTTCTATTTCAGGTTGTTATGTATCTGTGCTATGTTATTTCTTATGCCTGACATGTTCAGTACATCAGCCGTACTGACGTTCCTTTTGTCGGGGGACGCTGTATTTCATGCCCGCTGGTTCAGTTAAAGAGGGTGAAGGTTCACGCTAGTAGGTTGTTGGTTCAGCTGATGTTGGAGCACTCTATTTGTTTCAGAGTTGCAGTCTGGTCATAGTATAGTATTTTTACATACGCATAAGGGTATGGTAGGATCCTGTCCCATCCTTGTGATGTCATGTATTCCTTAGAGGTTTGTAGACAGTTGTCATGTGTATAGTAGTGGTGTATGGACCTGTCGGCTGTGATATATGTGTCAGCCGAATAATTGGTAATGTCCCTTCTGGACATGATTGTCTTCTGTTAGCTGGTAAGTATGTGAAGAGTGGTGGATGTATTTTCTGACCATGTGACGAGAATTAGATATGGCACCACAACATTCGAGGATGAATGTTTCTAAGGGGGGAAGGATATAACATCCCGTACTTTCGGGTCATGGTTTGAATGGCTAAACGTGTGTAAATAGACTCGAGCGTTTGGAGGATTTTGTCATATTCACGTATGCAAATGTAGAGCTTAGTATATAAAAGGATGCAGACTCGAAATGATTCAGACTTAAAAGTGCGATGACGGTGATTAGAAATAATATTCTATGCGTACTGAAATTGGCTACGGACTGGTATTATATCATAAGACCATGATAATGAGTATATGAAGTATGCTATTGTGATTAATATTTGAGTGAATTGAAATCCTAAAATTACGTGTGAGTGTAATTAATTAAAACTAACGGATAAATGTTGCCACATGGCATTATTTTAGCCAAAAATGGCATTATATACGGCCACATGGCATTTTGTTAGCCAAAAGTGGCATTAGATATAGTGGATGAGTCATAAAGCACTTATAGTGCATCCTGACAAGTGTAAAAGTTGTAAAAACAACAAAGGCGGTTCATTTGTTTTCTTGTTCAGAACATACGTTACTTCAATCTCAATTTACGGCTGCAATGTAAATTAAGGCTTCATTTAAAGGTCTTGCAATTTGGTGTTCAAGTGAGGTAGAATTATAAGGAAAGAAAAGCGCCATTGGCCAAAAGAATTGAAAGTTATGGGTCGGATCTAGTGAGAAGTACCTCATTTGGGAGGAAACGAATTACAGTGAATGTTGATTTCTCTCCCATAACAACAATGAAGAAAGTGTGTAGTCATAATTCATGTTTTCAACTATGACAAGTCTCCTCCTGAAGACTTGCCTCAAGATATTTTGAAAAATCTAGTGTGTGGAGTTGATCATGATGATTTGAAAAGGGTTTCTGGAAAAATAAGATTGGGGGCATTACGGGCAGCTTTAGTTGTATTGTGGACACAAAATGGCTGAGGTATGTGTAGGCAAATTGATTTTCTTATTTTGGCATGTTCTAAATTACGAAACGTAAACGTAATATTGTCTCATAGATTATTCTACTCTTAGTAGTTAAAAATGTGCATGTTACTGATTCCTATGTTGAAAGCATACCTAAATATGTTCCTAAATTCTTATTGAGCTATCTGAGAAATATGTTGATATTCTCCATGTTAGCCGAAGGTACATGTTAATATTTCCAATGATAGCCGAAGGTACAAGGATCTTATGTCATCCGAAAAATTCAAAAGTGTTTCATTGTCACTCATGCATTTTTATTTTCATTATATTCATGTTTTACCTTAGATCCACATGTATTATATACACTACTATATTGTATCAATATATATATGTAGGGGATGGAAGAAAGGGAAGGCGTTATATACGCGTCACCACCTGAAGCATGGTACAGATATCACGAAAAGGAAGATGCCTATGTGAGGCCAATATTGATGTCCTTTTATGGCCAATATGATAGCCAATATGATAATGAAATGATGCCCACAAAGGTTGTTATGGAAAGGAAGATGCCCTTGTGTGGCCAATATTTATATGTATACCGCATTTGCATTGTGCATAACATTTAGGCATATGTATTAGGGCCCTCAGAGGCATTTACTGTTGTTCAGCTATTTTTGTCGATTGTTGGTGTTGTCGGCTGTTTCTATCGGTTGTTTCTATCAGCTATCTTTATCGACTGTTTCTATTTCAGGTTATGTATCTCTGGCATGTTATTTATTATGCCTGGCATGTTCAGTACATCAGTAGTACTGACGTTCCTTTTGTCGGGGGACGTTGTGTTTCATGCCCGTGGGTTCAGTTAAAGAGTGTGACGATTTACGCTAGTAGGTTGTTGGTTCAGCTGATGTTGGAGCACTCTATTTGTTTCAGAGTTGCAGTCTAGTCATAGTATAGTATTTTTACATACGCATATGGGTATGGTAGGATCCTGTCCCGTCCTTGTGATGTCATGTATTACTTAGAGGTTTGTAGACAGTTGTCATGTGTATAGTAGTGGTGTATGGACCTGTCGGCTGTGATATATGTGTCAGCCGAATAATTGGTAATGGCCCTTCTGGACATGATTGTCTTCGGTTAGCTGGTAAGTATGTGAAGAGTGGTGGGTGTATTTTCTGACCATGTGACGAGAATTAGATATGGCACCACAACATTCGAGGATGAATGTTTCTAAGGGGGGAGGGATGTAACATCCCGTACTTTCGGATCATGGTTTGAATGGCTAAACGTGTGTAAATAGACTCGAGCGTTTGGAGGATTTTTATCATATTCACGTATGCAAATGTAGAGCTTAGTCTATAAAAGGATGCAGACTCGAAATGATTCAGACTTAAAAGTGCGATGACGGTGATTAGAAATAATATTCTATGCATATTGAAATTGGCTACGGACTGGTATTATATCATAAGACCATGATAATGAGTATATGAAGTATGCTATTGTGAT
Organism: Anisodus acutangulus; assembly: GCA_029783415.1. Lineage (NCBI taxonomy): Eukaryota > Viridiplantae > Streptophyta > Magnoliopsida > Solanales > Solanaceae > Anisodus > Anisodus acutangulus. Next base: position 25,270,324 of record CM056489.1, read on the forward strand.
TAATATTTGAGTGAATTGAGATCCTGAAATTAAGTGCGAGTGTAATTAATTAAGACTAGTGGATAAATGTTGCCACATGGCATTATTTAAGCCAAAAATGGCATTATATACGGCCACATGGCATTTTGTTAGCCAAAAGTGGCATTAGATCTAGTGGATGAGTCATAAAGCACTTTTAGTGCATCCTGACAAGTGTAAAAGTTGTAAAAACTACAAAGGCGGTTCATTTGTTTTCCTGTTCAGAACATACATTACTTCAATCTCAATTTACGGATGCAATGTAAATGAAGGCTTCATTTAAAGTTCCTGCACTTTGGTGTTCAAGTGAGGTAGAATTATAAGGAAAGAAAAGTGGCATTGGGAAAAATATGTGAAAGTTATGGGTCGGATCTAGTGAGAAGTACCTCATTTGGGAGGAAAAGAATTACAGTGAATGTTGATTTCTCTCCCACAACAACAATGAAGAAATTGTGTAGTCATAATTCATGTTTTCAACTATGACAAGTCTCCTCGTGAAGACTTGCCTCAAGATATTTTGATAAAGCTAGTGTGTGAAGTTGATCATGATGATTTGAATAGGGTTTCTTGAAAAATTAGATTGGGGGCATAACGGACAACTTTAGTTGTATTGTGGACACAAAATGGCTGAGGTATGTGAAGGCAAATTGATTTCCTTCTTTTGGCATGTTCTAAATTATGAAACGTAAATGTAATATTGTCTCATAAATTATTCTACTTTTAGTAGTTAAGAATGTGCATGTTATTGATTTCTATGTTGAAAGCATGCCTAAATATATTCCTTAATGCTTATTGAGGTATCTGGGAAATATCATGATATTCCCCATGTTAGGCGAAGGTACATGTTAATATTTCCAATGATAGCCGAAGTTACAAGTATATTATGTCATCCAAAAAATTCAAAAGTGTTTCATTGTCACTCATGCATTTTCATTTTCATTATATTCATGCATTACCCTAGACCCACATGTGTTATATACACTACTATATGGTATCAATATATATATGTAGGGGATGGAAGAAAGGGAAGGCGTTATATACGTGTCACCACCTACAGCATGGTACAGATATCACGAAAAGGAAGATGCCCATATGAGGCCAATATTGATGTCCTTGTGTGGCCAATATGATAATGAAATGATGCCCACAAAGGTTGTTATGGAAAGGAAGATGCCCTTGTGTGGCCAATATTTATATGTATACCGCATTTGCATTGTGCATAACATTTAGGCATATGTATTAGGGACCTCAGAGGCATTTACTGTTGTTCAGCTATTTTTGTCGATTGTTGGTGTTGTCGGCTGTTTCTATCGGTTGTTTCTATCAGCTATCTTTGTCGACTGTTTCTATTTCAGGTTGTTATGTATCTCTGCTATGTTATTTATTATGTCTGGCATGTTCGATTACATCGATCATCTTGACGTCACTTTTGTCGGGGGACGCTGTATTTTATGTCCGCGGGTTCAGTTAAAGAGAGTGACGGTTCACGCTAGTAGGTTGCTGGTTCAGCTGATGTTGGAGCACTCTATTTGTTTTAGAGTTATAGTCTGGTCGTAGTATAGTATTGTTACATACGCATATGGGTATGGTAAAATCCTGTCCCATCCTTGTGATGTCATGTATTCCTTAGAGGCTTGTAGACAGTTGTCATGTGTATAGTACTGGTGTATGGACCTGTCGGCTGTGATATATGTGTCAGCCGAATAATTGGTAATGGCCCTTGTGGACATGATTATCTTCGGTTAGCTGGTAAGTATGTGAAGAGTGGTGGATGTATTTTTTGACCATGTGACGAGAATTAGATATGTCACCATAACATTCGAGGATGAATGTTTCTAAGGGGGGAAGGATGTAACATCCCGTACTTTCGGGTCATGGTTTGAATCGCTAAACGCGTGTAAATAGACCCGAGCGTTTGAAGGATTTTTTGTCATATTCATGTATGCAAATGTAGAGCTTAGTATATAAAAGGATGCAGTCTCGAAATGAGTCAGACTTAAAAGTGCAATGACGGTGATTAGAAATAATATTGTATGCGTACAGAAAGAGGCTACGGACTGATATTATATCATAAGACCATGATAATGAGTATATGAAGTTTGCTATTGTGATTAATATTTGAGTGAATTGAGATTCTAAAATTTAGTGTGAGTGTAATTAATTAATACTAGTGGATAAATGTTTCCACATGGCATTATTTAAGCCAAAAATGGCATTATATACGGCCACATGGCATTTTTGTTAGCCAAAAGTGGCATTAGATATAGAGGATGAGTCATAAAGAACTTATAGTGCATCCTGACAAGTGTAAAAGTTGTAAAAACTACAAAGGCGGTTCATTTGTTTTCTTGTTCAGAACATACGTTACTTCAATCTCAATTTACGGCTGCAATGTAAATTAAGGCTTCAATTAAAGGTCTTGCATTTTGGTGTTCAAGTGAGGTTGAATTATAAGGAAAGAAAAGCGTGATTGGCCAAAAGAATTGAAAGTTATGGGTCGGATCTAGTGAGAAGTACCTCATTTGGGAGGAAATGAATTACAGTGAATGTAGATTTCTCTCCCACAACACCAATAAAGAAAGTGTGTAGTCACAATTCATTTTTTCAACTATGACAAGTCTCCTCTTGAAGACTTGCCTCAAGATATTTTGATAAAGCTAGTGTGTGGAGTTGATCATGATGATTTGAAAAAGGTTTCTTGAAAAATAAGATTGGGGGCATTACGGGCAGCTTTAGTTGTATTGTGGACACAAAATGGCTGAGGTATGTGAAGGAAAATTGATTTCCTTCTTTTGGCATGATCTAAATTACGAAACGTAAATGTAATATTGTCTCATAAATTATTCTACTCTGAGTAGTTAAGAATGTGCATGTTGTTGATTCCTATGTTGAAAGCATGCATAAATATATTCATGTATTCTCCATGTTAGCCGAAGGTACATGTTAATATTTCCAATGTTAGCCGAAGGTACATCTATATTATGTCATCCGAAAAATTCAAAAGTGTTTCATTATCACTCATGCATTTTCATTTTCATTATATTCATGTATTACCCTAGACCCACATGTGTTATATACACTAATATATGGTATCAATATATATATGTAGGTGATGGAAGAAAGGGAAGGCGTTATATACGCGTCACCACCTACAGCATGGTACATATATCACGAAAAGGAAGATGCACATGTGAGGCCAATATTGATGTCCTTGTGTGGCCAATATGATAATGAAATGATGTCCACAAAGGTTGTTATGGAAAGGAAGATGCCCTTGTGTGGCCAATATTTATATGTATACCGCATTTGCATTGTGCATAACATTTAGGCATATGTATTAGGGCCCTCAGAGGCATTTACTGTTGTTCAGCTATTTTTATCGATTGTTGGTGTTGTCGGCTGTTTCTATCAGTTGTTTCTATCAGCTATCTTTGTCGACTGTTTCTATTCCAGGTTGTTATGTATCTCTTCTATGTTATTTATTATGCCTGACATGTTCAGTACATCAGTCGTACTGACGTCCCTTTTGTCGGGGGACGATGTATTTCGTGTCCGCGGGTTCAGTTAAAGAGGGTGACGGTTCACGCTAGTAGGTTGCTGGTTCAGCTGATGTTGGAGTACTCTATTCATTTTAGAGTTACAGTCTGGTCGTAGTATAGTTTTTTACATACGCATATGGGTATGGTGAGATCCTGTCCCATCCTTGTGATGTCATGTATTCCTTAGAGGCTTGTAGACAGTTGTCATGTGTATAGTAGTGGTGTATGGACCTGTCGGCTGTGATATATGTGTCAGCCGAATAATTGGTAATGGCCCTTGTGGACATGATTGTCTTCGGTTAGCTGGTAAGTATGTGAAGAGTGGTGGATGTATTTTCTGAACATGTGACGAGAATTAGATATGTCACAACAACATTTGATGATGAATGTTTCTAAGGGGGGAAGGATGTAACATCCCGTACTTTCGGGCCATGGTTTGAATAGCTAGACGTGTAGCGTTTGCAGGATTTTTGGTCATATTCACGTATGCAAATTAAGAGCTTGGTATATAAAAGGATGCAGTTCCGAAATGATACAAACTTAAAAGTGGGATGATGATGATTAGAAATAATATTCTATGTGTACTGAAAGAGGCTACAGACTGGTATTATATCATAAGACCATGATAATGAGTATATGAAGTATGCTAAGGTGATTAATATTTGAGTGAATTGAGATCCTGAAATTATGTGTAAGTTTAATTAATTAAGACAAGTGGATAAATATTTCCACATGGGATTATTTAAGACAAATATGGCATTATATGAGGCCACATGGCATTTTGTTAGCCAAAAGTGGCATTAGATATAGTGGATGAGTCATAAAGAACTTATAGTGCATCCTGACAAGTGTAAAATTTGAAGAAACTACATAGGCGGTTCATTTGTTTTATTGTTCAAAACATACGTTACTTCAATCTCAATTTACTGCTGCAACGGAAATTAAGGCTTCATTTAAAGGTCTTGCAATTTGGTGTTCACGTGAAGTAGAATTATAAGGAAAGAAAATTGGCATTGGGCAAAAGATGTGAAAGTTATGGGTCGGATCTAGGGAGAAATACCTCATTTGGGTGGAAACGAATTACAGTGAATGTTGATATCAGTCCCACAACACCAATGAAGAAAGTGTGTAGTAATAATTCATTTTTGCAACTATGACAAGTCTCCTCTTGAAGACTTGCCTCAAGATATTTTGATAAAGCTAGTGTGTGGAGTTGATCATGATGATTTGAAGAGGGTTTCTTGAAAAATAAGATTGGGGGCATTACGGGCTGCTTTAGTTGTATTGTGGACACAAAATGGCTGAGGTATGTGAAGGCAGATTCATTTTCTTCTTTTGGCATGTTCTAAATTACGAAATGTCAACGTAATATTTTTCCATAAATGATTCTACTCTTAGTAGTTTAGAATGTGCATGTTATTGATTCATATGTTGAAAGTATGCCTAAATATGTTTCTAAATTTATTGATCATTACATATAATTTAATTAAAATATTGTATGAAAATAGGATTTTTTTTCGATTCTCCTTTGAGAAAAGGAGGATTTTTTATTGGGTGGGTTCAAAGAAAAAGAAGGGTTTTTTGTTTACCTTACTTACTTTCCTTTTCTGTATATCAATAACTCAATCAAAATGCAATTATCTCCAAGAACTAAAAGTATGTTATGGTTAATACCTTTAGTTTGATCGGTATATGTCTTAATTTGACACTGTGCAGGTTTCCATCCTGATGAGAGACTGCTAGAGGATTTTTTTAGATTTCTTCTTTCAATGATTTTTGGTTGTCTTTTCTAATCTCTTTATTTATTTTTATTCGGATTAGATCTACACAAATTTTTTGATATTTTCTTCGGGTTGCTAACTCAACGGTAGAATACTCGGCTTTGAGGTATCTGGGAAAGATGTTGATATTCCCCATGTTAGCCGAAGGTACATGTTAATATTTCCAATGTTAGCCAAAGGTACAAGAATATTATGTCATTCAAAAAATTCGAAAGTGTTTCATTGTCACTCATGCATTTTCATTTGCATTATATTCATGTATTACCCTGGAACATGTGTTATATACACTACTATATGGTATCAATATATACATGTAGGGGATGGGAAAAAGGAAAGGAGTTATATATGCGTCACCAACTGCAGGTGGTACAGATATCACGAAAATAAATATGCCCATGTGAGGCCAATATTGATGCCCTTATGTGGCCATTATAATAATGAAATGATGCCTACAGATGTTGTTGTGGAAAGGAAGATGCCCTTGTGTGGCCAATATTTATATGTATATCGTATTTGCATTGTGCATAACATTTAGGCATACGTATTAGGGCCCTCAGAGACATTTACTGTTGGTCAACTGTTTCTATCGGTTGTTGGTGTTGTCGGCTGTTTCAATCAGCTATTTTTATCAACTATTTCAGTTTCAGGTTGTTATGTATCTCTGCTATGTTATTTCTTATGCCTGACATATTCAGTACATCAGTTATACTAACGTCCCTTTTGTCGGGGGACACTGCGTTTCATGCCCGTTGGTTCAGTTAAAGAGGGTGACGGTTCACACTAGTAGGTTGCTGGTTCAGCTAATGTTGGAGCACTCTTTATGTTTCAGAGTTGTAGTCTAGTCGTGGTATATTATTTTTGCTTACGCATATGGGTATGGCGGGGTTTTGTCCTATCCTTGTGATATCATGTATCCCTTAAAGGCTTGTAGACAGTTGTCCTGTGAATAATAGTGGTGTATGGCCCTGTCGGCTGTGATATATGTGTCAGGCGAATAATTGGTAACGGCCCTTGTGGCCATGATTGTCTTCGGTAAGCTGGTAAGTATGTGAAGAGTGGTGGATGTATTTTCTGAACATGTGACGAGAATTAGATATGTCACAACAATATTTGATGATGAATGTTTCTAAGGGGGGAAGGATGTAACATCCCGTACTTTCGGGCCATGGTTTGAATCGCTAGACGTGTAGCATTTGGAGGATTTTTGGTCATATTCACGTATGCAAATTAAGAGCTTGGTATATAAAAGGATGTAGTTCCGAAATGATACAAACTTAAAAGTGGGATGATGATGATTAGAAATAATATTCTATGTGTACTGAAAGAAGCTACGGACTGGTATTATATCATAAGACCATGATAATGAGTATATGAAGTATGTTAAGGTGATTAATATTAGAGTGAATTGAGATCCTGAAATTAAGTGTGAGTGTAAATAATTAAGACTAGTGGATAAATATTGCCACATGGCATTATTTAAGCCAAAAACTGCATTATATACGGCCACGTTGCATTTTATTAGCCAAAAGTGGCATTAGATATAGTGGATGAGTCATAAAGAACTTATAGTGCATCCTAACAAGTGTAAAAGTTGTAGAAACTACAAAGGCGGTTCATTTGTTTTCTTGTTCAGAACATACGTTACTTCAATCTCAATTTATTGTTGCAACGTAAATTAAGGCTTCATTTAAAGGTCTTGCACTTTGGTGTTCACGTGAAGTAGAATTATAAGGAAAGAAAAGTGGCATTGGGAGATGTGAAATTTATGGGTCGGATCTAGTGAGAAGTACCTCATTTGGGCGGAAAAGAATTACAGTGAATGTTGATATCAGTCCCACAACACCAATGAAGAAAGTGTGTAGTCATAATTCATTTTTTCAACTATGACAAGTCTCCTCTTGAAGACTTGCCTCAAGATATTTTGATAAAGCTAGTGTGTGAAGTTGATCATGATGATTTGAAGAGGGTTTCTTGAAAAATAAGATTGTGGGCATTACGGGCTGCTTTAGTTGTATTGTGGACACAAAATGGCTGAGGTATGTGAAGGCAAATTCATTTCCTTCTTTTGGCATGATCTAAATTATGAAACGTAAACGTAATATTGTCCCATAAATGATTCTACTCTTAGTAGTTAAGAATGTGCATGTTATTGATTCCTATGTTGAAAACATGCATAAATATGTTCCTAAATCTTTATTGAGGTATCTGGAAAAGATGTTGATATTCCCATGTTAGCCGAAGGTACATGTTAATATTTCCAATGTTAGCCGAAGGTACAAGGATATTATGTCATCCGAAAAATTCAAAAGTGTTTCATTGTCACTCATGCATTTTCATTTGCATTATATTCATGTATTACCCTGGACCCAATGTGTTATATACACTACTATATGGTATCAATATATATATGTAGGGGGTGAAAAAAAAGAAGGTGTTATATACGCGTCACCACCTGCAACTGGTACAAATATCACGAAAAGGAAGATGCCTATGTGAGGCTAATATTGATGCCCTTATGTGGCCAATATGATAATGAAATGATACCCACATAAGCGGTTATGGAAAGGAAGATGACCTTGTATGGACAATATTTATATGTATACCGCATTTGCATTGTGCATAACATTTAGGCATATGTATTAGGGCCCTCAGAGGCATTTACTGTTGGTCAGCTATTTCTGTCGGTTGTTGGTGTTGTCGGCTGTTTCTATCAGCTATCTTTGTCGACTGTTTCTGTTTCAGGTTGTTATGTATCTCTGCTATGTTATTTCTTATGCCTGACATATTCAGTACATCAGTCGTACTGATGTCCCTTTTGTTGGGGGACGCTGCGTTTCATTCCCGCAGGTTCTGTTAAAGAGGGTGACAGTTCACGCTAGTAGGTTGCTGATTCAGCTGATGTTGGAGCACTCTATTTATTTCAGAGTTGCAGTTTGGTCGTGGTATATTATTTTTGCATACGCATATGGGTATGTAAAGGTCTTGTCCCGTCCTTGTAATGTTATGTATTTTTAGAGGCTTGTAGATAGTTGTCGTGTGTCTAGTAGTGCTGTATGGCCCTGTCGGCTGTGATATATGTGTCAACCGAATAATTGTTAATGACCCTTATGGCCATGATTGTCTTCGGTTAGCTGGTAAGTATGTGAAGAATAGTGCTCGGTAGGTAAAGTCTGGGTGCCCGTCACGGTCCTCCGATTTGGGTGGTGACAGAAAGCAAGTATTCAATTAAATGATTACAATCCAAGGGAGAAAGAGAAACTGAACTCATACAAGGTAATGCATACCCAAATAATCAAGAGGATTCAACTGGAGAGATAAGAGGATTTCCCCAAAACTCACAAATAAGTCTAAACCACAATATTCATCCAAAAACTAACTAATGAAATATCATAAGGTAGTATTTATACTAGACTAGGCTAAGGCTAAAGACTAATGTTTGTTAGAAAAATATCTTTAATGAAATAAGGGCATTCTTTAGTCTTCTTAGGGAATCATGACTTGTATTTATGGAATAACCGCTTTGCATACATAGTCTCTTTCCAACTGGAGTCTTGTACTTTCAGTTTAGCACATTTTCGCGCTTCAAGTCTACATTCTAAGCACCATCTAAGCCTCTGAAGTAGTGATCCGTAGCTTAGCTTGGTGTGCATGTTCTTGATGAAGCTCGACTTGCATCATCATTCCAGGTCGTAAAATTGTTCAAATTCAGTCTGCTTCATTCTGCTCGAATATCCGCCTCAGCTCCTTCTATTCATATTGATGAAATTTTAGACCTAATTTTATCCACTTTGAGAAAGAAAGAAAAAACTCGGAGGTGAAAATCCAATAGAAAGATCTCATCCTAAATCACTGAGGTAGTAATTTTACAATATTCTATGACTATTTATATTTCAATTTAGTAGAGTTTTAACCATAAAATCATGAGTTGAATGAGGGAAATTGTGATTTTTTTTACTTAACATCCTAATTTAGTAATTTGGAAATTTGACTAAGTAATTGGACTCCGAACGAGAATCTAATCATATATTTGTAATCTCATATTGATGAGTCACCATGTTTGGAGTTTGGCCGAGTGTTTGACTTTGACCTAGGCTCGAACCTAAAAAATATGAGAATGACTCTAATTAGTATAATTGATATATTAATCAATATTTTGCATAAATTGAAGCCATCAGAGGTCGAATTGGAAATATTGGTTCTATGATGCTTGCTGGTTTCAAGGCAACTAAAACTTTAACTTTTAGATTGCTTGTTTTTCCAAACACATAACTTGAAAATTACATAATTAACTATCAAGTATATTGTGGAGCGAGTACATATAAGGTCATGTATATTATTTTGAGCTATTATTCTATATTATACTTTCTTATTGCAATAACTTGATATTGTTAAGATGCAAAAGTATGATCAAAACCCGTTTTATGATAAAACTGAGCATGCATCCTAGTATTTCATTCGGGCACCTGAATTTAGGTCGTGACAAGTTACATGCAATTACCTTATAAATAACCCTATTATATGAAAAATATTTACATTCTCCATGCATAAAGTTAAACTCTTTATCCAAAGAACAAAAATTAAGAAAAGATAGGGAGATCGGGAATGAAGTCAAGTAGATATTACAAACATGCATGTCTATCAATCTCAAGTGTTTTGAGAAAATAGAAATTATTAAGAGGGAAGATGTCAACAATCAAAGAAGTTGTTTCATAATAATCATCTATTGAAAGCGTAGTGAATTACTACTGCCCGAAAAGAATAGGACTTTAACCAGATAGAAAGATGACATTTCCCACTCAACTTGAAAATACTATGAACACCAGTAGTTCATAATAAGAAAAACTTACACAGTGCCTTCCATATTATCTAGCAAGAAATCTGAAACATAACCTTATTTGTCTGCAAAGAGGATCAAGATACACAGATATATATTGACTGAGCACTTAAAACAGCAGACATTTTAGAATTACTAAGACAAATAAGACAACCAGTCAATCAGTTCGTGTTACATTTACAATCAACTCTTCTTCATTGGTCCCATCTCCTTTGCCTTTTCCCTTAACAAGTGCTTCTGTATTTTCCCTGTAGTTGTCATTGGAAATGGTCCGAAAAACACTAACTTCGGAACCCAGTACTTGGGCATCTTTGATCGACTGAATTTCATAATATCCTCTGCCAACTGTTGCGGATCCGTTTCTTTTACATCAGGGTTTAATGTCACAAATGCACAAGGTGACTCTCCCCATTGCTCATCAGGCCTTGCAACAACAGAGATCTCCAGTATTGCTGGGTGTTGATATAGGATATTCTCGACCTCAACAACACTACTAATATTTTCACCACCAGAAATGATAATGTCTTTTGATCTGTCTTATATTTCTATATACCCATCTGGATGTTTTACAGCAAGATCACCAGAGTGGTACCAACCTCCCACAAAAGCAGCTTCATTGGCTTTAGGGTTCTTCAGGTAGCCTTGTTGGAAATTTACTAATGTGGGATTGAGTTTATCCTGTCTTTAATGACTTAAACACGTGGGCCCCGCATGTCAGAAAACATCATTTCTTCGCACATGTCTAATCTACTAAGTGAGTAGATGATGTTAGTGTCAAGTATCGTCAAATTTCGTTAAATAATGAAAGTGATATTGGTACACAAAGTAAGGTGTTTGATACATGAAAAGATGGAGTGTTTTTGCCCAAAAATGACAAATCTCCCTCATTGGTAGAAGATGGAATGATTGTGCAATATATAAACTCTAAGTTTGAGTAAGGGTTTGAGACATAACGTTGCTTCCCTTTCTGCTCTTATAAATTGAACATTTCTGTTAAAACTCTAAAAAGAGATAGAACACACAACAGCAATACACAGAAAGTCAGATATTCGTTGTATCCTCACACAATCCTTTCTTCTGTTCAGTTCTATATAAACACAGAACACATACAGAAATCAGCAATCTGTTCTATATTCATTTACTTTGCTGGGATCAACACAGTTTGCTCTGCTTTGTTGATAATCGTTGTTTTATCTTGGGAGACTATTATCCATTACCGTAAAAGCATATATACGGGGCAATTTTATCTTGAAGACACAGAGAGTCATCTCTCGACTCAGTGATCTTCTTGTTTAACCTTTCAGACGCATTTTTTACCTACAAGCCTTTCATCACAACATTACCCCTGAAGACGATTTCTCCCATCGTTTTCCCATCAGCTAGAACCGGTGTCATGTCCGTTGGGCTAACTACGTCCAGATGCTCCAAGCTTACATATCTGACACCTTGACGTGCATTTAGACGCGCTTGGAGATCTGTGGGAAGTAAATCCCACTCAGGCTTCCATGTGCATAGAGTGGAGGGGCTATAGTTTTCAGAAAGGACATAAGTGTGTAAGACACGGAAGCCACGTTGAGTCATTGCAGCAAGAATTGAAGGAGGAGGAGAAGCACCAGCAGTGCTTAGTGCTTACATGTACTAGCCGAGGCAGGGGAAGGATGGTCTCCTCTTTTGGGGCATTAACTATGGTATTGAGCACCACAGGTGCAGCAGAGAAATGGGTCACACCAAGGTGAGCTATGGCAGAATAAACAGCATTTGCTGTTACCTGCATATGGACCACTCGAAAAAACAAAGGCAACCTTGTCTAGAGCCAAAAACAAGAAGCGGGGAGAAAAGCAGCAATTTATTTAACCTGCCTCAAAGCCGTTATCTTTTCCTTTACTTATTTTCCTCCATTTCAGATATAGACCAAAAAGGCACGTGCCCCTTCTCTTAGTTATTCAAAATTTTCCAGACTCCTCAACTCATGCAATAATCTTTGGGGTCTTAAACTAGGAAGTAGACAAGGTGTTACTTTGTTAAATTGCTAAGACAGTAAATTTGATATTCTCTTTAATATTCTTCTAGTCCATTAACCTATTTCAAGATGAAACACTGAATAATATTTTCTAGCCCTTATAGTTTGAACTTTGAACAATATGATGTCATTGCTTCTTGTTTTGGTGACTTGTATGTCGTGTATGATCAGAAGACTAATATAGTTTTTGTTGAATTTGTGCTTCGAAACTAGAGTCGAGGTGAAAAAAGAGCAGTGAAAGTATCTAATTCCTCATAAGAGGATACTATCTACATCTTCTTTTATATCATCACCCATAATTTGCTCTTCTATAAAATACTCATGGCAACTGAAGAAGTGGGCCAATGTGGTGAAAATAGACAATCATTACTTCTATCTGTTCATTGTTACTTCTATTGCAAAAATTTCAGGTCAAAGCTCAGTATCTTGTTATCAACCACACATGTCCACCGATATTTCATGATCATTACCAAGGCAGATTGATTTTGCTATTATAAGTAACATAAATACGTCATAGGAATCTCCATCTGCAAGAAAGGAAATAGGTATCACCTGTCTAAGGCATATGTTGGTCCCGCAAATTGCTGCAAGTGTCCAAGTGAAACACCAACCATTGCAGTGAAACATTGGTAGAGTCCAAAGGTACACAGCTCCTTCTTTCATACTCCAAACAACGGCATTACTTAGAGCCATAAGATAAGTGTAGGATATTATAAAGCAGTACGGAAAGTAAATAAATATTACAAGTGTTCGAAAGGATAAACAAATAGGCCAATGTTCAGAACTGCCGCAAGCTTGTTGAGTCTTGAATCTTGATAATCTGAAATCATGAAACACTAAATATGGATTGTTACAACTGTGTGCTGAGTCGAGTGATTGCACTCTGTCCTTAAGACAAGATTGCCCCGTATATATGGTTTTACGTTAACGGGCAATAGTCTCCCAAGATAAAACAACACTTTAATCTCAACACTACAAAGCAAATAGGTTGAGTCTGACGAAGAAAACAAACACGAAACGCCTTGCTGAAGAAATGGAAAAGGAAGGAAGAGTTTCTGTTTTCGTCCCAACACTTTGGACTGAATTTCAGTGTCTCTTCTGTTGTCTCTGTGTATATAAATGTTGTCTCATTTTTGTTGTCTAGTTGGGTGTTTATATTCTGTTTTGTGTAATTTTCGTCTTCCACAATTGAGCAAAACAACTCCAATATATAGCATAACTGTTAATGAAGGGAGTTAATCAGCCAAGTAATGGCTGGTTAATGCACACTAGCGTCCCCCAAAAATCAACTCCAACGGTAGGCAGAAACTTTCTGCCTTCCGTCGTTACCAAATTCAACTTTTTAGAAACTCTAGGGACCAAAATATAAATATTAAGCAATTTGGGGGTCCAAATAGATAATATCAGAAAGTCCCACGACGCCGAGTCTGGACCAGACCGGATGGGCGGTGGCGGTGCGCGTATGGGCTTAGCCTTGAACCCAAGCACATCTAGGTTTTTCCTCCTTTAAACACATGGGATACCCTTTGGGGTCCCAAACCCTTAGCCAAATTAGAGACTTATAAAGAGAGCAATTCTTCTTTTTCCATCGATGTGGTAGATTTGTCCCACACCATATTTTCATTCCTCAAACACCTTACTTCGTGGACCAATATCTCTTTTATTTCTCAACGAAATTTGACGATTCTTGGCCCTACGGTCACCTACTCACTTAGTAGATTATGCACGTGAGAAGAGACAAAGCCTTCAACATGCGGAACTCTAGTGTTTAATTCATTAAATATGGGTGGACGCACCTCCCCACCAAAGGCAAATTTCCAACAATAAGCACCACGATGATGAAGCACCACTCCTTTAGGACTAGCTGTCGTACCAGAAGTATAACCCAGAGCAATACTTTGCCACTCATCTTGCGGTGGCTTCCATGAAAAGTCTGGATCACCAGTTTCCAAGAATTTCTCAAATTCAACTGCCCCTTTCTCTAAAGCATATTGGACTGGGGTGGGATCACAGTTTTTTTCAGCAATAACTATAAGAAGTGGTCGATTTGATTTTCCTTTGCTCTTATTTTCTAAAATTGTTAAAGCTTCCTCAGCCAACAGAAAGAATTCTTGATCCACCATGACAACTGCAGCTGAGCAATGGCCCAAAAGAAAAGCAATTGTGTCTGCATTTAAACGAACATTGACAGCATTTAAAACAGCTCCAGCCATTGGAATTCCAAAATGAGCTTCATACATAGCAGGAACATTTGGCGCAATCACTGCAACCTACATGAAGCCAAAAAAGAGAAGGACTTATAAGGTTCCCGCTGGATACCAGAAAACTGCATTTTCTCAAGAGAATAACATTGTACATCCATAAACAACTGGTAGAAAGTTTTTGTATGTCCATTCAATTCATATAGAGAAACAAACTGAGACAGGCAATGCAACATTTACAAAAAATTTAGTTCCTGCCCATCGTGAGAAGAGGCAATTTAAAACCTGATCATTTATCTCCGAACTATTACTTTTTCAATTAACTCTACCCCTTTTTCTTTGAAGACAATAGGTATAGCTTAATTAGCTTTCTAGTGTTAAACAGATTATCTAAAATACTCTGAAAGAATTTTTGGAATTTACGGGCTCCCTAACAGGGATGATCCCTGAAACTTTTGTAAACTACAACACTTCATTAGTGCTGATTTTTAAATAATATAATATACTTAACAACTCTACTCTCTTGGTCCTTCCTAAGTTTCCTAAATATTAGCGAATATTCTCCAAATATTCACAGTATATTTTGTAATTATGATAGTTGTATATTTAAGGTAACTTAGGATTCTAATATTCACAGTATATTTTGTAATTATGATAGTTGTATATTTAAGGTAACTTAGGATTCTTACTGTATTAGGAATCAATCTCTGCACAACTATATATCTATTGTGATTAATGAAAGGAATTCCTAAGTGAGTTTATTCCAATCTTACATGGTATCAGAAGCAAAACCCTAAACCCTATTCTTTTCTCTTCCACCAAGCCGCCGCCACCCCCACCACCTAACTCAGCCGTCGGCACCATCTTTTATTCTCTTTCAATTTGTGACCACCATGTCTCTTCCAACCTCCCCTAACACTACCGGTTCCTCCACCAGTGTTTTCGACAACCACCCTCCCTCCTCTGCATCTTCTTTTCATCCGGCATTCGCCGTCCATAACATCAAGAATTTTATACCTATAATCCTTGATCAAGAAGATTGTCAATATTCAATGTGGGTTGAACTTTTCTACATTCATGCATGTGCATATAACGTGCTAGACCACATCGATGATTCTATTCCCTGCCTATACGATGTTGCAGACTAGATGTGGCGTCGCCTTGACGCCATCGTCAAACAGTGGATATACATCACTATCTCTAAAGATTTGTTGTGTACTATCATGAAAACAGGTGCATCGGCGCGTGACCTCTGAGTTCGTTTGGAAGAAATATTTCAGGACAATAAAAATATTCGAGCCGTGTATTTGGAGGAGCAATTCAACAATACGCGTCTTGAGAATTTTACCAACATGTCTGAATACTGCAAACAACTGAAACTCATTGCCGACCAACTTTCCCACGTCAGAACACCCATTTCATAAACAAAGATGGTCCTACAACTCGTTGTTGGCCTACCAAAAGACGAATATGATACGCAAGCAACCATGATTCAATAGGCCGACCCACTACCAAGCTTTAGCAAGGCACGTTCACAATTACTTTTGGAGGAGACCCTTCGCGCAAAACAAGATGAGCACAATCAAAAAGCCTTAGCGGTTGAGAGCATGGCACCACCTGCCGCCCCAACCACTCAACCACCGCCGCTGGACCACCAACAACAGCGGGACAGTCGCGGTGGAGGACGAAGAGGCAGAGGTCGGGGCAATGGCAAGAAAGGCAAAGGATGTGGAAGGGGAAACAGGGCCCAATAGGCGAGCCCAGCGCCTGTCCAACCATTCCAGTGGCCTGGTCCGTCAGGTTGGCCCAATGCAGGAACTTGGGCCTCCCCAGCTTGTCTATATCCAACAGCAGGAACCCAATTCCAGCAAGCTTGGGCGCTTGGTCTCTTGGGCTCGGATCCAGCACCTCGACAGGCCCAACAGGCTCACCTTGTTTCAGCCTAGCAACTGTCCACTGGTCACAATATGGCCCCGACCGATTTGGGCCAAGCATTCAATGTTTTGAATTTTCAACAACCCGACAAAAATTGGTACATGGATACTGGAGCCACATCTCATCTCACCCGGTCTTCAGGTAATCTATCTCAATTGCTTAAATTAAAGCATCCCCAATTCATCACCGTCGGTAATGGTCATCGCATTCCAATTGAAGGTTACGGTAATGCCCACACACAACCTCCCCATCCGCCCTTCTCTCTAAACCATGTCATGTATGCTCCTAACATTATTAAAAATTTAATATATGTTACAAAATTCACCCGTAATAATTCTGTGTCTGTGGAATTTGACCCTTTTGGTTTCTCTGTGAAGGATCTCTATACGGGGAAATTTCTAACGCGATGTAATAGTGTGGGAGACCTCTACCCGTTCACTCAATCTTCCGCTGTCAACACGCAATCTCATACCTTCATTACTGCAATCTCTCCATCAACTTGGCATGATAGACTTGGTCATCCACGAGCACGTGTTTTTACTTTTCTTAGAAATAATAAGCTTATTAGATGTAATAATGGGAAGCTTAACCAAAACTGTCTTTCTTGTCCACTTGGCAAACATAGTCGTCTTCCATTTATGTCATCTTTAGGTGTTACTTTTTCACCGTTTGATATTGTGCATGCTGATTTATGGACTTCTCATGTTGTTAGCTCCCTTGGTCATAAATTTTACCTTGTCTTATTAGATGACTTCTCACATTTTATCTAGATTTACCCACTAAAATTCAAGTCTGAAGTTTTTGCTAAATTTCTTGAGTTTCATAACTACATAAAAACTCAATTTGAAAAACTAATAAAATCCTTTCAATATGATAACGGTCATGAATTCAATAATTCGGCGTTTCACAATTTTTGCACCACTCATGGAATGGTTTTCCGTTTTGCATGTCCCCACTCATCACCTCAAAACGGTAAAGCTAAACGAATCATTCGTACCATCAATAATATGGTTCGAACTATTCTATTTCATGCCTCCTTCCCCCCTTCCTTCTGGGTCTATGCTGTTAAAATGGTTGAATATATAATCAATATTTTACCTACTAGTACTCTTCATAATAAAACCCCCACCAAAATTCTCTACCGAAGGACCCCGTCCTATGACCATCTTAGAATTTTTGGTTGCCTGTGCTACCCCAATCTTGCATCCACTGCCTCTCATAAATTAGCTCCACGAACCACCCCGTGTCTCTTTGTTGGCTTTTCGTCTAATCATAGGGGTTATTTGTGCTATGACATGTCCACTCGTAAAATTGTTGTGTCCCGTCACGTTACTTTTGACGAGATGTGCTGCCCATTCTCCAACCTCCAAAAATTTCAAAATACGGACTACACGTTTCTCGATGAGTCAGCCATTTCACCGATCCTCTGATCCTTCCAATACAGTGACCACCCTGCTTCATCACGGACTGCTTCATCTCCGGTCTCTGACACCACATCGCCGCCCCAGTCATCATCACCCATCACTGCATATCCCACTCCCAGGCCAGCACCTCCGACCTCCATTCTAGAACAATCGACAAACCACCATCGGGTAAGTCTCAGCCCACAGATAAACAACTATTCCCTCCACATCGGTAACCCAATATCAACACCAGATACCGGCAACCATCCATTATCACCGAACCACCTCCAGACCCTGACGCCGACACCACACCCCATCAGCTCACCCACCTGGACACAGTCATCATCGTTACCGACGATCGATGACACCCAACCGAAATTCCAACACCCAGAACCGAATATCCAGAATGGAAACTCATGCCCAACATGGTTTGAAAACTCATGCCCAACACTGTATGGAAACTCATGCCCAACACGGGATTTTCAAACCCAAGGTTCACTTTAACTTATCCACACACACTATATCCCCAATTCCCAAAAACCCCAAATTAGCCAAATTGGACCCTAATTGGAATGCGGCCATGCGTAAGAAATTTTCTACTTTAACAAACCAGGACACTTGGGATTTAGTTCCTAAACTGGATGGGGTGAATGTGATCCGATGCATGTGGTTATTTCATCACAAATTCAGAGACAGTGGTGACTTGGAGAGGTATAAGGCGAGACTTGTTGCCAATGGCACAAATCATCAGGAGGGAATTGATTGTGGTCAGACTTTCAGTCTGGTTGCCAAACCGGCTACTATTCGTATTGTTCTTAGTATTGCTATGGGCAAGCATTGATCGATTCATCAACTTGATGTTAAGAATGCATTTCTTCATGGGATTTGAAAGAAATTGTGTACATGCATCAGCCACCAGGTTTTGTCCATCCTACAGCCCCTCAGTATGTATGTCACCTCATAAAGTCACTAGATGTCTTGAAACAGGCTCCCCGAGCTTGGTATGACCATTTTGCCAGATACATTTTGCAAGTTGGGTTTATATGTAGCAGGTGTGATAACTCTCATTTTATTTTTCATCGCGGTAGAAGCACTGCTTATTTGCTATTGTATGTGGATGACATTGTTCTCACTGCCTCATCTGACGGATTGAAAAATGAAATCATTGCTCTACTCAAAACTGAATTTGCTATGACTGATTTGGGTACACTTAGCTATTTTATGGGCATATCAGTAACCAGATCTGTCGATACTATGTTCCTAAGTCAGCGTAAATATGTAGAAGAGATAGTGTTCAGGGCTAAGATGGCAAATTGCAAGGTTATGCCAACTCCAGACGATTCCAAATCCAAGCTTAGTGCTACTGATGGTGATCCAGCTTCTGATCCTACTCTGTATCAGAGTCTTGTAGGTGCTCTTCAGTATCTTACATTCACTAGGCCTAATATTGCATATGATGTTCAGCAGGTGTGTCTATTTATGCATGCTCCGAGAGAGCCCCACTTTGCTGCCCTTAAGCATATTCTCAAATATACGTTAAAGGCACCCTTGACTATGGATTGCATCTCTACCCCTCTGCGCCGAACAGGCTGTTATCGTATACGGATGCAGATTGGGCATGGTGCCCGGACATGCGTTGCTCCACTTCAGGATATTGTGTATTTCAAGGGGATAATCTTATTTCCTGGTCCGCCAATAGGCAAGCCACATTATCCCATTCGAGTACTGAAGCAGAGTATCGCGGCGTTGCTAATATAGTTGCTGAGATCTGTTGGCTCTGAAATCTTCTTGTGGAGCTCCAGTGTCCACTGCGCAAGGCGTCTATAGTCTATTGTGATAACATATCTGTCATATATCTGTCTCACAATCCGGTCCAACATCAGCGGACCAAACATATTGAGATGGATATCCAGTTTGTGCGTGAGAAGGTAGCTTTTGGTCATGTCAAAGTGTTACATGTGTCTTCCTCCTATCAGTATGCAGATATTTTCACAAAAGGGCTACCGAGACAGTTAGTCATCGACTTCAGATCCAGCCTTAGCGTCCGGCCTCCTCTCGCTCCGACTGAGGGGGAGTATAAGCGAATATTCTTTGAATATTCATAGTATATTTTGTAATTATGATAGTTGTATATTTAAGGTAACTTAGAATTCTTACTGTATTAGGAATTAACCTATGTACAACTATTTATATATTGTGATTAATGAAAGGAATCCCTAAGAGAGTTTATTCCAATCTTACACTTAAAACTCCTGATAACCCCAGAAAAAAAAGAAAAAAAAATCGGGAAGGGTAACCAGAGAATGAACTTACAGCACAAAACCATGTAATGAACCAACCTATATGGCACTTTATCATTAAATCAAAAACCATTCTGTGATTTTCCAAACTAAAAGGCCAGTCTGTCTCCACCCACTCATTTGCTCCATAAGGCAATAGTACAATGTTAAGCTTAGTTTGTAGACTCTGTACATTGTTTACTAATATTATTGTATGCATAATCGCCAATAGCCAAGGATCCTTGCTAGCTTGTTTATTATTGTTATTTAAACATTTTCCTTTCTGATCTCCAGGGTGGCAAAATAAGTATTCCGCTTCTTTTCCCTCGTATATCAAGAAAATTCAACTAGCTTGTATGGTCAGTTTGTGCTAGTTTAGTGATCTATAAAGAGCGGAAGAGGGAGTATGGAGTGAAGATGTAAAACAACTTGCTCAAACCATTCAAGTTGAACCGTTGAAACGTTTTATTGAAATGCCAAAGTCTCACTTAGCCACAGACTTCCTCCAACACGAGCATGTAGGGTTTTGTTGGATTCAAAACATATAAGTAGGCACAACGGAAGTTTAAACTTTTGTTCTACTTAACCCAACAATTTCTTCTGGTATGGTTATATGACAATCAAAACCTGTAACATAAAACTATAATACTTACATGTTGTATTATCTGGAGTCTTTACTTAGGGAGTACACGCAACTATCCCTTCGACTGCAAGCACTATGCTACGGTTTATTTCTCTGTCAAGAAAGCCAGGAAATCTTGGCAGAGGTTTGAGAGAGTTTTGTCCTAGACTCTAAGTCTAGAAAGTTTATAGAATTGGTGTTCTTAGTATGTTAATAACTATAGATTAGTGTTGTATATATAGTGGTTTTTAGGTCACAAAACGGATTAGGGTTGGGCTCCAAGCCTGGCCCAAAATCAAGGTGCAGTGGTCCAGTCTGACTGGGCCCACTGCCGGGTCGGCGCCGCGGCACCTTACGTAAATTTTTGTTTCCCATTTTCATTTAATATATATATATATATATTCATCACATTAAATCCAAAGTCTAATTTTGATTTAATTAAATAATTTTCATCTAATAGAAATTATCACATAGTTATTATTAATTTAAATATCTCGATTCCAAATTGAATATTTAATATTCTCTCAATACACCCTTAGACCGAAAAGACAATCGACATAGTGTGACCCTATAGGCCTTCACATATCAACACTAATCCAATTAAGGTCCATACGAAACTCCTAGAATGCGTCGTATGACGAACTCAATATGTGAAGTACGTTTACATGAACGCAACAAACATAACCTTTATGTGCGATGATAAATTCCTTTCATTCGCGACACACTCGATCAAGCTTAGGATTTGCCATGTGTCTATCCAAATGGCTTGATCACTTTATCTCATCCATCTTAGTCGACAACTAGGCCATATTCTAAATATGTCTCTTGCATTGGCCAATGACTTGGTCGACCTAATATCACTGAGAAGTTGAGTGTTCTCTCGAATATCCAATCGAGGAATGAATCCTATTCTTGTCTCAACTACCACCTTGAATTACATTATATTGCACCCAACACAAGCCGTATCTTATTCTATAAGGAGTATAAGCTTATAACAGGGTCAAAGTACATTACTCTGTAAACAAGGTGTGTATTAACCTCAAGTCAAATGACCTTCATCTCCCATGCGCTGATAACACTTTAGACATGTATAATAAATAGTTTATCAGCAGGGTATACCAATACTTTCTAAAAGTATACATGTGTCCATCACTAGTAACTATTACCAGTAGCAAGTGAGACATACTACATTCTCTAAGAATGTGACACAGACCATATGTCGACTTATAACATATCATCGATATCCCACTCTTGATGATTGTGCGCGCCCGTTTTTCGACTCGGCTCGGGTCGAAGCGGAGCGCGGACGTGTTCAGGGTGATTCCTGGGTAAAAAGGGTTGAGGAGTCGCCACCTAATTATTTTTACGGTGAATTAGGACACCTAAATATTAAACTAAGTGCTGCAATGTAACTCCGATTTTAATGGTCTGCGAAACTAACGAGATTCTAGGTAAGGGTTCTTTATTATCCTAAAGGGAAGGGGTTAGGCATCCTTTAAGATCCGCTAACTTGCGGTTATCCGGTAAAACTCAGGTTAATTATTGTTAGAAAAAAAAGTGCATGTTTGAAGCATGAAGTTAAAAGATGTTTGCAAATAATTAAAAAAGGATGCATTTTAAAAGATAGATAAATGTAGAGATTTTTCAAAATATGCATTTATATGATATCTAAAGAGAAATACATGTAGAGTTGGAAAAATATGTATTTTGACAATTGATAGTAAAACAATTTATTTATAATGCCAAAGAAGTAAAATTTTGGGAATCATTGAATTGTAAATTGACAAAAGATAAACTTATTCGGTATGATTTAATAAAGCAAATAAAAGATGACAAAAGTTGTTTTGAAAATCTTGAATACGCATGACGAGCCTAAAATAAATAACTAGCGAAGGATTTCTAAGTTGGAATTTAATCGAGCCTACAAATAAATAAGCTAGCGACGGGTTTCAAATCTTAAACTAACCTATGAATAAATCCTAAGTTTGCCTATTCTAAGCATTTCAATAGTTACATAAGTGCGATAAATAATATTACAATACAAAGCGGGATAAAAGCTGAATTTAAAGAAAGAAATAAAATAAATAAACTCCGAGGAATAATTGCCTTTATTTACTTTAATCCCTGCAAGCTGTCAAGAACAAACGGTTAGAAACAGTTAAATACAAATAACTTCATATCCGTATTCAAAACAGTGAATGTTTTGATCGCGGAGGGCTCAGACTTAAATTTTGAAAAGAACATTCCAATCACGTCGTGGCTGCAAACATATGACTAATGTAGTTTATTTTGATTGCCTCGCCTACTAAACGTGTTGGTCTCTCGGGTGAAATAGAAAAGATCACTATAATCACGTCGTGGTCGCGAATATATAACTTGTTGGTTATTTTAGTCACCTCGCCTACTAAACATGTTGATCTCGGATAAAAGGTTTAAGTCTTCATCATTGCCCGAAGTTATATTTCCGTCTTTGCAACTGGAGGCCTCAAAATCGACGGATAATTTTCATCGGCGATGTAGTATCGTGTTCAAATCAAGAAAATTTTAAATCGAAAAACAAAGCAGCAGAGTGATAGCGATAGCAAAAAACAGAGGCAGAGGAAAAAACAGTTCCGAAAATGACGCGGTGTCTAGTTTAAAGCAAGAAAGCAAAGCAAGACAAGATGAAACGGTAATTACGAACCGAGCGGTGGTGAAATAGAAAGCGATGCGAAAAGACGCGGTATTTATTCAAAACAAGAAAGCAATGAACAAGAAATGTTGATATCCGTTGCAAGGATATTTAAAGCGATAAACTAATAAAGCGGTAAGATATCCATTGCACGGATGATTAAAACAATTAAAGCTGGAAAAAATAGAGAATTAATGCTAGAACGTAAAAATGAAAAGTGCGGTCTCGATTTCAATTTCATCGGCCTAGATCGATATTAATAAAACAATAAAAGCGAGTGCCAAAGAAACGAGCGATGAGCAATTAAATTATCCGAACCAAATTACGAAATGTTGGAACCGAACAGATTAAAAGGTATTTATGGAAAAATCCGACCGGATCATGAGCAATGACGAATGAAAATCGAAATTCAGATTTTTAGATAACTAGCAAACAGTATGAAAAATGCCATAATCTGAAATCGCCAAAAATCGGTCGACCCGATCCGGTCGATGACCCGACCGAATCGATGCCAACCCGAATCGGACTTTTTCAATTTTGGATAACCAATAATAACAACAAAGAATAATGCAAGAGATTTGGAAATTCAAATCGTCGACCTGACCCGGTCAAGAATCTGACCGAATAGGAGATTCAACCCGTCATCAAATAATTCCATCAATTCCGGATAACCAACATACAAAAATATGAAATGCAAAAATTCGAAAATATCCAAATCGGATCGACCGATCCGTTGATGACCGACCGAATCAGTGATCCGAATCCGAAATCAAATGATCCAAACCCAAATCAGATTTTAACACCAAATTCAGATAACCAATAACAAGAATATGTAATGCAAGAATTCTGAAAATATTACTCGAACCGGGTCGACCCGAATCGGGTCAGTGACCCGACCCGAATCTGTGATCCAAACCAGAATCAAATTTTAACACCAAATTCAGATAACCAATAACAAGAATATGTAATGCAAGAATTCTGAAAAATGCTACCCGAATCGTCGATCGACCGGTCGATGACCCGAACCCGAATCAAATTTTAACACCAAATTCAGATAACCAATAACAAGAATATGTAATGCAAGAATTCTGAAAAATGTTACCCGAACCGGGTCGACCCGACCCGGGTCAGTGACCCGACCCGAATCGGAAAACTAAAAAAAATCAGAGAATCAAAGGGAAGAACAAACCTTTTCGGACTTGATTCTTGGATAATAAGGAAGGCAAAATGCTTACAATCAAGAACACAACAAAATATTTATATCCAATTTGGGACCTCCGAAAAATCCCTTTGAAAATCCTCCCAAAAATTTGTTCAATCCCCACTCAAAATGAAGAACAACATGGGGTATTTATAGGTGGATTCCCCCCTAAAAAACGAGTTTGAAATTTGAATTAAAGGTAAAGAATCCAATTTTGGAAGCGGATTTTGGGGGTATGGGTTGCGGATTTTGTGGGTGTCGGTAATGTGAGAGGGGTTGGTGGCGGCAGGGTGAGGTGGCCGGCGACGTGGGGTCGCCAGATGGGGTGTGGGGTCGGCGGCTTATTTGGGAGAAAAGGGATATTAGGGTTTGGGTTTTTGATTTTTGTTTTTGTTTTTGGGTTGGTTTTGGGGAATTAAAGGGGAGAATGGGTTTTGGGCCTGGGCCGACGGGTTGGGGATTGGGCTTGGAAAATATTTTGGGATTTGTTTTGTGGGTTTTGGTTTAAGGAAGAGGTCGAATGGGCTGGGGGTTGTGGTTGTGGGTTGGGGATTGAGGAATTGTTGTTGGGCTAATTAAAATAAAGGGAATGGGCTTGGGAGTTTTTGTTTGGGTAGAATTATTTTGGGTTGGAAAATAAAAAAAAGGGTTATGAAAAATATATAAGAGGGGTTTAATATTAAAACATATTTATATATATATATATATATTTTGTAAAAGATGTGAATTATTTAAAATAACATAACGACGTGATAATAATAAAATATTATAATATTTGCGAAATGTTTAATGCTTAATAAAAAAAAAATGAGAGCGATGCAATTTTATGAAAAATAAAATAACATAGAATTTTCGGATAAAACTTATGATTATGATAAAAAATGCAAATGATATAAAATGCGAATAATAATAATAATACGAAGATACACACATATATGCCTATATTAAAAATTATTTTAAAAGTGTCAAAATATTAAAAATTACGAATAAAATCATAAAAGATGGGACAAAATTGGGTGTCAACAGATGCCCCTCTTTGGACGGAGACGATGAAAGAGTTTTTGGCCAAAGAAAGTTGACTGAGTAGCCAATTTTGTCCTGATCAACGGGACTTGAAGGAAGATCATAGAATCCCCGGGGGGTATAGAAGTTGCAAAAAGATAGTGCATTCAAGAAACAATGCCCCAGTGTCGACTTAGGATGACACTGGTCGCAGATGAGAGAAACTAATGGGAAAAGCGGATCGACGTTCGAAGTAGGTCGTTGACCAATTTGCCTCGGTTCGCCGTAAGAGATAGTTCCACGCTGTGATGAAATTCCTGCAAATTAAAAACTCCTGCAAACTAAAGCTTAAGATATAATTAGTGCATAACTGCTGAGAAAAATTGTAGAGAAAATAACTTAAAATTCCCTTGTTATAAGGTGGGCGCCTGATTGAAATTAAAATTCCCTTGTTATAAGGTGGGCGCCTGACTGAAATTAAAATTCCCTTGTTATAAGGTGGGCGCCTGAAATGACATCGTTGGATTGACGTGTTGTGTTGAAGACGTCGTTGTAATATTGGTGACGTCGTTGTAATTATGTAAAAGACAGTTGTTGTGCTGCATGTAACGTCGAGGACGTTGTTGTAATGCTGTTTTGCTGTAAAAGATAATTGTTGTGCTGAAGACGTCGTTGTAATGTTGTTGACGTCGTTGTAATACTGTAAAAATAAATGTTGTGCAAAAGACGTCATTGCGTAGGCGTGTTGTTGATGACGCCGTTGTATGGGCGCGTTGCTGATGACATCATTGTAATGTTGTTGATGTCGTTGTAATGCTGTAAAAGATAGTTGATTTGCAGAAGACGCCGTTGCATAGGCGTGTTGTTCATGACACCGTTGTATGGGCGCGTTGCTGACGACATCATTGTAATGTTGTTGATGTCGTTGTTGTAAGAATGTAACGCTGGGGTCGTCGTTGTATCGACGTGTTGTGTTGAAGACGCGTACACGTGATAGCGTTGTTGCAAGAATGTAATGTTGTTTGTTGTAAGAGATAGGCGTTGCGCTGAAGACGTCGTTGAAATGTTGTTGACGTCGTTGTAATGTTGTAAAAAAAGCTGGCGTGCTGCCGTAACGTCGTGGACGTTGTTGTAATGTAGTTTTGCTGTAGAAGGTAGATGTTGAGCTGAAGGCGTCATTGTAATGTTGTTGACGTCATTGTAATGCTGTAAAAATAGATGTCGTGTTGCCGTAACGTCGTGGACGTTGTTGTAATGCTGTAAAAGATAGCTGCTGCGTTGAAGACGTCATTATAATGTTGTTGACGTCGTTGTAATGCTGTAAAAGATATTTGTCGTGCTGCGTTGCCGTAAAAGATAGCTGCTGCGTTGAAGACGTCATTGTAATCTTTGACGCGCCGTTGAGATCGCGGTAAAGATAGTTGCTGCATTGCCGTAAAGATAATTTGTTGTTTTGAAGACGTCATTGTAATCTTTGTTGACGTCGTTGAGATCTTGTAAAGATAGTTCTTTGCGTTGAAGACGTCATTGTAATGTTGTTGACGTCGTTGTAAAGCTGTAAAAAATGATTATCGTGCTGCCATAACGTCGATGACGTTTTTGAAATGTTGTCTTGTTGTAAGAGATGTAAGTGTCGTCCTTGCCGTTAGTTTGCTGTAATAGGGTTCCACGTTGTCGAATCTTACGTGATTCAAACTCATGTGAATTGAAATGTCGTCCTGGCACGGGCGAAAATGTGATGCGACGTCTTTGCCGTCGGGTTTGCCTTGTTGTCGTTCTTTGTGATTCGAAATAACATCTTTGTGCAGACATAATAGTCCGGACCCTGTAGGTCAAGATGAGGTCTTCGTATAAATGCAGAACAAGAACGTAATCCTTGTAGTGAGTTGTAGTGCCGAAATTCTTTAGGGGAATTGATCATAACTGATGTGGCTTCCCTGCTTTTTCAACCTGAAGAACCTGTACTCAAAGAAAATTTGTGAGTTTGGGGAGGGGCGGTTGATTCGCGTTGACTTTGTAGCTTTGGCTCTTGATAGCTGCATGTCCTGCTGATTCGGACCTGTAGCCCCTGTCTGGTTCCCAGTCTTGGCTAACCGTTAATGAAAACATTT
Organism: Anisodus acutangulus; assembly: GCA_029783415.1. Taxonomy (NCBI): domain Eukaryota; kingdom Viridiplantae; phylum Streptophyta; class Magnoliopsida; order Solanales; family Solanaceae; genus Anisodus; species Anisodus acutangulus. Next base: position 25,297,941 of record CM056489.1, read on the forward strand.
GTTGAAAATAATTTGTTTATAAGAAAGTATGCTTATCATTAAAAAGTTCTTGTCGAACTGCTAATGAAAATATTTGTTGAAAATGATTTGCTTATAAGAAAGTATGCATATTAGTAAAAATCTTGTCAAACTCTAATGAAAGTATTTGTTGAAAATAAATTGCTTATAAGAAAGTATGCATATATGTAAATGTCTGTCGAGCAGCGACATGCGGTGAAACAAAACAAACGTCTTATCCAAAATCCTCTTAGGCTGAAGACTTAGTTTGCCGATGCTTTTCCATGTTTATCGGCGTCCTCCGGCAGTGATCCCTTAAAAATGCCCCAGTTTCCGATATGTGAGAATGACGATCTTTTGAACGGACAAACGAGTCTTGTGTAGATTGCTTGCCTGTCCTATCAGGGTGATCAGATGGGTGCATTTTGTCCTATGTGAGATAAAGGAGAAAATATTTCCTAATGGTGGGACCGAAGCCGATTTAGGCCGCCTACGTATCCCCATGAGGGAATCAGGTCATGACGTAGTTCATTACAAGCAAAGGAAATTGTAAGGGTTTTTCTAAAGATGGGACCGAAGCCGATGTGGCCGCCTACGTATCCCGCCGAGGGAATCAGGTCATAACGTAGTTCATGTTACAAGTGAAAAGGAACTTGGGGAAATTTGTGGTCTAAAGAAACGGAACCCTACGTGGGTTCTATTCGTGTCCCGCCGAGGGAGCGCAACTTTTACAATATAGAAAAAGTATTACATAGAGAATAACTAATCTTAGATATGGTATCTCTTCACTGCATCTGCATTGATGGTTTTTGGCCATTCTATTCTGATAAGGTTGCCCCGGACAATCAAGGCCCATCCGCTTTTCATCAATCAGTGTCTTAGTATATGATTATGTATCCACTTGATCGCAAAAGATATAGCATTGCCCCAAAGAGAAGTCCTGATCGTAGTATGGTAGTCCAAGAGTGCAAATGGCAAACGTCCGTACCAATGCTTGTAACTATCAACCATCTTGATGTTTCATCCAAATCTGGCTTTGACTTATTCCAAAAATGCCTCAATTCTTCCGCTTGTGAGTCTTCCTTATATTCTTCGAAGCCTTGCTTGTTTGGGACCTTGTTTGCTTGTTTCATTATATGTCACATACTGCCGACAAATTAGTTTGCATGATGAAAAAAGAAAAGAGAATTTTTGAACAAAACATATTTTATAATAGCAAAAGCAATGCAGATTTGTCATTTTAAGCTTTCAAAAGGTAGAGGCAAAACACATTAAATGCATATATGTGATTCAGGCCTCAATCTGAATCGCATTATTTCATTAAATATTAATGCAGTTAACTAGTTTCTGGGAGAAACAAGGCCAGGGCACATGTCTAATTTTCCCAAAACATCTCCTTGCTCCGCATCCCAACTGGTTGAGTCTTTAGCGTAATCACCGAGAATCATATTGCTTTTTGCTTCCTTTTCAGCAATGAAAAATCTTTTGAATCCCTTCACTAGGTTGGCTGCATTGTCCTCCTTTGATTCCTGAGTGTCGCATGCTTTGACGAATGACTGACTCAGAGGCGGAACAGACTTTGGTAAAGAAGCATCTTCCTTCCTTCGGAGATTGGTTGATAAGACTTTTCCAAGAAAAGATGATGCCATGACCCGCGACTTTGGAGGAAGTACTTCTACTCCGAACGGTGCCTTCACTTGGACTGTAATCATAGGGGTAATAAAGGTCGATGATTCAACCTTTTCCTTTCCCTGGACTGGCACAATAGTCCCTTCCAAATTGTGGTCTTCATCAACAGTAATCATATTTACGTTGGCATCGTCATGATTTGGCAAAGGGTTATTATTTACATTAGAGGAAGGTCCTTTCAGTTGGATAACTCCTTCTTTGATTAATGCCTCAATTTTGTCTCTGAGGGCATAGCAATTTTCAGTGTCGTGCCCAGGGATTCCCGAGTGGTATGCACAATGCTTAGTCTCATCGTGCCATTTTGGAACAGGATTGGGGACATTTCCTGGGATGGGCTGGAGTATTCCTGCGGTTTTCAGTCTTTCATATAATTGGGCTCGAGGTTCGGCTAAAGGTGTATAGGTTTTGGCTGGCTTTCTTTCGTATTTTGCGCGGGGTCTGGGTGCATTTGGTGCATGGACTTGTGGATGAGGTAAGTATGTGGGCTGATATTGTGGGGGATTCGGATAGACAGGCGCTCGAGGCAGGCTATATATTGGATGGGTATGGTAGACAGGGTAGGGACCAGGTGGGTATTGATAGTAAGGTTGAGGGCTTTGGGTGTATGGGTAATAATAGGAAGGATGAGGACTTTGGTTGTTTTGATTGTAGTAGGGAGGCTGGGGTGATGGCATTTGGTAGGTTGACATTTGATTTGGCCTATGTTTCTGAACTGTCACCACAGAGGACACTCCATCTCTCTTCCTCTTTACTGCTCCCTCAAATGAGTCCGATTGGATCGTCTCACTTGTTGCTTGCAATGCTACAAAGTTTGTAATTCTTCCTGTTCTGATTCCCTCTTCTATGAAATCTCCCATCCTTATAACTTCAGAGAAACTTCGTCCTATGACGCTTATCATTCTCTCATAGTATGTTGCATCTTTCAAAGATTGTACAAAGAGAGTGGTCATCTCACTTTCTTCTATCGGGGGTTGAACTTTCGCTTCTGCCCTCCACTTCATGGCGTATTCTCTGAAGGTCTCTGTGGACTTCTTTCCAACTTCATCGATAAAATCTGTCCAAGACTGTGTCGATGTTGAATTTAAATCATCCACGAAATCTTGTGCCATCGTGCCCCAATTACGCCATTTTTGCGGTCCTGGCTTGTGTACCAGTCTAGTGCTTCTCTGTCAAACTCCTTACGAACAACTTCATTATGATGGCCTGATTTTTACCTACCCCAATCAGTTTGTCGCAGTACGATCTCAAATGAGAGTAAGGATTTCCTTTCCCATCAAACAAGTCAAATTTTGGCATTTTATATCCGACAGGCAATTCAATGTCAGGATGCATGCACAAATCTTCGTACTCGAGTCCTTCATGCCCCTTGCTGGTTTGGATATTCTTGAATGCTTCTTTCAGGCTATGAATCTCTCTCGCCACACTTTCACCGGTTCTGATCCTCACCTGCCTGTCCATTTCTTCACACTGGCCAATTTCCTGAAGAGTCATGTTTGGTACTGTGGTTGTAAAAGGTTGAGCTTCCGTTGCATATACTGGTGACACGTGATGTTCGTTGGGATCAGCGACGTGTGCCATCAATATGTGTTGGCCTGCTTGGTGATTTTGCATGGAAGAGGTGTTTTGGATGAGTGGGTTAATTTGGGTATGTGGAGTTGTAGGGTCATTTTGTAGCGGGCTTTGTTGTGGACTAGCTTGCGGGTTAGTGTGTTGTGGATCGGTTTTGCATAGTGGCGAATTATCGGGGAGGTTTTGGGAAAATGGTTGTTCATGAGATGAAAAAGTTTGCGGTGCAGCTGCATCTGTCCCTTGTTCAGGGAGTGGGGTATTGGCGTTAATGGACAGGTTGGTGAGATTTTAGAGCCGCTCTATCTCAGTCTGCATGGCTGCCATCTGTTGTAACAGTTGGGCGATGTATTTTTCTTGGACGGTAGCATTTCTATTTTCCGAAGCCTCTGGTTCATCTCTGGAAAGAGTGATAAGTTCCAGGCCAGTCTGTTCGGATGCATCTAAATCGATCATTTCTTTGAAGGATTGTGCCTTTGACCTCGTGAAGTAGGGATGATCCGCCATTTTTAGTCAACGCAAATCAACCTTTGGGAAAATAATCTAGACAAAATAAACCTTCTAAAAAAAATTTAAAGAAAACCAAGTTAGTACAAGGCGAGTAATTATTGCTTTAAATAATATGCACATAGTGAAAAAGCAGGAGAAAACAACAAAATGATTGTAAGGCAATTAAATGCGCATCCTAATATGCATGGAGCCTCCCTTATGCCGGAGGTGGGCCTAAACGCCAGATATGCGGGATTACGACAGATTTGATCCAAGCTGCTAAACTGCAATGCTTTGTCGGAAATGAGACAAAATGAATGTACATTTTCCAATTTCAGCATGTCATGATTAGTCTTGGATTAGTCTATCCTTATCACGCTACACATAATATGATGATTGGTCGTTGGGTTGTGAGACCCGTAGACATCTTTGGCGGATTTCTTAATTGTGGAGTCGATACCAAGGATCAACCCACCTAAGGTGTATGCATGCATGACTTAAAATAAAGGGTGGTATAGCTCTATCTTAAATTTTCTAAGATTTGGCTGACTAGACACAAGGTTCCCGAGCGGACTACTCGAGTGAGAAGGCTACGCGGCCACCAGATGGTCCGGTCACTCCGCGCATACGCCAACTCTCCTAAAATTTGGTAGATTGAAAGAAATTTGCGGGTGCGCAAAACACACCTCGCGTGTAGTGTGTGATAGTGTCAATTTTCCAGAGTGGAAGAAATATGAGCGAAATGCCAATTTAAGATAAGCAGTGAAAAATAAGGAAATTAAAGCAGTTATGCATGCAAAAAATTTCACAAAGGAAATAAATCAAAGCATACATCAAACAAAGACTGAAAGTAAAGCACAAATAATATTTAACCTGAATTTTGCTATGGTTAAGAACCTGAAAATCCCCAGCGGAGTCGCCATGCTGTGCGCGCCCGTTTTTCGACCCGGCTCGGGTCGAAGCGGAGCGCGGACGTGTTCAGGGTGATTCCTGGGTAAAAAGGGTTGAGGAGTCGCCACCTAATTATTTTTACGGTGAATTAGGACACCTAAATATTAAACTAAGTGCTGCAATGTAACTCCGATTTTAATGGTCTGCGAAACTAACGAGATTCTAGGTAAGGGTTCTTTATTATCCTAAAGGGAAGGGGTTAGGCATCCTTTAAGATCCGCTAACTTGCGGTTATCCGGTAAAACTCAGGTTAATTATTGTTAGAAAAAAAAATGCATGTTTGAAGCATGAAGTTAAAAGATGTTTGCAAATAATTAAAAAAGGATGCATTTTAAAAGATAGATAAATGTAGAGATTTTTCAAAATATGCATTTATATGATATCTAAAGAGAAATACATGTAGAGTTGGAAAAATATGTATTTTGACAATTGATAGTAAAACAATTTATTTATAATGCCAAAGAAGTAAAATTTTGGGAATCATTGAATTGTAAATTGACAAAAGATAAACTTATTCGGTATGATTTAATAAAGCAAATAAAAGATGACAAAAGTTGTTTTGAAAATCTTGAATACGCGTGACGAGCCTAAAATAAATAACTAGCGAAGGATTTCTAAGTTGGAATTTAATCAAGCCTACAAATAAATAAGCTAGCGACGGGTTTCAAATCTTAAACTAACCTATGAATAAATCCTAAGTTTGCCTATTCTAAGCATTTCAATAGTTACATAAGTGCGATAAATAATATTACAATACAAAGCGGGATAAAAGCTGAATTTAAAGAAAGAAATAAAATAAATAAACTCCGAGGAATAATTGTCTTTATTTACTTTAATCCCTGCAAGCTGTCAAGAACAAACAGTTAGAAACAGTTAAATACAAATAACTTCATATCCGTATTCAAAACAGTGAATGTTTTGATCGCGGAGGGCTCAGACTTAAATTTTGAAAAGAACATTCCAATCACGTCGTGGCTGCAAACATATGACTAATGTAGTTTATTTTGATTGCCTCGCCTACTAAACGTGTTGGTCTCTCGGGTGAAATAGAAAAGATCACTATAATCACGTCGTGGCTGCGAATATATAACTTGTTGGTTATTTTAGTCACCTCGCCTACTAAACATGTTGATCTCGGATAAAAAGGTTTAAGTCTTCATCATTGCCCAGAAGTTATATTTCCGTCTTTGCAACTGTGGAGGCCTCAAAATCGACGGATAATTTTCATCGGCGGTGTAGTATCGTGTTCAAATCGGTAAAATTTTAAATCGAATGTAAACAAAGAAGATAGCGATAGCGTGTAGCAAAAAACGAGGCAGAAAAAAAAACAGTTTCCGAAAATGACGCGGTGTCTAGTTTAAAACAAGAAACAAAGAAGACAAAGAGAACGATAATTCAACCGAGCAAAGCGAGTGAAATAGAAAGCGACCGAAAAGACGCGGTATTTATTCAAAACAAGAAACAGCGAACAAGAAACAGTTGATATCCGTTGCAAGGATATTTAAAGCGATAAACTAATAAAACGGTAAGATATCCGCTGCACGGATGATTAAAACAATTAAACTGGAAAAAAAAATAGAGAATTAATGCTAGAACAGAAAATGAAAAGTGCGGTCTCGATTTCAATTTCATCGGCCTAGATGCGATATTAATAAAACAATAAAACAGTGCCAAAGAAACGAGCAGTGAGCAATTAAATTATCCGAACCAAATTCTGAAATGTTGGAACCGGAACAGGATTAAGAGGTATTTATGGAAAAATCCGACCCGGATCATGAACAGCGACCCGAATGAAAATCAGAAATTCAGATTTTTTAGATAACTAGCAAACAGGTATGAAAAATGCCATAATCTGGAAATACGCCAAAAATCGGGTCGACCCGATCCGGGTCAGTGACCCGACCCGAATCAGATGCCAACCCGAATCAGACTTTTTTCAATTTTTCAGATAACCAATAATAACCACAGCAACAATGCAAGAGATTTGGAAATTCAAACCGGGTCGAGTCTGACCCGGTCAAGAATCTGACCCGAATAGGAGATTCAACCCGTCATCAAATAATTCCATCAATTCCAGATAACCAACATACAAAAATATGAAATGCAAGAATTCTGAAAATATCCAAATCGGATCGACCCGATCCGGGTCAGTGACCCGACCCGAATCAGTGATCCGAATCCGAAATCAAATGATCCAAACCCAAATCAGATTTTAACACCAAATTCAGATAACCAATAACAAGAATATGTAATGCAAGAATTACAAAATATTATCTAACCGGTCGATTGATGACCCGAATCTGTGATCCAACCCCGAATCAAATTTTAACACCAAATTCAGATAACCAATAACAAGAATATGTAATGCAAGAATTAAAAAATGTTACCCGACAAGTCGATGACCGTCGGTCGTTGACCAACCCGAATCAAATTTTAACACCAAATTCAGATAACCAATAACAAGAATATGTAATGCAAGAATTCTGAAAAATGTTACCCGAATGGTCGATCTGACCGGTCGTTGACCGACGAATCGAAAAACTAAAAAAAATCAGAGAATCAAAGGGAAGAACAAACCTTTTCGGACTTGATTCTTGGATAATAAGGAAGGCAAAATGCTTACAATCAAGAACACAACAAAATATTTATATCCAATTTGGGACCTCCGAAAAATCCCTTTGAAAATCCTCCCAAAAATCTGTTCAATCCCCACTCAAAATGAAGAACAACATGGGGTATTTATAGGTGGATTCCCCCCTAAAAAACGAGTTTGAAATTTGAATTAAAGGTAAAGAATCCGATTTTGGAAGCGGATTTTGGGGGTATGGGTTGCGGATTTTGTGGGTGTCAGCGTAACAGAGGGGGGTTGGTGGCGGCAGGAGTGAGGTGACCGGCGACGTGGGGTCGCCGGTATGGGGTGTGGGGTCGGCGATTTGGGAGAAAAGGGATATTAGGGTTTGGGTTTTTTGATTTTTGTTTTTGTTTTTGGGTTGGTTTTGGGGAATTAAAGGAGAATGGGTTTTGGGCCTGGGCCGACGGGTTGGGGATTGGGCTTGGAAAATATTTTGGGATTTGTTTTGTGGGTTTTGGTTTAAGGAAGAGGTCGAATGGGCTGGGGGTTGTGGTTGTGGGTTGGGGATTGAGGAATTGTTGTTGGGCTAATTAAAATAAAGGGAATGGGCTTGGGAGTTTTTGTTTGGGTAGAATTGTTTTGGGTTGGAAAATAAAAAAAAGGGTTATGAAAAATATATAAGAGGGGTTTAATATTAAAACATATTTATATATATATATATATATATTTTTTGTAAAAGATGTGAATTATTTAAAATAACATAACGACGTGATAATAATAAAATATTATAATATTTGCGAAATGTTTAATGTTTAATAAAAAAAATGGGAACGCGATGCAATTTTGCGAAAAATAAAATAACATAGAATTTTCGGATAAAACTTATGATTATGATAAAAAATGCAAATGATATAAAATGCGAATAATAATAATAATACGAAGATACACACATATATGCCTATATTAAAAATTATTTTAAAAGTGTCAAAATATTAAAAATTACGAATAAAATCATAAAAGATGGGACAAAATTAGGTGTCAACAATGATCATTAGTCGAGACTATTTTAGAGTTACGCTCTATCATCAATATCTCACTCTATTAATGACAACGTAAGCTCATGGGATGCACATTAATGAATAATTACAAACAATCAAATAATAATTCAATAATTGCAACTGCCATAAATATTAATCTTATTAATAATATGAATGTGCTCAAGTACATTTGTCCCTAATGATGAATGTCTCTAGGACATACATACTTTCAATGTCCCACTTGGCCTAGATTCACTTTCCAATATATCTAATACCCATGTTTTCAAAATGACCAATATGCTTAACTAAGCTTAATGGTTCAGTAAATGAGTCAGCTAGATTATCATATGTGGGAACATAGTCTAATCTTATTTCTTCAGTTTCCACCATCTCCCTGAGTATGTGGTATTTTCTCGGTACATGCTTATTTCTGTTAGTTGATCTTGGTTTCTTAGCTTGCGCAATCGCATCAGTGTTATCATAATATATCGTTATTGGATGACTGACACTTGGAACAACCCTTATTTCTTTTAAGAACTCAGATATCTAGACAACTTCTTTACAAGCTTCCGATCCAGCAATGTACTCGGATTCAATTGTCGAATCAGCAGTGGTTTTTTGGTTGGAGCCTTTCCAACTCACTGCTCCACCATTGAAAATGAAGGCATATCCAGACTGTGACAGCCCTAACAATCTATTAGGTCTATCTCCTAATTCCAAGAATGTAGCACGCTTCACCCAAGTCATTCATCATGAAGGTGTTGGATAACCATTTCTTGACTGATTGAATGAGTCTTATTGTCTCCCATTATTAATATGTCATCTACATATATAACAATTAATACAATACTCTCTTCCTTGCGCTTACTATAAACGCAAGGATTGTTTTTTCTTCTAACAAAGTCAAACGATTTGACTGTTTTGTCAAAGCAAATATTCCAACTCCTTGAGGCTTGCTTAAGTCCATAAATGGACTTCTGTAGCTTGCATACTGCTTTGGGTTTAGTCTTGGATGTAAAACCCTCAGGTTGTATCATATACACCTCCTCAATTAGGTTACCATTGAGGAAAATAGTTTTAACATCCATTTGTCAAATGTCATAATCATAGTATGCGGCTATTGCAAGAAAAATCCGAATGGACTTAATTTTCGCAACAGGTGAAAAGGTTTCATCATAATCGACCCAAGGCCGTTGATTATAACATTTAGCCACCAATCTCGCCTAATAAGTCTGTACCTTGCCATATGCATCAATCTTCTTCTTGAAGACCCATTTGCATCCTATGGGTATAACCCCTATTGGCAAATCAACCAAGTTCCAAACTTGATTGATGTACATCGAGTCCATCTCAGATTTCATGGCTTCTTACCGTGTCTGCGAATCAATGTCTAACATGGCTTCGATGTAGGTTGTAGGTTCATCGTCATCAGGAATATCTATCTCATTGTGTGTTTCAACAAAGAGATTAAGTCTTTCAGGCGGACGATGAGTCCTAGTGGTCCTACGGAGTTGATTATTCTGCATTTCAGTATTTGTTGCATTCTGATTGTGAGAAGTCTTTGTGTGCTGGACAATCCATCACCTTGAAAGCTTTCAGGAATGTCATTTTCATGTATTTCCTGAATGGAATGATGTACAACCATTGTATCATCTTCCATTGGTTATGTATGAGAGCCTTGCATTTCTGCACTATCTCTCACAACACTCCCACTTGCTGAAGGGCGTACTCTAAGTACCCAATCTTCACCAAATACTCCCACTGAATCCTTGTCTAGGTCTTTTGACAAGGGTTCAACTTCTGTGTTATCTTGTGATTCTTGAATTTATTCAAGTTCTATCTTATTGTAGCTCTGTTCCTTGTAGACATAGTTTTCTTCAAGGAAAGTTACATTTCTGGAAACAATGACCTTATGTTCTCCAAGAAGATAGAAATATAGTTTCCTTTGGATACCCCATAAAATAATATTTCTCACTTTTAGATTTCAACTTGTCAGTAAGCATCTTCTTTACATATGCAGGGCACCCCCAGGGTCGCATGTGTTTAAGTGCTGGCTTCTTGCCATTCCATATCTCATATGGAGTTTTCTTTACTTACTTTGAAGGAACCCTGTTCAGAATATAAATTGAGTTTTGCAATGCAGAGCCCCAAATGTATGTTGGTAGAGCTGAGGAACTCATCATGGATCTAACCATATCTAGTAGAGTTCGATTTCTCCTTTCAGCAACACCATTCATCTGTGGCGTTCTAGGAGGTGTCCATTGTGATTGGACTCCATGAAGCTTCAAATAATCCAGGAATTCTTTACTTAAGTATTCACCTCCTCGATCTGATCGAAGGGTCTTGATACTTGTTTCAAGTTGCTTCTCTACTTCTAACTTGTACTCCTTGAATTTCTCAAAGGCTTCGGACTTGTGTTTCATAAGATACACATGCCCAAACCTTGTGAAATCGTCTGTAAAAATGATGAAGTAAGGGAAGCCTCCTTTAGCTTGAGTTGAAATTGGCCCACATACATCAGTATGGACCAACTCAAGTAACTATTTGGCTCGCACCCCTTTCCCAGAAAATGGCTTGTTGGTCATCTTTCCTCTCAAGCAAGATTCACAGTTAACATAGGACTCTAAGTCAAATGGCTCCAGGTAGTCTAACTTTCTTAATCTTGCTATCATTGATTCATTGATATGACCAAGTCTACAGTGTCATAAGTAGGTGGGGTTTCTTGGATTACTTATCTTAGCTCATTTATTTTGCACATTGAAAATTTCATGACTACAGTTTAGAACATACAAATCATCCACAAGCGGAGTATTTCCACAATAAAATCATTAAAATACAGTATATAACTGCTATTGGCAATAAATGAGGAAAACCCCCTCAATGTCTAACACTGGGATAGAAATAATATTCATCGTCAATGAGGGAACACAATAACAATTATTTAGTTCTAAACAAAAGCCTGAAGGTAAATCTAGTCTATAAGTTCCCACACATTCAACATCCACTCGTGCTCCATTTCCAACGTGTAGGTCTACCTCCAAAGGTCCAACCTTTCTGTTGTTAATTAGGCCCTGCACATTACTACAAATGTGCGAGCCACAAGCGGTATCCAATACCCAGTAATGGGAGTTACTTATAGACATATTTATTTCAATGACAAACATACCTTGTCCAGTAGAGGTAGAAACACCTAGTGCTTTGCCTCCTCTTGGAGTTGTGTAGTCCTTCTTTAGAAGATGTGGTGACACTTGTCCCCCTGCGTTCAGCTTACATTTGAAAGGGTCTCTCAATAGTTCATACTCCATTGTTTGAGACTGTTTTTCATAGAGACTCTTTAAGTGTTCTAGCATTTCGTTGGGGCCCATGTTTTCATGTTGTCTCTATAACTCCATAGTTATGGAAGACAACATTACACATTTTTCCATGGTAGCATCGTTTAAATGTTTCTGATAAGCCACCTTGTCAAACAGCGCATACTCATCAGAGTTTTCAGCAAGGACTGTGGGGACATTGTGTCTAACACATACCCAATTCTTTCTAGTCTTAACACCAATCGCAGATTTCTTAACCAGTCAGGGTAATTTGCTCCGGTCAACTTGTTTGTTTCGACAAACATTTTCAGTGATAGATTCGACATTTTATACGACTGAAGAAACAAATAGACTTGAAATTAAATTCTAATATAATTTTTATTGAAACATTCGTTAACTAATTAACATGGCATTTAGTTTAATTAGCTCCCACTATTTTAACATCTCTTCGACCCTATGGAAGAATACAGACTCATATCAAATATGGTCATAATGGGCCATAATCCAGGTTCATGCTATCTCCGCATTTGTTGTGGCTGATAACTTCAACAACACAACCTGGTAGGTCTCTAAATCAATTACAAACAATTTGTAACTCATTTTTGACCGAATGTTCTAAACAATCGATCTGCGTCCCTCGACTTGTCCGACACTGTGGCGCCAAGACAGCCTAGTAAGTCAACTCCGTTATGCGATTGCAATTATGTATCCAAGTGAGTTTTGCCTTATATAGTAAACACTCTGGTGTAAATACTCATGAAGGTTTATCACCCACTTCTACATTTAACATGCATCTATGAAAGAGTCTGAGTCCTCGTAGACTTAGAGCAAATGTTGTGGCATAAATACTCATCTTGCCGAAAAGGATTTTGCACTACAATCAATTATAACGGATGACGCGTTCATTTAAATGAGACTTGTATTAAAATTTTAGGCAACATTTTAATTCAAGATTTTAACCAAGATCAAGTATAGTATGCTATATCAAATATAACATCTTAATTATCATGCAAAGTCTATTAAGCACTTATTGGGTACCGCCTGCCCAAGCATGATATTAAGCGGTTTAAACACATACTGGGTGCCGCCTACCCAGACAGTTATTTACGGACGTTATTCTAGTAATTTAAATGAAAATTATTTAGCACATAAACATTATACTTATCAAATATACTGTATAATAATAATCATGGGTTAAACATTCTGAACAAAAAAAAATTCGAACCGATGGGTTCGCGGCGCCAATGAGGCAGAAGTCGAAATTATGCTTCTATAATGTATTAGAGCCATGGCGCTGGCAAGGAAGAAACCTTTCAGATTGCATTAGGGCCGCAACACTCTACCATGGAGCCGCGGCGCTACCTTGAAACCCTAGCAAGCGTAGCGTCGCCCTACTATAGGGACGCGACGCCGACGTCCTGACAAAACGTTTCTGTGTTGATTTCCTAAAATCGTTCGAACCCTAAATCCAATTTAGGGATCAAATCACAGATCATTTATCTTCACCCACCATTATCAATAACGCACATATCGACCATCATCCATTCATACTCGTTATTCGCTGTATACCGTGCAATGAGTCGGATATCTGCACTTTTGGCTTAGTTCGAGTTAGAACGGAATGATTTCCTCGAGTTAGCGTAGGAGATAATTTAGGGTGATATCAAAAGGTTAACATTTGGTCAAGATATGTAGGATTTCAAGAACCTTATTTTAATCCAATTTTATATTTAACCCATATTATTATGTTATTCAATTGTTATATAACCATTGAACCAGTCTGGCTCTAATACCACTGTAGGGTTTTGTTGGGTTCAAAACATATAAGTAGGCACAACGGAAGTTTAAAATTTTGTTCTACTTACCCTAACAATTTCTTCTGGGATGGTTATATAACAATCAAAACATGTAACATAAAACTAGAACACTTATAGGTTGTATTATCTGGAGTCATTACTTAGGGAGTACACGCGACTATCCCTTCGACTGCAAGCATTATGCTATGGTGTATTCCTCTGTCAACAAAGCCAGGAAATCTTGGCAGAGGTTTGAGAGAGTTTCGTCCTAGACTCTAAGTCTAGAAAGTTTATAGAATTGGTGCTCTTAATATGTTAATAACTAGAGATTAGTGATGTATATATAGTGATTTTTAGATCACAAAATGGATTAGGGTTGGGCTCCAAGCCTGGCCCAAAACCAAGGTACAGTGGGCGATCTGTGGGCCCAAGTCTTGAGCTGCAGCTGACCTAGCAGTCAAGGGCGCCTTACATAAATTTATGTTTCCCTTTTTCATTTAATATATATATTCTGCACATTAAATCCAAAATCTAATTTTGATTTAAATAAATAATTTCCATCTAATAGAAATTATCCCATATTTATTAGTAATTTAAATATCTCGATTCCAAATCGAATATTTAATATTCTCTCAATACACCCTTAGACCTAAAAGACAATTGACATAGTGTGCCCCTATAGGCCTTCACATATGAACACTAATCCAATTAAGGTCCATACGGAACTCCTATACTGCGCCGTATGACGAACTCAATATGTGAAGTACGTTTACATGAATCCAACAAACATAACCTTTATGTGAGATGATAAATTCCTTTTATTCGCGACACACTCGATCAAGCTTAGTATTTGCCTGTGTCTATCCAAATGGCTTGATCACTTTATCTCATCCATAATAGTCAACAACTAGACCATATTGTAATATGTATTTTGCATTGGCCAATGACTTGGTCGACCTAATATCATTGAGAAGTTGAGTGTTCTCTCGAATATCCAATCGAGGAATGAATCATATTCTTGGCTCAATTATCACCTTAATTTATATTATAACGCACCAAACACAAGCCGTATCTTATCCTATAAGGAGTTTAAGCTTAGAAAAGGGTCAAAATACATTACTCTGTAAACAATGTGTGTATTGACCTCAAGTCAAAGGACCTTTATCTCCCACACGCTGATAATATTTTAGACATGTATAACAAATAGTTTATCAGCAGGGTATACCAATACTTTCTAAAAGTATCCATGTGTCGATCACTAGTAACCATTACTAGTAGCAGGTGAGACATACTACATTCTCTAAGAATGTGACGCAGACCACATGTCGACTTATAACATATCATCGATATCCCATTCTTGATGATCATTAGTCGAGGCTATTTTAGAGTTACGTTTTATCATCAATATTTCACTCTATTAATGACAACGTAAGCTCAAGGGATGCACATTAATGAATAATTACAAACAATCAAATAATAATTCAATAATTGCAACTGCCATAAATATTAATTTTATTAATAATATGAATGTGTTCAAGTACATTTGTCCCTAATGATGATTGTCTCTAGGACATACATACTTTCACAGCATTCTGTGGTACAGAGGCTAACTGAATGGCAACAGTACCATTACAAGAGCTAATTTAAAATTTTGAAACACAGTGTCAGAACTACTATGTAAATCAGGATGGTGAGATAAATCCACTCCATCAAACCACGAAAAATCATTACGCAATCAGTATAGAAATCTCTATAATAGTGGAGGGTGTAAAGACCCTCATATGAATGTAGTCTTTGGAATCAGAATCGTATGCAGCAAACTACGAGTATCTCATCCATAATACAACCAAGAAAGAAAATGCATTTATAGGGATCATATTGGATTAGATCTGTACAGAGTATTAACGTGCACATGTCCCATAGAATCCCCAATTCAATCCCACCACTATAATTAGAATATATTCCATATATTATGTAAATATTTAGTGATGGGTATGGTGACGGTGGTGGATTAGGACTGGAGGGGATGTTTGAGGCTGTGTGTGGTGGCTCTTTTGCGGTTTCCGGTAGTTGGGTAGTCGTCGGGGATGGCTTGGGAGTGCAAATCTATTGTTCTATGGGGCGGCAGCACTGTGGGATGGACGGAGACTGGGATGGACCCGGGGCGCTGGGCTGATTTCCAGAAGGAATGGCAGTCGGTGATGTTTGTGGAAGAGACACGGTGGCGAGGATGTTGTCGGTGGCGGCAACAATGGATGACAAAGCTGAAACTGTTGTGGCGGACCGACACAGGTCATCTAGGAAGACGGGGGAAATGTCGGTCTCGTCAAGAAAGGTGTAGTCCATTTTTCAAAATTTTTGGATGACGGGAATGTGGTTTCGTCAAAAGTTACGTGACAAGAGACGTGAATTTAACGAGTAGATATGTCATAGAACAAGTAGCCCCTATGATTAGATGGGAAACCTACAAAGACACACAGAGTGGTTTGGAGAGCTAATTTGTGAGGGGCGGTAGATGAGAGGTTCGGATAACACAGGAAACCAAAAATATGAAGGTGCCATAGGAGGGGATTCGACGGTATAATATTTCGGTCGGGGTCATGTTATGGAGGGTACTGATTGTGGTGAGACATTCAGTCCGGTTGTCAAATCGGCTACTATCCGCACAGTTCTGAGTATTGCTATGGGTAAGAATTGACTGATTCATCAACTTGATGTGAAAAATATTTTTCTACACGGGGATTTGAAAGAAAATGTTTATATCCACCAGCCGTCTGGGTTTGTCCACCCAGCGACCCCTCAGTATGTATATCGTCTTCGTAAGTCACTCTATGGTTTGAAACAGGCCCCTCGAGCGTGGTATGATAATTTTGCACAGTACATTATGCAAATTGGGTTTGTATGCAGGAAGTGTGATAATTCTCTATTTGCTTTTCATCGAGGTAGTAGCATTGCTTATTTATTACTATATGTGAATGACATTGTGCTTACTGCCTCCTCTGATGTGTTGAAAAATGAGATTATTGCACTACTCAAAACCGAATTTGCTATGACTGACTTGGGGACGTTGAGCTATTTTTTGGTATATCAGGGACTCATTCTACATATACGATGTTTTTATGTCAGTGTAAGTATGCAGATGAAATAGTGTACAGGGCTAAAATGACGAACTGCAAGATCATGTCCACTCCGGTTGACTCTAAATCAAAGCATAGTGTTGTTGATGGTAACCCAATGTCCGATCCCACTCTTTACAGGAGTCTTGCAGGTGCACTTCAATATCTTACTTTCACCAGACCTGACATCACTTATGTTGTTCAGCAGGTATGATTATTTATACATACCCAGGGAGCCTCATTTTACTGCCTTTAAATGCATCATTCGATATGTCAAGGGCACACTTGATTATGGATTACACCTATACGCCTCAGCACCGACCAGATTGTTAGCATATACGGATGCTGATTGGGCAGGCTACTCGGACACGCGACGCTCCACCTCCGGCTACTATATGTTTTTAGGGGATAATCTCATTTTCTGGTCTGCCAAGAGGCAAACCACATTATCCTGTTCGAGTGCAGAAGCAGAGTATAGAGGCATTGCAAATGTTGTTGCTGAGATCTGTTGGCTCCGAA
Organism: Anisodus acutangulus; assembly: GCA_029783415.1. Lineage (NCBI taxonomy): Eukaryota > Viridiplantae > Streptophyta > Magnoliopsida > Solanales > Solanaceae > Anisodus > Anisodus acutangulus. The sequence goes on from CM056489.1 coordinate 25,314,984, forward strand.
ACCTTCTTTTGGAGCTTCAGTGTCCCTTGTGTAAGGCGTTTGTGGTTTATTGTGATAAGATATCCGCCATTTATTTATCTCATAATCCGGTTCAGCATCAGCGAACCAAGCATATTGAGATGGATATACACTTTGTTCGTGAGAAGGTTGAACTCGGTCATGTTAAGGTGTTGCATGTTCCTTCCTCATATCAGTACGCGGATATCTTCACGAAAGGTCTTCCTAGACAGCTATTCCTCGACTTCTGATCCAGTCTCAGCATCTGGCCTCCTCCCGCTCCGACTGAGGGGGTGTATTAACATGTACATGTCCCATAGAATCCCAATTCAATCACACCACCATAATTAGAATATATTACATATATTGTGTAAATATTTAGTGATATAGAATTATGATAAGTAGGGTATTCTTATTGTATAAGGGTTCTACATATTATACATTATATATATTTGTATTAATGAGAAAGTCTTCCCAAGAGAGATTAATATAATATTACACGGAGGAAAGGTTATTTGGTTTAGTAAAAAAAAATACTATGCTAACTGATAGTGTGTGTGATCTTTAATAGACCATACATCCAATTGTTAGATTTAGTCTAACATACACCAAATCACCGCCTTGGTGCAAAAGCATATTTACTCTTAATCTCTCTCACTCACAAAAAGAAGTTTCTCACTTTACTAGAACAAATACTTAAATGTTCTTATCCAAAGCAGACACTAAGAACAAAGGTCAGATGTGGAAAAGCTAAGAAAAGAAAAGTACTATCAGAGCCGGAACTGCTAGCTAAAAATCTATTCTTGGAAACATAATTTTTTAGGAATATGTTCATTTAAAATATTTACGCTATATGTCTATTTTTTTCAATATTTACGCCACGTAACCCATAGTTGGTATATAAATACCGAGTTTTCAACATATTTGTGTATAAACACCTTTTATATATTTTATACAAGGTTGATATATTATGTACAATCCTTTCCCAGGTATACTGCTGTATATTGGGCTACGTGGCGTAAATATTTTTAAAAGCAATATATTCTTCAAAATATCCCTTTTTGAAATGGTTCTTTAAAAAAAATTGAAATGGTATTCTTGGAAACATAATTACCATTACCAAACAAGAGAATGTCAAAAAAAATTATCAAACAAGAGTAATCTCATATAATTCACAAAAATCTCCATATTCACATCAACTACCATGACACTGATTCAGCTTAATAGGGGGAAAAGACAAATCAAGTCTAGCAACATACAATACATGAAACAAAACTAACAACATAAAGAAAAGGAGGAGAAAATGGAAATTACTCTGATAAAACAGAGAAAAAGAACAGAAGCCCGATTCTAAACAAATAAAGCAGAAATCTTATAATTATATATAAGTAGTCTTTCCGTCCGGTGTCTTATTTTCCTTTTTAGTCTATCACGAAAAAAAATGTTTCTTCCGATATTTAGTAAGTTGACAATTCAAACATTACATTTTAATAGATTATACACATGAAGATTCAAATGTGTCAAACTAAGACACTTAAAATGAGACGGAGGAAGTATATACTATATGTGTATTGTTGGTTACAATGATGCAGGAAACGGAAATAAATAACTGTTAAGTATTACAATAAACTTGAACAATAAACTGGAACAGTTTTTGGTATGCTGAGTCGAGTGATTGCACTCTGTCTTTAAGACAATATTGCCCCGTATGTATCCTTTCTACGTCATGAAAAATTGTCTCCCAAGATAAAACAACAAATGAGCAAAGAAACTCAAGTGCTACCATGAAAAATTTTGAGTAATGAAATGATGCTGGAAGGTAGTAGGAAGAACTGATTTCGTTTGTATGTTTCTATGTGTCTCAACAATTGTGCAAAGGGTGCTTTATATAGTTGAGGAAAGGCTTACCAACTGCCCATATAATTGTTGTTACTGGCCAAGTAATGACAATTATGGAGGTAGTAATTCACCAAAATAAATGGTGAATTAATGTGCAACGGATTGGTATTTAGGAAGATTAATTCAGCCAAAATAAATGACTGAATTGAGTGCTGGTTGACGTTCCAGAAACCACAAAGTTCTCTGCCCAATTTGACTTTTTTGAAACTTCAGGGACCAAACTGTACATATAGCAAAGTTCTCTGTCCAATTTTACTTTCTTAAAACTTCAGGGACCAAACTGTATATATGAAACAATTCTGGTCCAAAAGGATAATATCAGCCCACAGCCCGGATCGGCGGGCGGCGGCGGCGCGCGTGTTGGCTTTCCTCGAACCGAAGCACATCTAGGTCCTCCCTCCTTTAAACACATGGGATACCCCTTGGGGTCCCAAACCCCAAGCCAACCTTGAGACTTATAAACAAAACAATTCTTTCCTCCCTCATCGATGAGGGAGAATTGGTCTCAATACCACACTTTTCCATGCTTCAAACACCTCACTTCGTGGATCAATATCTCTTTCATTTCTCAACGAAATTTGACGATCCTTGGCCCTACGGTCATCTACTTACTTAGTAAATTATGCACGTGTGAAGAACTGGATTCTCCAACATGCGGAACACTAGTGTTTTAGCCGTTAAAGTTGGTCGGATGCAACTCCCGCCAAAGGCAAATTTCCAACAATCCCCTCTTGAAAGAGATTTTGGCGCACTCACATGGTGTCTCTTCATTTCCAGCAATATTTCAGCGGACCGATGTTGCATAAGGAGAGGTAGCTTCAGCTTTGAACCTTCCATAGTTAAATACCATCGGACTTACTTACTGCGCGGTGAACGTGATGTCTTGTACCGTCAGTTTTTAGTGTAAGTCAAGTCAGTAGTACCAACACAACAAATTCCCTTACTCACTTCTTCGTAATGTTTTGTCCGTTGTGGCCATGGACAACTTCTTGGATTCTTAAGTGCGTTCATTTGAGGTGACCCGTCCTCGCACTTAAATAGGTGGTCTCTTACAAGGTATCCTACTATACCCAACTTCACAAGTGTTAGGAACCATTAAAAGTTTCTTCAAACCTAACCTCAACTGTTGAGGATCATTAAAGGTTTTGAAAACTTAACCTTTACCCATATTGCAGATAGCACTTAACGTCTATCGCGGAAACGGCTTTGGATTTGGTGTTTCTTTACAGAAATCACTATCCGAAGTGCTCATGCTTCCACTAAAGCGATCAACTGAACCTTTACAGCTTAGTTTTCCCATTGAACCAAATTACTGGGATCTCCAGTTAGTAAGGTTGGGTTACCACCGTATTGGTCCTTATACTTTAGGTTTTAAGCCCATTCCCCTAGACAGGCAGACCATCTGATCCTTGGGTAAGCCCTTTGTCAGCGGGTCTGCTGTACTATCCTTTGACTTAATGTAATCAATGGATATTATACCCGTGGTGATCAGCTGCCTAACGGTCTTATGCCTCCGTCGAATATGATGAGACTTGCCGTTGTACATAGCATTTTGTGCCCTTCCTAGAGCCGACTGGCTGTCGCAGTGGATCATTACCAAAGGTACAGTTTTGTTCCAACACGAAACATCCTCTAAGAAGTCATAAAGTCACTCAGCTTCTTCTCCTGCTTTGTCTAAAGTGATAAACTCCGATTCCATTGTGGATCGGGCGATGTAAGTTTGCTTAGAGGATTTCCAAGACACAGCCCCACAACCAATTGTAAATACATACCCACTAGTGGACTTGGTGTTCTCTATATCATATACCCAGTTTGCATCACTGTACCCCTCTAGTACAGCTGGATATCTCGAATAATATAACCCGAAAGTTAACGTATATTTCAGGTATTGTAATACCCGATTCAACGCCTTCCAGTGATCATCACTCGGATTACGGGTAAATCTAGCCAACTTATTGACTACATAAGCAATATTAGGTCGGGTGCAGTTTGTTATATACATCAAACTACCGATCACCTGTGCATATCGCTCCTTGTATACGGGTGCACCAAGATTTTTATCAAGCTTTTGATTTGTATCTATTGGTGACTTTATCGGTGAACTGTCTAACATCTCGAACTTTCTCAAAACATCATCGATGTAGTGACACTGAGATAAGACCAGTCCGTCAGACGTCTTAGAGATTTTTATCCCTAAGATGACATCTGCGATACCCATATCCTTCATGTCGAAGCATTGTTTAAACATGTTCTTAGTCTCTAGGATTACCTTAGGACTGCTTCCTGTGATCAACATGTCATCTACATATAGGCATATCATAACGAATGAGTCAGAGTTACCTTTCGTGTAGACACATTTATCACACTCATTAATGGCGAAACCCTTCGATAGTAGAGTACTATCAATGTTTTCGTGCCATTATTTTGGGGCTTGTTTCAGCCCGTGCAGAGATTTGACAAGCCGACAGGCTTTCTTCTCTTGCCCTTGAACCACATACCCCTTGTGTTGGTCCATATAAATTTCTTCTTCCAAATCACTATTTAGGAAGGCTGTCTTGACATCCATTTGATGTATTTCAAGGTCATACAAAGCTGCGATCGCAATGAATACTCGTATGGATGTCATCCGAGATACTGGGGAGTATGTGTCAAAGTAGTCAAGATCTTTTGTCTGCCGATAGCCCTTGACTACCAAACTGGCCTTGTACTTGTCTGTAGACCCATCTGCTTTATATTTCTGTTTGAGTATCCATTTACAATCTAATGGTTTATTTCCCGGAGGAAGATCAACCAACTCCCAAGTATGGTTATGCAGAATGTAGCCTATTTCACTCTCAATAGCTTCTTTTCAGAGCGGTGCTTCTGGAGTTGACAACTCTTTAGCAATTGTCCTTGATTCATCATTAACCATATAAGCTACAAAGTCAGGACCGAAGGATTTATCCTTCCTGGCCCTTTTACTTCGCCTTAGTTCCATCTCTGGAGTCTCCAAGTTCTGAGAATCTGGAACACAAGATTCCGGATATTCAGCCACCTCGAGATCCACTAGATTTGAACCATCTAGATCCGGGCCGTCAATGACTCCCGGTTCTTGAGAGCTTTGATCATAACATCGGTTGCGAGAGGTTATGTTTTTTTCCTTTCTAGGAAAGGTACCTTCAAAGAATTGAGCATTCCTTGATAACATGATTGTACCTTGGTGGATATCTGGAATATCGGACTTGTGCACTAAGAAGCGATAAGCACTACTGTTATTTGCATATCCGATGAATATGCAATCTACAGTTTTAGGCTCAATCTTGACCTGTTTTGGCTTGGGTACTTCAACCTTTGACAAACAACCCCACACCTTAAAATATTTGTAGGTGTGTTTCTTTCCCTTTCATGATTCATATAGAGTTTTGTCCTTACCCTTATGTGGGACTCTGTTAAGAATCGTATTAGCGGTAAGGACGGCTTCTCCCCACATATTTTGGGGAAGACCGGAATTGATGAGCAACGCATTCATCATTTCCTTCAATGTGCGGTTCTTACGTTTCGCCACACCGTTCAATTGAGGTGAGTATGAAGCCGTCGTTTGATGAACAATGCCTTCTTGGGCACAATATTCCTCAAATGGTGCTACGTGTTCTCCCCCTCTATCGCTACGAATGGATTTAATTCGTAGGCTTAGTTGGTTCTCAACTTCTGCTTTGTAACGTCGGAACGCTTCAAAGGCTTCATCTTTACTTTTCAACAAGTAAAGGTAACAATACCTTGTGCTATCATCAATGAATGTGATAAAGTACTTGGTCCCCCCTCTAGTTTGTGCGAACTTCAAATCACATATATCTGTGTGAATAAGTTCTAGAGGAGCGGTATTCCTTTCGACGGATCAAAAAGGAATCTTGGTGAGTTTTGCCTCTACGCACACCTCACACTTATGTTGAGGATTTACGTCGAAGGCAAGGCCTTCTTATTATCTTCCTGAATTTGGAGTTTGATAATAAGCTCTCCAAAGGTCATCTCCTTTGTCTTGAGTTTTAAGTAACTCATTCCACGAAGGAGGTAACTTTTCAATCAGCAATGCAACCAAAAACTGTTTATTTGGTTTCATTCCTTCCAAATCCAGGTGATGGAAAATCATTTGGAATTCCTGGACTTGGGATATCACTGTCTTACTATCCACCATTTGGAATTTTAGAAATTTTCCAATGATGAACTTTTTAGTACCTGCATCTTGTGCGTTGTACTTCTTTTGCAATTTTCCCACAGCTCTTTGGCAGTGCCAACGGTGCAATAGACCATGTAGAGAGGGTCTGCCAAGCAGTTCAGTATGTAATTCTTACACATAAAATCGCTATGATTCCATGCATCAAGAACCATCTTCATGCCATTAATGATATGGATACCAAGGCCCCCTTTACCCATTTCAGAAGGCGAAGGGTCCATTTCATCTCCAGCTTATGGAGGATCTTCCGTTAGGAACCGGGCCATGCCCATAACAGTTAAGTAGAACATCATATTCTGCTGACATCTCTTAAAGTTTTAGCCCATGAATTTTTCAGGGCGATCATGGTGGAATGCGGAGGATGGAGCAAGAAGCGTGGACGTGCGTTAGGCGGCGGGGAAGGAAAGCAGAGTTGCTTTGCCTTTGGACAAGAAGAAAGCAGCAGTGAAGGCAGCAGAGTTGCTGCCTTAGACAATAGCGGCAGTAGCAGGGAAGGCAAAATTGTTGCCTTGAGTAGCAGCAGCAGAATCAGTCATGTTTTCAGCCATGTTGCAGCAGTTACAGTAAGCAAAATATTGTCTTAAAATTGTTGGTTACAATGATGCAGGAAACGGAAATAAATAACTGCTAAGTATTACAACAAACTGAAATTACAATAAACTTGAACAGTTTTTGGTATGCTGAGTCGAGTGATTACACTATGTCTTTAAGATAATATTGCCCCGCATGTATCCTTTCTACGTCCTGGACAATTGTTTCCCAAGATAAAACAACAAATGAACAAATGAGCAAATGAAACTCAAGTGCTACCGTGAAGAATTTTGAGTAATGATATGATGTTGGAAGGTAGTAGGAAGAACTGATTTCGTTTGTATGTTTCTATGTGTGTCTCAACAATTGTGCAAAGGGTCATTTATATAGTTGAGGAGAAGTTTACCAACTGTCCACATAATTGTTGTTACTGGCCAAGTAATGACAATTATGGAGGTAGTAATTCACCAAAATAAATAGTGAATTAATGTGCAACGGATTGGTATTTAGGAAGATTAATTCAGCCAAAATAAATTATTGAATTGAGTGCTGGTTGACGTTTCAGAAACCACAAAGTTCTCTGCCCAATTTGACTTTCTTGAAACTTCAGGGACCAAACTGTACATATAGCAAAGTTCTCTGCCCAATTTGACTTTCTTGAAACTTCAGGGATCAAACTGTACATATGAAATAATTTTGGTCCAAAAGGATAATATCAGCCCACAGCCCGAACCGGCGGGCGGCGGCGGCGCGCGTGTTGGCTTTCCTCGAACCGAAACACATCTAGGTCCTCCCTCCTTTAAACACATGGGATACCCCTTGGGGTCCCAAACCCCAAGCCAACCTTGAGACTTATAAACAAAACAATTCTTTCTTCCCCCACCGATGAGGGAGAATTGGTCTCAATACCACACTTTTCCATGCTTCAAACACCTCACTTCGTGGACCAATATCTCTTTCATTTCTCAACAAAATTTGACGATTCTTGGCCCTACGGTCATCTACTTACTTAGTAGATTATGCACGTGTGAAGAACCGGATTCTCCAACATGCGGAACACTAGTGTTTTAGCCGTTAAAGTTGGTCGGACGCAACTCCCGCCAAAGGCAAATTTCCAACAATCCCCTCTTGAAAGAGATTTTGGCGCACTCACATGGTGCCTCTTCATTTCCAGCAATATTTCAGCGGACCGATGTTGCATAAGGAGAGGTAGCTTCAGCTTTGAACCTTCCATAGTTAAATACCATCGGACTTACTTACTGCGCGGTGAACGTGAATATTAGTTAAATGTCTGTGCCAATTTGCAAGGAAAATGAATTGTGTCTTTGTCAAATTTATACATCTACTTTAAAATATTAGTCGCATTTGTCCTTTCATTACACTATGTGATCAAATTGACCCCCATAATTAACAAAGTTTATAAAGTTACTATAACATCACGTACTTTCGGATCATGGTTTGAATCGTTAGGCGTATGGAGGTAGATCCGAGCGTTGGAGGATTTATGTCATATACACGTACGCAAATGAAGATCTTAGTATATTAATGGATGCGGACCCGAAATAATTTAGGGTTTAACAAGTGTGACGACGAAGATTAATAATAATAGTTGTATGTCCCAAAAGAGGCTATAGACTAGTGTTGTATTACATGAACATGATAATGAGTATATGAAGTATGTTAAAAGTGATTATTATTTAAGTGATTTGAGATGGAAAAATTAATTATGTGTGTAATTGGTTAAATGTTGAATTGTGAGTGGAGAAAAAGAGTTGAATAAGCAAATAAATTAGTAATGGATGGTCTACGTGGTAACACCAAACAAAAGAGGTGTCAATGTATTGATTAAAGAAGGTGGTGAGTCAAATTCACAAGAAGTGCATATTGACACGGGGAACAACGAAAAGAAGGGGGGGGGACTCTTTGAAAGCTAAGTAAAGAGCATTAATATCTACTTTAGCTAACTACAGTTTCAAAACAAGGCAAGCATCAACGTTTTTTTTACTACATAGATAGAGAATATACATTTACTTCTCAACATGAGAGGAAAGCAGCAGCATCGTGTGAAGGGGGAAACTTGTTCACTGTCTCCGTATCAATTTTGTTACAAATTCAATTCGAAATCCAGTGTTATGCTTTCAGACAGTGTTAGCAACAATAGCAACCCTCTTGACTCAGATAATTAAGTGAAATCAAAGTATGTTAAGGCAGATTATTTCTTTCTTTTGGCATGTTCCATATAACGAAACGTAAACGGGATATTGTTCCATAAATTATTCTACTCTTAGTAGTTAAGAATGTTCATGTTATTGATTCCTATGTTAAAAACATGTCTAAATATGTTCCTAAATCCTTATTGAGATATATGGAAAAGATATCAATATTCCCAATGTTAGCCGAAGGTACAAGGATATTATGTCATCCGATAAGTTCAAAAATGTTTTATTGTCATTCATGCATTTTTATTTACATTATATTCATGTATTACCCTGCACCCACATGTGTTATAAACACTACTATATGGTATGAATTATATTTATGTAGGGGACGGGGAAAAGGGAAAGGCGTTATATACGCGTCACCATCTGCAGCTGGTACAGATATCACGAAATAGAAAGATGCCCATGTGAGGCCAATATTGATGCCCTTGTGTGGCCAATATGATATGATGCTCTTGTTTGGTCGATATAACTTGATGCCCACAAAGGTGGTTATGGGAAGGAAGATGCCCTTGTGTGGCCAATATTTATATGTATACCGCATTTGCATTGTGCATAATATTTAGGCATATGTGTTAGGGCCCTCAAAGGCATTTACTGCTAGTCAGGTGTTTCTGTCGGCTGCTTCTGTTTCAATTTATTGTTATATCCCTGTTATGCTATTATTCATACCTGACATATTCAGTACATCAGTCGTACTGACGTCCCTTTTATCGGGGGACGCTGCGTTTCATGCTTGCTGGTTCACGTAGGCACGGCGATGATCCACATTAGTAGGTTGCTGACTCAGCGGTTTTTGGTGCACTCCCATTATTTCAGAGAGTTGGGCTAGGCTCGGTATGGTATATTTTTGCTTGTTCATATGGATATGGCAGGGTCCTGTCCCGACCTTTTGATATTGCTACTCTTAGAGGCTTATAGACAGATATCTTGTGTGTGTAGTAGTCAGGTATGGCCTTGTCGGCCTTGATATGTATATATATATATATATATATATATATATATATATATATAAGTTGGGCTTTTCTGGTTAGGATTTTACATAGTCTTTATTCGGCTTAGTCCGTATTTAATTATGATTGAATGTAGACTATATGATTGGTGGTACCCGTCAGGTGGGGTCCGGGTGCTCGTCGCGGCCCTCCGATTTGGGTCGTGACAAACTTGGTATCAGAGCATGTCTATCCTAAGGAGTCTATAAGTCGTGTCTAGTAGAGTTTTATTTATAGGTGTGTCGTGCACCACACTTATAGGCATAAGGCTACCTGACATTTAGGGATGGTTTCCATTCTTTCATATCATAGATCGTGCAGTAGAGCTGAGTCTTAAGAATTCGAGTTTAACTCGAGCCTATTACTGTTTCAGTAATGCCGGTTACCAAAAAGACTCCGGTTAGTTCATATTCGTTTCCAGTAAATGAGTGACTTCTACTAGACGATTGGTACGATAGAAGGGCAGTATTATGTTTTAAAAAAAATTGAGATTATTAGAAATTGTCTCGCTTATATACGGAGGAGATAATGCAAGCCTGGAAGTACTAAGCACCGGAACGTAGAAGATTGTAAGGAGTCGCTCTGTAGACCTTATCGTGCTTACAATTATAGAAATGCCTTCTTCCAGTAGGATTATGATTAGCAGGGAGATTAAAGTTGGATTGAGTGTAAATACGAGTAGTATGCTCTTTGTTGAGACAGATCCGTCAGAGGATATGAGTAAGTTGTTTTCCCAGGCACGAATTCAGCCTAGAGCATTTAATAGAGATAGGCCCTTGAGGGGTTCATGAGCTCATAACCTAGGGAATTTATCAGTCAGGGATCGCAGATATTTAAAGGGTTCAAAGATGCCAATATCTCAGGGTCAAAATTGTAAAGGCCGAGTGAGACCGCCCTGACCGTCTTGTAGTAAGTGTGGACGAGCGCATAACGGATTATGCCGCAAAAGTACAGGGGATTGGTCAAGTGTGGCAGCCCTGGTCACAACGTTTCAAAGTGTCCCAAGTTGGTGCGCATAGGTAAGGATAAGATGATTATAAGTGGTATAGATGAAAAAGCAGAAGACATCATTGGAAGGTTTAGTAAGTTATGAAAAGCTACATGTTTTACAGTGACTTTTACTGATTAGAGTAAGGGATTTGCAACCTCTTCAGCATCCCACTTTTGGGTTCTGTTTCCGCACTGCCAATTCCAATCCCAATCCCTCCACTTCACCAAACGGCAATACACAAATACGGAACTTCCATCATTCGATTTTTCTGCATATGCCAATGTGCTTCAGAATTGCACAAAGAACAGGAATTTCACCTCGGGAAAGGCACTCCACTGCGACATTTTAAAGAGAGGTGGATGCTTAGACCTATTTGGGAAGAACATTTTGCTCAACTTGTATGTCAAAATCTGAGTTATTACATATTGCAGTTCAGTTGTTCGACGAAATGCCTACGAGAAAAGTGGTTTCGTTTGTTACATTAATTCAGGGTTATTTGTAGGCAGATAAATACACTACAGTTGTTGGACTGTTTGTTAGATTTGATAGAGAAGGTTGAGAGCGGAGCCCGTTTGTATTTACAATAATATTAAAAGTGCTTGTGAGTGTGGATGAAACAGAGATGGGTTGGAGTATTCATGCATGTATTATAAGCATGGGCATGACTCTAATCCTTTTGTCAGCACTGCCCTCATTAATGCTTACTCTGTTTCTGGACTTGTCAATTTTTTGAGAGATGTTTTTATTGGCATTATTGACAGGGACATGATTTCTTGGACAGGGATGGTTACTTGCTATGCAGTAAATGATAAATTTGAACAAACACTGGAATGCTTCTCCCAAATGAGGCTGACGGGTGGATGCTAAACAACTATACATTCGCGAGTGTCATAAAGGCTTGCCTTGGACTAAAGGCCATTGATGTGGGCAAGAGTGTTCATGGATATGTACTAAAAACTAGGTATGAGATGGATTCTTCTGTTGGTATTTCATTGCTTGACTTATACTGTAAATATGGAGATCTAAATGATGTTGCACGTGTGTTTCAATAGGTTCCTGAGCGTGATGTAGTTCACTGGAGTTTTATTATAGCGCGATATTCACAGAGTGACTGTTGTGATGAGGCACTGGAGTTTTCTCCCAAATGAGGAAATCATTAGTTGCTCCAAACCAGTATACTTTTGCTAGTGTGTTACAGGCATGTGCATTGGTAGAGGCTTTAGACCTTGGGATGCAAATCCACTGTTACGTGACTAAGTTTGGTATTGATTCAGATGTGTTTGTTACAAATGCCTCATGGATGTATAATGACCAAATATGGGTAAAGTAGGCCAACGTCATGTAATGCAAATTCTTCAGAACTTTTCACGTACTGAATAAAGGAATAACTTAACAACTCATCTTTTTAGGAGTAGTAACTCCAAGGATTGGAATCAGGAGCAAAGTTTGAGATTACATATGTATACTAGAATATTTTAGAATTAAGAAGAGTATGACAAGTAATAAAGTGAGTGAACAAGTGTCAAAAGAAGTAAAGAAATGAAGTTTATAATTACGAGTAGTGAGAAAGTATGCAAAAAGGAAATTTCTTTCAGGCCATGAATGAGAGTTAACTACGATAATACGCGCACTTTAAATTTGGTGACATTGTCCATAAAGTGTTCATGATTGAGATACTACAAATATAAGAGTTCTCAGCACACCAGTTAGTAAACAAAGCCATGTTGATAATAAAATCATTCACCCACAAGCAGCTTGACTAATGTGAGGACTAAGGAGAGAAATTGACCTGAAGGAATGCATCAGTTAGTTAAGTGAGAATCCGATTGGAGGATTAAGATAGTGATAGCCCTATAACTCATAATACAGCAGGGTCATCCCTCATACTGGAAGAAAATGAATGTCATGATGAAGATCCCATTTTTAGGGAAGATCGGGAAAGATATATAACGAAAGAGAACCACAACCTTTGATTATAATGAGAGAGGGACCTTCAGGTGGAATGTCCATTTGTGTATTCCCAATGTAGCAGGATTACAAGACAAGATTATGACGGAGGTCCATTGCTCACAATATTCCATTCACCCTGGATCTACTAAGATATGTTATGATCTCAAGAGTAGGTATTGGTGGAACGACATGAAGAGGAACATTGCGGAGGTGGTAGTTCAGTGTCTTAATTATCAATAAGTGAAAGTTGAGCACCAAAATCCCGACGGCGTGACTAAGAACATTGAGGTCCCGATATGGAAATGGAAAATTATTAATATGGATTTTGTTACGGGTTTACCTCACCCTTATCATAAGTTTGATTCTATTTAGGTAATTGTTAATAGACTGACCAAATCAGCTCTATTCCTGGCGGTCAAAACTACCTACACAGCCGAGGACTACGTAAATTTATACGTTAAAGAGATTGTTCGCCTTTATGGTATGCCTAGTTCTATTATATCTTACCAAGATGCGCAGTTCAAAGCTAAATTCTAGAGATCATTTAAAAAAAATGGGCACTCAAGTTAATCTTAGCACAACTTTCCACCATCAGACAGACGGGCAAGCTGAGCGAGAAGGGATGTCACAATTGGGTTTTAAATAAAATGACCTTTTGATTTTTCATTTTTTTTAAAGTGGCTTACGAATTGGACCTGCCTCATGAATTATAGTTTGTTCATCCGATTTTCCATGTTTATATGTTGAGAGCGTGTATTAGGATCCTTCCCGAATTGTACCAATTGACGATGTGAAGGTTACAAAGGGTCTATCAGATGAAGAGGTTCCTATTGCTATCTTAGATTGACAAGTCCGCAAGTTGAGGACTAAAGAAGTATCCTCCGTGAAAGTTCTATGGCGGAATAAGAATGTAGAATAAATTACATGGGAAAGGAAGAGGAGATGAAACACAAACATCTCTACCTACTTCAGACCAACACTGAAGTTCCGAGAGAAGCATAAGGTGAGTTCTATTTTGAATTATTATAATTAATGCTTGAGAACCAAGTGGGGTCAAATGTAAAGATGTGTGTTATATTATATGTCCCCATGAAAATGTGGTTGTATTTATTGGCTACGTGACGGGGATTAGATATGTCACCCCAACATTCGAGGACAAATGTTACTAAGAGGGGAAGGATGTAACATCCCGTACTTTTGGGTCATGGTTTGAATCGATATTCGTATGAAGGTACACCCGAGCGTTGGAGGATTTATGTCATATTCACGTACGCAAATGAAGAGCTTATTATATTCATGGATGCGGACCCGAAATAATTTAGGGTTTAATAAGTGTGACGACAGGGATTAATAATAATAGTTATATGTCCCAAAAGAGGTTATAGACTAGTGTTGTATTACATGAACATGATAATGAGTATATGAAGTATGTTAAAGGTGATTATTATTCAAGTGATTTGAGATGGAGAAATTAATTATGTGTGTAATTGATTAAATGTTGAATTGTGAGTGGAGAAAAAGAGTTGAATAAGCAAATAAATTAGTAATGGATGGTCCACGTGGTAACACCTAACAAAATAGGTGTCACTGTATTGATTAAAAAAGGTGGTGAGTCAAATGCGCATATTGACACGGGGGACAACGAAAAGAAGAGTTGGGGGGACTCTCTCTCTCTGAAAGCTAAGTAAAGTGCATTAATTTCTACTTTAGCTAACTACAGTTTCAAAACAAGGCAAGCATCAACGTGTTTTTTTACTACATAGATAGAGAATATACATTTACTTCTCAACATAAGAGGAAAGCAGCAGCATCGTGTGAAGGGGGAAACATGTTTACTGTCTCAATATCAATTTTGTTACAAATTCAATTTGAAATCCAGTGTTATACTTTTGAACAGTGTTAGCAACAATAGAAACCCTCTTGACTCAGATAATTAAGTGAAATTAAGGTATGTTAAGGCATATTATTTCTTTCTTTTGGAATGTTCCATATAACGAAATCTAAACGGATGTTGTTCCATAAATTATTCTACTCTTAGTAGTTAAGAATGTTCATGTTATTGATTCCTATGTTAAAAGCATGTCTAAATATGTTCCTAAATCCTTATTGAGGTATATGGGAAAGATGTCAATATTCTCAATGTTAGGCGAAGGTACAAGGATATTATGTCATCCAATAAGTTCAAAAATGTTTTATTGTCATTCATGTATTTTTATTTACATTATATTCATGTTTTACCCTGCACCCACATGTGTTATATACACTACTATATGGTATGAATTATATATATGTAGGGGACGGGGAAAAGGGAAAGGCGTTATATACGCGTCACCATCTGCAGCTGGTACAAATATCACGAAATAGAAAGATGCCCATGTGAGGCCAATATTGATGCCCTTGTGTGGCCAATATGATATGATGCCCTTGTGTGGCCAATATGATATGATGCCCTTGTGTGGCCGATATAACTTGATGCCCACAGAGGTAGTTATGGGAAGGAAGATGCCCTTGTGTGGACAATATTTATATGTATACCGCATTTGCATTGTGCATAACATTTAGGCATATGTGTTAGGGCCCTCAGAGGCATTTACTGCTGGTCAGTTGTTTCTGTCGGCTGCTTCTGTTTCAGTTTATTGTCATATCCCTGTTATTCTATTATTTATGCCTGACATACTCAGTACATCAGTCGTACTGACGTCCCTTTTGTCGGGGGACGCTGTGTTTCATGCCCGCAGGTTCACGTAGGCACGGCGACGATCCACGTTAGTAGGTTGCTAACTCAGCTGTTTTTGGAGCACTCCCCTTGTTTCGGAGTGTTGGGCTAGGCTCGATATGGTATATTTTTGCATGTTTATATGGCTATGGCGGGGTCCTGTCCCGACCTTTTGATGTTGCTACTCTTAGAGACTTGTAGACAGATATCCTATGTGTAGTAGTCAGGTATGGCCTTGTCGGCCTTGATATGTATATATATATATATATATAAGTTGGGTTTTTCTGGTTAGGATTTTACATAGTCCTTATTCGGCTTAGTCCGTATTTAATTATGATTAAATGTAGACTATATGATTGGTGGTACCCGACAAGTGGGGTCCGGGTGCTCGTCGCGGCCCTCCGATTTTGGTCGTAAGAGTTACCCTCAAATCTAACCCCAACTCTCAATTAATTTATTTGATTTCACTTCATTAACCCGTAACCTATGATCTATTTTGACCCACTCAATGAATAAATTTGGCCATTTTCCCTTTATTTATATTAGATTCGATCTTACCAATTACTCCCTCCGTCTTAATTTATGTGGCACAATTTGACCGGACACGGAGTTTAATAAATAAAGACAGACTTTGTTATGTTGACCAAATTTTCCTTATATTTGTGCCTACTTTTGTTGACTTTTCTTCATAACAAGTACATCTTCAAAATTAAGTGGGACCTAACAAGGGTAAAATAGGGATGGTGTCATTAAATAATTCTCAAATAAGGAAAGCTGACATTCTTTTTAGTTTAAGCTAAAAAGAAAATGATGCCACATAAATTGAGACGGAAGGAGTATAAAAACATTGTGATTTTTACTATTGTAATTAAGAGTTGTCAAATGGGTTAACCCAGATCAGCCCAATTCTTGACTTAAAAAGTCTAGCCCAGCCCAACCCTTTACTTGAAAGAGTTTCGAAAATATTAGCCCAACCCAGTCCTAAATGGGCTGCGGGCTGGCCCGTGAGCTAAACTTGCAAATTTTATTTTTTAAAGAAATCTATGAGATAGGTATTATTTTAGGAAGAAAAACTTCTAAATGTTAGAGGTAAATAAGGTTTATTATATTTTAAATTATTAAACATTAAAGAAGAAAATGTGTAAGAACTTATATATTTAAGTATTAGTTTCATTCGAATAGCTAAAACGGTCACATCCCCCGCACCCCCACCCCACCCCACCCCCCAAAGTTTTTAGTTATACTTATACTACAATGTTGAATATTCTAATAATGCATCAACTTTAGTATTTTTGGTGAACACACACTTACCACATTTATCAAAGAAACTTGAGGTAAGTACAAAAATTTTGTGCAAAGAAAGAACGTAACAAAAATTTTGTGCAAATAATGTTGACTAATGAATATGATTTTCATGTCGTTATCTATTACTAGTTTGTACAAGTAATATATTCACAGAGCTGCATTAATTGCATGCCTCTAGGCTTCGGGATAAGAAGCGTGAGTTAGGTCAAATAAAAGCCTTAAAGTAAAAGTGCAAAATTAACTAATAGTTTAAAGTCTTAAAAATGAGAAAATCTAATTTCAGAAGATCTTTAACCTTGTTACATTCACTTGCAAATATTTTTTAGTTTTCCTTCAACGTATTTTATTTTTACACTTTTTTGTGTTGACATAAATTAATAATTTACTTTAATTTTTGGCCTCAAGGGCCAGCCTAGCCTCATGGAGTCGGAGGGCTGACTGAGGCTAGACTTAATAGCCTTCGATTTACAATGGCTTAAAATTCTCACTTCAGCCTCACTCATTCAGTGGGTTGGGTTGGGTTGGGTTTGATTGGTATAACGTGTTAGTAATCTGTATTCCAAAACAAACCAGTAAATAATAAACACTGAAAATAAACAAAATCAGTGTTGAAAAAATAAGAATAATTTTTTCAGAATATAATCGAGCCCACTTAGTTCAAAGTGTGTCCTTAAGGAAATTATTCCCCTCACAAAGATTTCGAGGTTGATGGAATATCCTCCCAGGATAGAACGATTATCTTACCGTAATAGTAGTACTCCAAACTCTGGTAGCGGCGAACCACTCAACAAAGAGTATATCACATGTAATTGATTCGTGCAGAAGAAGAAGAAGATTTTGTAGTTCAGAAAATTAGTAAGTAAAATTCTGAAGAATCAAATGAATTTATAGCCATGGAAGTACTGTTTCTGAAGGTTTACAACCCTTCTGAACAATCACTAAAACTGGTGGGAAATTTAAATGTGGGAAAGAAACCGGGTCGCGGGTCAGAAGCGGATCTTTGAACCGTCGAACTTTGTTGTATACCTAGACAACATAAGTCACACAATCAACCCTCAACCGTTTATGATTCTCACGGTTGTGTTCGTTTCAGCCATGAACACTTCCTGGTTTCATGAGTGTGTAGAGAATGAGCCTTTACTGTCATTCCCCTTTAAAGCGGCTTACACTTAACACTCACATAGGTGATTTCTAAACATGTGGTCCTATATCCACATTATCTGGTCATACACGCTGATTTAGATAATCATTAAAGAACCTTAATGCTTTATTAACTCATTAACAAGCCATAAGGTTTTATCCTTATTTCTGAACATTGTCTTCATCCGAAAATGGGTTGAGTTATTTGACAATGTTGAACCGTCAGTCACAACTTTGTTTGATCTCCTTGAACCTAGCTCTTGGGATCTCCGATGCCGCTTGGTAGAGTTACCGCCATGATGACTTGTCCTCGGCCTTAACCCCATTCCCATTGATGATCTACTAACTCCCTCTCTAGATAAGCCTTTTGTAAGCGGATCCGCCACGTTATCTCTTGACTTTACATAGTCAATCGTGATAACGCCACTAGAGAGGAGTTGTCTAATGGTATTGTGTCTTCGTCGTATGTGACGAGATTTTCCGTTATACATTACGCTCCCGCCTCTACCTATTGCCGCTGATTTGTCACAATGTATACATATAGGAGCCAAAGGTTTGGGCGAATGGAATATCTTCTAAGAAATATCTGAGCCATTCACTTCTTCACCGCCTTGTCTAAAGCTATAAATTCAGATTCCATTGTAGAGCGGGCGATGCATGTCCTGCTTTGATGATTTCCAAGACACCGATCCACACCCAATTGTGAAAACATAACCACTCGTGGATTTAACTTCAAATGACCGGTGATCCAATTTGCATCACTATATCCTTCAATCACGGCGGGATATTTGTTATAATGCAAAGCATAGTCTTGGGTGTGTTTTAAATACCCCAAGACTCGTTTCATTGCCATCCAATGAGTTTGATTGGGATTACTCGTGAATCGACTCGACTTGCTTATAGCACATGCTATATCTGGTCGTGTACAATTCATAATATACATCAAACTTTCCAAAACTCGTGCATAGTCCAATTGTGAGTCACTTTCACCTTTATTCTTTTGAAGTGCAAAACTTACATCAATTGGAGTTTTTACAACATTGAAATTTAAATACTTAAACTTGTCAAGTACTCTTTCAATATAATGAGACTGCGATAATGGTAGACCTTGTGGAGTTTTATGAATTCTGATGCCTAAGATCAAATCAGCAACTCCTAAGTCTTTCATATCAAATTTGCTAGCCAGCATACGCTTTGTAGCATTTATATTGGTAATATCTCTACTCATTATCAACATGTCATCAACATATAAACAAACAATGACTTCATGATTTGGAGTATTTTTAATGTAAACACATTTGTCACACTCATTAATCTTAAATCCATTCAAATTTCGCATGCCATTGTTTGGGTGCTTGTTTAAGTCCATAAAGTGACTTAACAAGTTTGCACACTTTCCTTTCTTTACCAGGAACCACAAAGCCCTCGGGTTGTTCCATGTAAATTTCTTCCTCCAATTCTCCATTTAAGAAAGCTGTCTTGACATCCATTTGATGGATTTCAAGACCATATACGGCCGCCAGTGCTACTAACACCCGAATAGATGTTATTCTTGTTACCGGCGAGTATGTGTCAAAGTAATCAAGGCCTTCTTTTTGTCTATAACCTTTGACAACAAGTCTTGCCTTATATTTGTCAATAGTGCCATCAACTTTCATTTTCCTTTTAAAAATCCATTTTGATCCTAAAGGTTTATTTCCAGGAGGAAGATCAACCAATTCCCATGTATGGTTGTTCAAAATTGATTCAATCTCACTATTGACTGCCTCTTTCCAAAATGCTGAATCAGAAGAAGACATCGCTGCTTTAAATGTTTGAGGCTCATTTTCAAGCAAGAATGTCACAAAATCTGGTCCAAAGGAAGTAGATGTCCTTTGACGTTTGCTACGCCTTGCATCCGCTTTACTTGGTGTATTTTCCTTTGGTTCTTCCCGCGGTCGTTTAGATCTTTCACTTGACGACTCACGTTCAGTTTTATACGGATAAATATTTTCAAAGAATTCAGCATTATCCGATTCAATTACCGTATTTACATGAATTTCGGGATTGTCCGATTTGTGAACCAAAAATCGACAAGCTTTGTTGTTTGTAGCATAACCAATAAAAACACAATCCACGGTTTTTGGTCCGATTTTTACCCTTTTGGGCAAAGGAACTTGGACCTTTGCTAAACACCCCCACACTTTGAAATATTTCAAGTTGGGTTTTCTTCCTTTCCATAGTTCATATGGAATAGATTGTGTTTTCTTTGTGGGGCACCTGTTGAGTATTCGGTTAGTCAGAAGGATAGCTTCCCCCCACAAGCTTTGCGGTAAACCGGAACTTATTAGTAAGGCATTCATCATTTCCTTTAATGTTCGGTTTTTCCTTTTCGCAATTCCATTTGATTGTGGTGTGTAAGGGGCAGTAGTTTGATGAATAATTCCATATTCTAAACATATCTCTGCAAAGGAGATTCGTACTCTCCTCCCTATCACTTCTAATCATTTTTATCTTTTATTCAATTGATTTTCCACTTCATTTTTGTATTGCTTAAATGCATCAATTGCTTCATCCTTACTATTAAGCAAATACACATAACAATATCGAGTGCAATCATCAATAAAAGTTATAAAATACTTTTTCCCACCATGAGATGGTATTGACTTCATATCACATATATCTGTGTGAATTAAGTCTAAAGGATTTGAATTCCTATCAATAGACTTATATGGATGTTTAACAAACTTAGATTCGACATGATTTCACATTTAGATTTATTACACTCAATTTAGGCAATACTTCTAAATTAATCAATTTCCATGAGTTTTGTAGTTGACATGTCTTAAACGAACATGCCATAAATTATTTGTCTCCAATAAGTAAGACTAAGTTGAATTCTTATTAATACTGTCAACAACCATTACATTGAGTTTGAAAAGGCCCTCGGTGAGGTAGCCCTTTCCTATGAACAAATCATTCTTACTTATTACAATTTTCTCACTAACCAACACACATTTAAACCCGTTTTTGACGAGTAGTCAATTTGAAACTAAATTCTTCCGAATTGTTGGAACGTGCATAACATTGTTGAGAGTCGGACCTTGTCGGAAGTCATCTTGAAGTATCTTCCCATATCCTTCAACCTTGGCTGTTGCAAAGATTTCCCATAAACAAGACCTCTTCGGGTCCAGCTGAGCATAGGTTGCAAATGCTTCTTTGTAGCGCAAACATGTCGAGTGGCACCAAAATCAAGCCACCACTCCTTTGGGTTTCCAACCAAATTGCACTCCGATAGCATTGCACACAGATCATCTATATCATCATTCTTTTCCACCATATTGGCTTGTCCTTTTCCCTTGTTCTTTTTCGGGAGACGACAACTGGGCTTTGTACGACTTTCCCACAATTAAAGCGGTTGCCCTTGAACTTTTTCTTGTTGGAATCCTTCTCCTTTCCGTAAGGCCTCTTCCTTTTCTTGTTCTTTTGAGCAAAGATCTTCAACGATGTTTGCCCCTTCAATTGGTGAAGTCTTACGGTACCTCTTCTTAGCGATTTTGTTATCTTCCTCGATCTTGAGACGAATCACAAGATCTTCCAACTTCATTTCCTTTCTTTTGTGCTTAAGATAATTCTTGAAATCTTTCCATGATGGCGACAACTTCTCAATCATTGCAGCCACTTGGAACGCTTCATTTACTACCATACCTTCAAAGAATAAGGTCATGGAAGATAAGTTGAAGCTCTTGAACTTGGGTTCCAACGGTTTTTCCATCCACCATTTTGTAGTCTAGGAATTTGGCAACCACAAACTTCTTCAAGCAAGCATCTTCAGTTTTGTACTTCTTTTCAAGTGCACTCCATAGTTCTTTGGAAGTCTCACTGACCGTAGACGTTGTACAAGTCATCTTCTAAGGCACTCAAAATGTAGCCTTTGCACAAAAAGTCACTTGTTTCCAAGCCTCAAGAACCATGAACTTTTGGTTGTCGTGCATGTCGGCGACAGCACGGAGGGTCCTCATTGGTGAACTTTTTCATACCAAGGGTGGTAAGCCAAAAGAACATTCTTTGTCGCCATCCTTTAAAGTTGGCACCGTGAACTTCGCAGGTTTCTCAGCCGGTGGCACAATGGTACGTCGTAGGAGTAATCACTGGTGCAGAATTGCAGAGAGGTAGTTCAGCCTCAATTGCCATTATTCGCTTGTCATTGTCAAATCGACAAACCTGCTTTAGTTAATAAAACCGTAATAGCAATTCAATCACAGACTTAAACGATGAAGATTTTCTTTCTTCAAATTGCAGTATAATTATGAAACTTTAGTATTCCAACGAAGTTTTTATATCTTCGAGTCAGAATACTAATATTCATATGGAGTAGAAAACTGCACAAGTTTTAATCTACAAACCAGAATACAACAACGATGAAGTTTTTATGTTCTTCAAATAGTTGTACAAGTATGAACTTTAATATTCCAACAAAGTTTGTATGTCTTCAAGTCAGAATATGAAATTTCACACGGAGTAGAAAACCACACGGGTTTTAGTCTCCAAAACAAAATACAGATTAATCTAAAAATTTAATTTCCTTAAGATTGTTAGTAATCTGTATTCCAAAACAAACCAAGAAATAATAAACACTGAAAATAAACAAAATCAAGTGTTGAAAAAATAAGAATAATTTTTTCGAATATAATCGAGCCCACTTAGTTCAAAGTGTGTCCTTAAGGAAATTATTCCCTCACAAGACTCGAGGTTGATGGAATATCCCCTCCCAGGATAGAACGATTATCTTACCAGAATAGTAGTACTCCAAACTCTGGTAGCGGCGAACCACTCAACAGTAGTATATCACACAGAATTGATTCGTGCAGAAGAAGAAGAAGATTTTGTAGTTCAGAAAATTAGTAAGTAAAATTCTGAAGAATCAAATGAATTTATAGCCATGGAAGTACTGTTTCTGAAGGTTTACAACCCTTCTGAACAATCACTAAAACTGGTGGGAAATTTAAATGTGGGAAAGAAACCGGGTCGCGGGTCAGAAGCGGATCTTTGAACCGTCGAACTTTGTTGTATACCTAGACAACATAAGTCACACAATCAACCCTCAACCGTTTATGATTCTCACGGTTGTGTTCGTTTCAGCCATGAACACCTCCTGGTTTCATGAGTGTGTAGAGAATGAGCCTTCTTTGTCATTCCCTTTAAAGCGGCTTACACTTAACACTCACATATGTGATTTCTAAACATGTGGTCCTATATCCACATTATCTCGGTCATACACGCTTGATTTAGATAATCATTAAAGAACCTTAATGCTTTATTAACTCATTAACAAGCCATAAGGTTTTATCCTTATTTCGAACATTGTCTTCATCCGAAAATGGGTTGAGTTATTTGACAATGTTGAACCGTCGATCCACAACTTTGTTTGATCTCCTTGAACCTAGCTCTTGGGATCTCCAGTCTGCTAGGTAGAGTTACCGCCATGATGACTTGTCCTCGGCCTTAACCCCATTCCCATTGATGATCTACTAACTCCCTCTCTAGATAAGCCTTTTGTAAGCGGATCCGCCACGTTATCTCTTGACTTTACATAGTCAATCGTGATAACGCCACTAGAGAGGAGTTGTCTAATGGTATTGTGTCTTCGTCGTATGTGACGAGATTTTTCGTTATACATTACGCTCCCGCCTCTACCTATTGCCGCTGACTGTCACAATGTATACATATAGGAGCCAAAGGTTTGGGCCAGAATGGAATATCTTCTAAGAAATGTCGGAGCCATTCAGCTTCTTCACCGGCCTTGTCTAAAGCTATAAATTCAGATTCCATTGTAGAGCGGGCGATGCATGTCTGTTTTGATGATTTCCAAGACACTGATCCACACCCAATTGTGAAAACATAACCACTCGTGGATTTAACTTCAAATGACCCGGTGATCCAATTTGCATCACTATATCCTTCGATCACGGCGGGATATTTGTTATAATGCAAAGCATAGTCTTGGGTGTGTTTTAAATACCCCAAGACTCGTTTCATTGCCATCCAATGAGTTTGATTGGGATTACTCGTGAATCGACTCAGCTTGCTTATAGCACATGCTATATCTGGTCGTGTACAATTCATAATATACATCAAACTTTCCAAAACTCGTGCATAGTCCAATTGTGAGTCACTTTCACCTTTATTCTTTTGAAGTGCAAAACTTACATCAATTGGAGTTTTTACAACATTGAAATTTAAATACTTAAACTTGTCAAGTACTCTTTCAATATAATGAGACTGCGATAATGCTAGACCTTGTGGAGTTTTATGAATTCTGATGCCTAAGATCAAATCAAAGAACTCCTAAGTCTCTCATATCAAATTTGCTAGCCAGCATACGCTTTGTAGCATTTATATTGGTAATATCTCTACTCATTATCAACATGTCATCAACATATAAACAAACAATGACTTCATGATTTGGAGTATTTTTAATGTAAACACATTTGTCACACTCATTAATCTTAAATCCATTCAAATTTCGCATGCCATTGTTTGGGTGCTTGTTTAAGTCCATAAAGTGACTTAACAAGTTTGCACACTTTCCTTTCTTTACCAGGAACCACAAAGCCCTCGGGTTGTTCCATGTAAATTTCTTCCTCCAATTCTCCATTTAAGAAAGCTGTCTTGACATCCATTTGATGGATTTCAAGACCATATCTGACACTTGATGCTACTAACACCCGAATAGATGTTATTCTTGTTACCGGCGAGTATGTGTCAAAGTAATCAAGGCCTTCTTTTTGTCTATAACCTTTGACAACAAGTCTTGCCTTATATTTGTCAATAGTGCCATCAACTTTCATTTTCCTTTTAAAAATCCATTTTGATCCTAAAGGTTTATTTCCAGGAGGAAGATCAACCAATTCTCATGTATGGTTGTTCAAAATTGATTCAATCTCACTATTGACTGCCTCTTTCCAAAATGCTGAATCAGAAGAAGACATCGCTGCTTTAAATGTTTGAGGCTCATTTTCAAGCAAGAATGTCACAAAATCTGGTCCAAAGGAAGTAGATGTCCTTTGACGTTTGCTACGCCTTGCATCCGCTTTACTTGGTGTATTTTCCTTTGGTTCTTCCCGCGGTCGTTTAGATCTTTCACTTGACGACTCACGTTCAGTTTTATACGGATAAATATTTTCAAAGAATTCAGCATTATCTGATTCAATTACCGTATTTACATGAATTTCGGGATTGTCCGATTTGTGAACCAAAAATCGACAAGCTTTGTTGTTTGTAGCATAACCAATAAAAACACAATCCACGGTTTTTGGTCCGATTTTTACCCTTTTGGGCAAAGGAACTTGGACCTTTGCTAAACACCCCCACACTTTGAAATATTTCAAGTTGGGTTTTCTTCCTTTCCATAGTTCATATGGAATAGATTGTGGTTTTACTGTGGGGCACCCTGTTGAGTATTCGGTTAGTCATGAAGGATAGCTTCCCCACAAGCTTTGCATGTAAACTGAACTTATTAGTAAGGCATTCATCATTTCCTTTAATGTTCGGTTTTCCTTTCGCAATTCCATTTGATTGTGGTGTGTAAGGCGATAGTTTGATGAATAATTCCATATTCTAAACATATCTCTGCAAAAGGAGATTCGTACTCTCCTCCCCTATCACTTCTAATCATTTTTATCTTTTTATTCAATTGATTTTCCACTTCATTTTTTGTATTGCTTAAATGCATCAATTGCTTCATCCTTACTATTAAGCAAATACACATAACAATATCGAGTGCAATCATCAATAAAAGTTATAAAATACTTTTTCCCACCGCGAGATGGTATTGACTTCATATCACATATATCTGTGTGAATTAAGTCTAAAGGATTTGAATTCCTATCAATAGACTTATATGGATGTTTAACAAACTTAGATTCGACACAGATTTCACATTTAGATTTATTACACTCGAATTTAGGCAATACTTCTAAATTAATCAATTTCCGCAAGGTTTTGTAGTTGACATGTCTTAAACGAACATGCCATAAATTATTTGTCTCCAATAAGTAAGACGAAGCTGAATTCTTATTAATACTGTCAACAACCATTACATTGAGTTTGAAAAGGCCCTCGGTGAGGTAGCCCTTTCCTATGAACAAATCATTCTTACTTATTACAATTTTCTCACTAACCAACACACATTTAAACCCATTTTTTGACGAGTAGTCCGCCTGAAACTAAATTCTTCCGAATTGTTGGAACGTGCATAACATTGTTGAGAGTCAGGACCTTGCCGGAAGTCATCTTCAGAAGTATCTTCCCATATCCTTCAACCTTGGCTGTTGCAGTATTTCCCATAAACAGTACCTCTTCGGGTCCAGCGGGAGCATAGGTTGCAAATGCTTCTTTTGTAGCGCAAACATGTCGAGTGGCACCAGAATCAAGCCACCACTCCTTTGGGTTTCCAACCAAATTGCACTCCGATAGCATTGCACACAGATCATCTATATCATCATTCTTTTCCACCATATTGGCTTGTCCTTTTCCCTTGTTCTTTTTCGGAGACGACAATCACGGGGCTTTGTGGCGACTTTCCCACAATTAAAGCGGTTGCCCTTGAACTCTTTCTTGTTGGAATCCTTCTCCTTTCCAGAAGGCCTCTTCCTTTTCTTGTTCTTTTTCAGAGCAGCATCTTCAACGATGTTTGCCCCTTCAATTGGTGAAGTCTTACGGTACCTCTTCTTAGCGATTTTGTTATCTTCCTCGATCTTGAGACGAATCACAAGATCTTCCAACTTCATTTTCTTTCTTTTGTGCTTAAGATAATTCTTGAAATCTTTCCATGATGGCGACAACTTCTCAATCATTGCAGCCACTTGGAACGCTTCATTTACTACCATACCTTCAGCAATAAGGTCATGGAAGATAAGTTGAAGCTCTTGAACTTGGGTTCCAACGGTTTTTCCATCCACCATTTTGTAGTCTAGGAATTTGGCAACCACAAACTTCTTCAAGCAAGCATCTTCAGTTTTGTACTTCTTTTCAAGTGCACTCCATAGTTCTTTAGAAGTCTCTCTTGCCTTTGTAGACGTTGTACAAGTCATCTTCTAAGGCACTCAAAATGTAGCCTTTGCACAAAAAGTCAGCTTGTTTCCAAGCCTCAGTAACCATGAACTTTTGGTTGTCAGGCATGTCGGCGACAGGCACGGGAGGGTCCTCATTGGTGAACTTTTTCATACCAAGGGTGGTAAGCCAAAAGAACATTCTTTGCTGCCATCCTTTAAAGTTGGCACCGGTGAACTTCACAGGTTTCTCGGCAGTACACCGGTCGTAGGAGTAACCGGTGGTGCAAGAATTGCAGGTAGTCCCAGTCTCAATTGCCATTATTCGTTTGTCGCTGTCAAATCGACAAACTGTTTTAGTTAATAAAACCAGAATAGCAATTCAATCACAGACTTAAACGATGAAGATTTTCTTTCTTCAAATTGCAGTATAATTATGAAACTTTAGTATTCCAACGAAGTTTTTATATCTTCGAGTCAGAATACTAATATTCATATGGAGTAGAAAACTGCACAAGTTTTAATCTACAAACCAGAATACAACAACGATGAAGTTTTTATGTTCTTCAAATAGTTGTACAAGTATGAACTTTAATATTCCAACGAAGTTTGTATGTCTTCAAGTCAGAATATGAAATTTCACACGGAGTAGAAAACCACACGGGTTTTAGTCTCCAAAACAAAATACAGATTAATCTAAAAATTTAATTTCCTTAAGATTGTTAGTAATCTGTATTCCAAAACAAACCAGTAAATAATAAACACTGAAAATAAACAAAATCAGTGTTGAAAAAATAAGAATAATTTTTGAGAATATAATCGAGCCCACTTAGTTCAAAGTGTGTCCTTAAGGAAATTATTCCCCTCACAAGACTCGAGGTTGATGGAATATCCTCCCAGGATAGAACGATTATCTTACGAGAATAGTAGTACTCCAAACTCGGTAGCGGCGAACCACTCAGCGATAGTATATCACACGAATTGATTCGTGCGAGAAGAAGAAGAAGATTTTGTAGTTCAGAAAATTAGTAAGTAAAATTCTGAAGAATCAAAATGAATTTATAGCCATGGAAGTATCTTGTTTACGAAGGTTTACAACCCTTCGAACAATCACTAAAGCGGTGGGAAATTTAAATGTGGGAAAGAAACCGGTCAGCGAATTGAAGCGGATCTTTGAACCGTCGAACTTTGTTGTATACCTAGACAACATAAGTCACACAATCAACCCTCAACCGTTTATGATTCTCACGGTTGTGTTCGTTCGACCATGAACACCTCCTGGTTTCATGAGTGTGTAGAGAATGAGCCTTTCTTGTCATTCCCTTTAAAGCGGCTTACACTTAACACTCACATATGTGATTTCTAAACATGTGGCCCTATATCCACATTATCTGGTCATACACTGCCAGATTTAGATAATCATTAAAGAACCTTAATGCTTTATTAACTCATTAACAAGCCATAAGGCTTTATCCTTATTTATGAACATTGTCTTTATCCGAAAATGGGTTGAGTTATTTGACAATGTTGAACCGTCAGTCACAACTTTGTTTGATCTCCTTGAACCTAGCTCTTGGGATCTCCAGTCTGCTAGGTAGAGTTACCGCCATGATGACTTGTCCTCGGCCTTAACCCCATTCCCATTGATGATCTACTAACTCCCTCTCTAGATAAGCCTTTTGTAAGCGGATCCGCCACGTTATCTCTTGACTTTACATAGTCAATCGTGATAACGCCACTAGAGAGGAGTTGTCTAATGGTATTGTGTCTTCGTCGTATGTGACGAGATTTTCCGTTATACATTACGCTCCCTGCCCTACCTATTGCTGCTTGACTGTCACAATGTATACATATAGGAGCCAAAGGTTTGGGCCAGAATGGAATATCTTCTAAGAAATATCGGAGCCATTCAGCTTCTTCACCGGCCTTGTCTAAAGCTATAAATTCAGATTCCATTGTAGAGCGGGCGATGCATGTCTGTTTTGATGATTTCCAAGACACTGATCCACACCCAATTGTGAAAACATAACCACTCGTGGATTTAACTTCAAATGACCCGGTGATCCAATTTGCATCACTATATCCTTCGATCACGGCGGGATATTTGTTATAATGCAAAGCATAGTCTTGGGTGTGTTTTAAATACCCCAAGACTCGTTTCATTGCCATCCAATGAGTTTGATTGGGATTACTCGTGAATCGACTCAGCTTGCTTATAGCACATGCTATATCTGGTCGTGTACAATTCATAATATACATCAAACTTTCCAAAACTCGTGCATAGTCCAATTGTGAGTCACTTTCACCTTTATTCTTTTGAAGTGCAAAACTTACATCAATTGGAGTTTTTACAACATTGAAATTTAAATACTTAAACTTGTCAAGTACTCTTTCAATATAATGAGACTGCGATAATGGTAGACCTTGTGGAGTTTTATGAATTCTGATGCCTAAGATCAAATCAAAGAACTCCTAAGTCTTTCATATCAAATTTGCTAGCCAGCATACGCTTTGTAGCATTTATATTGGTAATATCTCTACTCATTATCAACATGTCATCAACATATAAACAAACAATGACTTCATGATTTGGAGTATTTTTAATGTAAACACATTTGTCACACTCATTAATCTTAAATCCATTCAAATTTCGCATGCCATTGTTTGGGTGCTTGTTTAAGTCCATAAAGTGACTTAACAAGTTTGCACACTTTCCTTTCTTTACCAGGAACCACAAAGCCCTCGGGTTGTTCCATGTAAATTTCTTCCTCCAATTCTCCATTTAAGAAAGTTGTCTTGACATCCATTTGATGGATTTCAAGACCATATCTGACACTTGATGCTACTAACACCCGAATAGATGTTATTCTTGTCTGCGAGTATGTGTCAAAGTAATCAAGGCCTTCTTTTTGTCTATAACCTTTGACAACAAGTCTTGCCTTATATTTGTCAATAGTGCCATCAACTTTCATTTTCCTTTTAAAAATCCATTTTGATCCTAAAGGTTTATTTCAGGAGGAAGATCAACCAATTCCCATGTATGGTTGTTCAAAATTGATTCAATCTCACTATTGATTGCCTCTTTCCAAAATCTTTGAATCGAGAAGAAGACATCATTGCTTTAAATGTTTGAGGCTCATTTTCAAGCAAGAATGTCACAAAATCTGGTCCAAAGGAAGTAGATGTCCTTTGGCGTTTGCTACGCCTTGCATCCGCTTTACTTGGTGTATTTTCCTTTGGTTCTTCCCGGTCGTTTAGATCTTTCACTTGACGACTCACGTTCAGTTTTATACGGATAAATATTTTCAAAGAATTCAGCATTATCCGATTCAATTACCGTATTTACATGAATTTCGGGATTGTCCGATTTGTGAACCAAAAATCGACAAGCTTTGTTGTTTGTAGCATAACCAATAAAAACACAATCCACGGTTTTTGGTCCGATTTTTACCCTTTTGGGCAAAGGAACTTGGACCTTTGCTAAACACCCCCACACTTTGAAATATTTCAAGTTGGGTTTTCTTCCTTTCCATAGTTCATATGGAATAGATTGTGTTTTGCTGTGGGGCACCCTGTTGAGTATTCGGTTAGCTGTAAGGATAGCTTCCCCCCACAAGCTTTGCGGTAAACCGGAACTTATTAGTAAGGCATTCATCATTTCCTTTAATGTTCGGTTTTTCCTTTTCGCAATTCCATTTGATTGTGGTGTGTAAGGGGCAGTAGTTTGATGAATAATTCCATATTCTAAACATATCTACGCAAAGGAGATTCGTACTCTCCTCCCCTATCACTTCTAATCATTTTTATCTTTTTATTCAATTGATTTTCCACTTCATTTTTTGTATTGCTTAAATGCATCAATTGCTTCATCCTTACTATTAAGCAAATACACATAACAATATCGAGTGCAATCATCAATAAAAGTTATAAAATACTTTTTCCCACCGCGAGATGGTATTGACTTCATATCACATATATCTGTGTGAATTAAGTCTAAAGGATTTGAATTCCTATCAATAGACTTATATGGATGTTTAACAAACTTAGATTCGACATGATTTCACATTTAGATTTATTACACTCGAATTTAGGCAATACTTCTAAATTAATCAATTTCCATGAGTTTTGTAGTTGACATGTCTTAAGCGAACATGCCATAAATTATTTGTCTCCAATAAGTAAGACGAAGCTGAATTCTTATTAATCATCAACAACCATTACATTGAGTTTGAAAAGGCCCTCGGTGAGGTAGCCCTTTCCTATGAACAAATCATTCTTACTTATTACAATTTTCTCACTAACCAACACACATTTAAACCCGTTTTTGACGAGTAGTCCTTTGAAACTAAATTCTTCCGAATTGTTGGAACGTGCATAACATTGTTGAGAGTCGAGGACCTTGTCGGAAGTCATCTTGAAGTATCTTCCCATATCCTTCAACCTTGGTACATTGCGGTATTTCCCATAAACAGTACCTCTTGGTCCAAATGGAGCATAGGTTGCAAATGCTTCTTTTGTAAGCGCCAAACATGTCGAGTGGCACCAAAATCAAGCCACCACTCCTTTGGGTTTCCAACCAAATTGCACTCCGATAGCATTGCACACAGATCATCTATATCATCATTCTTTTCCACCATATTGGCTTGTCCTTTTCCCTTGTTCTTTTTCGGGAGACGACAATCTGGGGCTTTGTGGCCAGCTTTCCCACAATTAAAGCAGTTGCCCTTGAACTTTTTCTTGTTGGAATCCTTCTCCTTTCCAGAAGGCCTCTTCCTTTTCTTGTTCTTTTTCAGAGCAGCATCTTCAACGATGTTTGCCCCTTCAATTGGTGAAGTCTTACGGTACCTCTTCTTAGCGATTTTGTTATCTTCCTCGATCTTGAGACGAATCACAAGATCTTCCAACTTCATTTCCTTTCTTTTGTGCTTAAGATAATTCTTGAAATCTTTCCATGATGGCGACAACTTCTCAATCATTGCAGCCACTTGGAACGCTTCATTTACTACCATACCTTCAGCAATAAGGTCATGGAAGATAAGTTGAAGCTCTTGAACTTGGGTTCCAACGGTTTTCCATCCACCATTTTGTAGTCTAGGAATTTGGCAACCACAAACTTCTTCAAGCAAGCATCTTGATTTTGTACTTCTTTTCAAGTGCACTCCATAGTTCTTTGGAAGTCTCTCTTTGCCTTTGTAGGCGTTGTACAAGTCATCTTCTAAGGCACTCAAAATGTAGCCTTTGCACAAAAAGTCGACTTGTTTCCAAGCCTCGGTAACCATGAACTTTTGGTTGTCGGGCATGTCGGCGACAGCACGGAGAGGTCCTCGTTGGTGAACTTTTTCATACCAAGGGTGGTAAGCCAAAAGAACATTCTTTCTTTGCCATCCTTTAAAGTTGGCACCGTGAACTTCGAGGTTTCTCAGGTGTGGCACAGATGTCGTAGGAGTAACGGCCAGTGCGATGAATTGCAGAGGTAGTTCCAGTCTCAATTGCCATTATTCGTTTGTCATTGTCAAATCGACAAAGCTGTTTTAGTTAATAAAACCAGAATAGCAATTCAATCACGGACTTAAGCGATGAAGATTTTCTTTCTTCAAATTGCGGTATAATTATGAAACTTTAGTATTCCAACGAAGTTTTTATATCTTGAGTCGAATACTAATATTCATATGGAGTAGAAAAGCGCACAAGTTTTAATCTACAAACGAGAATACAACAACGATGAAGTTTTTATGTTCTTCAAATAGTTGTACAAGTATGAACTTTAATATTCCAACGAAGTTTGTATGTCTTCAAGTCGAATATGAAATTTCACACGAGTAGAAAACCACACGGGTTTTAGTCTCCAAAACAAAATCTGATTAATCTAAAAATTTAATTTCCTTAAGATTGTTAGTAATCTGTATTCCAAAACAAACCGATAAATAATAAACACCGAAAATAAACAAAATCGAGTGTTGAAAAAATAAGAATAATTTTTTGAGAATATAATCGAGCCCACTTAGTTCAAAGTGTGTCCTTAAGGAAATTATTCCCCTCACGATTACTCGAGGTTGATGGAATATCCTCCCAGGATAGAACGATTATCTTACGAATAGTAGTACTCCAAACTACGGTAGCGGCGAACCACTCAACAGTAGTATATCACACGAATTGATTAGTGCGAGGAAGAAGAAGAAGATTTTGTAGTTCAGAAAATTAGTAAGTAAAATTCTGAAGAATCAAATGAATTTATAGCCATGGAAGTACTGTTTCTGAAGGTTTACAACCCTTCTGAACAATCACTAAAACTGGTGGGAAATTTAAATGTGGGAAAGAAACCGGGTCGCGGGTCAGAAGCGGATCTTTGAACCGTCGAACTTTGTTGTATACCTAGACAACATAAGTCACACAATCAACCCTCAACCGTTTATGATTCTCACGGTTGTGTTCGTTTCAGCCATGAACACCTCCTGGTTTCATGAGTGTGTAGAGAATGAGCCTTTACTGTCATTCCCCTTTAAAGCGGCTTACACTTAACACTCACATAGGTGATTTCTAAACATGTGGTCCTATATCCACATTATCTGGTCATACACTGCCAGATTTAGATAATCATTAAAGAACCTTAATGCTTTATTAACTCATTAACAAGCCATAAGGTTTTATCCTTATTTCTGAACATTGTCTTCATCCGAAAATGGGTTGAGTTATTTGACAATGTTGAACCGTCGATCCACAACTTTGTTTGATCTCCTTGAACCTAGCTCTTGGGATCTCGATGCGCTAGGTAGAGTTACCGCCATGATGACTTGTCCTCGGCCTTAACCCCATTCCCATTGATGATCTACTAACTCCCTCTCTAGATAAGCCTTTTGTAAGCGGATCCGCCACGTTATCTCTTGACTTTACATAGTCAATCGTGATAACGCCACTAGAGAGGAGTTGTCTAATGGTATTGTGTCTTCGTCGTATGTGACGAGATTTTCCGTTATACATTACGCTCCCTGCCCTACCTATTGCTGCTTAACTGTCACAATGTATACATATAGGAGCCAAAGGTTTGGGCCAGAATGGAATATCTTCTAAGAAATGTCGGAGCCATTCAGCTTCTTCACCGGCCTTGTCTAAAGCTATAAATTCAGATTCCATTGTAGAGCGGGCGATGCATGTCTGTTTTGATGATTTCCAAGACACTGATCCACACCCAATTGTGAAAACATAACCACTCGTGGATTTAACTTCAAATGACCCGGTGATCCAATTTGCATCACTATATCCTTCGATCACGGCGGGATATTTGTTATAATGCAAAGCATAGTCTTGGGTGTGTTTTAAATACCCCAAGACTCGTTTCATTGCCATCCAATGAGTTTGATTGGGATTACTCGTGAATCGACTCAACTTGCTTATAGCACATGCTATATCTGGTCGTGTACAATTCATAATATACATCAAACTTTCCAAAACTCGTGCATAGTCCAATTGTGAGTCACTTTCACCTTTATTCTTTTGAAGTGCAAAACTTACATCAATTGGAGTTTTTACAACATTGAAATTTAAATACTTAAACTTGTCAAGTACTCTTTCAATATAATGAGACTGCGATAATGCTAGACCTTGTGGAGTTTTATGAATTCTGATGCCTAAGATCAAATCAGCAACTCCTAAGTCTTTCATATCAAATTTGCTAGCCAGCATACGCTTTGTAGCATTTATATTGGTAATATCTCTACTCATTATCAACATGTCATCAACATATAAACAAACAATGACTTCATGATTTGGAGTATTTTTAATGTAAACACATTTGTCACACTCATTAATCTTAAATCCATTCAAATTTCGCATGCCATTGTTTGGGTGCTTGTTTAAGTCCATAAAGTGACTTAACAAGTTTGCACACTTTCCTTTCTTTACCAGGAACCACAAAGCCCTCGGGTTGTTCCATGTAAATTTCTTCCTCCAATTCTCCATTTAAGAAAACGTCTTGACATCCATTTGATGGATTTCAAGACCATATCTGACACTTGATGCTACTAACACCCGAATAGATGTTATTCTTGTTACTGTAGTATGTGTCAAAGTAATCAAGGCCTTCTTTTGTCTATAACCTTTGACAACAAGTCTTGCCTTATATTTGTCAATAGTGCCATCAACTTTCATTTTCCTTTTAAAAATCCATTTTGATCCTAAAGGTTTATTTCCGGGAGGAAGATCAACCAATTCCCATGTATGGTTGTTCAAAATTGATTCAATCTCACTATTGATTGCCTCTTTCCAAAATCTTTGAATCGAGAAGAAGACATCATTGCTTTAAATGTTTGAGGCTCATTTTCAAGCAAGAATGTCACAAAATCTGGTCCAAAGGAAGTAGATGTCCTTTGACGTTTGCTACGCCTTGCATCCGCTTTACTTGGTGTATTTTCCTTTGGTTCTTCCATGGTCGTTTAGATCTTTCACTTGACGACTCACGTTCAGGTTTATACGGATAAATATTTTCAAAGAATTCAGCATTATCGATTCAATTACCGTATTTACATGAATTTCGGGATTGTCCGATTTGTGAACCAAAAATCGACAAGCTTTGTTGTTTGTAGCATAACCAATAAAAACACAATCCACGGTTTTTGGTCCGATTTTTACCCTTTTGGGCAAAGGAACTTGGACCTTTGCTAAACACCCCCACACTTTGAAATATTTCAAGCTGGGTTTTCTTCCTTTCCATAGTTCATATGGAATAGATTGTGTTTTCTTTGTGGGGCACCTGTTGAGTATTCGGTTAGCTGTAAGGATAGCTTCCCCCCACAAGCTTTGCGGTAAACCGGAACTTATTAGCAAGGCATTCATCATTTCCTTTAATGTTCGATTTTCCTTTTCGCAATTCCATTTGATTGTGGTGTGTAAGGGGCAGTAGTTTGATGAATAATTCCATATTCTAAACATATCTCTGCAAAAGGAGATTCGTACTCTCCTCCCCTATCACTTCTAATCATTTTTATCTTTTTATTCAATTGATTTTCCACTTCATTTTTGTATTGCTTAAATGCATCAATTGCTTCATCCTTACTATTAAGCAAATACACATAACAATATCGAGTGCAATCATCAATAAAAGTTATAAAATACTTTTTCCCACCGCGAGATGGTATTGACTTCATATCACATATATCTGTGTGAATTAAGTCTAAAGGATTTGAATTCCTATCAATAGACTTATATGGATGTTTAACAAACTTAGATTCGACACAGATTTCACATTTAGATTTATTACACTCGAATTTAGGCAATACTTCTAAATTAATCAATTTCCATGAGGTTTTGTAGTTGACATGTCTTAAACGAACATGCCATAAATTATTTGTCTCCAATAAGTAAGACGAAGCTGAATTCTTATTAATACTGTCAACAACCATTACATTGAGTTTGAAAAGGCCCTCGGTGAGGTAGCCCTTTCCTATGAACAAATCATTCTTACTTATTACAATTTTCTCACTAACCAACACACATTTAAACCCGTTTTTGACGAGTAGTCCGGCTGAAACTAAATTCTTCCGAATTGTTGGAACGTGCATAACATTGTTGAGAGTCAGGACCTTGCCGGAAGTCATCTTCAGAAGTATCTTCCCATATCCTTCAACCTTGGCTGTTGCAGTATTTCCCATAAACAGTACCTCTTCGGGTCCAGCGGGAGCATAGGTTGCAAATGCTTCTTTTGTAGCGCAAACATGTCGAGTGGCACCAGAATCAAGCCACCACTCCTTTGGGTTTCCAACCAAATTGCACTCCGATAGCATTGCACACAGATCATCTATATCATCATTCTTTTCCACCATATTGGCTTGTCCTTTTCCCTTGTTCTTTTTCGGGAGACGACAATCTGGGGCTTTGTGGCCAGCTTTCCCACAATTAAAGCAGTTGCCCTTGAACTTTTTCTTGTTGGAATCCTTCTCCTTTCCAGAAGGCCTCTTCCTTTTCTTGTTCTTTTTCAGAGCAAAGATCTTCAACGATGTTTGCCCCTTCAATTGGTGAAGTCTTACGCTACCTCTTCTCAGTGATTTTGTTATCTTCTTCGATCTTGAGATGAATCACAAGATCTTTCAACTTCATTTCCTTTCTTTTGTGCTTAAGATAATTCTTGAAATCTTTCGATGTTGGCGAGAACTTCTCAATCGTGGCAGCCACTTGGACGGCTTCATTTACTTTCATACCTTCAAAGAATAAGGTCATGGAAGATAAGTTGAAGCTCTTGAACTTGGGTTCCAACGGTTTTTCCATCCACCATTTTGTAGTCTAGGAATTTGGCAACCACAAACTTCTTCAAGCAAGCATCTTCAGTTTTGTACTTCTTTTCAAGTGCACTCCATAGTTCTTTGGAAGTCTCTCTTTGACCTTGTAGACGTTGTACAAGTCATCTTCTAAGGCACTCAAAATGTAGCCTTTGCACAAAAAGTCAGCTTGTTTCCAAGCCTCAGTAACCATGAACTTTTGGTTGTCAGGCATGTCGGCGACAGGCACGGGAGGGTCCTCATTGGTGAACTTTTTCATACCAAGGGTGGTAAGCCAAAAGAACATTCTTTGCTGCCATCCTTTAAAGTTGGCACCGGTGAACTTCGCAGGTTTCTCAGCCGGTGGCAATGATGCAGTCGTAGGAGTAACCGCTGGTGCAGTAATTGCAGAGGTAGTTCCAGTCTCAATTGCCATTATTCGTTTGTCGCTGTCAAATCGACAAACTGTTTTAGTTAATAAAACCAGAATAGCAATTCAATCACAGACTTAAACGATGAAGATTTTCTTTCTTCAAATTGCAGTATAATTATGAAACTTTAGTATTCCAACGAAGTTTTTATATCTTCGAGTCAGAATACTAATATTCATATGGAGTAGAAAACTGCACAAGTTTTAATCTACAAACCAGAATACAACAACGATGAAGTTTTTATGTTCTTCAAATAGTTGTACAAGTATGAACTTTAATATTCCAACGAAGTTTGTATGTCTTCAAGTCAGAATATGAAATTTCACACGGAGTAGAAAACCACACGGGTTTTAGTCTCCAAAACAAAATACAGATTAATCTAAAAATTTAATTTCCTTAAGATTGTTAGTAATCTGTATTCCAAAACAAACCAGTAAATAATAAACACTGAAAATAAACAAAATCAGTGTTGAAAAAATAAGAATAATTTTTTCAGAATATAATCGAGCCCACTTAGTTCAAAGTGTGTCCTTAAGGAAATTATTCCCCTCACAGTACTCGAGGTTGATGGAATATCCCCTCCCAGGATAGAACGATTATCTTACCAGAATAGTAGTACTCCAAACTCTGGTAGCGGCGAACCACTCAACAGTAGTATATCACACAGAATTGATTCGTGCAGAAGAAGAAGAAGATTTTGTAGTTCAGAAAATTAGTAAGTAAAATTCTGAAGAATCAAATGAATTTATAGCCATGGAAGTATTGTTTCTGAAGGTTTGCAACCCTTACGAACAATCACTAAAGCGGTGGGAAATTTAAATGTGGGAAAG
Organism: Anisodus acutangulus; assembly: GCA_029783415.1. Lineage (NCBI taxonomy): Eukaryota > Viridiplantae > Streptophyta > Magnoliopsida > Solanales > Solanaceae > Anisodus > Anisodus acutangulus. The sequence continues at coordinate 25,353,474 of CM056489.1, forward strand.
AAACCGGTCGCGAATTGAGAAGCGGATCCGTAGGGTCGTGGTCGCGGGTCACTAACGGGTAGGATTGGATAAGTTAATTAATTTAATTAAATAATAATTAATTAAATAATTAAAAATTAAAGAAAATTTGGTCCAAAAAGATTATCAATCAATCAGATCATTTGACCAAATCCGAATCCGAATCCGAATCCGAATCCGCCGGCCGGCCGGCCGGCCGAAGCCGGCCGGCCGAAGCCGGCCGGCGGCGAGCCGAGTGAGTGAGCGGCGACGACGGCGAGGGGTCCTGCCCCTCAACCCTTTTACTGACAAGAAGGAGTAATTCTACTTATAAGTAGAAGAATTTTTCTTTCCACTACCGATGTGGGACAACTCCCACTTTTCTTTCCACTACCGATGTGGGACAAATGATTATTTTATAGAGCAAGAGGGAACTCCCTCCATTTCCCATTCAATCTATCATTTAATCCCAACATAACGTGCCAACAACATTTTGACGGTTTTAATTGTAATAGGTACAGTTAAGTAAATTTAATATGACAAAAGATTAAATGGAGCCACGACCATAGTTTAATATATTTCATGGCCATATGTAAAATTAATTCCTTCTTAAAGGTAAAATTAAAACCCTTATGCAAACTCAGTCTCTAAAATTATACAAGTGTTTCCTAAGGTCTTGTAACATATCATAGCTAGTTGGTACTCACTCGAGAGTAACAGAGTGCGCTGAACAAGTTAACGGACATACCATACAATATGAGACTTAGTGGAAGCGATAATAAGGGTTAAAATTTTTGAGACAGTCAAAATAAAATGTGACAGGACCTAAAACATGAGTCATGCGTCACATAGCCATCGCGTGGTATAAAACAAAATAATTTTAGTATTGCAGTGTTATGCTTGTGCGTCGCACAGCACCTGAAAAAGATACCAGGTTAGCTTGACGCTACGCTTGTGCGTCACACAACATTTGGGAGAAATTTCAGATTTGCCTGATGTGATGCTTTTGCAACGTACATGGTGTCCATGGACTTAGATTTTCGCAAAATATAAAAGACACTCGGGAAGAGAAAAATCCACATAATTCTACAACATATTCCATAGCTTTTGCAAGGAAAAAAGACATGGGACTTTATCAATCCATCCGAAGTATGAGCACGATCATATTACGATTAATTCAAGTTATTTCACATTAGGATCGTCAATGATGAACATAAAACTTTTACATATTTCTATGAAATTTCAAAAATTCAAGAAGAAAAGACCTATGGTTTCTTCGCCATTTTTCCTTTCGTATAAAAAATGAACGCGTACAAGAAGTTATGACATGAATTAAATTAGTCATCTGGATTCGATTAATACAAACCACAAATTTATTGTTGTGAGATGATCAAGAACATGGAGACAGTGGAATCTTTGGTTGAACATGAATTTTATGATTTAGAATCTTGTTGATTATGTTCCAACCATATTATTAGGAAGAATGAGACTGGTAAACTTAAAATTTTCACTAATTGATACGAAACTCACGAGTTAGAAAGCTCAATCAAACGTTTCCAAGTTAAGCAAATAAAGTTAGAATCTTTGAACATGTATTGACTAATAATGAATGTCACTATTAGGTGAAGAGTGAATCATGATTCGAATTAGCTTGAAGGACACAAGAAGTTGAAGTTAAACTTATAACCGGAGGTAAGCCAAGACTTACTTACTAAAAGGAGATTTTAATAAAATAGTTCGATGAGATACATAGTAAATAGGTTTTTGCGCGTAATTACTTGTGAGAACAAGTGCGTGCTTAGGTCACCCCGTTTATACTCAATAAAGACTTAAAATAAGAAAGTAAAAGAAATACATGTGATATATGTTACCTTATGTGACTTGTGTCTCACTTGGCTCAGTTTTCAGAAATATCTATATGTTGACGTGCCTCACTACTTATTATATCAGTTCATATTCAGTACTAGTGTGATCACATTAGTCTCAAACAAGAGAGCTAGCCAATCTTCCCGTGAGTGCCACGAGGGCTAGGGTTAGCTATGTCATGCTCCTAGGGGATATTGTTTGATCGAAAGATAGACTGACACTCCTCCGGCGTATTTTTAGATCTCACGTACGCAGAGTCACTATATGTAACTTATTTTTCAAAAAGAATTAATTTATCTTAAAATAACTCAATTTTTAGTCTCAACTTTAGTTATCAACATACACTCTCTATTCTTAGTTTATATACTTTTTCAAACTTCTAATGAATTTTAAGTTTATTTGGGATATGTGCTCATATACCTATTGATTTACTTCTTATTATGTTTTTTCTAACAAAGTCTTTCTATGCCTTTTTAGGAGGTGATCTATGAGACTTTTTGGGTATATTATCAGTATACGTAGCTTGTGAGAATCTGCTTCCCTCTTTTGGATATAGATACAACTGACAATTTCCAGGTTCTACCGGTTAGCATCGGCTCGTCGTCCAGCTTTCTCCGGCTTCTTTTTTCGGTGGGAGTTTCAAGACGTATTAATTATCTGAACTATTTTATTACTCCGAGATATGCCATAAAGACCTATGTCTTGTCAAATTCTTTATTGTTATTATTCTTATTAAGCCTCATGACTTAGCCTAGGGGTGACTGTTTAGTTTTAGATTACGGGCTTTATGATGTGTTGGGATTTTCACGTTTGTTTATGGGTACATAAATTTATATTTAGTTATTGTTGCTCTCAAACGCAGACATATGTACACGGTCAATACGTAATAAAGTGATATGATCGAGCATCGTCCCACAGATACGTGTGATTAACTATTTTCTAAATTGAATAAATACTAATTGATCCAAATAATTTGTCCAAAGTTCATAATTAATTATAATATTATAAAATATAAAAATAAGCAATTAAAATTGATGAAGGGTTGACTTGGATTGCCCTTCGTGGGCACTTCAGTCTCCCTCGCGTTTGCGATAAATGGCCACAGTCTAATGCATTCCCAACTGGTGTCATCGTGATCGTCAAGAAGTCACCAACATCTAAAAATCTATAATTTCAGCTAACTCTCCAATGGTGTCAAAGTACCCCCTAGCCCGCCGGTCCCAACCCCAACATGCCAACAAGTCCAAAACAATATATAAAATTATTTGAAGCCTCAAATTAGGCTATGGCGCATAATACTCAAAGAGGGATTGAGTTGTTACATTGTTAAGTGCACAGGCCCATCTCGCTTCGCGCACCAGGATGTGAGACATGCTCCTCGTCTACCTTCACACTGACGATGATGCTGCTAGTTGTGGCTAGTCATACGTCGCTCACTATTTTACGCCCTTGTTTACCCATAAACCAGTATAGTTAAATTTGTACATGTGGTCAAGGACACGTGGATCTCAGGTGACCAAAATAGCAAGATAATTAGCAAATGAATTTAATAGAAATTAAATTTAAAAGAAATATTAAGATCAGATTAGCCTGAGCCTCGGAGAAGCCTTAGATCGTGATCTCTAGGCAAGTTGTTATCAGTAATGTTGGAATACTAAATTGACAAGAACTTAGAGATTGGTGTAAGCATACTTGACTATGATGTCCTTACAATGAAATGATTGTCCTATTTATACTTGGACTCATGGGTACACATTTCATGAATTATGCACCTAATAATATCAGTACATTAATGTTGTAATAATCGGACAATTAGAATATCCATAAATGCCTTTAATTATTTCTTGGAAAGTGTGAAGACATATTAGTAATGGTCGCTCGTTGGGATTCGAACTGATCCCTTAGCCTTGGTCACCAAGTAAACCCAAACACATTCCCATTTGTTCCCACTAGGCCGAGAAAGTAGTTAGAGTTTGTGTCCTTTAGTTTGTATTCTAGAATGGTCCTTTCTACTATAAATAGGAACCTTAGGACTTGTAAATATTCAGAGTTGATTGAGATATAAACTTGAGTTTTACTCATTTGCTAAGTTATTCCACTTGTGTGTTGTTTATCTTAGTTGGTTCTGTGTGAACAAAACCCCCCGGTGTAAGTTGAAGCTATGACTGTGTGACCTAGTTAAACCCAAGCTAAGGTTTCCCTTTAATGTAAGTCTTGGTTAGGACTGTGTGACCTAATCAATACTCAAGCTCGAGGAACCCCTTTAGTGGTAAGCGAACGTTGGAACTGTGTGGATCAACCTAGCCTAAGCTTTGGGTTACTAAAAGGGCTTCTGATCACCCTCACTTGGCTAGTTCACGGGCATTGCACTTAGCAAACCCCGGTCTTGACCTTGTGGAATTGGTCATCTTATCCTTGGTGTCGACTCGGGCAGTAAAACCCTCATGTCTCTATCATTGGGCTCATTGACCGCATTTTACTACAACCACAACAACTAAACACTTAACCAAAACCGTACCAACCAACACTTGGTGTGTACTCGGACTTGCACCTCGCATTCCGTGTTCATCCCTTGTCCAAACAGCTTCAATACTTTCACCCCCACGTCCCAAAACACTTCCATAATATCTAATACAAAGGCCTCCAACCGAAATTCCATAAATACAACCGGTCAAACCCGACAACACCAAAATGTCCGCATAACACACCTTATCGAGAACCTCATTGTTTCAGTTCTGTTCCATCGGCTTGCCATCATCCAATCACCAAATCCAGACCATCAAAACAACCCACGACATGTATAAAACTACCCCACAAAACTCCTAAACTCAACTCTCCCTAAAACTACCCGAAATAGAAACCAAACACCACATTATCCAGCAAAACCGAGAACCCGAGATCCCTATTTTAGCATCCATTTTTGGATCAACCCAAATATATCCAACACCCGACCCACTTACCCAACATCACCCCTCCTTACTTGCATCAGATTGGTATCAGATCCAAGCATTTCCGTCCCAGGAAACAACGCTATGGCTAATATAAACGAGGAACTTAGGAGAGCTATGTTCGAGCTAGTTGCGGAACATGTGCAAGCTTTGAAAAGAAAATTTGCGGGATGTACCGTAAGTAACAATGCCAAGTCAATGGTTGTGTAAAACAGTCCAAGGCTTGAAAAGAAAGATGTCCCAAAGTCCCATGTAAGGCCCTACGTGAAGCACATTAATGATAAGGCAAAATATGATACCTCTTTCACAAACCCCTCTATAGCCGCTGAAGATTAAAGAAAGATACAAGGGTTGAAAATGTGGTATTACTTCCTTGACTAACCCTTTGTATAAACATGAAAGTATTGAAGTCACAAAAGGGGTAGATAAAATAAAAAAAAAGTATTTTTAGTGTCAAGAAGTAGGGCACTTTGTAAGTGAATGTCCTAATTCTCGGATCGTGCTTAGAGAGGAATATCGAGAGTGTGGGTTTTACTTGCATATGGAACCCATACTACTTGAAGAACAAGAATAATCCGAGACTCCCTTGCTCGATACACCGATGATAGAGAAAGAGTCTAAGAAGGGAGTACTATAGTTGTCGCCTCAAAGGAGCTCTTGGAAAATGTATGTGTGGACGAGCTTGCAACCGGATCATCAACGATGGAAAGTGTTGAACATACTCTTGGTTTATTTCCAATAAGTTCATTATCTAATCATCAAGCCTATAGCTACAATCCGGACAAGGCAACAATCTTGATTGAGTCAAAAGAAAGTGAAACTTGTGTTGAAAGCCAAGCGGCCAACAAAATCACCATGGAGTCCCAACTTCCTATGCCGAGAATGAGTAATTCTTTGGATGACTTGAGTAGGGCTAAGTTGTGCTATAATACAGATTTAAAAATGGGTTACATTCAAGCAAGAATCCGAGAGGAATATGAAAGAGAGATGGCTTCCAAAATCAAACATGGTTGATATGAATGGCGTGTGATGCCATTGGGATTGTGCAACGTTCCAAGCCCTCATGTGAGTTCCATACACAAAGTGCTACAACCACCTATGACTTACATCGCATCTTCCAACGGCATGTATAATGTTACATCCACGGTGTTAACTTTACGAAGTTGGCCTAAACCATTTAATGGAAGTGTGGCAAAAGGTTTCCGCGATTTGGCTTCCTTCCCTTGTTAATTCACTCAAAACTCTTGGGCCCTTACTGCCATTGAATGTGATGATGGAGTTGTCTTAAGTCGAGGCTAAGAATCCATGGCCTCCTCTAATGGAAGATCGGGCAATACACGGCTTCCTTGTTATACTTACGATGCGGAATTTTATGTGGTGCAAAAGAAGTTGAATCCGAGACTTGTTAATTGAGTAGCACATCTACAAACTCCCACATACTCCACAAGACATGAAGATGACAAGTCCATTATGGTGGCGGACACACTTCTTCGAAGGCTCATGATGTTCACCATGCTTGAACCAAGGTCAAGGGTATTGGAAGTGTTAAAGGAGTTCCATGAACGAGACCCCAAGTTCGAAGATGTAGTAAGAAAGTGTTCCACGTGTCAAAAGGTTAGAAGGTTCTTCCACCAAGAATCATATACTCTTTTACCGGTTTCGGAACAACCAAAGGAAGATAGGAACTTGGATCTTATTCACGATCACCCAAGAGCACCACAGAGTAAAACCTCAATCATGCCATCGTGAAACGCTACAATTCCTACTATGAGCTTCATGCACAAAATGCTACAACAATCCATGAATGACACCACATCACCCGAGGGCATATGTGAAAATTTAATCACGATGGGATCTAGCCAAAGGTGGTCCGAGTCTACGAGGGTCATTACGGCAAAACATTTCTTTGGTTCGGCTTCTTCTTCTCATCATGTCATGCAAACTTGTTGTGCCCTTGCTGCCCCTATCCAATGGTTCCAAAAATCCACAAGAGTCTTTGAAGCCTTCATAAGGAAGATTTGTGAAGCACCGGTCCTAAAGATGCCTAGCCGTGAAAAGCCATTGGACGTCAAACATAAAATGAGAGTTGGTGCCATCTTTTGCCTAAGCACAAGATTGAATGGTGTACGATGCCATTATGTTACCTATGTCAAAGCATTATATTTTATGGGATTCGTGGAACAATACGAATGTTATTTTAAGTCAAAACTATTTGGCTTATATTCGGATCCCTATTTGTTAAGTTTCGAGGGAAGCGCCCACAAGATAAAATTTCCGGACATATCTAATAGTTGAAGTATTAGATCAACACGTGTTCTTGAAAAATTATTACCCCATTTAGACGGCATAAATTTGCGGGCAAATTCTTTCAAAGAAAGGGAGATTGATAAAAGAAAGCTCGCCGACTTAAACTCTCAAACTAACCCGAGAGATGTTTTGCTAAGAGTGCCAACGATGGCCCGCAAATCTACACTAACATGCCTAATATGGCATGGAAAATGGAGTGGAGTTGGAGTTGTCACGTGAAGATCTGAGAAGCATGTTTATTTTGGCTAGGTATGTAGGTCTTGGCTGAAGACCATGTTTTCTTTTAGCTTGTCTTTATTTCTTAGCTTAGCTTTTAGCTCTTAGATTAGGACATAGTATCCCATGTAATAACTACCTTGGGACACAATTAGTAGGCCATGTAAAGGATGACAAGGCCGAGAGTCTTCCAATGAGATTAGGCCGTGAGTTGGAGGACAAGGATGGTCTAGAAGATGAAGCTTTCAAGAGGATAATCATCCATGTGTTAGGCTACACCAAGAAGATGAAGGGATGGTCAAAATACTCCCTTCTCCATTCGGACAAGTCTTGAGAAGCTGAATTCATCCAATCTTCTACTTGGAATCCACAAAGGGAGTGTGAAAGATTCATTCTTTATCCCTAAGAAAAGACAAGACTTTTTCCATTGTCTTGGTTTGGTCGAAACACCCTTAGTCACCAAGTAAACCCAAACCCATTCCCATTTGTTCCCACTTGGCCGAGAAAGTAGTTAGAGTTTGTGTCATTTAGTTTTTCTTTCAGAATAGTCCATTTGCTACTATAAATAGGAACCTTAGGACTTGTAAATATTCAGAGTTGATTGAGATATAAACTTGAGTTTTACTCATTTGCTAAGTTATTCCACTTGTATGTTATTTATCTTAGTTGATTCTGTATGAGCCAAACCCCCTGGTGTAAGTTGAAGCTATAACTGTGTGACCTAGTTAAACCCAAGCTAAGATTTCCCTTTAGTGTAATTCTTGGTTAGGACAGTGTGACCTAATCAATACCCAAGCTCAAGGGACCCCTTTAGTGGTAAGCGAACGTTGGAACTATGTGGATCAACCTAGCCTAAGCTTCGGGTTACTAAAAGGGCTTCCGATAACCCTCACTTGGCTAGTTCACAAGAATTACACTTAGTAAACCCCGATCTTGACCTTGTGGAATTGGTCACCTTATCATTGGTGTCGACTCGGGCAGTAATGCTGACACCCAATTTTATCTCGTCTTTTCCAATTTATTTGCAATTTTAAATATTTTTTACACCTCAAAAAACAATTTTAATATAGGCATATATATATATATATATATATATATATATATATATATATATATATATATATATATATATATATATATATATATATATATTATTTTAAATATCATTATTTATTATTATTATTATTATTATTCACATTTTACTATCATTTTGCCTTTTTAAAATCATAATCATAATTTTACCATAATATTCTATGTTATATTATTTTCACAAAATTGCATCGTATTTTCATTTTTTATTAATCATTAAGCATTTCGCAAAATTATGTTTTATTATTATCACATCGTTATATCTTATTTTAAATAATTTACATTTCTTCAAACCATTTTTAATATTAAACCCCTTTTATATTTTAAACCCATAACTCATTTTATTTTCCAACCCAAAATAATTTCTACCCAAAACAAAATCAACGAAAATTCCACAAAAAAATATGGCCCAGTCGGCCAAACCCGACCAGGCCCAACCGAAACCCAACCGTAAAAGGCCCACTCGACCAACCCTTATTTCCCTTACCCCTCACACCAAACAACCCTAAATCACCAACACACACCCCAAAATCCTTTCCTCCATTCTCAACCAAACAACCAAGAAACCGCCGCTACACCCAACGGACCGCCGGATAATCACCTCTCCCTCACCCCTAGCCTAGCTATGGCAGAAACCATCATCTACCATCATATCACCTACCATCACCTCACCTATCATCTTTCCCTTTTTTAGACATTAAAACAGCCATAACCTGTTGTCCGCAAAAGGGGAACTCGAAGAGCTTCCGGTTCAAAGCTCGTTGCATGTTCAAATTCGATAGGTAAATGCCTAAATCCATACCCTTTATCATCGTCTCTTCCTTTTCAAAAATCAGTGAAAAACTGTCACATTTTCAGCCTTTTGCTTTGAATTCGAATTTCAAATCGTAGCCATTAGGATCTCAATAGTGGGCTATAAATACAGCCATTTGGGTTGTGTTTGAGGGTGGTTTTCGATCGGACTTTTGGTAAATTTTTAGGTCCGAAATTTAGGTTCAAGTTTTGGAAATCCGAAATCTTCTAAAAGTTTGTATTGTATTTTTGTTTGTGTTGTTCTTCACTATTGAGAAGATTTCGGATTTCAAAATCCGAAATCTTCTTAAGAGTATTTGAACTCTCTTTTATGTTGTTCTTCATCTAAAGGAGTTCGAAAATATTGTTGGATTTTTAGTGAGAAGAATCTGGAATTTTTCGTTTTATTCGGGTCTTTTTTTTATTCGGGTCGGGCCTGCTCGATTTGAATAAATTTCAGATTTTTGGTGTTTGATATTTTGTTGTTGGTTATCTGAAATTCTGGAAAAACTTATTCGGGTCGGGTCAGCGATTCGGGTCAGGTCAGGCTAGCCCGGTTTGAATAAATTTCCAGATTTTTGGTGTTTGATATTTTGTTGTTGTTTATCTGAAAAATCCATCCGGGTAATTTTTCTGGGTTTGTTTTTCAGAACTGGGTCGAAATGCCTAACATTTTACTTTATTGTTTCGTCATTGTTTTTCGGGTCGGGTCACTGTTCTGTCGGGTCGGATTTTTAGGAGCATTTCAAGTTCTGTTTCAGTTCAGAAATTTCAGAATTCGGGTGGGACATTTTAATTGCAGACTGTTCGTTTATTTTAGTATTTGAACGTCCGTTACACGGCTATTTTTTTATTTTGCTAATTTGAACATGATACTACACTGTCCGATGAAAAAATATCCGTCGATTTTTAGGCCTCCATAGTTGGAAAGACGGAAATAAAACTTCTAGGCAAGGATGAAACTTAAATCTTTTTCACCCGAGAGACCAACACGTTCGGTAGGCAAGGCAACTAAAATGACCAACGAGTCATATGTTCGCAACACGACGTGATTGGAATGATCTTTTCAAAATTTAAGTCTGAGTCCTCTGTAATCAAAACATTTACTGTTTTGGATACGGATCCGGAGTTTATTTATATTCAACTATTTTCTAAGTTTTTGTTCTTCACAGCTTGCAAGGAACACAGTTGAAGAAGACAAAGATACCCCTCGGAGAAGATTTATTTGTTGCTGTTTTATTTTCTTTAATTCAACTTCATTTTATTCTGTATTGTACTATTATTTGTTGTACTTGTGTCATTATCGAAATGTTTAGAATAGGTAGACTTATAATTAATAATCTAGAAAGAGTAGATTTAAAATCGAAAACCGCTAGTTTATCTGTTTTAGGCCCATTGCCCATACTCTCAAAACGTTAGTCTATTTATTTTTAGTTCATCGCCCATACTTTCAAAACGCTATCTTATTTTTGAACTGTTCAGAATTTTCAAAACTATTGGTCACCTTTTTCTCACACTATTAATCATACGAAATAGAGTCTTATTTTTATCCGATTCGTTATTTAAAATGACTTTTAAAATGTCACTTTCCTTGCATTATTAATAAGTTGTTTTTTCTTCTTACTAAATCATCTTGTATATATATTTATAAGCAATGCCATACAAATGCATGTTTTATCTAAAAATCACTTTGCATATATTTTTATCTATTTCCATACAAATGCGTACTTTTTTAACTTTACATGTATTTTTTAATGTCATACAAATGCATATTTGTACAAAATGCATCTTTTTATTAACTACTTGCAATATTATTTTTATACTTGTAAAAAAAACATGCAGTTTTCTTAGCATAATAATTAACCAGAGTTTGACCGCATAACCGCAAGTTAGCGAATTTTAAAGGATGCCTAACCCATTCCCTTTAGGATAATAAAGAACACTTACCTAGAATCTCATTAGTTTCGCAGACCATAAAATCAGAGTTATTTTGCAGCATTTAGTTAACATTCGGGTGCCCTAATTCACCTTAGAATAATTAGGTGGCGACTCCTCAACAAAGCATTTTTATCCAATCCAGAGGGAATCGACCCATCACGTCTCGAGCCGCGGTTAAAAATGGGTGCGATAGCGTGGAGACTTCACTGGGGAACTTCAGGTTCTTAACCATAACAAACTAATGCTAATTATTATTACGCTTTTTTTGATCCGTATTTGATCTATTGCTTTAAATTATTTCTTTTTTGAAACTTTGTATGTTTAACTGCTTTAATTGCTACTGTCTTTACTGCTTTTCTTAAATTGGCATTCCGTTCATATTTCATCCACTTAGTAAAATTGACACTATCACACATACACGCGAGGTGTGTTTCGCGCACTTGAAAAATTTTCTTTCAAACTTCCAAATTTTAGGTGAGTTGGCGTATCCGCGGAGTGTCTGGACCATCTGGTGGCCGCGTAGCATTCTCATTCGAGCAATCCGCTCGGGAACCTTGAGTCGAGTAAACCAAATCTTAGAAAATTTAGGATAGAGCTATATCACCATTTATCTTAAGTCATGCATACATACATCTTAGGTGGGTCGATACTGGGCATCGACTCCACAATTAAGAAATTCACCAAATTATCGACGGGTCTCACGACCCAACGACCCATCAGCATATTATGTGTAGCATGATAATGATAGACGAATCCAAGCCTAATCATAATATGCCGAAATTGGAAAATGTACATTCATTTTGTCTTCATTTCCGACGAAAGCATTGCAGTTTAACAGCTCAGATTAATCTGTCATAATCTTGCATATTTGGCGTTTAGGCTCACCTCTGGCATAGGAGAAGCCCCATGCATGTTAGGACGCGCATTTAATTTCCGTACAATCTGTTTGCTATTTTTCTGCTTTTCACTCCGTACATATTATTTAATAGAATAATTCCCTGCTTCAATTTTGTACATATCATGCCATGTCGCTTGCAACTCTGGGCATGAACATTTGCTCTTTGCACTTTTGGATTATCGTACTACAATTAAGACTTCTACTGAGGTAACGCCGTATCTTTTGGTCCTCGGGACAGAAAATGTGTCACTGCCCGAGGATAAAGCGTTCTTGAACATCAAGACTCGGGCCTTGTGAAGCAATCAGGGGAGTCTTTGACCATACTGTCACACTCCTACATTTTATTATTTTTGCGACTTTCCTACTTTCACCCATTACTCTTATTTTTGCAGGAAGACCATCCTTGCAAACAGTCGGGGGCGGTTGTTCTAAAACATAATCCCTGGATATACTCCAGGAAAGAACAAAACAAAGTTTTCACAAAGATGATCGGGAGATATTTTGACTGGAAGAAGTCAACCAATACCAGATTCAATAAGGCACCACTATGAGTTTGTCTATACTTTTGTTTTTTTACATATTTGCAAATTCAATTGATATGCTTAATTTTCGTTACATAATTCATTTATATCATACATTTTTATAACATATCTTCACGAACTATGAGTGTATGATTCTCACCATACGGTGTGATACGTAGGTAACCATTCTCGGGTTCGACACCGCTAAAAATATAAATCTAGTCCTTGCGGAACTTAGGGATGGCAACGAATTGGATCTGGACCGGATCCTACTAGATCCAGATCCAGATCCGTTTTTCATACCTGGATCCAGATCCATCGGGTCCATGAAAATCAGATCCAAATCCGGATCCACGGATCAGATCTGGATTCATATGTAAAAAAGTTGTCTTGCTAAGAATGTAACCTTGCTAAGAATTTTTTTTTGAATGGACAAACGATTTTTACTTAGCTAACAGTTTACTGTGTTTCAATTTTGAAATGTTCATATGAGATATTTTGTTAGTTGTCTCGTTTTGATTGTGAGCTATTAATTAAAAATGTTGGACAATGACAATAGTTGTGGAAAATGCTTACTAGTATTTTCACAATGCAGAACTTGCATGTGCTTGGAATCTTCACAAATGAAGTGAATATAATTTTAACTACTTGTCTATGGAGATGTTAGTCATTCACTAATATAACATTGATTTTATTATCGAAGTTACCTCTTTATTTTTTAGTTTTTGAGTTAACGCGGGACAAATTAAACTTGTTTTGAGAATTAAACTTGCAAGGATGTGCTTAGCAATTTTAAGAAATTACTTATAAAATTACATTCTAGGTTATGAATATATTTAATAAAAAATGAATCCACGGGTCAGATCTGGACCGGATACGGATCTCAAATACAAGATCCAGATTCAGATCCGATCAGGATCCGTCGAGTCCATATTTTGAAGATCCATATCCTATAAAATGGATCTGGATCCACCGGATCCGGACCGGGTCCATGATCCAGTGCCATCTCTAAACGCTACACAATGAAAGTGGAACGAACCTGCCAAAGGGACGCACTTCCTTTTCCACCTGAAAAAGGGACGCACTTCTCTGTTCACCTTAGAAAGGGGCATTCTTCCGCATCCACCTTAACAATGGATGTACTCGCCTTGTCCACCCTAGAAAGGGACATATCTGGCTTACCCATTTTTTTTCATTCGCCCTATCATGGATAGTCATTTTTTCATTACATTCGTCCTATTGTGGACAATCATTTTTTCATTGCATTCATCCTATCGTGGACAATCATTTTACTTCGCATTCGTCCCACAATGGATAATCATCTGTTTTATACAGTTTTTACTCTTACTATCCTATCGTAGATGAATTCTTTTTCAAACATACATTTTTATAACCTATCTGAACGAACTACGCGCACCTGATTCTCGTCAAAGATGAGATGTGTAGGCAGCCCTATTTGGGTTCGGTACCCTTTATTTAAAAAATACAAAACAAAAAGTACAAAAATATTTTAAGCATCATTGATTGACTTAGTTGATACCAACACAGTTAGGAGTGTGCATAGGAAAGAATAAGTGGAGAAGACTGACCTCGTGGTAAACCATAAATTCTTTTGGTACCTCTCATCCACACCTGTAGTGATATTTGAAAAATTGTCTTGCTTGCTTCCAAGATAAGAACGAAACCAACCTCATCGTTTCATGTGCATTATGTGGTGAGTTTTAGAATAAGTTCAATTGTGTTGCATTGTGATATAGAACTTGGCTCGAATGTTTGTTGAGGCAAAATCCTGAGTAACACTTGGTATAGGAAATGATCATAGGATTTCTTTAATCCATTTGAGCCTTTCCAACGTACCAAATAACATTATCCGTAGCACTTCCCCTTTAGCCTAAAGCCTATTCTTTTATCAACCACATCTTATGCCTATACCCTTTCTGAGTACATGCAATATCCCTCTCTTGGCCCGACCTCCTTAAGCGCATCAGAAATGTGCAAATTCCTAAAAATGATTCGAGTTGAAGTTGCAAAGTCCCGAAAGAGAAAAAGAAAACAAAACAAAAGGGCGACTTCACACAAAGAAGAAGTCAAAAAATCCCCGACAAAAAAAATGATGAGGAAATAACTCCGAAAAGGGGAAAAAGCTCCAAACGAAAGATTCAAAAGAAGTCAATACAAAACAAAGGGGCAAAAAGAAGCAGATCGGCATCAGGCACACAAATACCAAGCGCGGACATATTCCAATGCTCAAGGAAAGATTAGTCACTCCTTACCCAAATGATATCATTTCTTTTCCCCAAGCCTACATTACAAACCCATAACAAGCCCTACATGATCCTATACGGAGGGTTCTCGCATTAGTGGATACTCACATGACGGCCAAGCCTATGGCATCACAATTAAATGCATTGAACATCTTTCTGAGTGTGAGTGTACTTCTCTAGACATCCCATCGTTCAAAATACTTAAATACATCTGAGGAATGGACTTTCTTTTAGTGAGGGCATTTGAAACATAAGGATGCGCATAGGTTGAAACCTTTGCTTGAAGCAAGTGTCCATACTTAGGTATGTCTGAGGTAGCATCTGAAGATGTAGGAATTACCTGAAGTCAGTCTCGGTTAGATAGAAAGAAAATAACGGGAACCACTAAGCACAATACTAATTGTTTGGTACCAACTAAAGTCAAGACGTGATTCTGTTTTTTCATATTTTCAAAAAAAATCAAAAAAAAAACCTTGCAAAATATGTTGCATCATTTTTACAAAAAAAAAAAATTCTACATACTCAAATTCCTTTTTCCCATAGTCTCAGATAAACAACCCAGAATTTGATTACCTTTTGCCACATGAACTACGTTATGACCTGATTCCCTCATCGGGATACGTAGGCGGCCACATCGGCTTCGGTCCCATTTTCGAAAAAAAAAGAAAAAATAGTCTTCACTATCACTTTTTCCTTGCAGCGAACTACGTTATGACCTTATTTCCCTTGTCGGAATACGTAGGCTGCCTATATCGACTTCGGTCACACCATTAGAAATTTTCTTCTCTTATCTTGCACACAACACAATAGGCCCACATGATCGCCTTAATAGGACAAGCAAGCTGCCCACACAAACTCGGTTTTATCCAGTTGAAAGTTCAACATCCTCATATACCAAAAACTAGGGTAAATTTTAAGGGTTTACTGCAAGAATACGCCAATGGACATGGAAAAGCACCGGGCAACTGAGTCTTCAGTACAAACCAGTCTGAACTTGCAAGCGTCAAGAGCCAAAGCTACAAAGTCAACTCAAGTCAATCGCCCCTCCCCCAAAACTCACGAACTTCTTTGAGTGCAGGTCTTCAGGTTGATAAAAGCGAGAAGCCGCGACTTGATGCTTAATTTCGCGAGGAATTCCCGCATCGCAGCTCACCACAAGGCTCAATTTCCTGTTTTGCGACTGTACAAAGACGTCATGTAGACCTACAGGGTCCCAACAACGTTATGTCCATGCGAAGAACGGTATTTCGACTTACAGGGTCACATTCTCATCTACTCAACTTTTGCATCGCCTATGTCCACTCATTAACTTTTCATATAGATTGATGGCATAGCAGTTCGACCTTAGGGTCACACTTTTCATTAAACCAATATAACGACGTAAATCAGGCGCCCACCTCCTAATGTGGGTATTTCAATTTCAATCAGGCGCCCACCTCCTAATGCGGGTATTTTAATTTCAATCAGGCGCCCACCTCCTAATGCGGGTATTTTAATTTCAATCAGGCGCCCACCTCCTAATACGGGTATTTTAATTTTAATCAGGCACCCACCTTCTAATGCGGGTATTTCAATTTCAATCAGGCGCCCACCTCGTACTGTGAGTATTTTAATTTCAATCAGGCGCCCACCTCCTAATGCAGGTATTTTAATTTAAATCAGGAGCCCACCTCCTAATGCGAGTATTTTAATTTCAATCAGGCGCTCACCTCCTAATGAGTGTATTTTAATTTCAATCAGGCACCCAACTTCTAATGCGGGTATTTCATTTTCAATCACGCACCCACCTTCTAATGCGGGTATTTTAATTTAAATCAGGCACCCACCTTGTAATGCTGGTATTTCAATTTCAATCAGGCACTCACCTCCTAATGCTGGTATTTTAATTTCAATCAGGCGCTCAGCTCCTAATGCGAGTATTTTTAATTTAAATCAGTCGCCCACCTTCTAATGCGAGTATTTCAATTTCAATCAGACACCCACTTTCTAATGTGGGTATTTTAATTTCAATCAGGCACCCACCTTCTAATGTGAGTATTTTATTTCAATCTGGCACACACCTCCTAATGCGGGTATTTTAATTTCAATCAGGAACCCACCTCCTAATGCGGGTATTTCAATTTCAATCAGACACCCACCTTCTGATACGGGTATTTCAATTTCAATCAGGCACGCACCTTCTAATGCAGGTATTTTAATTTAAATCAGGCACCCACCTTCTAATGCAGGTATTTCAATTTCATTCAGGCGCCCACCTCTTAATGCGGGTATTTTATTTTCAATCAGGCGTCCACCTCCTAATGCGGGTATTTTAATTTCAATCAGGCACCCACCTTCTAATGCGGAAATTTTAATTTCAAGCACGCCTATGCATAGGCACTATCTGCATAACGTCTAAGAAAAAACGTCATCTCATTACATCTATGCAACGACGTCATCTGCATTGGGGAAGTACTTCGAACGTCGTTCCACCCTTCCCCCCAGTATTTCGCCACATCTGCAACCAGTGACATCATAATTCGACACTGGGGCAATATTTCTTGAATCTGCACCAATTTTTGCACTTTCTTCTCCCCTCAAAGTTTTATATCTACCCGTGCATCCCTACCCTTCCTTCAAAACCCATTGATCAGGACAAAATTGGCTACTCAGTCAACTTCTTTGACCGAAAACTCTTTCATTGCCTCCGGCCAAAGAGGGACATTTGTTGACACCCAATTTTGTCCCGTCTTTTCCGATTTATGTACAATTTTAAATATTTTTTACACCTCAAAAAACAATTTTAATATAGGCATATATATATATATATATATTATTTTCAACCCCAAAAGGCCCACTCGACCAACCCTTATTTCCCTTACCCCTCAAACCAAACAAGCCTAAATCACCAACACACCCCCCGAAATCCTTTCCTCCATTCTCAACCAAACAACCAAGAAATCGCTGCTACACCCAACGGACCGCTGGATAATCGCCTCTCCCTCACTCCTAGCCTAGCCATGGCAGAAACCATCACCTACCATCACATCACCTATCATCACCTCACCTATCATCTTTCCCTTTTTTAAGACATTAAAGCAGCCATAACCTGTTGTCCGCGAAAGGGTAACTCGGAGAGCTTCAGGTTCAAAGCTCGTTGCATGTTCAAATTCGATGGGTAAAGGCCTAAATCCATACCCTTTATCATCGTCTCTTCCTTTTCAATCAGTGGAAAAATCGTCATATTTTCAGCCTTTTGCTTTGAAGTCGAATTTCAAATCTTAGCCACTAGGGTCTCAATAGAGGGCTATAAATACAACCATTTGGGTTGTGTTTGAGGGGGGTTTTCGGTCGGACTTTTGGTCGATTTTTAGGTCCGAAATTTAGGTTCAAGTTTTGGAAATCTGAAATCTTCTAAAAGATTGTATTGTATTTAGTTTGTGTTGTTCTTCACTATTGAGAAGATTCCGAATTTCAAAATTCGAAATCTTCTTAAGAGTATTTGTTCTCTCTTTTATGTTGTTATTCATCTAAAGGAGTTCGAAAATATTCTTGGATTTTTGGTGAGAAGAATCTGGGATTTTTCATTGTACTCGGGTCTGTTTTTTTTCGGGTCGGGTTCCGGTCGGGTCAGGCCTGCCCGATTTGAATAAATTTCAGATTTTTGGTGTTTGATATTTTGTTGTTTGTTATCTAAAATTTGGGAAAAATGATTCGGGTCGGGATTTCCGATTCGGGTCGGGTCAGGCCAGCCCGGTTTGAATAAATTTCCACATTTTTGGTGTTTGATATTTTGTTGTTGTTTATCTGCAAAATCCAAAAAGATTGATTCTGGGTCGAGTCGACCCGAAATCCGGGTCATTTGTCCGGGTTTGTTTTTCAGAACTTGGTTGAAATGCCTTACATTTTACTTTACTGTTTCATCATTATTTTCCTGGTCGGGTCACTGTTCTGTCGGGTCGGATTTTTAGGAGCATTTCAAGTTCTGTTTCGGTTCAGAAATTTAGAATTCTGACCGAACATTTTAATTGCGGACTGTTGGTTTATTTTGGTATTTGAACGTCCGTTACGTGGCTATTTTGTTATTTTACTGATTTGAACAAATGCTACACTTAGGTCGATAAAATTGAATTCGAGGATGTGCCCCTTCGGAAATTATTTCTCGATTTCGGTTTTTGGTATTATTTTGCTGATTTGAACATGATACTACACTGTCCGATGAAAATATATATGTCGATTTTTTAGGCCTCCATAGTTGGAAAGACGGAAATAAAACTTCTGGGCAAGGATGAAACTTAAATCTTTTTCATCCGAGAGACCAACACGTTCGGTAGGCATGGCAAGTAAAATGACCAACGAGTTGTAAGTTCGCAACCACGACGTGATTGGAATGATCTTTTTAAAATTTAAGTCTGAGTCCTCCGTAATCAAAACATTTACTGTTTTGGATACAGATCCAAAGTTTATTTATATTCAATTATTTTCTAACTGTTTGTTCTTGACAGCTTGCAAGGAACACAGTTAAAGAAGACAAAGATACCCCCCGGAGATGATTTATTTGTTGCTGTTTTATTTTCTTTAATTCAGCTTCATTTTATTCTATATTGTACTATTATTTGTTGTACTTGTGTCATTATCGAAATGTTTAGAATAGGTAGACTTATAATTAATAATCTAGAAAGAGTAGATTTAAAATC
The DNA here is from genome assembly GCA_029783415.1 of Anisodus acutangulus. Lineage (NCBI taxonomy): Eukaryota > Viridiplantae > Streptophyta > Magnoliopsida > Solanales > Solanaceae > Anisodus > Anisodus acutangulus. Next base: position 25,372,986 of record CM056489.1, read on the forward strand.
GAAAATCGCTAGTTTATCTGTTTTAGGCCCATTGCCCATACTCTCAAAACGTTAGTCTATTTATTTTTAGTTCGTCGCCCATACTTTCAAAACGCTATCTTATTTTTGAACTGTTCAGAATTTTCAAAACTATTGGTCACATTTTTCTCACACTATTAATCATACGAAATAGAGTTTTATTTTTATCCGATTCGTTATTTAAAATGACTTTTAAAATGTCACTTTCCTTGCATTATTAATAAGTTTTTTTTTTCTTCTTACTAAATCATCTTGTATATATATTTATAAGCAATGCCATACAAATGCATGTTTTATCTAAAAATCACTTTGCATATATTTTTATCTATTTCCATACAAATGCGTACTTTTTTAACTTTACATGTATTTTTTAATGTCATACAAATGCATATTTGTACAAAATGCATCTTTTTATTAACTACTTGCAATATTATTTTTATACTTGTAAAAAAAACATGCATTTTTCTTAGCATAATAATTAACCTGAGTTTGACCGCATAACCGCAAGTTAGCGAATTTTAAAGGATGCATAACCCCTTTCATTTAGGATAATAAAGAACACTTACCTAGAATCTCATTAGTTTCGCAGACTATAAAATCGGAGTTATTTTGCAGCATTTAGTTAACATTCAGGTGCCCTAATTCACCTTAGAATAATTAGGTGGCGACTCCTCAACAAAGCATTTTTATCCAATCCAGAGGGAATCGACCCATCACGTCGCGAGCCGCGGTTAAAAATGGGTGCGACAAGTAAAACCCCTGTGTCTCTATCCTTGGGCTCATCAACCGCATTTCACTACAACCACAACAACCAAACACTTAACCCAAACCGTACCAACCAACACTTGGTGTGTACTCGGACTTGCCACCAAACACCATACTGTACAGCCAAGCCGAGAACCCGAGATCCCTATTTTAGCATCCATTTTTGAATCAACCTAAATATATCCAAGACCCGGCCCACTTACCTAACATCACCCCTCCTTACTTGCATCCGTCATTCAATTGCAATGTCGTCCTTCAAGTATTCTCCTTTCCATTCTTCTAGGGAAATAAATAATAACAACTCTCCCCCACGTCGTCATCTAGGGAAAACTATGTCTTCTACTATAAGTGAAGAAATTGATTGGAGTTCACTTACTGTCGAAATTCTCCCTCCTGGTTTTGAGTACCAAGGAGATTTTCACATTGATAATCCCATGAATCTATGGAAGAAATTGAATTTTTTATCATAGCAGAAATTCTCCCACAAGTTCAAAAAGATTGCAATTTTGACCCCAAAATTGATGTAAGAATTATGAGTCCAACAGCCAAAATGAACCACCATGTTGAGGGTTTTTTTATGGTTCACACATATCCTTTCACCATTGTTTTTCGATGGTTCATACATATCCTTATCAATGTGGAAGACGATTATGACCAAGGGTGGTTGACCAGGTTCGTGATGATCCGAACAAATCAGGTTCATCAACCAACTCCAGAACCCTTTCCCGAAGAATGGAATAATGCCTGTATAATTTCTCACTATTATTCCCTTTTTCATTATTCATGTGTGCGGACTTTTATTTTTCATAAAATTGATTGTGGGGCTCCTTGAATGGGTGTTCAACCTCTTTCGTACATCTCCTTATGTGACCCGGTCCTTGAAATGCATAACTTCCGAATGGTGGAAATGGAAAAGCCATGGTAAGGAGTTAATAGATCTTAAGATGAACTAGGATTTTTATAAAATTTCTCCTTATTTCTTCTATATCTCTTGCAGGACTCCCGGTAAGAATACCCGCCTCCCAGGAAGTACCCACTCATGCCGCTGCCATGACCAATATAGTTTAGACATCCTCGAGTAGTCATAAACGGTGATCCCAAGAAGGCACCCCGAGATTCCCGCAGGGATTGGCTCAAGAGTAAGGACTCGCCGCAGGTTAGTGGAGGCTTGGAAGGAGGTATAGGCATGGGTGTCCACCTCGATAATGATGATGAGAAGAGAAAAGACAACAATTGTGAACGTCTCGATGGTATCGAAAATTCGCCAACTAAGACCCCAAAGAATGGAGCAGCGGCTCCTGAGTGTCATCCTTCCAAGGGTGGTACTATCATTTCGTATGGCACAAAGGTCAGTACTTCTGCCTTCTCACCTCGTAAGTACCTGAGTGCGAGTTTGGAGGCTTCCCTTGCTTACCTAGCAGATTTATTCCTTCTGGTAAAACTTATGGTTTCTCTCCATAGCCTATGAAAACCCAACTTCTTCTTAATGTATACCTTTTTTTATCTAGGGACATGTCACTGCTCTTTCTTTCGTGGACTTAGCCAAGACACTAGCCCCCTCTCGAAGAGAAGAGAGATTGTTTAAAGACAATCAACGCCTTGAAGCTGAAATAGAGAGACTCCAAACTGAAATCAGGGACTCAAACTCCCTGCAAGCTTCCCTCCGACGATTCCTGCAGGATGTCAATGACTCACTAAGGGACCGGGAGATCTCTTTTTTAGTCCTTACCTCTATGTATGTGAATCTAAAAGGCAAAACTGCCATACTGGAGGCTGACTTAGCTACTGTTCGGGAGCAGTTCGTCATCTCTGAAAATGCTAAGAATGAACTCCGGGTAAAGTGCCAAAGATGAAAACTCTGTCGAGATTTGTCCATATTGAAGACACGTAAGTATACGCTTGAAGAAGCTAGCAATAAAGAAACAGACATCCCTACGATGCTTCTTGACAAGAAGATTGACCTTGAAGAGGACGAGTAAGCCTTGGAGGATCTGCGAGGTGCTTAAGAGAAGGACTCAGATGAAGAAGTTGATGGTGCCCCTACTGCTTAGCTTTCATATCATTTTAGATTGCCAAATTTTAGGTTTTTTTGTGAAACACCCCCGGTGGACCATGGGATGAATGTGTCGATCCCTTTAGCGTGATTTTTATTTTTGTGTTATCAAAGTACCACCTTTGGCAATCCATGGGAAGAACATGTTGATCCCTTTCGCGCGAGTTTATCTTGTTCCCGGGTCACCTTTTGGCCCGGTTTATGTTTGAGTGAAAGTTCATTTCCAAGACTTTATTATTTGCAAGCCTTCTATTTTAGAGCTTCATTTCATACTTTCAAGCACCTTTTGGCCCGGTTTATGTTTGAGTGAAAGTTCATTTCAAATACTTTATTATTTGCAAGCCTTCTATTTTAGAGCTTCATTTCATACTTTCAAGAGAATAGAAGCCCTGACCGCCTCCTGATTTTCGAGAGTAGGATAAGGCTGGAAGCGGTTCTTTGAAGAATTATGATCTTATTTGGTTCCTTTGTCTGTCCTTCGGGAAATTTCTCCTGTTGGAGTCCCCAGCAAATCTTTTTCTACTTGAATATTTGATTCGTAATGGTTGTGAACGTCCTCCCAGGTTGTGGCCTAGAATTCCAAGATATTTTCCCTAAGATTTCGTGAGGCGTCTAAACTTAGAGGGTTCAAACCGTTGGTGAAAGCCTCGGTAGCCCATTCATCTAGAACTGCAGGTAATAACATATGTTTCTTCTAGAACCGCGTAACAAAGTCACTGAAAAACTCGGATTCTCCTTGTACAATACTGAAGATATCCGTCTTTCTATTTTTAACCTTCTTTGCCCCCGCATAGGCCTTGATGAACGTATCAGCAAGCATGGTAAATGAACTGATTGAGTGCTTGGGGAGAAGAGAATACAATGTTAAAGCACCATTAGCCAAGGTTTCTCCAAACTTCTTAATTAGTACTGACTCTATTTCCTTTTCTTTCAAGTCATTCCCCTTAACGGCCATGGTATAGGCCATTAGATGTTCTAGTAGATCCGTCGTCACATCTTATTTCGATATGGTTGGCATTTTAAACCTCTTGGAAATCAGTTATGGCACAACATCTGGCTTATATACCAACTAAATATACTTTTTTTGCATCTGTACCTTTTATAGCCAGAGGAGCCCCTAGTATTTGGTCTAACCGGAGCTGAAATTCCTTGGCATTCTTTTCTTCTTTTTGGGAAATTTGTATTTACTCTGCCCGTTATTTCCTTCATAAATTTCAGCACATGTGCTCAGAATAGATTTCCAAGAACCGATTCTCTCTCTGACGCGTCATCATTTCTTACCTCCATTTGGCCACTCCCGACAACATTATTATCATTTGTAGGAGGTGATGATATGGCTCTTGGTGCTGAAGTGCCGGTGGCCAAATTGGATGTGAATAAAGAGAGGAATTGCCTTAGCTCAACTCCTTCCTAATCATGAAGTTTTGTGCCCTCAGGTTCTGCATAGACTCTTCGAGAGTCTCACCAGTGGTAGTTTGATCCCTCCGGGGCTGTCCATCTCCTGAAGTGACTCTGTCCTCAACTGCTGGATCTTCCAGTTCAGGATTTGGGATAGGGAGGCCGTTCAGTCCGGCCTGCTCATTCTCGACAGTGTTCCTGGGAATTTTGTTGCCATCGAGTCCTAAAATACCTGAAAATTGTTGCTTAAGAAAAACAAGGCTAAAGAAAGAGTTAGATTAAGAGATGGGGTCACTTGTGACACCACTACTTCCCAAGCACTATGGTGGGCATCAAACTATTTATTCGTAAACAAGTACAATTGAATTTGTACACATGGTCAAGGACACGTAGATCTCAAGTGATAAAAATATCAAGATAATTAGCAAATGAATCTGATAGAAATTGAATTTAAAAGAAATATTAAGATTAGATTAGCCTGAGCCTTGGAGAAGACTTATATCGTGACATCTAGGCAAGCTGTTATCAGTAATATTGGAATACTATATTAAGACAAGAACTTAGAGATTAGTGTAAGCTATGAATATATATTATAATTCTTGAATATGATGTCTTTACAATGAGATAATTGGTCCTATTTATACTTGGACTCATGGGTACACATACCATGAATTATGCCCCTAATAATATCAGTACATTAATGCTATAATAATCAGACAATTGGAATGCTCATGAATGCATTTAATGCTTTCTTGGAAGGTGTAAAGACATATTAGTAATGGTCGCCTCTTGGGATTCGAACTGATCCCTTAGCCTTCTGCTTTGCGATACATGTGGCTCTTTGATGCCCCTGATTTAATGCTAACATCTCTGGGGTACTGAAGACTGATTTGGATCTGACTCATCCTCTTTGCCACATATCATGATATAATTCGGTCATTTGTACAATATGAAGTTTACCTCATACAACCCTCCTGGCCTTCCTCTTGCGCATAGGGTCGCTCACAACATGCGTCTTGTTTTGCTCAAACACCCTCATGACCTTGTTACCCTTCTGTGGGTCCTATATTCCCGGGACTCATTTTGGTATTAAGATTTTAAGTCGGGAATTAGCTTAAACTAAAAGTATGAATTCTATTTAACCTAGAAGCACTTAGTGAGCCTTCAACAATGTCCTTCTTGGCATGTTTGACAGAAGGCGGCGGGTGGAGGGAACCAAAGACATTGACCATTGATTCCTCCAAAGGGTACGTGGTATTATAGAAATAAATTACATATTCAAGTTATTCATAACTCCGCCAGTCCAAATATATAATTAGATTTTGTTTTGAGTTTAGTTACTGGCTCAAATCATCAATTTACCAATTCTATGTGTTAGTCCAAAAATCTACAATTTCTACTTCTACATCCATATTTGTAATGGATAAAACTTGAATAAAATCATGTATAATCATCACGAGACAAAGATCCATGACTGCGATTAATCAAACACCAAATAAAATTATTCAATGTCAAAGTACTCCAAAGTGTGTTGAAATGTCACGAGCCGCTCTTTCCCCCTCCTGCATGACAACAAGCCCAAAGTCCTTGCTTTTTTGTAGATAAGTATCTTCAATACAAGCCCATACTTGTTTTGCCATTGTACATATATAATGAGGAACATTGACTCTTCTGTCATAGTTCCAGATAGCCAACTCTCAACTAGAACATCACGCTGTTCCAAACAGTGAACTTGGGGTTAGGAACAAGTTCATTTTTCTTGTCAAATAAGTTCTCGGATGGGGTTTCTCCTTTGATGATTTCATCAATCTTCAAGGTTTGCATCAGTTGAAGGATTTGTCTCCAAACTAGGTAATTCGACGGTTTCAACTTAATTAAGGAACTAGCTATAAGTTGATGGAATGAAGATGATGAGAGGGCTAAGTAGTATTTGAGGATGAGGTCATGTCTAGTATTTAGAGCGATATGTCTTAAGGATCATGTTAATCGAATTCTGCTTCTGATACCATGAAGCAAACAATAATTAAAACACAATTTAGACTTTAAGCTCTTCTCTTAATTGAATACATACGGTTTTGTTACATGGCTATTTACAATGAGCGCATGAAGGAGTACTCCTCTAGGCTACTACTTATTCTATCCGTATCTACCTCTACTATGTTTATATATAGTCCTACTACATTAAGAGTTATACACGGACTTCTCATATATGTCTATATATATACTAAAACTAGGCATAGACAAGGTGATATGACACCCTCTATGGCCAAGGTTTCTATTTATCTTTTTTCTCAATCTTTTGACTCTTTATCTCATTTTTAACAATTGTTTAATATAAACAAATTAATAAAAAAATAGTTTGAAGAATGGTTGTTACAGTTACAACCATTTCATAATTATCCACATTTATGCAAAAGAATGTGTCTGTGACTCTATAATAGACGTGAAAACAGACAAACACCCTTCTCTTCCTACACTTTTGATGAAGATAGTGACCTGATTTGGTAATCTTGCATAATACTTTTTTAGTTGTCATCTAGAGTTTATAGGTGGTGACATGTGCACTTTAATTTCCAGGTTTGAGGATACTCTTCTTAACAACCACAAAGAGATAATTTTGAAAGGTACTTAATTTGTTGTTTATTTTATTTCCCCTTTTATAACTTTTTCGGTTTCATTTTTCTCTGGATTTTTATTAAGAATGATATACTAAATAATGAAATTATTTTTTACATAGATCAATACTAAACTGTGAAGATCAGTACATAGTTATCTTCATCGTGATATGATATCGGGAAGCACAATATCTAAACAACCGCAAGTTGGTCGCATTCCAAAACAGAAAGTTGGCAATTTTCAAAGTTTGCGGCTGAGTTTGCGGAGCAAAGGGTAAATCGCATACACTGAATGCATTTTATACTTAGAATTTGCGACCGCATGTGACCCTTTTCGGGGTCACAGTTCATACCATATACAACCTATATACGAAGACACACCCTCCAATTGTATCCGCATTTACCCGAAATTTCACTGTAAGTTTGTGCTTCAACCCAGTTTTATTTCATTCTTATTTCTAATTGTTGAACACAGTTTGTCTCTTTCCTATCTTATTTCTTTTATTCTCCAAACTATTTAACATCAAGTAATTGACCTATTTGATTGTTGATTAGTTCTTGAGTCCCACTTTTATTTCGTGCTAATTCTTCTTAAGTTTTTCAGTTTTATTTCGTTGAACTTCTTTGACTCCATCCGTTAACTTGAATGAGTCGTCCGTCTTTCGATTTGACAAGAATATATTCCTCCACATAGGCTAAGTTATCTTGTGAATTGATTGGACAAAGTTCTTTACTAACCTTGGAAAACACTAGAGTGTGGTGAGTGGAGTGCAAATACGAGCGACGTGAGGAACGTTACTTCTAACATGTTTGTTGAGTTTTTGCAGGTACTATGACTAACTCCGGAGGTTTATGTCATAATGGAGAGGACCCGATGTCCTTCATACTTAAGGAGTTGACAAGGATGAGAAAGGAGATGAGTAGAATAAGGGAGCAAGTGGGAGAGATGAAGGAGAGAACGGGAAATATTGTGTCTAGGTGGGGAAATGTAGAGCATACGAATCGAAGGGGGATGTCACAATCTAATGTAGGAGGAAAGTTGAGCTATGAACCAACTATGTCATCGACTCTTACACCGGGATAAGTACGTACATTATACTTTCTTCAACCTAACCCCACAACTTTCCAACACACCCCACAATCTACTTTCCCAAACATCAACATTCAAACAAATATGAGGCGAACTAATCCTCATACCAACCCCCACTTATATCGACCATTCCAAGATGAATCGCCACCACATATGGCTATATATGTAACTCTACAACATGTTCAACGAGTATTCTCATATGTACCACCACAACAATTTCCACTCGAACCATACCAAGCCCATTTCCAAAACCCCTCTACGATGACATAGTTAAGGAAGTTGCTCAAGAAGGATGGTGGAATGGACCATGACATGGGGAAAGATATGGAGGTTTTGTCAATTAAGATTTCGAAAGGCAAAGAGGTATTGCAATATACCATGTGCATAAAAATTGGAATAGGTTGCAAGATTATGAATATAAAAGGGAACCTTCATCAACTTAGAAGGAACCCAAAATCATTACTCACGCTTCCAAAACCAAGGTTGATTACCAATCAAAGGGAGGTGACAATACAACGGGAGGTAACAATGCAAAATCTAACTTCTCTCACCCTTCTATTATTCAATGTCAAAGTAATGGACATATTGTAAAAGAATGCCCCAATCGGAGATAAATTGTGGATATACCTAATAGCTATCGCATCAATGATGATGAAGAGTGTGGTGTTGGAAGTAAGGGCGAAGAATTGAGGGATGAAAATAAGGAAGAACCCTTGAGTGGTGATAAAGAGCGGTTGGAGGAAAGAACAAACTTGGCTTGTGTATTACAAAGGATTATGGATGTTATGACTAGGGAGGTGTTTAACTAATGGGAGAATCTATTTCATGCTAGGTGCAAGATAATGGATAAGGTGTGCTCCTTGATCATTAATGGTAGGAGTTGCACAAATATGGTGAGCACTACTTTGATTGAACACATGAAGTTTCCCACAACAAAATATCCTAGTCCGTACAAACTCCAATTGTTCAATGAATGTGGTGAAGTGAAGGTTTCCAAGAAGGTGACTGTTAAATTTAGCATTGGAAAGTATCAAGATGAGGTAGTGTGTGATATGGTGCCAATTCAAGCATGTCATATGTTTCTTGGGAGGCCTTGACAATTTGATAAGGTTGCACAATATGACGGGAAGACTAAAAAGTACTCATTTTTATTTGAGGATCAAAATCCATATTCCATTAATACCTTATCAAGTAATTGAAGATTATATAATCATGAGAGACCTCCGGGAGAGAGCCTAAAGGGAGAAAATTGAGAAACGAGAGAGGGAGGCAATACTTGCTCAAGAGAGCCAAAGGGGAGTTTATGAGGAATCTAAGACTTGTGCACTTGTTAAAATGAGTGACCGCTTGAAAGGGGTTGATACTAACCAAGAAACTAACATTTGGCCTAGTATGGTCTATTCTTTTTTGAAGGCACATAATGATATGATTCTCGTGGAGATAACAAAGAGAAAGCCTCATCTCCAAGGTTTGAATGTCTCTTCTTCCTTTTCTGTTTTCACATGTATTGATAATTCCATTGATGAGAGTGTTTCTACACTAGTTGATCCTATTGATGACCGAATTGATTCTTCTTGCAAGATTAATTTGTGTCCACCTAGTGTTAGCACTTGCGATTTGACTGATAGTACATTATCATGTAATATAGATGATCAATTTGAGTGTATTATCAATCCACTAATTGAGGTAACTTGTAATGTGCTTAATGAACCTCCAATTAGTGATGATGTGAATGTAGTTGATAATGTGAATGCGTGTGACACCCCACCCTTGTTTGATAGATGTGAAATGAATCTTTTGGTCTTGTCTTTGTGTCAAGTGATGAGTTCCAAGGACGTGACAGAGTTGTGTGTCATGAAAATCCTTATGTGAAAGAATGTGTTGAAAAAGAAGGTTGCTTGTTTCCAAATTACTACTTCCTCCTTGGGTGTTCCAAATCTTTGTAGTATGTTTTCTTGTGTCCTTGAACCTAATAAAAATGCTACATGTAAGATCACCATAGATGAAGTTATTTTAAGTGACACCTTTCTTTACCACTTGTTTGCTTATCATGACACCTATGCTTGTATTGAGGGTGCATTTTATGTTGGGAGAGGTCCTCATGGGACATATAGTTGTTTTGAGAGTGCATGAATTGTTGAGTTTTCCAAAACCAAGGTGAGTAGTATTATTGCAATATCTTGTGGCTACACCCTAGTGAAAATACTAGAGTCTTTGACATACATGTTAATGAGTGTTCCTAAAGGATATGCCTACCCTTTTGATCCCGGAGATGTATTAAACTTGTGTGATTAGTCTTATTTGAGAAATAAGGATCGAATGTGCTTCATGTTTTCTAAAACCCATATAGTATCACATGCTTATCATATTCAATCTATTTGTCTCTTTACCTTATCCTAGTTTCATGATATTCGGAGGACTCAGCTTTTTGATGCCTCCTATGTGGGAAATTTTACCATGGTGCTTATTGATACATGGTTATATCACAAATTTGTGCATCCTTGGCATGCTAATGAGTTTACGATTGATTGTGCTAACCCTCATTTTATGAGGCCCATGCTTGTGTATATATCAATTTTGGTTTTGCAAGGTTCGGATTCAAGGACGGATCTTTTTCAAAAAGATGATGATGATATGATATTGGGAAGAACAAATCACTCCCCATTGAAATCTAATATTTGCAAGCCATGTTGATGCATAGAGAGGATTTAGAGGCCCTTGAAGGCCCATATAAAGGAGCATACAACATTTGGATAATCACTTGGTGTGAATGGAAGCTCGAGATTGGAGTTGTAATAGTGTGCGGTTGAGATGCGACTAGCAGGTGTATCCTGCGACACCATGTGTATTTCACACACGAGGTTGAAGAGTTAAGGAAAGGCGCCATGTGTGTTAGGTCTTCGAAATGCAGGCATAACCTGCGACATGATGTGCGTTTCACATACCTTGCCGGCGGATGACAACTTAACCATTTTGGATATCTTTGCAAATTGAAGGCTTTGATCACTTTTGGGTCAAGCTTGTAATAAAGTCTAATATTATAAATAGTTCTCAAGGCTTAATAGGAGATTTTGATGAATTGAGAATTGAGATACTCCTTTCAGAGTGATAGTTGTTTAGTTAGATAGTTATAGAGTGTAGTGTTAGAGATAGTTAATTAATTATGGTGGATTCCATTGTTGGCTATTGGAACCTTTATCCCCTGATTTCATATGCGAGTTTCTCATTTTTGGATTCAATTGAGTCTCTTGTTTGATTTCAATTAGTATAGGTTATTTTGGTTGAGTTCAATTGGGAGGGGGGGTTGGATTTCATATATCCAAGTTTGCCCATAAATTCACTATCAATTGGGTGTTGCTTCTATTATCATCTTTTTTTCTTATCGTCTCGCCTATTATTTTCTTGTTATCCTTAATTCCGCGTATTTGTTGTTTGAATATGTATCTTCCACAAGCCGAATTTTATCACATCGATGTGGGTTTATATTTTGCTTCATTTTTTGTAGGAAATTATAAATTAATTCACTTACATTATATTGAAACATCATTTTGATTAAGGATTCATTTTTACAAGACATAGGGAAGAGTTTGTCAAAATAAGGTGAAGTTTCCGACTACTATTTACCATAATTTCTTGGAGGAAATAGTGAAAGCTCAATTATTTTGTTCTTAATTGTATTTATACTAATGCTAGATATATACAAAGTAACACAACACCTCTCTATGGCCATCATTCCTATTTATTTATTTTTTTCATTTTTTGCCTCTTTTCCAAAATTTTCAACTAAGTAATATATTCTAATTGTCAATAATAGTTGAAAATTTTATTTTAGCAGTAATGGAAGAACGTAACCAGTAAAAATAATGGAAAGCAAATAAAGTGACATAATTTTCCTAATGAAACGGTTGCAACGATGGAGGAATGATGAATGAAGTAATTAGAAATAAAGATGGAGGAATGACAATGATGTTTATGTAGCAGTTGGAAAAATGACATAAATGTTCTTCACTAGGCACTTGATCATGCCATCTCTACAGGAATTCGCATTTGGCTTGTGCATGTTTTTCCTCCCATTACCTACATCCTTTCACCATGTAACTTTTATTAGTCAATTTTAGTGTGTGAATGTGATGCTCCAAAATAGTGACACATATATAGGAAAATACTGGTGTTCTTCTATTTTCCGGTGAAAATGGTTCTAACCAGAAATTTAGTATTTTCTAGGTTTGAATATAAGTGGGTCATAGTCGACCTGAAAAACTCTTTAACGTGTCCAGTTTAAGTACCAAAATATAAATATGTAAGACTGATTAGTAATGCAAAAATAATAAACAAGCTAAGATTCAAGCAACACATAAGTGAATAGTCGATGAATCTTCGCGTATATTGCTTTGAGAGAAAATAATATAATGGTTACAAAGTGAGCCACAAGATTATTTTGCTTCCTTCCTAAGCTTTACATATATAATCCAAGACTAGACTACTTTGGCCCTAAAACTTATGATGCCATGACCCTGCTGATGTCCTACTGCAGTGGCTCTTCATTCCATGAGTCCGGGAAGTGGAAGAGTTTCTCCAACAATTCTTATCATGTCGACCCATCCCTCGAACCTAGTGTGTCTGTTCAAATGATTAGCCTTCTCAAAAAGCCGGCTCTTTGCATTAACTGCTCTGACTCTTTTACGGAATCTGCTTTATATATGTCATGTCTTCAGCTAAGTCTTCCTCTTGATTATTGGACCCGTAATGATGACATAATTCTCTTTTTTAGGAGAAGTTTTCCATTTTCCACAACACTCATATATATCGCCACATAGGCGAAATTCCACTCTTCTTCAAATTTCTGACCCTTCTTTCTTTGCCCCCAGAAAGCTCTATGTTGCCTTTTAAACCTTTTCTTTAAACCATCAACCATGTCCTCAGATTCTTCCGTCTCTGGTGGCGCCACCGCCCGGGCGCAAAACCTTACTCATAGCGACTTTGATATTTCAATCCACCAAGACCCGATTGGGATTCAACTACCATCGTCTAGCAAACTCTCAAAGAAAAAAACCTCATCATCTAGCTCCGCCGCTCAACATGACAATTTGTTCCTCCCCAAAAAATGGAATGGAGGGAAGGATCTCACCGAGCGTACTACCTTTGCCGAGCCCAGTCATGAATAGGACTGGACATCCGGTATGTATCCATCCACCATTCGCAATTGCATCCTAGACTAAGTAAAAGTGGATTATGGCTGGGCCGACATAGAGGTGATTATCCCTACAGAATGGGAAAACATCACTTTGTACCGGTAGGGATATTCCTTCATTTATACGTATCATTTTTTTTAGTGTGAGCAACTCAATCGACCCTGTCATTTTGGAATTCTACAGGAAGTACAATGTCTGCTTGGCCTAGGTCGGGCCGGTGATATGGAGAACGTCAATGTGTCTCCGATACCATTCTTTGTGAATCAGAGAGGAATTCACTTTTCTCATTTGATTCGTCTTTACACCCCCAAGATATTTATGGCTAGGGTTATCCAATTATCACATCGTTGTCAAAATTCTTTGATTACGAGCACCGATGATAACTCCAATCGATGATGGAGGGAGAGATACGTCATCATCTCTACAACATATTTGGTCAAGCCACGGAGGATGCCATCCCAGAGCAATGGAATCTCCATTGTAAGTTTATTACTCGTGTAACCTTTCGTGCTTTGTGCTTTTTAATTTTGAGTGGGATCGATGACCCTTGTCTTTTCTTCATTTTTAGTCGTGGTGTGGAGACCAAATTCAATAAAGGGCCTAGCGCAATGGGTCCAAAAAAATCTAGATTCTTCATCTCCTACTTTTTGTATATGGAAGGACATTTCAGTAAAAAACAATTGGAGGGCTAAGAATCATGGCCTTCCTAAAGGATCATCAACCCGTCATTTGGCGGACATTCCTGAAAATCCAAATGATGCCCTGTAGCATATTCTTCAAGATGCCTCCCAACTGGGCCATAGTCCGGGGGCGGCTCCTTCAGTCAGGTCAAAAAAAACATCTCATCTTCTCCTCCCCCAGCTAAGAAGAGTAGGTCGGACGTTGGGGATCATGATAGTTAAGGGCTAGTGTCGGCAATTCCAGCCGCTCCCCAAGTGGCAATCAACCTGGCATCTGATGCCAGTAAGGAGGAGGAGGATTCGACTCCGGGGCTTATTCGCAAAAGGGATGCCCAACTAGAGGCCATCACCGCTGGCCTCTTCAGAGAATTAGAGCTGCATGATCAAATGAATTCTTCTATTCTCTTTTCTCTTTCCCCTATCATGGTTGGAGGTAACAATCTGGGCCCTGCGCCCATTCCATGTATTCCTTCTTCATCTCGGTTTGCTCCTCTACCGGCTTCACAAAAGTGGGCCTCTTCGTCTCAAAGTTCCAATACTGGGTTTTGGCCCTATGGTCCCCGAGGTTCTCACAGGTCGGGGTTGGTAGGTACTTTCCCAACTCTGATACGTAACACCTCTGCTCATCGATAGGATACTCTTATCGTTCACAGGGAATTCCACCTCATTTCCCAGCTGGTGGGGGTTGCTAATTACTTGAAGTTGTTGGCTAGTGAGAAAGATAGGGGGAAAATGAAAGGTGTCTCCGGTGATTGTCTTCTTAACTTCATCGCTCATGCGACCATCCAAGTATACGAGTATTTCTTTATCCTTTAGAATATATTTCCCTCGTTATGTCTGATTGTAACTTTGGGTGTTTTATTTGTCTCAGGCTAGCCTCCTAACGATAGAGGAGCTCCTGCTCAAGCTTGCTGAGGAGAGGGCGAAGGTGGTAGAATACCAGAAATTGCATGGGCGTATTTTGGCCCTAAAGGGCCAGCTGGCAGCTATAGAGGAGCTAGAGGCTAGGTTAGCCCAGAACGAACAGGATAGGAGGATCCATAGCGATAAGGCGATCAAGTTTCTTTCTAAACTTTTGGAGCTGCAAAATAAGTGGGTTGATCATCAAGATCACTATGCCACCGTTATGCAAAGGGAAACTAGTTTGATAGAGCAGGTCTGGACTCTAAGGGCTGAGTTGGAGGAATGAAAGAAAGAGAAAGCTACTGCAAAAGTAGCTCGGGCTCTTCCCGACAGAAGGAATCAATCCCTGATGATCAGGTACAAGGATCAACTTGAAAACAACCAGTGCCTCTCAGGCACTAATGCTTTCCTCTGGAACTCCCTACAAAAGGCATGTATGTCAAATGTGGATGCCACGGTGCAAAAATGAAGTTGGAGTTTACTCTCGAGAAGACCCACATCATGTACTAGGCTCGTAGAGTCTTCCTCTAGGAGGCTTGGGATGGGACAATTGATATCAAAGCTGAGCTGGCCGCCGATCTAATTGTTGGGGAAACCACTTTTAGGGATTTGCCTGTTCAACCTCCAGTTGAAGATTCCCCTCAAGCTTCGATAGTGAGGGATGGTTATCTGAGGATGATGGGGAAGTTCCAGCAGAGACCGGAGAGCAGCCTGTCAAAGCCTCTGTCGATGGCGATGAGGTTGAACCCGTGAAAGGTGTGTCTGAAAGGAGTCCTCCCACATACCATCATGTTCTTCCTACTCTAGAGACTCAGAGACCCCTGAAAGCCGAAGGACCCGGGACTTCCGTTGACACTACTGTTTCTTGATTTTTGCATTTCTCGTGTTAAGCTTTTTTTTGCGCCATTCTTCATGTTCTTATTTTTGGAACATATTTTGCAATACATGGATGTTGGTATTGCCCTTGATTTTGGGCCTTCATATGTATTTTGAGTTTTCCGGTGATTAACTGTTTACGTATTTATGATGTTATTTTCATAAGCCAAAATTTTAGCTGTCTTGATCGGACCCGCATGGGGATGTTTTACTGCTTATTGCTCTGGTTATGTTGGCATTCTTTGTGGGCCGGGGGTAATAATTACCCTATCATTTGAAGGGGAGCAGTTCAACCATAGGGATCATTCTACCCAAGGACCCCCTATTCGGGACTATGTTCTATAGTTATTTTGGCCGTATGTGTTTAGGTTCCACAATTGTTCTATTCTTTTGTATGCGGATGTCATTTTATGAAATCGTTTCTCCTAATCCGAGAATATTACTTTCGGCCGCGTATTTTATGATCGTGGATTTATTTCATCTGATTCATAATAAAATGATAGGCCCCATTTGTTAGACGACAATGAGGAGGACGTCTCGACCTCATCTTTTTTTGGAATAAGGTTATGTTTCCTTCATGCTTTGAGGCCCGTAGAATGTGTCGTGCGTTTTAGGTGTATATTTTTTAGTCCAGAAGGACGCGTTCATACCAATAATTTTAGAGCGTAATCAGTGGGGCTTCAGCCCTTTTTCATTCATGATATGTAAGGTGTAAGCCTGAGTACATTTGTTTTTCTTTGCTAATAAAAAAAGAAAATAGTAGAAAGTATCAGCTTTCAGTTCTTGACATGGAGTTTCGGACGAATTCATCAACGTAATATGCTTTACAATTGTTGCCTCATCATAAACCTTACCGGTAAAAACCCTATTATGGGAAAAACGCAGTCAAGGAAAAGAGTGCAACACGTATCTTTCTACCTTCGTCGGTTATCAATGGGGTTCATTCTTCCTTCAGCCAGTCCCAGTCTCAGCCTTAGTCCCAGTCCTATGATCAAAGAGTCAGGATACAGATAAAAGAAGAAGAGTTATTGATTCATACCTGCAGTCTTCAAAGTCGTATATGGGTGACAAAGTCATTTGCAAATTCAGACAGCCTTTGCACGTGTATTGTTGAGCGGAGTTGATAAATCAAATCATACTCGCTTATTTCAATTGACCATTTAGATAACTGGCTCGTAAGATTCTCTCTTTGGAGTGATGTTTGCAGTGAGGTATTTGTAACAACCATCACCAGATGGCATTGGAAATATGGTTGCAGTTTTTGCGTGGCCGTGACAAGGGCCAAGGCCAGCTTCTCCGTATCTGGGTATCGGGATTCTGCCCTAGTCAATATTTTTCTCGCGTAATAGATGGGGAGTTGTGTTTCTCCTTATTCTCTTACTAATGTAACGCTGATTGACACTGCCAAAACTATCATATAGACGAACAGATGTTCCCCGCCATTTGGTTTTGCCAGTACGTGGGGGTTTTTTAAATAAGCTTTGAGGTCTTACAGGCTATGGTGGCATTCTTCCATCCATGTGAATTTATTCTCCTTCTTCATTAGATTTAAAAACTCATGACACCGATCTGAGGATCGAGACACGAATCTTCCCAAAGCTACAATTTTCCCTGTCAATCTCTGCATTATTTTGACGTTGTTTAATAAGTCCGGCATTTCCTGCATAGCCTTGAACTTATCAGGATTTATCTCGATGCCACAGTTGGAAACAAGGAAACCCAAGAACTTACCGGACTTGATGTCGAAGGAACACTTCTCTGGATTTAATTTCATACCATATTGATGTAGGAACTTGGAGGTTGTTTGTAAGGAGGACAAATGAGTTTCTGTTTCCCGAGATTTGACCAACATATCGTTAATGTAGATTTCCAGGGTCCGGCTGATTTGTCCTTCGGACATTTTGTTTACCAGCCTTTGGTAGGTTGCCCCTACATATTTAAGACCAAAAGACATTACGTTATAACAAAAATTACTGTGATTGGTCATGAAGGAGGTCTTTCTTGATCCTCCGATTGTAGGCTGATTTGATTATAACTAAAGTACACATCCAGGAAACTGAGTAGATCGTGTCCTGCCTGGTGTCAATCATTTGGTCGATGTGTGGCAACGGGAAGGAGTCTTTAGGACATGCTTCATTCATATCTTTAAAGTCTACGCACATTCTGAATTTATTGAGGTTTTTGGGGACCACTACCCTGCTGGCCAACCAAATTTGATTCTCCAGCCTCCGTACCGACCCGATGTTGAGCAAGCGCATCACTTCCTCGCTTTAAAATTGATCCCTGACGACTTATATTGGTCGTCTCCTCTGTTTTACCTGGAGATGATCGGGATCGACGCTTAGCCTATGTATAGCTATTTTCGGAGGTACCCATATTATATCAAGATGAGACCAAGCAAAGCAGTTGTAGTTATCTTTTAAGTAATTTAAAAATGCATTCCTAAGTTTGAGTGAAAGTTCTTAGCCCATGTAAACCTTCTTTTTGAGGTACTCTTTGAAAAGTGTCACACGCTCCAACTCCTCTATCATGGTGACTGTGAGGTCCTTATTTGTCGGCAAGAAGAAACCCTTTAGGATGGCCTGATCCTAGAGCCCTTCTCTCGCGATCGCTTCCTCCGTACGTCATTCCTTCTCTCTTCCGGACATATTATGCGAGTCCGGGTCTATAATTGTTATTTATCTATCTCACTTTTCTACGGAGCTTCTATTGCCAAAGTATCATCTTCTTGGGATATGACATAGTTCCCTCTGATCTCGCCGACCCCCCAAGGGATGGGAAACTTGACCTTTTAGTGGAAGGTTGAGGGGACCGCTTGCATTGAGTAAATCCATGACCTTTCTAGTATTGTGTTATAAGCCATATCGTCGGATATGACGTCGAAGGTTGTGTCCTGGTCCATGCCATCAGCATGTACTGGCAACTTGATCTCTCCCTTTGTCAGCTCACTCGACATGTTAAAACTCGTCACAACTTTTGTTATCAGGATGACCGATTCATCTTCCTTCATCTCTTTCAAAACACGCAGCTGGATGATGTTCGTTAAGCTTTCTGGATCAATTAACACATGTTTAAAAAGAGGATTTTTAATTTGAATAGATATAACCAGAGTGTCAGCGTACGGGCCCTCGATGTTTTTCCTCTCCATTCTGCTAGACATAATGGGGTCATTGGGATCATCTCTTCTTCTTTTCTGGAGGAGGAAGGCTCCCCGTCTCGGGGTCCCTGAGATGTCGCTTTGATTATTTCTCCTTTGGTGATTATGTTGATCACGCCCGGTTGTGGTGTGTGCTCCCGCGAAGTACCAGTTCCCTTTTCTCGAGCATATTTTGATTGACTACTGAACAATTCCTTCAGGTGCCCTCTCCCCAACAAGTCCGCCACCTCGTACCGCATGTGTTTGCAGTCTTCGATTGAGTGACCCGAGATTCCATAGAACTCACACCAAAATTCCATGTCCCGCTAATTTAGGTTGGATCATGTTGCCACTTAAAATCGAGCTTCCTTCATAGTTTTCATTGCCATGACAAACTCCACAACCTCCACATTGAATTATAAGACGTCACGCTTAGTGGGCATGGCTCATTCATCGCCTTTCTCTGCGGCGTCTCCTTGTCCCTTCTAGGTTTACCTTGGTCATGTCGCGACATATTTGTCCTTCCCTTGTTTCTTGGAGGCGGGTGAGCTGAATATGGCTCATACCACCCCCTCGGGTCTCGTTGCCTAAATGGGAGAGTGTTCTGGGGTTTATCTTATAGTCCCCCTCAGACCTCTGCTGTGTTAGCCTTGAGGTCATCTTTAATGCTCATTTTGACCGTGTATCTGTTGTTTACTTCATTTCAGGACTTGGACAGGAACTCCCTCAAGCTTTCTTACAACTTTCTTGAGGCATTTGAGCTGTTGACATTTAGACCGTCTGCAAATGATGTGGCGGTCCAATCCTCAAGGATAGCGGGAAGCATTATCCTCTCCTACTGGAATCATTTCACATAGCTGGGGAGCAGCTTATCTTTCCTTTATTTTATGGTGAAGATGTCTTCTTTGTGGGTTTTGACCCTTCGGGCCCCTACATGGGCTTTCATAAACGAATCTGCAAGAGTGGCAAAAAAGTCAATAGAATTTTTAGGTAATAGAGTATACTAAGAAAGTGCTCCCGATTTTAGCGTTTGACTGAATTTTTTAAGTATAACAGATTCGATTTCACGTTGCATTAGGTCATGCCAAGTGACGACTCCTTCAAAAGTTATAATGTGCTCCTCCGGATCTGTGGTTCCATTGTATTTGGGTATGCTTGGCATTTTGAACTTCTTTGGGATGGGCTCGGGAGCAGCATTCAACTTGTAGGGTATCTTTCCATATTTACTCACCCCGACTCTTTTCAAGACAGGAGGTCAGCATCTGGTACGAATGGTTCCAGCTCTTCCTTCCCCACATCTATTATGAAAGTTCCGAGTACTTTGACAACTTCCGGATTGTCTGATGGGTGGCTATCCGGTGCTGCCCCGGATAGGGAATTTATGAGCTTCTTCATGCGCTTCATCATTATGTTGTTTGATTCCAAGACCGTGGCCAAAGCTATTTCCGATGGAGATCTTTCTTCTTTGAATATTCCATCCACCTTAGAGTGTGGGCGTCTCTTTCTTTTCTTGGAGTATCGCCCTTTGGGTCGTATCTCCCCACTTTTCGCCAAATGACTTTGTTGTTTTTCCTCATTAGGGAGGTTGTTGGGGACCTCCCCTGTGGGCATTACTGCCTCTTCTCTTTCTTTTCGTGCACCCAACTTCGGGGGGTTCTCCCTGTTGGAGCTCCGCAGATTTGTTGGTCGTGACCCCTGCGGGTCCCTTGTTTTGAGTGGAGCGCTGCCCCCCGATGCACTGCTAGTTTATTCAGCCATGATCGAGAGTTATTCAACGAGATAGTTCTGTATTAACGTAAGTTCGAGAGTTTTGGGCGACGAATCAAGACAACACCACAGCTGTCTATCCCCACATACGGCACCAAACTATTTTCCGGTGAAATGGTTCTAACCAGAAATTCAGTTAGAGATTTGTTTTCTAGGTTTTGAAGACAAGTGAGTCGTATCCGATCTGAAAAACTCCTTAATGATACTGATTTAAGTATCAAAAAATAAATATGTAAGATTGATTAGTAAGGAAAAAATAATAAACTAGCTAAAATCCAAGCAAAAAATAAGTGAAGTCTATGGATCTTCGTGTATATTGCTTAGAGAGAAAATAATATTAGAGTTACAAAGTGAGACACAAGATGATTTTGCTTCCTTCTTAAGCTTTACATATATAAGTCAAGACTAGACTACTTTGGCCCTAAAAATTATGATGACGTGACCCTGTTGACATTCTACTGCCCACGCGCGCCGCGACGCTCTAATCGATATTGATGGATGTGATAGGAGTTGGTGGAAGTGGGGAATAGATGTAGGGTGTCCCCGAGTCATCTGAGCCTCCGAATATGTTGATTTCCCTCGAGTGCACTTTTCACCCAATACATCTTCCATATTGTTTCTTCATTTTGTTTTCTTTTTTGATTAGTGTGTCTACTATACCTTCATATCAAACAGAACGACGCATTCAAGAAACCGGGAAATGTCAAGTTAGGATAATGAGCATATCAATTACAAACTCGGCTAGAGTCGAAGAGACATACTACCAAGTGGTCATCATGGAAAAAATTTATTAAATTACACGATGTTAAATTATAAAAGTCCTTTTCATATCCTTGATCAATATAGACTAATTTATAAATTGATCACTTAATAATTCATTAATAATATCTTCGTCTCCCTCTTCAAATATGAGCTCTTATTTATATATCAATCTATATATTTTAGGAGAATCAACAATTTTTCTGCTAATATCGATTACTTACATTTTAGCAGTGTAATTCTTGTGGGATTTTAATTTTCTTTGTTTTCTGATCCAACCAATGTTCTCAGAAAAGGGTTTGAGGTTAACAAATATGTGTTATATTCTTATTCCCCTTTTTTTACTTTTTCTCCATATTTACCTCTTACGTTTCCGTATAACCACAATTTTTATTCTTTTTAGCATGTTAGTTCTACATTTCTACATTTTTATGCATTTATATCGTAAAATGTTATTTTCTTGGTCGAAATAATTACTCTCCCTTTTTCAATTTATGTGAAGGGATTCAGCGCCAAAATAATTGATCTTGGCTATATATTTGGGTATAATGTTTTTAAAATAAAATTTTTATTTTTTGAAAATTATACGAAAAATACTATGAGTACTCAATATAACTAATGATCCACAATATGTAAATTAGTTTGAGAAAATTATACTAAAAGAAATTATTTGATTTTCGAATCAGTAATATCTTCACATACAATGAGACGAGGGAGTACTCTGGACTAAATGTGCGGATTAATGTCTATACCTCTATTTTACTTATGTATGTCAATATTTTTTTTTTGTATTTTCAATTTTGTTCTTCCATTAAATCTTTAATTTTTGTATTTGTAAGAAAATTAATTTTTACTACTGCGCGAAGTGCGGACATATTTACTAGTGATATATGATTGTGAAGAGTCCAAGTCCTAATCAGGGTCTAGTTGTCTGTTAATTAAAAACTTATGTTATAATATCTGCCTTAACCTTAAATGATAATGATGGACTTAAAGGATACTAAAGAGAGTGAAACACAATAAATGGTAGTTAATATAGAATAATTATAAAATGTGAGTAATGTAGATTGAGAATTATTTTAAGAAGTGGCTTTTGAATTTCTTTCAATAGCACATAAGTGAAGAAAAATAGGAAAAAGATCAAAAAGTTGAGGAAAACAAATATCAATCCTAAGTCCTAACCATAGAGAGGTGTCACGTCACATTAGTTCTGCCTAGCTTTAATATGCATAAATAGATTTAGGGAGAGAGTAATTATATTTTGGTAGGTTTCCATGTGGGTATCTTACAACTAATTTTAGTATACGCGCGTTGCGCGTGTGCCCTAACTCAATGAATATAGATTTTTTTAGTAAGTACATAAATATTATATTAAAATTTGTATTTGAGTTATAACCTAAAAATATAAATTCCTGAAAATGATGAATGTGAATCCTATAAAGTTAACTCAATAAAGGAAGAAACTACTTCAAAGAATTCTTCAATCATCAATCAATACATTCAATTTAAAATCTCAATAATTCAACTTAAAATTTGTTCTGATTTTATAATTTCATCACAAATTATCTATTTATTTTTTAATTCTGTTAAGAACATATAACCCTTGAAAATTTAACTAATGATGAAGGATAGAATATTACACATATATGAGCTTGATGACAGCTCTTTAAGGTAAAGCGGTATTTTTTAAATGTTGATGTTCCGTCACCAACGTCCACTAATTACTTTCACGGTGATTATACAACACCTCAATATAAGTACAATAAATATGAGTAGTTGAGGTGGCATAACAATGGAGTAGTAATTATAATTATAAAATATAGAGCAAAAATAAATTGATTTAATAGATATATGAGTTGGAATGCTTAATTAATTTTTATTTTACGAATGTAATGATTCAAACAACTTGTACAACATTTATAAATACATTAATTTTAAATTAATAATCATATATGAGATATTATAAACAAAATCACAATGGACAACCTTTCAATTTACAATTGTTTATAAAAATGCATAGACAACTACTATTCATAACCTTACCTCAGATTACAAGCAAATTTACCTCCACAAAACGCTCTTCTTCTTTCGAGTTAATTGAATTACTTCGGCTCGAATGCCTTTGATCAAATGAAAGGATGGATACCCGCTAGATGTAAGGACATCAATTTCCCGTGGTTATTTTTAAATAACTTAATTTTAAAATTGAAATATGTATAATATAGTCAATTGAAAGAGGTAATCAAGCTTAATTTTTTCATACAAAATATGAGTAGCTTGAGATGGCATAACAATGGAGTAGTAATTACAATTATAAAACATGGAGCAAAAATAAATTGATTTAAAAGATATATGAATTGGAATGCTTAATCAATTTTTATTCTACGAATGTAATAATTCAAACAACTTGTACAATATTTATAAATGCATTAATTTTAAATTAATAATCGTATATGAGATATTGTAAACAAAAATCGCGACTGGCAATTTTCAATTTACAATTATTTATAAAAAAATGCACAAACATCTACTATTACATAACCTTATCTCAGATCAAAAGCAAATTTACGTCCACCAAACTCTCTTCTCCTTTCAAGTTAATTGAATTACTTCGGCTCGAATGCCTTTGATTAAATAGAAGGATGGATGTCCGCCTTTAACGACTTCGTTAAGTCATTTTTCTTTACTTGTTCGCAAAAACCCAAACAACTAGCTTGGAACAAAAAAAAACAATAAGTGAAAAGTGAATTTACCATAGCATGTAAACCTAAGATTGGATGAAAACCGCTCTCCCCCAATATCGGACAGCTGATTCCGTTATCTTCTCAATGGTGCCGCCAAAAAAACTGGATTTGTACGACTTAGCCTGTATTTATGTGCAATAATGGAGGTTAAAACTTTAATGGAGTCGAGTAAAATCCTAAGAATCCTAAACCTAATCAAAGAAAAGTCAAGTGTATATAGACGGCACTTTTTAAAATAATTATAGATAATTAAATAATATGAGAAAAATAAATTATTTATTATTGAATTTTTTTAATGAAGGGTAAAAAGTTTAATCAACATTTCAAAAAAAAAAGAAAAGAGATAAACCTTTGATTTTTTCGGAAACAGTTGACTACCATCCGGTCTGCTCTAATATGCTTGTTTTGTCCAATTTTTCAACAAATACTAGAAATTATGAAAAGAGGAGAACTCATTGCCAAATGTTGATTTTTGGATATGCACTTACATGATTAGAGAAATTGTTATAGACAAATCATTTTACTACGTCATAGAGTTCCGAAAATCACAAACTGTGACTTCTACAATGAAGTACAACATGTCAACACAAGTGCTCATAGTATTGATGTTGAGCTATTACAATCTACACAAATTTTTAGGTGATCTCTTATTCGTCAGTTTTGACTCTAATAATTATTAAAAAATAATCTCTAATTATGTATAATTCATATATAATATTAAAAGTTAACTAAAAGAATTAAAAAAAAGCCCGAAATAAGAACTATAAAGACAAACGAATATAAGAACTAAGAATTAACAATATATATTTATAAATAAAGTGCAACACACGAAAAAAAAAAAGAAACTTAAAATATGAACTTATAATTTTGGAAGTAGGTCAAAGGTACATACCTTTATTGCAAGTATATGTATGTCCTAGACACAATCCGTATTAAGACAAATGTACTTTATACAAATTCGTATTATTATTAATGGAGATTAATATTTTGGCATTTACAATTATTGAATTATTAGTTGATTGTTTATAATATTCTATAATATGCTTCCCTAGAGGTTACGTTGTTATTAATAATGTGAGATATTAATGTTATAACGTAAATCTTAAAATAGCCTAGACTAATGATCATCGAGAATGGGATATCGATGATATGTAATAAGTTGACATGTGGTCTGCATCACATCCTTAAAGGATGTAGTATGTCTCACCTGCTACGAGTAATGGCTACTCGTGATGGACACATGGATACTTTGGAAGTATTGGTATACCCTGTTGATATATTGTTTGTTATACTTGTCTAAAGTATGATCAGTGTGTGGGAGATAGAAGTCCTTAGACTTGAGGTCAATGCACGCCTTGTCAACAAAGTAATATACTTTGATCCTGTCCTAAGCTCAAATGCCTTATAGGTTGAGATACGGCTTGTATTGGGTACATTACGATGTGGATTAAAGGTGGTAGTTGAACCAAGATTAGGATTCATTCCTCGAATATATATTCGAGATAACACTCAGCTTCTCAGTGATATTAGGTTGACTAAGTCATTGGCCAACGCAATAGACATATTTAGAATATGGTCAAGTTGTCAACTAATATAGATGAGATACAATGATTGAGCCATTTGGATAGACACTTGACAAATCCTAAGCTTGATCGGGTGTGTCGTGAATGAATGGATTTTATCTTACCACATAGAGGTTAAGTTTACTGGATTCGTGTAAACGTACTTCACATATTGAGTTCGTCTTGCGGCGCCGCCTAGGAGTTCCGCGTAGACCTTAATTTGATTAATGTCGATATGTGAAGGCATGTATGGTCACACTATGTTGATTGTCTTTTCGATCTAAGGATGTATTGAGAGAGTATTAAATATCTGATTTAGAATTGAGATATTTAAATGAATAATGATTGTTTTAATTCAGTCAAAATTGGATTTTGAATTTAATTAAGAATGTGCGGAAAATAAAATGAGACAGTGTAGGGCCACGTCAGCGCCACGGCGTCCAAACCATAGGGCCGCGGCGTCATGACCTAATCTGTCTAGAATTTTGGATCAAGCCCAAGGTCAAACCCTAATCCGATTTGACCTAATTTTTCACCTATAAATACAAACCTACTCTTCATTATTCATGGCACTTGATTTTCATATCATTATTCTAAGTCTTAGAGACTCAAAATCAAAACACTCTCTCGAACCTCTGTCGGATTTTCTAGCTTTCCAAAGGAGGAATACATTGAAGCTTGGAGCTTACAATCGAAAGGGCATTCGCGTGCGCACCCACAGTTGATAAAGATTCCAGATATTGTAAACATGTAAGTACCATTCCAGTCTTACGTTTACAGTTTAAAATTATCCTATAGTCAAACAGTTCTACTTTTGTTGGGTTTGAAATAAGTTTTCAATATCCGCTACGTACAACAACCCAACAAAATCCCTACATTTATCAGGATCCAAAATAATTTGCGTGGGAAGATTTCATAGGTAAAACGCCAATCTTTTCACGTTGATAATAAAATAATTATCATAATTGGTATCTCTTAATAACCCAAACTTAGCAATCTCATCTAACGGCCAACTATCAGTATGAAAAGGAATGGGCTATAAAAAAAGGGAAAATATAGAAAAAAGTTATAGGTAGGACTTAAAAATTCCATAGAGCAGTCCATGGTCTACAAATCATTAATATCATATTATGATTAAAAGAACAGGATATTCGTCTCAGCTGTGTAAATCTCATATGAGACGAATATTACATTATATATGTTGGATATGTAAAGCACGTACGGGAATAGTAAATAACTATTATAATAATCGAAAGGATAAACAACACAGATTACAACAACAAGTTGTCAATCTCTTGATCTTGAATTGAAACTTCAAATCTGGATCTTGTATTCAGAAATACAAGAACATGAACTACTACACTTGTGGCTTGTAGAACCGTTGAGAATCCGAAAGGTTAGAGTCCTTTGAGATTCAAGTTCACACCTGAAACACTTAGCAACCAATTAGGTAATCACAACACCACTGGCTGAGTCGAGAGATGGCTCTCGATCTTTAAAACAAGATTGCCCTCGTTTATAGGCTTTACGGAAGTGTGGACAATAGTCTCCCAAGATGAAACAGCAAACTATCAAATGTGCAAAGCCTACACAAATGATCTCAGCGAAGAACACGAATGTAACATCCCGTATTTTCGGGTAAAGATTGAACACATAAACGTAGGCAAATAGAAACGGACCCGGGAAAGTTTATGTGGTACTTGCATAGACTAATACGAAAATTAGTATATAAAAGGACGTGATCCCGAAATAATTTTGGATTTAATAAGTGTGACGGCGAGGTTTAATAATAATAATTGTGTATCCCCGAAGAGATTATAGACTGGTATTTTATTACAGGAATTATGACATTGGCATAAGAGGATTTTATTAATCACCGGGATTTAAGTGAATTGGGATCGGGAATTTAATTGTATGTCTAATTAATTAATTGTGGGATTAATTAATAAAAAGGGGGACAACGCCTAGTGAAACATCACGTGTACGCTTATAAGTCACTGTGGGATGACTAAGCCAAGGCAGTCGACCGATGGAAGCTATGTAAAGCTACATTCCTTCATTCTCTTTTCTATTCAAATAAAGAACTTCACCTCTTTCAATTTCTCTTGTGAAATCTTTTCTTAAAGAAGAGACATCTACACTTGAATCAGAAGGGGTAGAAATTTCTCAGCAATAACTCTCTGAAAATTCTCAGTCGAATTTGGGGGATTTCCGTGAGCTTTCATATAACCAAAAAGGGGAGAAATTCGTGGTGTTCTAGACCTTAGTTCCAGTGGAATTGAAACCTTGAAGCAAGATTGAAGGTTCAGAAACCAAGCCGAGACTTTGAGTCTCGGCAAGGCTCAAGCAAACGATTCCAGTGTTTCTGGTTCTGTCGGTCAAAGTCCGATACGAGCGAAAGGGTTTCAGAGATTCTTATCGTTGTGTTTAACAGAGGTAATATTTCTTGTTCCTAAAATTTGTACAATTTCATAATTAGATTCTCGCCACTAGTTCTAAGACGATTATCGAAAATGCTAAATTGAGGTTGGGTGTTGCCAAGACTACCGTAATTGTAAGTTACCGGGATTGCGTGTGAAATCATTGTACTGTTTTAGGGATTGTAGCAGTAAAAAGAAGGATTAAGAGGATTGGGTGTTTCTCTACTTACATAGGTTTCGATATAGAGGGAATATAGGTTCTACGTGTTCAAGGTATTCGTTAGAATGTCCCTAAGAACCTGTTTCTAATATTTTGAGTCGATTATGATTTAAATCGTCTGTATGATGTAGACACTCGTTCATAGAGCTTACAAGGGCCCGCGGAACTTAGATGATTTCGACAACAAAGTATACAAGGCTCTTTCGTTCTTTTGGCATAATTCTATGTGTGAAACATAACTATCGTGCTGCTACATAAAGTACTCTACTCTTAGTAGTTAGGAATGATCAAGTCATTGACTCCTATGTTGAAAGAATATCCAAATATGTTTCTAAGACCTTATTAAGGCGCTCCGGAAAAGATGTTGATGTCCCTAATATTAACCAAAATTGTAAAGGATATTATGTCACTCCGGATGTTTTATTATTATTCATGTATTTCACTTGCATTGCACTCATATGTTACCGTGGACCACTTGTGCTATGCATATTACTATATGGTAATTATTATATATATATATATATATATATATATATATGGGAGTTGGGGAAAGGGAAAAAGGCGTTATATACGCACACCACCTGCAGCTGGTACAGACTATCACGAAAAGAGCCCGAAGAGGCCAACATAATGTGATGCCCTTGTGTGGCGATATAATTGGATGCCCACAGAGGCGGTTATGGGAGGATTCATATGTGGACATTAGCATACCTCATTTGCATTGTGTATACATTCATTAATAATTATATGATATGATGCCCACAGAGGCTGTTATGGTAAGGAAAATATTCGAAGAGGCTGATATATATGTAAACTGCATTGTGCATAACATTTAGGCATATGTATTAGAGCCCTCAGAGGCATTCACTAATGCTCATATATTTCTGTTTCAGACTATGATATATCTCTGCTATGTTATTTCTTATGCCTGACATACTCAGTACATCAGTCGTACTGACGTCCCTTTTGTCGGGGGACGCTGCGTTTTATGCCCGCAGGTTCATATTGAGATAGTGATGATTCGCACTAGTAGGTTGCTAGTACAACTGGTATTTGGAGCACTCTATTCGTTTCGGAGTTGCAGTCTGGTCGTGGTATGTTTTACTCTTTGGAGGCTTGTAGATAAGTGTCCTGTGGTTAGTTGTCATGTATGGCCTTGCCGGCCTTAGTATATAAATGTGTAAGCTGGGGGCTTTTGGGTTAAAACTTTATTTAATCTATCACGGCTCAGTCCGTGTTAAATACGATTAAGGGTGGAGTGTAAATGTAGTGCCCGACGGGTAAGGTCCGGGTGCCCGTCGCGGCCCTCCAGTTTGGGTCGTGACAAACTTGGTATCAAAGCATGTTTGTCCTAGAAAGTCTACAAGCCGTATCTAGTAGAGTCTTGGTTATGGGTGTATTGCGCGCCACACTTTTAAGCAGGAACCTACACGGCATTTAGTGTTGTTTCCATTCTTTCATAATCTAGATCGTTCGATAGAGCTGAGTCATGAGAGTATTGGATCCTAATCAAATTTTCTTATTTGGACTGCAATAACGTCCCCAATGAGAAGCACCTCGGATAATAAGAACGCGGGTACTGTCGTAAGACAAGATGTTAGATAGATACTACCTGCTGTCACTGGTCGGAGGGTTACAAAAATTGAAAGAAGAGAGGTGAGTTATACCATGGACTTAGATCCATCAAAAATCATGGAGTCTATGAAGAAGGATCCATCTGAGGATCCATATGAGCCACCCACTCGAACACCCTCGGTTCCTCCAGCGGGAAGTGGGGTGGGGAAGTCCTAACTTTACCAAGGACTTTAGTGTCAGTGTCGGGCCCCACTGACCATAGGATAGGGGGAACAGCACAGGGACGGGTACAACCGGATTTTCCTCAAATATCACGCCATAACCGGGTATGCATATCACTCAATGACCCCGACCCTTCTGAGATTCCGGATAGTCCTCAATCTTGGAGATCCGTTAATCAGGGTTCGCCGATCTATGTTGTGGGATACACGCTAGGGGAAGACAAGAGACATGCAAGGAGAAGGCAAGTGGGTAGTAAGGATAAGAAGGTTCCACTCCGAAGTGTATCGGATCGAGGCTCATACATAGGACCAAGGTAGGATAGTGCAGATTCACCAACAAGAGCATAAGGTTGTCCTAGTACCTATCCCGATAAATCCTTAAGATCTTTAAATTAGTTGTTTTTAAATAAATAATGTATTAGGTGTAATTGGTACATGGTTATATGTTTGGATTAATCAAAAGAATATGTGGATTTTGTATGTGGATTGATAAGGTTGTTGTATAGTTTGGTGTAATTTTAGTTGTGTCATGAAATAACTTTAAAACTATTTGTATGCATAAGTTAGAAAATAATAACCTTGATTGAACTGATTTTGGAATAATTAATGTTTGTTAGAGATAATTTCGACTTGATATGGATTTGACCTAAGGCTAGGTGTAATCTATAACTTATGGGTTATAGTGAAAAGACTTGTGTAGCTCCTATTATCTTTTTCACATAATTACCACAATAACATTTTCTTAGTATATGCCCAAAGGGTACTGTTGGCTTACTATTCTTGGTCTTTCCATGTGGTATCCAATGATTTGAAGTAATATAGCCTACATGTGGTTTTCCAATGACATGTTTAGCTTCAAATGTGACTACATGATGTCTTGTCCTTGCTATTAATACTTTGTTACTTCTATGGATGTATATTATGGTATAAACTACCTAAGAAAAAAAATTGAAACCAGAGGACTTATTTTAGTTTATTGTTGGACTTAATGAGCTTAACACTAACCCAAGAGGTTTGTTATATGTCCAAAAGGAAGTTTAGTGCATGATTTGTTTTCTTAGGAAATGTATTTGTTAATCCATGAGATTTGTACTTGGTTGGGTATTCAGTTAATCTGCTTGCGTAAGTATTATGCCTATCTTTGCTAGTTAAACTTAGTATGGATCTACCTTAAGTCCTTTGGCATTATTCTAGCTTGATGATTTGGACCCTAGTAATTGTCTTATTGACATTTGAGCCAAAGTTGATGTAGCATGAAGCCTATCTAAATCTTACATAAGTCATGTGTGTTGTGTATGTGGAAGCCATTCATATCTATCTTATTGCCTCTGTTGAATGTCTATGCTAAGTGGTCATATTTGTATCTTGTTGGTAGCTCTGCCATGCATATATATGTTTTGTTTCATGTATAGATCATGTGTGTTTATCTCCTTGTCACATATAACCATGCCCTGACTTTGCTCTAAGGATCTAAAAAAACTGAATTGAAGTCTGGCCTTGCTGTCTATTGATGTTGTGGCCCTGATTAAAAATGTTGGTGCTTCCATACTGTTGTTTGAGCTGTAATAACTTTGTCAACCACATGGGCCTAAGTATAAGTGAATAGGAGGTCTGTAACTTGACAAATTAAGCTAATAGGAGATACTAAAATGTGCAAATTGATCCAATTATTCTGGCCATTGTACTGTTGCATGTTCAGAATCTTAAGGATGTATAACTGATTTATTCTGGATTTTAAATCATGGGATACCAAGGCCTTGTGTTTGTGAGTATCCCATATGAATGTTTCTTCATTTATCTAGTTGTTTGCTGCTTAGATATGTGTTCATGATTGGTGTTGACCATTCAAGTAACCTTACAAGTTTGAGAATGTCATTCCAAGCTTAAAAAAAATTTCACTTGCTAAGTTTGTATGTACAGTTTAGCTTGATATATGGATCAAATGTTCCTCTTCTCCATGATAAAGTAAGAGAATAAAATTGACTGTTTGTTTAAGTGCTAGTTTACAATAGTTTTGTCCCTTATTCTGCACAAATTGGTCATTTCTTTACTGTTAAAACAATATGGTGGTTAGCATAATATACTTATTTGTCCAAGTTTATTGTTTGCCTACTGCTTCAACTTTCTTAGTCTTGCCTTTATAAGTACACTCATATGGTCATACATATACTCAAACTCTAATAAACTTAGTTAAAATATATAAATTTTAGCTCTATCAAGAATGCTCAATTTCATATTTTAGCATGTTGGAACTGATAAGAACACGTTTTTATATGTTGAAATACTACTTTGTCTAGGTTGAGTATTACATCTCCTTCTTTAAGACATGTTATCCATACTATGCAAAAATGCACTTGTGAGATCCTCAAAATATTGCACTTTGAGAAATGATCTTATACCCTTTGAGTTATGGCTATTGTTTTACTACTAATTCCTGCCACATGCTGCTATGTTTCCCTGAGTTGTTGTAACTTGAGATAAATGGTTGCAATTTACTACTGTAGTTTGATGCAGCTATTGCACATGTTGAGCTGCCCTGTTGTGTTAAATAGGTTGCTAATCTACTGTGCTTTAGTACAAATAGTCATTGCATTTCTAGCTCATTTATAGTTGTTGTTAAGGTTGTTTAGTTATGCTTTAAGGCTATGTGGTTGTTGTTTCAAAAGGGGGGTGGCTACTGCTAGTGAGGGGGGCTGATTGTTACTGTCTGTGTTCCATTTTCTGAATACTGATGACTGTTTTCCATTAGCTGCTACATTGGTTATTGACACTGTTATATTGAGATGGTTGTTGTGTATACATGTTATTTTCTGATGCATTTAGCTACCATGTTCTAGCTGTTGTTTGAGCTCACTTGTTGCTGTTGTTTAGCTGTTATTTGGTTGTTGTTTGGATGATGTTTTGATATTACTTACTACTGTTATCACTGCTACATTTTGGTAAGAATTGTGTCATGTTCAAACCCATGTTGCTGCCTTTATTTTGAGGCAGATGTTGCTGTAAATCCTGGGCAGGGGCAGAGTTGAAAATAAACAGTTGTGTTTGCTGCACCCTAGCTTAAACCAGTGCAAAAACAAAATGATCAACTGAATTGGTAACTTGATCTGAATTAGTCATGGGATGATAAAATAGTTGAAGTATGACTAATTGCACTAATTTGTGAACTGTTTTAAATAACTATGTTGCATAAAGGACGCTAAATTAGATGTTAGGACCCTCTACCTTCTTTACCTACTCTTTAAATTTAAAGAATGTATGAGATATACTATAGACATAGGCAAGAATCCATCACCCTATTAACTTTCTATATAAGCAATTAGCTAGATAAAGATTGATTCACACAAGGTTACTAAAGTTGGAAGGTATCACTATGTGTTTATTTTAGTGTGTATATGAAACTTGAGTCTATTCTTTAGAAGTAGTCATAGATTGATATGTACATTTTCATAGTTTAAATGATAATCTGAATTAATCTATAAGTGTCGTATCCCCTGTTTTTTGATAAATTGGAATGACAAATTTGATACTTCATCTCTAGCTTTTATTGAACTTGGTCAATTGTGTGTTCATTCTTATTAGGACAAGATTTAGATATGTCATACCGACATTTGAAGACGAATGTTTCTAACGGGGAGAGGATGTAACATCCCGTATTTTCGAGTAACGGTTGAACACATAAACGTAGGCAAGTAGACCCGGCATCGAGTAAGTTTATGTTGTAGTTGCATAGACTAATAAGAAAATTAGTATATAAAAGGACGTGATCCCGAAATAATTTTGGATTTAATAAGTGTGACGATAAGGTTTAATAATAATAATTGTGTATCCCCGAAGAGATTATAGACTGGTATTTTATTATAGGAATTATAACATTGGCATAAGAGGATTTTATTAATTGCCGGGATTTAAGTGAATTGGGATCGGGAATTTAATTGTGTGTATAATTAATTAATTGTCGGATTAATTAATAAAAATAGGGACAACACCTAGTGAAACATCACGTGTACGCTTATAAGTCACTGTGGGATGACTAAGCCAAGGCAGTCGATCGATGGAAGCTATGTAAAGCACCATACCTTCATTCTCTTCTCTATTCAAATAAAGAACTTCATCTCTTTCAATTTCTCATGTGAAATCTTTTCTTAAAGAAGAGGCCTCTACACTTGAATCAGAAAGGGTAGAAATTTCTCAGCAATAACTCTCTGAAAACTCTCAGTCGAATTGGGGATTTCCGTGAGCTTTCATATAACCAAAAAGGGGAGAAATTTGTGGTGTTCTAGACCTTAGTTCCAGTGGAATTGAAACCTTGAAGCAAGATTGAAGGTTCAGAAACCAAGCCGAGACTTTGAGTCTCGGTAAGGCTCAAGCAAATGATTTTAGTGTTTCTGGTTCTGTCAGTCGGAGTCCGGTACGAGCAAAAGGGTACCGGAGATTCTCGTCGTCGTGTTTAACAGAGGTAATCTTTCTTGTTCCTAAAGTTTGTACAATTTCATAATTGGATTCTCGCCACTAGTTCTAAGACGATTATCGAAAATGCTAAATTTGGGTTGGGTGTTGTCTGGACTGCCGTAATTGTAAGTTACTGGGATTGCGTGTGAAATCATTGTACTGTTTTGGGGATTGTAGCAGTAAAAATAAGGATTAAGAGGGTTGGGTGTTTCGCTACTTACATAGGTTTCGATATAGAGGGATTATAGGTTCTACGCGTTCAAGGTCTTAGAATGTCCCTAAGAATCTGTTTCTAATATTTTGAGTCGATTATGATTTAAATCATCCATATGATGTAGACAATCGTTCATAGATCTTACAAGGACTCGCAGAACTTAGATGATTTCGACAATAAGGTATGCAAGGCTCTTTTGTTCTTTTGGCATAATTCTATGTGCGAAACATAACTATCGTGTTGCTACATAAAGTACTATACTCTTAGTAGTTAGCAATGATCAAGTCATTGACTCGTATGTTGAAAGAATGTCCAAATATATTTCTAAGACCTTATTAAGGCACTCCGGAAAAGATGTTGATGTCCCCAATATTAACCAAAGGTGTAAAGGATATTATGTCACTCCGGATGTTTTATTATTATTCATGCATTTCACTTGCATTGCACTCATATGTTACCCTGGACCACTTGTGTTATGCACATTACTATATATATATATATATATATATATATATATGTATGTATGGGAGTTGGGGAAAGGGGAAAAGGCGTTATATATGCACACCACCTACAGCTGGTACAGACTATCACGAAAAGAGCCCGAAGAGGCCAACATGATGTGATGCCCTTGTGTGGCGATATAACCTGATGCCTACAGAGGCGGTTATGGGAGGATTTCTGTGTGGACATTAGCATACCGCATTTGCATTGTGCATACATTCATTAATCATTATATGATATGATGCCCACAGAGGCTGTTATGGTAAGGAAAATGCCAGAAGACGCATATATATATGTATACTGCATTGTGCATAACATTTAGGCATGTATATTAGATCCCTCAGAGGCATTCACTAATGCTCATATATTTCTGTTTTAGACTATGATATATCTCTGCTATGTTATTTCTTATGCCTGACATACTCAATACATCAGTCGTACTGATGTTCTTTTTGCCGGGGGACGCTGCGTTTTAGGCCCGCAGGTTCATATTGAGAGAGTGACGATTCGCACTAGTAGGTTGCTGGTACAACTGGTATTTGGAGCACTCTATTCGTTTCGGAGTTGCGGTCTGGTCGTGGTATGGTTTACTCTTTAGAGGCTTTTAGATAGGTGTCCTGTAGTTAGTTGTCATGTATAGCCTTGCCGGCCTTAGTATAAAAATGTGTAAGCTGGGGGCTTTTGAGTTAAAACTTTATTTAATCTATCATGTCTCAGTCCGTGTTAAATATGATTAAGGGTGGAGTGTAAATGTTGTGCCCGGTGGGTAGGGTCCGGGAGCCCATCGCGGCCCTCCAGTTTGGGTCGTGACAACGAATAATGAAAATTGCTAAGAGAATGATTGTTTATCAGAAAAACTGATCTCTTTGTGGTGTTGTTAACTTGTAAGTATGTTCACTTGTTCATTTCTGTTTTTCTGTAGAATTGAGCCAAAGGCCTGGCCTTTCAAATGCCCCAAAATATCATTCAATTACCATGTAATGGATGGCATTTAACCCCCAAGTAATGCAGCAACATAATGGTCCAAGTAATGGCCATTATTGGGTGGATTCAATGCCATAGAAACCACTTCAATAGCCAAACTTTTGGGATTCCGTCGAGCAGTCACTGCCAATGAAGCGCTGCGGCGCTAATTCATCTGGAAACTCACGATGCTCACTGCCAATAAGGCATCGCGGCACTCCGGCGCTTCGGCGCCGTGGCCCTTCTCGGCCTCGCGGCCCTTTTCCGACCCGTACTATCTTATACTTCGCACAATCCTTCCTTCATTTACCAATGTCGAACACTTGTTATTTAGCCAATAATTGTCCATCATTTTATGTCTTAAACATTTCACTTACGTATCAATATCTCTTTCATTAACAAAATTTATGATACTAGGCACTAAGATTGCACGTGTGTGGAAATGACATTTCTGACATGCGGAGCCCCAATTGTTCGAGTCATAATAATGGATAAACTTAATTTCACATTAGTAAATTTCCAACAATTCCCTCTTGAAAGAGATTTTGGCACACACACAAGGTGTCTACTTTCAAATATCTTATAGCGAAAAGATATTGCATTAAGAGAGGTAGCTTCCGCTTTGAACCTTCCCTAGTTGAATACCATCGAACTTACTTACTGCGTGGTGAACGTGATGTCTTGAACCGTTAGTGTTTAATGTAAGCCAAGACAACGGTACCAACACAATGCCTCTCAGTTATTCGTTTCTTCTTATTGTTATGTCTGTTGTGGTCGTGGACACATTTGGATTCTTAAGTGCGTTCATTTGAGGGGGTCTGTCCTCGCACTCAAGGTATTCTGCTATACCCCACTTTACAAGTGTAAGAAATCATTAAAAGTTTCCCCAACCTTAACCTCAATCGTTTGAGGATCGTTAAAGGTTTGGAAGCTTAACATTTACCCACTATGCAGGTAGCACTTTAATGTATATCGCGGGAACGACTTTGGATTCATGTTTTCTTACAGAAATCATCATCCGGAGTGCTCTTGCTTCCACCGAAGCAGTCAACATAACATTTTGCAGCTTATTTTTACCATTGAACCAAACTCTTGGGATCTCCAGTCAGTATCGTTGGGTTACCACCGCAAAGGTTAGTATTGTTTGGGTTTTAAGCCCATTCCCCTAGACAGGTAAAACTATTGATCTTTGGGTAGTCCCTTAGTTAAAGGGTCATCTATATAATCAAGGAAGTGACACCCGTGATGATCAACTGCCAAAAAGTCTTATATTTCCGACAGATATGTCCAGACGCCATCATCCGTGCCCTTAATGAAGCCCACCGGCTACCCACAGTGTATAACTACTGAAGGCACGGGTTTCTCCCAATAAGAGACGCCCTCTAAGAAGTTGTGAAGTTACTCAACTTCTTTCATGCTTTGTTTAAAGCGATAAACTTTGATTCCATTATGAATCGGCCGATGCAAGTTTTCTTAGAGGATTTTACAAGACCCACCATACACATTTACTTGTGGTATTGGTGTTCTTCAAGTCTGATATCCAGTTTGCATCACTGTGTTCTCCCAGAACCGCTGGACATCCAGAATACCGTAATCTGTAGATAAGTGAACATTTCAGACATCATCATATCCGATTTAACTCCTTCTATCGATCGTTTCCAGAATCACGAGTGAACCTTAGTTCAACTGATCTGCTTTGTAGGCCGATATCAGGTCAGTTGTAGTGTGTACAATACATTGAACTATATATTGCTTGCACATATCGCTCTTTGTATATGGGTGCACCATGATTCCAATCAGTTCTATGATTCATATCCATTGGTGGCTTCAACGAGACTGTCAACTATCTCACAACCGAGTTTGGAGCTGGACCAGTCCATTAGTTGTCTTAGAAATCTCAATTCCTAAGATGTCATTTGTGATACCCATATCTTTCATATCGAGACTTTTGTTTCAATATGACTTCCACTTTCAGATGTTGGTTTTCCAATTGTTAGCTTTCTAACTTCAGAGTCAATGTTTCTGTTGTCAGATTCATTATTTTTGTTTCACCTGAAACTTCCAGGACCAAAATGTAAACATTTCAGGGACCAAAATGAAAGTTCAGGAACAAGCCCAACAGTCCAACAAACCAACTATGATCCTCCCCTTCCAACTCTCCGGTTAGGAAGGCGGCATCAATATCCATGTCACGCAAGACTGCAATGGCCCTAGATGTTAAGCTATTCACAGGGGAGCACATGTCAAAGTAGCCGAGGCCTTATACTCGTCAGTAGATCCATCTACTTTGTACTCACTTTTGAGTATCCACTTTTACAACCCAAAAGTTCTTTTCCCGGAGGAAGGTCAACCATTACACAAGTATGGTTCTATATAATGGAATATATTTCTCTATATGTAGCTTTTTTTCAAAGCAGCGCTTCTGGAGATGACAATTCTTTGTTAATTGTCCATGGTTCGTTATCAACCACACAAGCTAGAAGGCCTAGAACAAGTCTTTGTCCCCTCTTTGCTCTGTCTCGGTTCAACATCTAGAATTCCTGAGTTCTGTAGATCTGGAACATTAAGTTCCGAATAGTCAGCAGCTTCCGAGTCGTGTAGATCAGGAACGTCTGGTTCCAGATAATCAGGCACTCGCGGGTTCTTATTAACCTCGAGCAATTACTTTTTTTCCTTCTCAAGGAAAGTTATCCTCAAAGAATTCAGCATTCTTTGACACCAAGAGGCGATAAGCACTACTGTTATTTACAGATCCAGTGGATATGTAATTTACAATATTAGGTCCAACTTGACCTGTTTCGATATTCCAACATCTACCAAGCCACCCCACATCACAACATTTGTAGGTGGGATCTTTTCCATGATTCATATTGAGGGTTATCCTTATCCTTATGCAGAGTTCTGTTGAGAATCGCATTAGCGGTAAGGATCTCCTTGCCCCACATATTTTGGGCATACGGCTTTGCACTTGGCTAAAATTGTTAGACTGATGTGAGTAATAAGCCGTCGTTTGATGAACGATGCTTCACATTCTCCCCCTCTATCACTACGAATTCCTTAATCCGTAGGATTAGTTGATTTTCAACTTCTGCTTTGTAGCGCTTATCCGATTTAATAGTTTCATCTTTGCTTTTCAACAAACAAATGATGCAATATGTTGTACCATCATCAATGAAGGTCACAAAGTACTTGTCTCCCCTCTCTATTTTGTACAAACTTCAAATCACCCATGTAGGTGTGACTAAGTTCTAGAAGAGCGGTGTTTCTTTCGCTATTCCTTTGACGAAACTTGTCCCCCCCCCCTCTATTTTGTACAAACTTCAATTCACCCATGTAGGTGTGACTAAGTTCTAGAGGAGCGATGCTTCTTTCGCTAATCCTTTGACGGAATGGAAAGGTGAATTTGCCTCTTCGCCTACCTCATATTCATTTTGAGGGTTTATGTCTACGGAAGGCAACAATCTCAACTTCATTAGCTTTTGAATTACTTTATATTTAATGTATCTTAATCTATGATGGCATAGATTCACGGATTACAAATATATCATTCATTTAGCTACAGACATATTGTACCATTCTTAGTTATTACAGACCTGTTGGACTAGTCTCAAACCAGCTTGACCAACAACGTCCCTTAAATCAAGTTTGGGACATGTATCACCTCCTTTTAGAGTGATCACATTCCCTGAAGTCCTATTGAAGACAACCTCTCTAACTCCTTCTACTTTAGAGGTAGTGTTTTTTCACATGAACAACCTCTTACCCGTGGTTAGGGCGTAACCGCATCATATGTGATCTGGATACTCTGGCCCACTCCGGTTGTTTTTGCTGACTGAGTGTCCAATTTCTTTTCTGCCTTTCTTTTGGCCTTCAGATCATTTAAGACCTGGAAACTCTGGCCCACCTCACTAGGTGTCCATTACTTTTCTGCCTTTCTTTTGGCCTTTAGATCATTTAAGACCTGGAAACTCTAGCCCACCTCACTAGGTGTCCATTACTTTTCTGTCTTTCTTTTGGCCTTCAGATCATTTAAGACTTGGAAACTCTGGCCCACTCCAGTCATCCGTAGGCTTTGTATGACTGAGTGTCCAATATCATCCTATCAAATAAAGGATCTTCTGTCAGACAGTGTGAAAGGTTCAACGTCTTAAGATAAGTCATTATCTTTTAGTCTTCTTCCTTTGAGATTGGTGCCCAGACAATTCCTGGCACTTGTTTAAGAGTGGTAACAGTTTTCGCACAGTCAGTGGATCTCTATCCTTCATATGTGCGAACATATTTTACACACTTTTAATAATTACACTCAAAAGAACGAATTTTTTAAGTTTTTGTTTACAATGTCCAATCTTTAACCGGGAAGGAAGGAGATTCAGTAACTGATTTTAGAGTGTAGGGAATATAAGTTTTTAATGAAAACACTTTCATATTCTCAGTCTTTCTTTACACACTTTTATTCAGATATTTACTAAACACGTTATAGATAAGGAAGGATAAATTAACTTAGACCTTTTAGATTTTGGCCCACTTCAGTTAGACTGAGTGTCCATATCCTCCTTACCATAATTCGGATCATTTGTCTGGGACAGATATAGGTCTTTTGCTACATGATAGAACATCATCTTCAGCCTTCTCCTCTTGTCCCAGTTGACATCATCAGCCTCTCGTGGGCACTTGTTTCCACCACCCTCGGGAGCGGTGACACCAACTCGTCCTTGATCTTTAGCTGTACTAGCATGACTATCAGCAGTATCTTGAAGCTCAGCATCAGATCCAAAGATCCCACATTTGACGAAAATAGATTTGTAACTGTAGTCAAAGAGAGAACCAAAACTAGGACTAGATTTGAAAGCACGATTGTTGACAGAGACAGTGTTTGAACTGTTAACAGAACTGTTTTAAAAAAGAAAACCACAGCCAGATTTGGGACCATATCTGCTGGCTCACATCTTTCGAGCATTAATACAATTTTGTCTTAAAATTATTGGATATGTAAAGAACGTACGGGAATAGTAAATAACTATTACAGTGATCGAAAGGATAAACAACAAAGATTACAATAACAAGTTGTCAATCTCTTGATCTTGAATTAGAACTTCAAATTTGGATCTCGTATTTAGAAATACAAGAACATGAACTGCTACACTTGTGGCTTGTAGAACCGCTGAGAATCCGAATGGTTAGAGTCCTTTGAGATTCAAGTTCACACCTGAAACACTTAGCAACCAATTAGATACTCACAACACCACCGGCTGAGTCGAGAGATGGCTCTCTGTCTTTAAGACAAGATTTTCCATGTGTATAGGCTTTACGGAAGTGTGGACAATAGTCTCCCACGATGAAACAACAAACTATCAAATGTGCAAAGCCTATACAAATGATATCAGCGAAAAACACGAATAATGAAGATTGCTAAGAGAATGATTGTTTATCAGAAAAACTGATCTCTTTATGGTGGTGTTAACTTGTAAGTATGTTCACTTGTTCATTTTTGTTCTTCTATAGAATTGAGCCAAAGGCCTCAATTTATAGGTGTGCAAGATGGCCTTTCAAATGCCCCATAATGGCATTCAATTATCATGTAATGAATGACATTTAACACCCAAGTAATGCAGCAACATAATGGTCCAAGTAATGGCTATTATTGGGTGGATTCAATGCCATTGAAGCCACCTCAACAGCCAAACCTTTGGGATTCCGTCGAGCAGTCACTGCCAATGAAGCGTCGCGGCGCTAATTCAGCCAGAAACTCACGATGCTCACTGCCAATCAGGCACCGCAGCCCTTCTCGGCTACGCGGCCCTTTTCCGACCCGTACCATCTTACACTTCGTACAATTCTTCATTCGTTTACCAACGTGGAACACTTGTTATTTAGCCAATAACCGTCCATCATTCTATGTCTCAAACATTTCACTTACGTACCAATATCTCTTTCATTAACGAAATTTACGATACTTGGCATTAAGATTGCACGTGTGTGAAAACGATATTTCCGACGTGCGGGGCCCCAATTGTTCGAGTCATAAATAATGGGATAAACTTAATTCCACATAGTAAATTTCCAACAATATATAGATAAATATGACAAATATTATTTTATTGTTTTTGAGAGAAACTGGATGGTGTGACAATAAGAATAAAATTAAACATATACGATTTGCGGCTTTACCTTGAATTTCGAGAGCTTCTTCACTTGCGTTGGTTGTTCCCAGACGTTATAAAGATGATCGGTAAATATTACTTAAATAGAGTTTTTAGAAATTCTTTTTATATAAGGTAAAATTCTAATTGATTTAGAAGTGTTAAATAATAGGATTTCTTACCAAGATTAGATAAGTAAATTTTAGGTGATTTAAAAATTCTATAATTTAAAGTAGTCCTATATTTTAGGTACATAATTCAAATAAGGAAATGTTTAATAATCAAATTTTAATGGATTTTTAAGTTTTAAATATTAGGAAATTATTAAATGACTATCTTGTCTATTGTAGAGTGTTTTAATGAAAGGAAAAATATTCAATCAATATTTTTAAGGTCCTTTGTGGTTTTAATATAATACTAGTTTCTACGAACGTGCCTCACACGTTAATACTATGTTAATTATTATAATTTTACATAATTAAAGAAGAAAGAATTGTTCCATGTGTATGCTTACGGACACATATCGAGCATTGTAAATATCATCAAAGTGCGTTTTTATGAGACATTTTCTAATAGATCATACGCCTTCTTGTTATGTGCTATCAGGCCTAAAAGGCAAATAACTGGATATTCTTATGAATATTTCCTAATCACATAACTAATTAGGACGAATATATATATATATATATATATATATATGTCCGTAAATTAAAGTCAAATTACTTTTTATAAATAAGGTCTTGCATGGGCATCACATAATTATTACATACATACAGACGAAGATTCTCTTTATACATTAAAAGTTCAATTTTCTCCCCATGATCAAGAATATAATCTGCAAGTACATAATAATCGTTAAAAAAAATATATGTACTTCGTTGGACTTGTATTCTTGAATATCACAGGAGTTCAAGTTTGATTTTTGCTCTATCTCGTAGGTTTCTCTTTTATTATTTCTTATTTTTTGGTAGTAGGGTCTTCCAATAGTTGTTTGTTTCGTTTACCTTGTTCTTTTCTCAATAAGTTTTACCACAATGACTTTAGTTAAGACTTATTTTATTTACATGTAAATATAAGCAAGCCAAGAATCAATTGATCCACCTAAGAGTTATGTCCTACGTAAACTAATATACCGTAAATTAATTATAAATTTAGAGTTTAGAGTCAGGTTGTTACAAATTTGATATTCAACCTTCTAAGACTAATTTCAATAATTTAATTCAACCTAGATGTTAAAAAATTAATGTACCCAGACTATCTTATACAACATTCAAGCTCAACACAAAATTCAACAATGACGTTTTTCAATATCTTCATTCAAAACAATCACAATTAGGCAATGGGTCTTCAAGTTTCTACAACACATATAAAAATGAAGGAGGAATAGTTCTGACAAAAGTTTATATTAGCATAACTTAAGAAGTCGACCATGTGAAAACTCTTGAGTAAATCGATAATAAGTTCAAATGCCATATTTTTATATCGGTTGTCAATATTATCCAATCAAATCCTTACACATGCATAAATAGTGTATACGGAGTACCAAAAAGTATTCTCCAATCTGTTTATATACTAAAAATAGTTGTAACAAAGTTGTGAAAAAAATAAAATTTAAGTGTGTACACCTCAACTTAAATGTAACAAATAATATAAATTTTGTTTGCGTGGTACACGAAAGAAAGAGGTCACACTTTAATATGGTAATAAATTAATTACTATATGAAATATAGATTTGACACCAAAAAAGATGTCTAGCTCTTAATCCTATTAATTCACGGTACTATTGAGTACTCCAAAAAGGTTTTCATAATAAGCTAATTTTGGTAATAGTATTGAATTTGCCACTTTAAAAGGCACTAAATTTGAATCCTTCTGTATTTCTAAGTTTTTAAACACGTTAGAAATTGTTGGAATTTTTTTATGTTTCCTTCATTAATTGTCTTCTTTTAATCTTGATATAAATAATATAATCATTCTTGATTCATATTTAGATATAACTTGCTCTAGCTTTGTCCAAATCAAAGTAACGACTAACTTGGAAGGGGGCGGGGTATTAGACATAGTAATTTATGTTTAGAAGTAGTATTTATTTAAAACTCTATTTTCATCTGTCAAAAATATGCAAGAAGCCAAGAATAAGACTAAAAAGGTATAAAGGTCTTTCAATATTTGAAGGATATTGCATGATTGGGAGAAACTAAACATTAATTTATTAAAAAATTCAATATATTAATGGCAATTACATTTTTGTCCTGACTTAACTAAAAAATTAAGAATATAAAAGTCATTCAATATTTAAAAGATGTTTTGGTCAATCAACATTTATATTCATGCTTTTAAAAT
The DNA here is from genome assembly GCA_029783415.1 of Anisodus acutangulus. Lineage (NCBI taxonomy): Eukaryota > Viridiplantae > Streptophyta > Magnoliopsida > Solanales > Solanaceae > Anisodus > Anisodus acutangulus. Next base: position 25,417,590 of record CM056489.1, read on the forward strand.
AATATAGATATAGATAAATAGATAAAGAATCATGCAATATTTTAGGGATGATTTTTGCTAACCGGAGAGAGAGGGAATTTATATGTTGTATATCATGTAAAGTATTTGCTTGTATTTGTTGTAATATTAAAATTTGCCGTACTTGTTGCAATTGTTATATAATTTTTATTAGGTTATAATTATGAAATTTTTCCCTGAGAAGAATTCTTTTGGGTGAATCCATTCTTCAAATAGGGGATGACCCCAACCATTCTGTAACTCTTCGAGTAAATTTTTGAGGATCTCCACCTATTGATAAAAGTGTAAGAAGATGCTAATTTAGGATTAAAATTAGTTGGTGTGGAATATGTATGGTATTTTTAAGATATATGTTTTAATTTTTTTTTAAAAAGAGCCAAAACTGTTCCTGAATTTTCTGAAAATATCTAAATATACCCTTCATATACCCATTGTTGGGTCGGGGTGGGTTTAACTAAGGGGAAAAGGTTTGGATGGAGTGGGTTTTTAATTTCTCCAATATGAATATAAAACGTAATAAATATATGTCTCAAAAAGATTATTCTATTTTTTTTATTAGTTTGTCTCAAAAATATTAACACATTTTTTATTTAGAAATAATTTAATTTTTATGATATAATTTACAATCATACAAATATCTAATCTTTGTTTTGGACCACACATTTTAAAAGTCTTTTTTTATTTTTTTAAATTTAATATGACACATAATATTCGCTAATATCACAAAGGAAGTCCTTTGGATGGGTAGGGTATATTTAAACCTTTTCCGATAGTTAGAGGCATTCTTCAGCCTTTTCCGTAATTTAATTATCACAACACATACATGTTCCATCAAAAAACTTACAGTGAGTGCCATTATATCTATTGTGAAAATAAGGATATGATTTGGTCAAGATAATTGTTCTTGATTCTATTGTTGGGAACAATTTAATAAGTATAAAGAGCATGCTTTGCTGCCAGCAGAGATTAAATGGTCTCAAGGTGTATTATAATATTATTATAAGATTGTATTATTCTCTCTTGAGAATATTTCTCATTAATACAAATTTATATAGTGTGTAATGTTGAATCATAATTGAAAAAGGATCATATATTTACCATAATTATACACTACTATTAATTACAAAATATATGGTAATATTCGCTAATACACCCATCAATCGGAGCGGGAGGAGGCCGGACGCTGAGACTGGATCTGAAGTCTAGGAATAGATGTCTAGGAAGTCCTTTAGTGAAACTATCTGCATATTGATACGAAGAAGGCAAATGCAACACCTTAACATGACCTATAGCAACCTTCTCACGAACAAAATGTATATCCATCTCAATGTGTTTGGTTCTCTGATGTTGAACCGGGTTATGAGATAAGTAGATCGCAGATATGTTATCACAGTACACCATAGACGCCTTACACAAGGGACAATGAAGCTCCAAGATAAGGTTTCGGAGCCAGCAGATCTCAGCAACAGCGTTTGCAACGCCTCTATATTCCGCTTCTGCACTCGATTGGGATAAGGTGTCTTGCCTCTTGGCAAACCACGAAATGAGATTATCTCCGAAGAACACACATTAGCCGGAGGTGGAACGCTGCGTGTCCGGACAGCCTGCCCAATCGGCGTTTGTATATGATATCAACCTGGTCGGTGCAGATGGGTAGAGATGCAATCCATAATCAAGAGTGCCCTTAACGTATCGAATGATACGTTTAAGAGTTGAAAAGTGAGGCTCTATGTGGGTATGCATATATAAACACAATTTCTAAACAGCATAAGCAATATCAAGCCTGGTTAAGGTAAGATACTGAAGTGCACCTGCGAGGTTCCTATAAAGGGTGGGATCGGACATTGGATCACCATCAACAGCACTAAGTTTCGACTTCCAGTCGACCAGAGTAGGCATGATCTTGCAATTTGGCATTTTGGCCTTGTACACAATTTCTTCTGCATACTTACGCTGACACAGGAATATAGTATCTGCAGATCTAGTCACTGAGATCCCCAAGAAGTAACTCAACTTCCACAAGTCAGTCATAGCAAATTCTAATTTAAGTAGAGCAATGATCTCATTTTCAACACATCAGAGGAGGCAGTTAGAACAATATCATCCACATATAATAACAAGTATGCAATGTTACTACCTCGATGAAAGATAAATAGGAAATGATCACACTTGCTGCATACAAACCCAATTTGCATAATATAAGTAGCAAAGCGCTCATACCACGCCCTAGGGACTTATTTAAACCATACATTGACTGACGAAGACGGCAGACATAATGAGGAGCCTCCGGATCGACAAAGCCTGGCGGCTGGTGCATGTAAACAGTTTCTTTCAAGTCCCCATGTAAGAATGCATTATTCACATCAAGCTGATGAATCGGCCAATTCTTTAACACCCCGTACATTCGGGCAATGGTTTAATCATCCTGACGTATGCAATAAACAACTTAGTAAATAAAGGGATAAAACTCTAAAATAATTTAGAATTTAACATAGGTGACGACAGCGATTAATAATGATAGTTATATGTCCCAAAAGAGGTTATGGACAAGTTTTATATCACATAATTATGATATTAAGTATATGAAGTGGGTTAAAAGTTATTAATTCTTAAGTGAATTAAGTTCAAGAATTTATTATGCGGATAATTGGTATAAATGTTAGAATTTTGTGGAAGACTAATAAGTAATTAGTCAAATTGTGGATAAGTATTCAAGTGGGTACAATCCACGTGGAGAGTGGATACAATCTACGTGGAGAGGCAGCAAATGATTCATTTAGAGGGAGAGTGGCTGGCCGCCTAACTATTTTATAAGAAACAAGAATTGCTTTTACTTTACTAATTAGTATTAGAAGCTCCATCACCTTTCTTTACATATACAACAAACATCCTCTAGAAATAAAACTTGAAGACTTTTCTTTTGGACTTAATTGGGCAGATTGTTTTTTTTTTCAAAGTTCATCCTCTCATTCTCCTTTGAAGAATTAGAGATGATGTTCTCATTTGATAAATCAAAGCAAAGGAATCAACTTTCCCATCTACTGAGGTTGGACATATATTTAAAGAATTGACTCATTGTAGTTATTCAAAGGTCGAATCGAGGTATGTTAAGGCAAATCCTTCTTTCTTTTTGGCATGTTCTAAGAACGAAACGTAAACATAATAGTGTTTCATAAATTATTCTGCTCTTAGTAGCCAAGGATGTTCCTGTTATTGATTCCTATGTTAAAAGCATGTCTAAATATGTTCATAAATCCTTATTGAGGTATATGGGAAAGATGTTAATATTTCCAATGTTAGCCGAAGGTACAAGGATATTATGTCATCCGATAAGTTTACAGTGTTTTATTGTCATTCATGCATTTTATTCATATATTACCTTGGACCCACATGTGTTATATACACTACTATATGGTATGCATTATATATGTAGGGGTGGGAAAAGGGAATGGTGTTATATACGCAACACCACCTGCAGCTGGTACAGATATCACGAAAAAGAAAGATGCCCACAGAGGCCAATATGATGTGATGCCCACAAAGGACGATATGATATGATGCTCACAGAGACTGTTATGGGAAGGAAGATGTCCGATGAGGCAAATATATATATATGTACCGCATTTGCATTGTGCATGATATTTAGGCATATTATGGCCCTCATAGCATTTATACTGGTCGGTTGTTTCTGTCGGCTGTTGCTGTCGTTTGTTGCTATTGGCTGATGTTGTCAGCTATTTCTATTGGTTGTTTCTGTCGGCTAGTTGTGTCGGTTGTTTCTGTTTCTGTTTATTATGTATCTCTGTTATGATATTTCTTATGCCTGTCATACTCAGTACATCAGTCGTACTGACGTTCCTTTTGTTAGAAGACGCTGTGTTTCATGCCCGCAGGTTCACGTAGGCAAGGCGATGACCCGCATTAGTAGATTGCTAACTCAGCGGATATTGGATCACTCCCATTGTTTCGGAGTATCAGTCTAATCTCGATACGGTATATTTGCATGTATATATGGGTATGGCGGGGCCCTGTCCCGACCTTATGATGTCATGTACTCTTTTAGAGGCTTGTAGATGGTGTCATGTGTATAGCAGTCAAATATGGCATTGTCGGCCTTAGTATGTATATATGTATGGGTTGAGTCCTACTGTTTGTAAGATGTTACATGGTTTCCTTCTAGTTTATGATTTCTATGTGTCAGCAGGGTACTGGGTGACAGCCTTTGGGGGCATGTGATTAATTATGAGTTGATGTTGAATGTATGATTAGTGGCACTCGGCAGGTAAGGTCGGGGTGCCCTTCATGACCCTCCGGTTTGGTTCGTGACAAATTCTTACCCATAGCTATGCTCAGAACCATGCGAATGGTAACCGATTTAACCACCGAACTAAAGGTCTCACCGCAATCAATACCCTCGTGTTGATTAGTACCATTAGCCACAAGTCTCGCCTTATGGCGCTTAAGGTCACTATTGTCTCTGAATTTGTTATGAAATAGCCACATACATCGAATCACATTAACCCCATCCGAATTAGGAACCAGATTCCAAGTGTTCTATTTCATTAAAGTATTAAATTCCTCACGCGTGTCCGCATTCCAATTCGGGTCAAGTTTTAGCTAATTTTGGGTTTTAGGAATTGGGGATATAGTCTGTGTGGTTAGGTCAAAGTGAACTTTGGGTTTGAAAATCTCATGTTGAGCACGAGTTTCCATTTTGTGCGTGGGGGTAGGAGTTGTCTGGGTAGAGGGGTGGGTGTGGTCTGTTAGGGTATAGGGTCAGGGTTTGATTGCTGGGGCGTGGGTAATGGGGCAGTGGTGGGTAGTTGTCGGGATAGATCGACGGGACATGGGTGAATGGTGGTTGGTTCTGGTGACTGTGATGGGTTGGGTATGGGTGGGTTTCGGTTCAGATAAACGGGAGAAAGGGTGACAGGTGACGGGGACACTGGTTTGCAAGCGGGTGTGGGAGACGGTGGTGGGTCGGGTAGATGTTGTCGGGCAATATTCTGGCAGAGCACTGGTGGTAGCAATGGTGTTGGGGGTAACTGAACAGTGGGGGAAGCAGCGGTGGTACGATAGAGTTCGGTGAGTACGACAGGAAGGCATCCGACTCGTCTAGAAAGGTGTAATCCATGTCTCAGAATTTTTGGATGTTTGCAAATGGGAAGAGTGTCTCATCAAACGTGACATGACGAGAGATGTGGATTTTACGTGTAGATAGGTCATAGCACAAATATCCCCTATGATTAGATGGGAAGCCTAAGAAAACACATGGAGCAGTGCTTGGTGCTAATTTATGAGGGGCCGTGGAGGCAAGATTTGGGTAGCAAAGAAAATCGATAATCCGAAAGTGATCATAAGAGGAGCTCTGACGGTAGAGAATTTCGGTGGGGGTCTTATTATGAAGAGTACGGGTAGGTAAAATATTGAGGATATATCTACCATTTGACTGCATAGACCCAAAAAGAAGGGGGGAGGCATGAAAAAGGATTATACGAACTATGTTATTGATAGTGCGGATGATTCATTCGGCTTTACCATGTTGGGGGAGGTGTGGGGATACGAAAAGCGAAAAACCATGCCATTATTTATGCAAAATTTGTGAAATATGGAATTGTTAAACTCACGACCATTATCACATTGAAATGATTTGATGGCTTTTTCAAATTGTGTTTTGATGTAAATATGAAATTCAAGAAACTTGATAAAAACTTCAGACTTGAATTTAAGTGGGTAAACCCAAATAAAGTGAGAAAAGTCATCCAATAAAACGAGATAATATTTATGACCCAGTGAACTAGTAATGGGAGATGTCCATAAGTCTGCATTAACAATGTCAAATGGAGAAAATGTAACACTTAAAAATGACTGAAACGGAAGGCGAACATATTTGCCTAACGCGTAAGAAACACAATGTTGGGCAAGTTTCACATTATTACATCAAATAAAATTAAAAGCAGGAGCGCCTGGGTGTCCAACTCTATTATGTCAAGTCAATAGAGAGATAGCAACGAGAGAGGTATGTGAGCGGGATCTGGTAGCGGAAGTGGATAAGAAATTATAGAGGTCCCCCACACTATTGCATCTCGTAAGAGGTGTCCCCGTAAGTAGATCCTTCATAGAAAAACCATAGGGGTCAAACTCAATAGACATGGAATTGTTACAAGTAAATTTTCTAACATATATTAAGTTTTTAATGATGTTGGGAGCATAAAGGACATTATTTAGGGAGAATGGTGGGTGAGGTGGTTGAGTGTAGGTGGTACCATAACCTTGAATTGGAATGCAATGACCATTACCACCGTAATAAATTGAGGATACTTTAAACGAAATAGTTTTGAGAGATTACCTGAGGAGCAGGTGAGATGAGAAGTGGCTCCCGTATCTATGTACCAATTGTCATCGGGCTACTGGAGATTTAGTGTGTTGAAGGCCTAGCCCAGATCAGTGGGGACCAGGCCGTAAGGGGATTGTTGTTGTTGGGTCATCGCTATATGGGCCTACTAGGCTGAAATCAGAGCCTGGCGTGGGCGTGGGAGTGGCCCAAAATCCCGAGATGCCAGGCTACTGGATACTATGTCGCTGTTGGCTATATCGGGTAAGAAGCCGAGGCCCAAGTGCTTGGGTTAGGCCACTACCCTGGGCCGGCCCAAGTCGGATAATTTCTGGGCTACTGCTGTTGGCATGCAGGGCCTCTGCCGGCTCTGCCACCACCGTGGCTACCCGCGATTATTGGTTGTCCGGTGGTGGTGGTTGGGCGGTGGGGGTGGCGTTTGTCATCGGATTTTCAATCGCTAACGTCTTTTGAGTGTGGTCGTCCTGTTTGGCTCGTCGGGTTTTTTCTAATAATAGTTGTAAGCGGGCCTTGTTGAAGATGGGTAGTGGATCAGCTTGTTGTATCATGGTCGCTAGAGTATCGTATTCAACCTTCAACAAGCCAGCAACTAGTTGGAGAACCATCTTCATTTCAGAAACGGGTGTCCCCACATTAGATAATTGATCCGCAACTAGTTTTAAATGTTTACATTACTCGGACATGTTAGCAAAACTTTTAAGACGTGTATTATTGAATTGCTCCTCCGAGTATACAACACATGTGTGTTTGTTGTCCTGAAAAATCTCCTCTAACAGTATCCATAACTCACGAGTCGAGGCACCGGTCTTCATTATCGTATGAAGCAAGTCCTTAGAGATGGTGTCATAAATCCACTGTTTGGCGATAGCGTCAAGACGGCGCCATGTAGTGTCATCAACCTCAATAGGACGAGGGAAGGAGTCATCAATATGATCAAACACGTTATAGGCACATGCATGAATGCAAAAAAGTTTAACCCACGAAAAATATTGACCATCTTCTTGATCAAGAACCAAAGGAATGAAGTTCTTGACGTTGGTGACGGCGAAAGCTGGATGGAAAGACGTAGTGGATGAGGAAGTGGGTGGGGTGTGGGTGATGACTAGGGAGGAAGATAAAGTTGCGGGAGAGGTGGGAGTAGCCATGGGATCCATTGGAGTGGCTGAATTTTGGTGAGGAAAGAACAAGACACCAAAAATTTGGGTTTCGGAAATTAGGGTAGCCACCGGCCGAAGGAGAGGGGGGCGAGAAAAGAAAAGAGAGGTTTAGGTGTTTTTAGGGGTTGACTCTTAATACCATGTAAGATTGTATTAATCTCCCGTGGGGAGTATTTCTCATTAATACAAATATATACAGTGTATACAATGTTGAATCATAATTGAACAAGGATCCTATATTTACCATAATTATACATTACTATGAATTACAAAATATATGGCGAATATATGATAATATTCGCTAATAATTATTATAGGTAGTGTAATATAATATAGGAGAGTTCTTTATATATGTGATTACTATTTTGCATTTTAATGCACACTGTGCTCTTTATGTAGTTTTCATTTTATAGAATTCAAGGAAAATGCTTTCTTTGTAATTTTTTTTTGGTTTTCCACCCGGTGTCTGGTACCCGTATTGGAATCCGTCTATATCCGGAATCGCATCGCGTATGGCCCCATTTAGGGGGAAGCGCTCTCTACCAAGGAGTTTTCCATACCCAGGGCTCGAATCTGAAACCTCTGGTTAAGAAAGAAGCAACCCCATCTGTTGCACCACATCCTTGGTGGTGCTTTCTTTGTAATTGAAAGTGGGGAGATTCAAAATATTAAACACATATACCCTACTGTTAGATTAAAGGACAATATATTGGAAGATTTTCATCAAAAGATTGAACACGTATGCCCAGCCGTGAGATTAAAGATCACATTTGACTGAATAAACTTTTCAAAAAAGAAAAAGACTAAGAGAAGGAATACCTTGTGTCAATACCTTAAGAGTGTGTCAAGAGTCTATAAAACTTCCATTTTTTAACACGTTTGAATTGAGTGCTTGATTGATTAAAAACCCACAATTCAAATACTAAATTTTAATGTCATAACGACTCTCGATGGCTTCATGATTATTGCAGTTAGTTTGTGCATGCTTTAGTCCGATAAATGACCATCTCTTTGGTAATAATAGGTTGCAGCTTGCATGTATATACATGATCTTGTAGGAGGTTAACCTGCAGCGAAGCAATCCTCAAAATTGCCTTCGAGCCAATCTAACGTATCTAGCGTGAATCAGCAACCTGTGATTCCCAAATTACAGCTTCCCCTTCACAATGACAACACCCAATCCATGATATCCTATTACGATGTCATATTAAAGGCATAGGCAGATTTAGAGTACAATACATGGTTCATGGGAATACATTAGTTTTTCCTCGGATGACATTGTACATTTATTTAAAAAAATCACTATAAATATCTATCAACTTTTTATTGTGAATATAATTATCATTATAATATTAATATGAGATCGTTATAAAAATTTATAAACTTTAAATATTGAATCTGTCATCATGTATATTAGCGAATATTCTCCGAATACTCACCGTATATTTTGTAATTATGATAGAAGTATATTTAAGATAACTTAGGATTCTTATTGTATTAGGAATCAACCATTTAAGGTAAGTTAGGATTCGTACTGTATTAGGAATCAACCTTTGTACAACTATATATATTGTGAATAATGAAAGGAATCCCTAAGGGGAATTATTCTATCTTACATGGTATCAAAAGCCTAAACCTAATCCCTACTCTTCTCTTTCTTTTTCGGCCGAAACCACCCACCCACCCTCCCTTCCTCTCGGCCGGCGGCTACACGGTTGCCACCATGTCTTTTCCCACTAATTCTAGTTCATCCACTGGCACACTTGACAACCCCTCTCAACGTTCATTGTTTTCTTTTCATCCGACATTCGCCGTTAACAACATCAAGAATTTTATCTCTATAATTCTTGACCAAGAAGACTGTCAATATTCCATGTGGATGGAACTATTATATATTCATGCATGTGCATACAATGTGCTCGATCATATTGATGAATCTGATCATCATCCCACCGATGTTGCAGACTCAATCTGGCGTCGCCTTGACGACATCGTCAAACAATGGATCTACGGCACCATCTCTAAAGACTTGTTATGCACTATCATGAAAACAGGTGCTACGGCACGTAAACTTTGGGTCCGGCTAGAAGAAATTTTTCAGGACAATAAAAATACTCGGGCCGTGTATTTGGAAGAGCAGTTCAACAATACACGTCTCGAGAATTTTAACAACATATTTGAATATTGTAAGCAACTGAAACTCATAACCGACCAATTGTCCAACGTAGGGACTTCTGTTTCAGAAACCAAGATGGTGCTTCAACTTGTTGCTGGTTTACCGAAAGGTGAATATGACACACTCGCAACGATGATTCAACAAGACGACCCTCTCCCAAGTTTCAACAAAGCACGTTCCCAACTTTTGTTAGAAGAAACACGTCGTGCTAAACAAGACGAGCACAATCACAAGGCACTAGCCGTTGACGGCATGACTCCACCGGCGGCCACCACCGCAAGACCACCAGCAGCAGCAGTCACGTGGCGGAGGGCGTGGAGGCAGAGGCCGCGGTAACAACAACAAAGGGAAGGGCCGCGGAAAAGGCAACCGTAACTAGCAGCCAGGCCCAACCACTGCCTATTTACCATGGCCTAGACAGCAGCCAATATGGCCCAATCAATAGAACTGGGCCTCGCCTGCATGCCCATACCCAACTACAGGGCCTGGGCTCAGTTCAGCCTTGAGTACGGCCTATTGGGCTCGCCTCACCAACATGCGAGCCCACCAAAGAAGAAGCAGACCCATCCGATCACCGGCCCAAAGAAGAATCGCATCAGCACTGGCCCCATCGATTTGGGCCAGGCCTACAACACCATGAACCTTCAACAGCCCGACGAAAATTGGTACATGGACACCGGCGCCACATCTCACCTCACCCGGTCGTCAGGTAACTTATCTCAACTACTTCGGTTAAAGTATCCTCAATTTATTACTGTCGGCAATGGTCATCGCATTCCAATTGAAGGTTACGGTAACACACACACCAAATATCCACATCCACATTTCTCCCTAAACCACGTCCTATACACCCCTAACATCATTAAAAACTTAATCTCTGTTAGAAAATCCACTCGCAATAATTATATGTCTGTCGAATTTGACCCTTTTGGTTTTTCTGTGAAGGAACTCAATACGGAGAAAATTCTTATGCGCTGCAATAGTGTGAGAGACCTCTACCCCTTCACTAAATCTTCCGCTGTCAGACCGCAAGCACCTCTATCCCTTGCGGCTATCTCTCCCTCAACTTGGCACAACAGACTCGGACACCCCGGAGACCCTGTTTTTACTTTTCTTAGGTCTACTAAGCGTATTCAATGTAATAATGGAAAACTTGCCCAACACTGTTTTTCTTGCCCGCTAGGCAAACATACTCGTCTTCCATTTATGTCATCCAACAGTATTACTTTTTCTCCTTTTGATATTGTTCATGCCGATTTGTGGATATCTCCGGTTGTTAGCTCTTTAGGTCACAAATTCTATCTTGTATTTTTAGATGATTTTACACACTTTGTCTGGATTTACCCACTGAAATTCAAATCTGAAGTGTTTGCCAAATTCCTTGAATTTCAAAAATACATTAATACACAGTTTGAAAAATTTATCAAATCTTTTCAATGTGATAATGAACGTGAATTTATAAACTCGGCATTCCACAATTTCTTCTCTAAGCAAGGCATGGTTTTCCGTTTTTCATGTCCTTATACCTCCTCCCAAAACAGAAAAGCTGAACGAATTATACGTACTATCAATAACATGGTTCGCACCCTTCTGTTTCATGCCTGTCTTCCACCACCTTTTTGGGTCTATGCGGTTAAAATGGTAGAATCTCTCCTTAATATTTTATCAACTAGCACTCTCCAAAACAAGACCTTTACTGAAATACTATATCATAGGTTCCCATCCTATGACCATCTCCGTATTTTCGGCTGTTTATGCTACCCCAACATAGCCTCCACTGCACCTCACAAACTTGCCCCTTGCACCCTACCACGTGTCTTCTTTGGTCTCTCTCCCAATCGTCGGGGCTACCTGTGCTATAACATTGACACTCGCAAAATCATCGTCTCACGTCACGTCACCTTTGACGAGACGACCTTTCTGTTTTCCAATCTCAAAAAATTTTAGACCACCGATTACACCTATCTCGATGAACCAAATATATCCCCGGTTATCCAATCTCTGGACCACCGACAGTCCGTTGTTCAGTCAGAGCTTACAGCTCCATCACCACCACTGTCCGGCACCACCTCCGACCAAATTGATCCCTGCTCTCGATCGAACACCACACCAACACCCTCGCTGCCTCCAACCAGAAATAGCCCAGAACCCGCAAACCTCTCCCAGTCCAGAACCAACAAACCTGCAGCCTTCACGTCCGGCAGCACTGCTGCCTCCCAGTCCAGAAATAACAGCCCTACAACCTCCCAGTCCAGACCTCCCACTGCTGCCTACCCATCGCATGGAGACTCGTGTACAACACGGGATCTTCAAACCCAAGGTTCACTTCAACCTCTCCACACAAACCTTATCACCCATTCCAAAAAATCCAAAACTAGCAAAATTGGACCATAATTGGAATGCGGCCATGTGCGAGGAGTTCAACGCTTTAATCAAGCAGAACACTTGGGATTTGGTACCTAAACCAGACGGTGTGAATGTTATTCGGTGTATGTGGCTATTTCATCACAAGTTCAGAGACAATGGTGACTTGGAGCGGTATAAGGCAAAACTAGTTGCAAATGGCACCAATCAGCAGGAGGGTATTGATTGTGGTGAGACATTCAGTCCGGTTGTTAAACCGGTTACTATTAGGATTATTCTTAGTATTGTTATGGGCATGCATTGGCCGATTCATTAGCTTGATGTCAAGAGTGCATTTCTTCATGGGGATTTGAAAGAAACCGTGTACATGCATCATCCCCCTGGCTTTGTCCATCCGGCAGTTCTGCAGTTTGTATGTCATCTGAGGAAGTCATTGTATGGCTTGAAATAGGCACCTCGCGCTTAGTATGATCGTTTTGCCATGTATCTTCTACAGATCAGTTTTATATGTAGCATGTGTGATAACTCTCTCTTCACTTTTCATCGAGGTTGCAGCACTGCTTATTTGCTATTATATGTCGATGACATTGTTTCTACTGTCTCATCTAACAGTTTGAAGAATGAAATCATTGCTCTACTCAAAACTAAATTTGCTATGACTGACTTGGGTAAGCTGAGCTATTTTTTGGGTATATCAGTGACCAGATCTGCAGCAACTATGTTTTTGTGTGAGCGTAAATATGCAGAAGAAATAGTTTATAGGGCTAAAATGGAAAATTATAAAATTATGCCAACTCCGGTTGACTCGAAATCCAAGCTCAGTGCCAATGACGGTGCGCCAGTTTCTGATCCCACTCTATATCGGAGCCTTGCAGGTGCCCTTTAGTATCTTACATTCACTAGGCCTGATATTGCATATGCCGTTCAGCATGTGTGTCTGTTTATGCACGACCCCCGAGAGTCCCATTTTGCGGTCCGCAAACGTATTATCAGATACGTTAAGGGCACACTGGACTTTGGATTACATCTCTACCCCTCTGCTCCAACCAAGTTGCTATCCTACACGGATGCAGATTGGACCGGAGATGCAAACAAATTAAATTGAATTTGATATCTACCCGTGAGGAGTGAAGTAACCCGTTTGAATACTCTACCTCAGGGTAAACTTTTAAAAAAAGGAAATACAGTACGACTTTGCTTATGCGTTACTTCAACCATTTTGCATGATTCAAAACCATTTAGATGTCTTCTAATTTCCTATCCAAAAATTACCTCATGACTGACAATTAACGGAAACTACAAAAAGAAAAGGTCTAAAATCGACAATATATAGGCTAAAGGTAAACATGAGACTTACTCAAGGATAATTGTTGAGTGCAAGAAATTGAGAGTTCAAAATTTATCATCATTTTCAGAAGAAAAAAAATTGAGTGAGTGATAATGAAAGGAGGAGATTTAAAAATTCTTAATAGCCGTTCTAGAACGTCCATATATGTGTTTGGCTCCTAAAAGAACGTTGATGATATGGTCATAATTAAGTGCACTGAGTTGGAAGAGATTTTAAACGTTAGTCATGGAGGAAATTGTTGGGTACAAAGCATATAAGTAAGCACAGCGGAAATTTAAAGTTTTTGATTCTTACTTACCCCAACAATAATTCTGATATGGTTATACAACAATGGAACTTGTAATATAAAACATATACTTACAAGTTGGGAAATTTGGAGTTTTTTTCTACTGTTAGGTGTACACGCGATTGCCCTTCCAATTGCAAGCTTCAAGCTTCAATGTACTTCTCCTTCAGAAAGCTAAGAAATCCGGCAGAGGTTCGAGAAAATATTTTATTCTAAGGCTTAGAATGTTATTCTGAAAATTGGTGTAGTATAATGAAAATGAATGCCTCTATTTATAGTTGAAAATTATGTCAAAAAATCGGATTAGGGTTTGACCTTGGGCCTGACCCAAAATCGACGCAGAGGCGCCGCGGCCCTAGGGTATGGGCGCCGCGGCGCTTGATGAATTTCTGCACTGCGCCACGGCCCTAGAGTATGGGTTCTGCGGCGCTCGACGTGCAGTTGCACTGTCTCGATTTAATTTTCATGCATTTTTAATTAAATTCAAAATCCAATTTTGATTTAATTAATGTAATCATTATTCATCTAAATATCTCGATTCCATATATGTGTTTGGCTCCTAAAAGAACGTTAATGATATGGTCATAATTAAGTGCACTGAGTTGGAAGAGATTTTAAACGTTAGTCCAACCTCGGGCACCTAATCATTAAGTATCATTTTATTTTATTTAAATTTAAAAAATGGAGAAGGAATATACTAGTGGGAAATCAACCTATTTTAAAAACAATTATAATAAGAATATATTAAAATGGCACTACCTGACCGGGTTATTATTATCAACCGTCTACCAATTGAAATAGAAATTTCTTTATTTTAATAGTAGTAATAGTTAGACGTAGTATCATTTTAGCAAGACAGTAAGTAGAATGGACGATTAAATATGGACTTTTAAAAAACCGAGATAAACTGAATTCGAGAGCACACTCGGATTCTCAGTGATATTAGGTTGACTAAGTCGTTGGCCAACGCAATAGACGTATTTAGAATATGGTCTAGTTGTTAACTAATATAGATGAGATACATTGATTAAGCCATTTGGATAGACACTTGACAAATCATAAGCTTGATCGGGTGTGTCGTGAATGAAAGAATTCTATCTTACCACATAAAGGTTAAGTTTACTGGATTCGCGTAAACGTACGTCACATATTGAGTTCGTCTTCCGGCGCCGTCTAGGAGTTCTGCGTAGACCTTAATTTGATTAATGTCGATATGAGAAGGCTTGTAGGGTCACACTATGTCGATTATCCTTTCGATCTAAGGATGTATTGAGTGAGTAATTAAATGTTCGATTTAGAATCGAGATATTTAAATGAATAATAATTATTTTAATTAAGTCAAAATTGGATTTTGAATTTAATTAAGAATGCGCGGAAAATAAATCAAGACAGTGCAGGAGCACGTCGAGCGCTGTGGCGCCTCTGCCTCGATTTTTGGGCCAGGCCCAAGGTCAAATCCTAATCCGATTTGACATAATTTTCACCTATAAATAGTGACATTCTCTTCATTATTCAACACACAAAAATTCATATTATCATTCTAAGCCTTAGAGACTTAGAATCAAAACTCTCTCGAACCTCTGTCGGATTTCCTAGTTTTCCGAAAGAGAAATACATTGAAGCTTGGAGCTTGCAATCGGAAGGGCAACTGTGTGTCAACCTTATAGTAGATAAAGATTTCAGTTACTATAACATGTAAGTATTATGCTTTATGTTACAGGTCTGATTGTTGTATAACCATACCAGAAAACTTTTTGGGGTAAGTAAGAAACAAAAATTTTAAACTTCTGTTGTGCTTTACTTATGTGTTTTGAACCCAACAAAACCCTATATATACATGATCTTGTAGGAGGTTAACCTGCAGCGAAGCAATCCTCAAATTTGCCTTCGAGCCAATATAACGTATCTAGCGTGAATCAGCAACCTGTGATTCCCAAATTACAGCTTCCCCTTCACAATGACAACACCCAATCCATGATATCCTATTACGATGTCATATTAAAGGCATAGGCAGATTTAGAGTACAATACATGGTTCGTGGGAATACATTAGTTTTTCCTCGGATGACATTGTACATATATTTAAAAAATCACTATAAATATCTATCAACTTTTTATTGTGAATATAATTATCATTATAATATTAATATGAGATCGTTATAAAAATTTATAAACTTTAAATATTGGATCCATCCTCCCGGAGGAGATGCAAACAAATTAAATTGAATTTGATATCTACCCGTGAGGAGTGAAGTAACCCGTTTGAATACTCTACCTCAGGGTAAACTTTTCAAAAAAGGAAAGACAGTACGACTTTGCTTATGCGTTACTTCAACCATTTTGCATGATTCAAAACCATTTAAATGTCTTCTAATTTCCTATCCAAAAATTACCTCATGACTGACAATTAACGGAAACTACAAAAAGAAAAGGTCTAAAATCGACAATATATAGGCTAAAGGTAAACATGAGACTTACTCAAGGATAATTGTTGAGTGCAAGAAATTGAGAGTTCAAAATTTATCATCATTTTCAGAAGAAAAAAAATTGAGTGAGTGATAATGAAAGGAGGAGATTTAAAAATTCTTAATAGCCGTTCTAGAACGTCCATATATGTGTTTGGCTCCTAAAAGAACGTTGATGATATGGTCATAATTAAGTGCACTGAGTTGGAAGAGATTTTAAACGTTAGTCCAACTTCGGGCACCTAATCATTAAGTATCATTTTATTTTATTTAAATTTAAAAAATGGAGAAGGAATATACTAGTGGGAATCAACCTATTTTAAAAACAATTATAATAAGAATATATTAAAATGGCACTACCTGACCGGGTTATTATTATCAACCGTCTACCAATTGAAATAGAAATTTCTTTATTTTAATAGTAGTAATAGTTAGACGTAGTATCATTTTAGCAAGACGGTAAGTAGAATGGACGATTAAATATGGACTTTTAAAAAACCGAGATAAACTGAATTCATGAATTCGTTTTTAAAAAAGAACTTTTGAAGATGGTTGGTAACTACTAAAAATGCTATGTAATAATTATATTTACTAATCTTCGGATATGTGTACTGTATGTGTACATAATGTTCAATATATATATATATATATATATATATTGAAAAACATAATATAAAAGGAAATTATTTAAATGTTGTGATAATTAAAGAGACAACAACTTTATTTTCGTTTTTGTCAAAATGCGAGTTATACAGCCTTTTTCTTTTTGGTCTGCTATGTGATGGGACTTGGGTTTGATTTAGATAAGAGAAAGAATTCATGGACGTACAAATTTAATATCAAAACGCATTCATACAAAATGAAATGCTTGAAATAAATTTAGATTAAAGTTGCAGTCCCGGTCCACATCAACTATGAAGCTTAAATCTATATAGTCTAATATTATCTCCCTAATTCAGGGGCCAAAAAAAGCCTTTTCTTTTCTTTTCTTTTTAAGGATTTGAGAATTTTGCGGTGTCGGTTTTTATTGCATGTTATAATAAGCACTTTTGATGTATGGTGTGGATGGAGCTAAAGATATTGATATACGTTTAACTCGCAATGTTATTAAAGTCCAGCTGATATTGATGTGTTAACAGTTAACACCCAACTAACCCCCTTTCCACTTTGCGTACCTATACACCAAACTTTTTCCTAACTTCTTTCCATGTTAAAGGATTATTGCGAGTTAAAATTATAGCTATAAGGACATAACTCAATTTTTAATAAAGAGTAATGTTAAGAGTCCCTCGGATATGGAATGGGAATATGGATTCCTTATATGAATTTGGATAATCCTCACCCTACAAGCTAGCTTTTGGGGTTGAGTTAGGCCCAAGATTCATTCTTTACAAGGTATCAGAGTCAGACTCATTCCAATTCTTTGTTTACCGATGTTGAGCCCTCAAATTATATTATTCACGCTCCAGTTAATAAGGTCTGAGCGTGCGGGGGAGTGTTAAGAGTCTCACATCGGATATGGAATGGGAACATGGACTCCTTATATGGACTTGGACAATCCTCACCCTACAAGTTAGCTTTTGGGATTGACTTAGGTTCAAGATCCATTCTTTACAAGTAAAATTAAATTATTTTGTATAGTTTAAAGATAAATTAACCAATTGACCCTTTGCCCTTAAACTAATTATATTCCTTTCCTTGATGTTTTTTGAATAAAATTAATTTACCAAAATTTATAGATAGATATTGATTTAGTTAATATATTCATTTTATAAAATGTTGACATTTATGATATTGCGAGATAAAGATAGCAGCTAGTTCTATATGTAAAATCTTGTTAAGAAAAAGTCTTTTCTCCGATAAAAATAAAGAAATATTTTGAGCAAGACGATAAAAGAGTTAGCTCACTTAGTTTGTCGTCTTTCACAATTGACGTGGGGGATTTAAACTCATTAATCACGCTTTATTTCCTTTTCCTTTTCCTTTTCTCCGCTACTAATATAGTTAAAAAGATTTTAAAAAAACTAGCCCATTTAAGGATTAAATTATTTCATGTTTTTGGAATAATCTTTTACTTTATTTAAAATTAGTGTTTAATAAAAATTTCAAATTCAACTTAAAGTTATATTTCAAATTTAGAAAATAGTTATAATTTATTTTCAACTTGTTTTTTACTTTTGAAATTATATTTAAGTACAATCAAATATAAAAATTATTTTAGATGCTCTTACAAAAAAAGGTATAACTAAACGCAATTCTATCTTTAAATTTAACTCCAAAAATTTCATGAAAAGTAAATATGAGGAATACATGCAGTGCCGTGTCGAAATTTATAAAGTAGTTCCTAATAACTATCCTCTTTCCCACCGTTTCTTCTTCTTTCTGCCTTTGCTTGCTCCTCTGCTTCTAAGGTACTCCAAGATTCCCTTTTAATTCATACAGTATTATATATTATATATTATATATTATCCCCCAAGCTCCACCCTCTTCTGTTTCTATATATACTTACAAATATATGTTGTATGAAACAGGGGAGAGATTAATTGCCTACTCTCATCAGATGGCAGATAGCAGTAGAACTGAAGAGTTTTCTGTCTCCTCTCAAGATCATCAGGTACTTCAAATTCTATTATTTTCTAACACAAAGGGAAATTCTTTTATTTACAAAACGATGACTTAACAATGATTCGTCTTCTACGTGATACTCTTTTCTTTTTAATTGATGAAAAAAAGAATGACAACTCTATATTTAGTAACAATTTGATTTTAAACTTGTCATTTTATTGTTTTTAATAAAATGATTTATAGTCACATAAATATTTATGATTTGTTTAACAACGAATTTTTAAAATTTTTTTTCATTCTTTTATGTGTCTAGTCATATACCTTCGTATAAAGTGAGATTGAATGAAGAGAGTACTTTTTAATTTCTCTGCATGTGCGTATAAGGTTTACAGAGGATTTGTATAACTTAACTCTTAACTAATTTGTAATGGAAACATAATTAATCGGTTGATATGCATAACGCATACATGGTTCAAGTGAAATTAATGTTGTATAGGTGCATACGTAAGGTTTGTGCTGTAGTAGGAGAGATTTTTAGTGCTCGAGCAATTAAAATTTAGTACTGTAATTAAGTTAATAGTACACAATGATAGAGAGTTTATGAAACTTAATTAGATGCTTCCAATCCCACATTTTCTTATATTTATTTATTTCTTAAGAATATGACAAGAGTAAACATGAAGCGTGTGTGTTATTGGACCTAACATCCGTATTCGATAGCTATAAGTTATAATTGTAGGGATTTGTTGGGTTCGTAACCACATCGAAAGTTTTAAAAAAAAAATTCTTAGCCAACAACAATTCTCGCATGGCTTATACGATAATCATATTTATGTTCAAAACATAATAAAAGAAAACTTATAGGTTTCGAGCGCGGGATTCAATACTAAGGTATCCACGCGATTAGTCTCCTCGATTGCAAGATCCAACTCCAGTGTATCTCCTAATCAAGAAAACTAGGAAATCATACTTTAGGAACTAAGAAGTTATTTTCTGTAACCTAATAATTATGGGGTATGTGTTGTTTATATAGGAGTTCAGGACAAAACCTAAACAGATATAAACACAGGAAAACCTAGGCCCATGTTAATGTTCAGTGGACCAGCCCAGCTGGTCCACTTCACATGCCCCAGTTGGACGGCTAAGGTCCCAATTTTAGGCCAGTAATTTCTGGCCTAATTGCTTCCTTGTATTTGTCCGAGTACCCATATAATATATCCAACACATTTAATTCAATTCGACTTAATTAAATAATTTCTATCAAATAAAAATATTTCATAATTATTATAAATTAAATATCTCGATTCTCAATCGAATATTTAATATTTTCTCAATACACTCTTAGATCGAAGAAACAATCGCATATAATGTGACCCTATAGGCCTTCACATATCGACATAGTCTAATTAAGGTCCATATGAAACTCATAGACTGTGTCGTATGACGAACTCAAAATGTGAAGTACGTTTACATGAATCCAGCAAACTTAACATTTATGTGGAACCATAAATTTCTTATATTCGCGACACACTCGATTAAGCTTAGGATTTGCCAAGTGTCTATCTGAATGACTTAATCACTTTATCTCACATTTATTAGTTGACAACTAGACCATATTCGAAATATGTCTTTTGCACTGGCCAGTGACTTTAGTCAACCTAATAACATTGAGAAGTTGAGTGCTCTCTTGAATTTCCAATCGAGGAATAAATCTTATTTTTGGCTCAACTACCACCTTGATTTACATCCTGATGCACCCAACACAAGCTGTATCTTTTACAGAAGGAGTTTAAGCTTAGAGCTTGGTCAAAGTACATCATTCTGTAAACAAGGTGTGTATTGACCTCAAGTCAAAGGACCTTTATATTCCACACGCCAATAATACTATAGACATGGATAACAAATAGTTTATCGACAGGATATACCAATACTTCTCCAAAGTATCCATGTGTCCATCACGAGTAACCATTACTCGTAGCTGTGATACATACTACATTCTCCAAGAATGTGATGCAGACCACATGTCGACTTATAGCATATCATCGATATCCATTTTTGATGATCATTAGTCGAAGCTATTTTGAGAGTTACGTTCTATCATTAATATCTCACTCTATTAATGACAATGTAAGCTCAAGGGATGCACATATATAAATAATTGCAAACAATCAAACAATAATTCAATAATTGCAAATGTCATAATTATTAATCTCATTAATAATACGAATATGTTCAAATACATTTTTGTTCCTAATATAGATTGTCTCTAGGATATATATACTTTCAATAACCCCGACTATGCATATGAATTGAAAGCTGGGTAGCCGCCCTCTCCTGGAAAAAAAAGCTTGAACCTTGTTGTGCGATTTACTTTTTTCTAATTGTCTTCCAATTAAAGTTATATAGTAGTAGTATAATATATATATATAACAAGAAACACATAGAAGATGGAATATTTAAGAAATTTGGATCCGTAAACATGCAAGAATTTAAGGGTCGAAAGATTTTATTAGTCTATTAATCTTTTAAAGTTAAAATCATTATTAAATAAGAGTAATTGCGTGTTCCATTTGAATTATATGATTTTGTTTTTCTTCTAATTATGCAATATGTGGTTACTAACTTTCAAAATGATAGTTTCATTCATCCTCTTATTATTATTGAAGATTCGAAGCACGCATTTAATCCAAGGTTCCTCTCAAATGATGTACTAATATTAAACATATACGAGTTCACTAACATATAGTAGTGTTAAAATTTTCTTTCCTCTATCTTTTCGCAAGTACCAAACATGATTAGAAAAGAATTAAATAAGACAAAGAAGGATCATATGTTGATAGATTATTAGGAGTAGTCACATGTCACAATATCTTTTAATTATCTGCATTAGTAATAAGACTCGATTCTTGGTTCCATACGATTTTCTTTGTAATACTTCGTAATGTGGTCCAAGAAATAATATGTTGAGACATTTTATTAAAAACATATTATTAAAAAGGGTACTATATATGATGTAGATTTGTGGGGTTGAGGGGCAAAGCAATCACGTGCAGCCTGCTCTACGGGATAAAAAAAGAGTGGTCTCTAAAAGGCTTTCTGATAGATTTATCTCTGTAAACATTTGAGCCACTCATAGCTTAACTTCAATTATTTTAGGACTCTAAATGTGTCGGCACCAACTTAAGTAGAAATTAAACAAGTTAATTAAATAGAATGTACTTGTCGCCTCCTACGTTTCATAATAATAAAATTGACTTAGTTAATTTGAATCAGAAGATTCTTTTTAATGAGTTATCGTTTTCATTTTCCCTACTTTTACAAATTTTAAACAGGTTGGACACGTAAGTATACTATGAACCAAATGATCAATTATATTTGGTCTTCTATAGGTAATAACTAGAATAGAATTAGAAAATGTCTATGTAGTACTCCTACTTTTATTTGATTATTCTTTGAAAATGTTTGCGGCTGCATTTGAGATCTTTATGGTAGTATGTTTGTCAAATCAGTTGATTTCGAGAAATACTTCTTATCAAAATATTATCTAAAATGTGATTGAAAAAGTAACTATTTGTGTTTGACTAATTATTTGAGAAGTATTTTTATTAGTAAATTATATTTGGCCAATATTAAGTATTCTTTTAAGTGTTAAATTAAGAAATAGAAATATACTAATTTTAATTTCATAAATATGAATTTTGTATATAGATATTTTTGTCTTAATAATAATAAAAAACTTATATTTTGGAGAAGTTTATACTGCTACTCGAATACACTTATTTCTTCACCAAAGTTTGATCTAATGCCTTCATTTTCTAAAATAAGTGTTTTCTTAAAAAAGAAAAAGAAAAATACTTTTAGCCTCGAGAAACTTGGTCACTCTAGCTATTCGTCTATGGTTCATACTCTACACTATATGATTTTCGAAAAGACAAATTAGATTGTCACACTCACATGGGGTTCTATGCTTGGTCCCATTGAACTTTTTATTGTTTAAATTTGTTCCTCGAGAAGTCACATCAAGTAACAAGTTTTGAAGTTCAATTCAATGCCTAATAGGATATAGTCAAATGCTAATTGATTTATTTAGAGTTAGGTGTCTGCTTCTTATTTGAAATTTTATAAGTTGTTTACTGATTCAACATTTGATTATTTATTATAAAATTGGTGTTGCTCCTAACTTTTCTAGATGCCTTCTACTGGTAACAAATATGGAGGACTTACGCCAAAGAAGAAGCCTTTGATTTCAAAGGCAAGTTTTTTATTGTTTTTCTCTTTAAGAAATTTAAAGAAATAAATCTTTTTATGGCTAAATACTTGGATAACTTCTTAAACTTGACACGTTTTATAAGTTAGATACTTTAACGTTGCAAATGATCATATAGACACTTAAACATAGCAAAAGTGTCTCCCGTAAACATCTCACCATGACATGGCAAGTGCATGTTTTGCACGCACTGATGTTGCGCTTGAATTTAGTTAAATTATGATTTTTTTTCTTTTTTTTTACTCATTTATTTTTATGTATGCAGCTGTTTTTTACATTTCAAGAAATTACTCCGTGCGGGTCTTGTAATTTCATCTTACTCCTTGTATTAGTTATATCTTCAGATTCTTTTCTTTTCTCATTAGCTTCATATCTTCCATAATTGCACAGACCTTTTTTTTCATAATTAGATTATTACTATATCACTAAAAATATAATTTTATAGAAGAAAACCCAATGTAAAATGGTTATGCAAACAATTCTTTTGATATTTCCAATGTGATACTGCAAAAATCAAATATTATACCTAACAAATGAATATTTTTAAATAAAATCTTGTATTAAAGAAATGGGTATCTCTGCGGTGGTTGATGGCGATCAAAATAGCTAGGGATAGCAAGGTTTTATTGGGAAGAAGATGGAAAAGTGGGAGAGAGGGTTGGGAGAGAGGGGGGGAGATGGAGGGAAACTCGGTGGGTTAGTGGAGGGAGGCGTTTTTTTGTTCTTTTTCCTTTACTTTTCAACCGTTTTTTTTTTCCTTTTTTTTTTACATATTTCTTCTATATTTTTTCGTCTTAAAAGTATATACTGTAATACTTTTTTGTTATATTTGTTACTTCATCTATCCCAATTTATGTGATACACTTTTTTTAGTCTGTTCCAAAAAGAATAATATATTTTCTTATTTTGCAATAATTTAACTTTAATTTTTACATTTTACGCTTAACGAGATAATCTATAATTTTAAGATTGTATTAATCTCTCTTGAGGAGTCTTTCTCATTAATACAAATATATATAGTGTGTACAATGTTGAATCCTAATACAATAAGGATCTTATATCTATCACAATTATACACTACTAATAATTAGAAAATATATGGTGAATATATTCTAATACACCCCATCAATGGAAGCGGAAGGAGGTCGGACGCTGAGACTGGATCTGAAGTCCATGAATAGTTGTCTAGGAAGTCATTTGGTGAAGATATCTGCATACTGATACGAAGAAGGCACATGCAACACCTTAACATGACCTATAACAACCTTCTCGCGAACAAAATATATATTCATCTCAATGTACTTGGTTCGCTGATGCTGAGCCGGATTATGAGATAAGTATATCGCGGTTATGTTATTACAGTACACCATAGACGCCTGACGCAATGGACATTGAAGCTCCAAAGGAAGATTTCGGAGCCAGCAGATCTCAGTAACAACATTTGCAACGCCTCTATACTCAGCTTCTGCACTCGATTGGGATAGGGTGGCTTGTCTCTTGGCAGACTACGAAATGAGATTATCTCCTAAGAACATACAGTAGCCGGAGGTGGAGCGTCGCGTGTCCGGACAACCTGCCCAATCGACGTCCGTATATGATAACAATCTAGTAGGTGCAGAGAGGTAGAGATGTAATCCATAATCAAGTATGCCCTTAACGTAATGAATTATACATTTAAGTGCAGTAAAATAAGGCTCCATGGGCATGCATAAACAAGCACACCTGCTGAACAACATAAGCAATATCAGGTCTGGTGAAAGTAAGATACTGAAGTGCACCTGCAAGGCTCCTATAAAGAGTGGGATCGGACACTGAATCACCGTCAACAACACTGAGCTTCGATTTTGAGTCAACCGGAGTAGGCATAATCTTGTAGTTCGCCATTTTAGCCCTGTACACAATTTCCTATGCATACTTACGCTGACACAGGAACATAGTATCTACAGATCTAGTCACTGATATCCCCAAGAAATAACTCAACTTCCCCAAGTCAGTCATAGCAAATTCTGATTTAAGAAGAGCAATGATCTCATTTTTCAACACATCAGAGGAGGCAGTAAGAACATTATTATCGCCATATAACAACAAATATGCAATGTTACTACCTCGATAAAAAATAAAGAATGAATGATCACACTTGCTGCATACAAACTCAATCTGCATAATGTAATTAGCAAAGCATTCATACCACTCTCTAGGGCATGTTTCAAAGCATAAAGTGACTTATGAAGATGGCAGACATAATGAGGGGCCTCCGAATGGACAAAGCTTGGCGGCTGGTGCATGTAAACAGTTTCTTTCAAGTCCTCATGTAAAAATGCATTCTTCACATCAAGCTGATGTATTGGCCAATGATTACCCATATTTATGCTCAAAATTGTGCGAATAGTCGCCGGTTTAACCACCGGACTAAACACTTCACCACAAACAATACCCTTCTGCTGATTTGTACCATTAGCCACAAGTCTCGCCTTATAACGCTCAAGGTCACTATTGTCTCTGAATTTGTGACAAAATAGCCACATACACCTTATCACTAACTCCATCCGGCCTCGGAACTAGATCCCAAATGTGTTGTTTCGTTAAAGCATTAAATTTTTCACTTGTGGCCGCATTCTAATTTGGGTCAAGTTTAGGTTAAAGTGGGTTTTGGGTTTGAAAATCACGTGCTGAGCACGGGTTTCTATTTTGTGGGTAGGGAGATGTACTGGGTTGGCAGTGTTACGGGTATATGGTGGTGCAGTGGTTGTCGAGACAGGTGTGTCGATTGGTAACTGGCAGTTTGGATCGACGGGGTGCGACGGGGCTGGGTTTAGTGATGGTGACTGGTGGGTGGTTGCTGTCGGGTGGGTTAATTGAATGGTATGGGTCGACGAGGCTAGGGGTTCGACAGTTAAGTGGGTAAGTGGTGATAGGTACCGATGGGTAGGAGGTTGTTAGGGTTTGTTGGTTTTCGGTGATTGGTGGGTTAAAGGTGACGGTAGCTGGTGGGTATTTGACTGGTGGGTACGAATGGACGCCGGTGACAGGTTGGTTGGGGGAAGCGGGTCGGAGTGGAATGACGGTGGTGGAGGGTTGGTCGACGGGACGACATTGAGGATGGCTTGACCGAGAGGAGACTGAGCAGGAGTGACAGTGGGTACGTCGGCTGCTGTCGAAACACTGTCAGCACGAGACTTTTCTACACGTAAAATCCTCGTCTTACGTCACGTCACATTTGACGAAACAATCTTTCCATTTGCAAACATCCAAAAATTCCGGAACACATATTACACATTCCTAGACGAGTCTGACACATGGAGTGGTACGATGTGCTAATTTATGAGAAGCAATGGAGGCAAGATTTGGGTAGCAAAGACAACAAATAATCTGGAGGTGATCGTAGGAGGAGATCCGACTGTATAAAATTTCGGTGGGGGTCTTATTATAAAGAGTAATTGTAGGTAAAATATTAAGAATGTATTCTACCATTTTGACTGCATAGATCCGAAAGAAAGGTAGAAGAGATGTATGAAACGGGATTGTATGAACCATGTTATTGATAGTGCGGATGATTCGTTCGGCTTTTCCATTTTGGGGGGAGGTGTGGCGACACGAAAAATGAAAAACCATGCCATTATTTTTGCAAAAGTTATGAAACATGAAACATGGAATTATTAAATTCATGACCATTATCACATTGAAATGATTTAATGACTTTTTCAAATTGTGTTTTGATATAAATACGGAACTCAAGAAATTTGGCAAAAACTTCATACTTGAATTTAAGTAGAAAAATCATCTAATAAGACTAGATAATATTTATGACTCAGTGAGCTAGCAACGGGAGATGTCCATAAATCTGTATGAACAATGTCAAATGTGGAAAACGTAACACTTAAAGATGACTGAAAAGGAAGGCGAACATTTTTGCTAAACGGGCAAGAATAACATTGTTGGACAAGTTTCCCATTATTACAACGAATAAAATTATTACTTTTAAGAAAATTAAAAACAGAAGCTCCTGGGTGTCCAAGTCTATTGTGCCAAGTTGATGGAGAGATAGCAATGAAGGAGGTGTGTGAACGGGAACTGGCAACGGAAGAAGATGTGAAAGGATAGAGGTCCCCCGTGCTATTGTATCTCGTATGAGGTGTTCCCGTAAATAGATCCTTCACAGAAAAACAAAAGGGGTCAAATTCAACAGATACAGAATTGTTACGAGTGAATTTCCTAACAGAGATTAAATTTTTAATGATGTCAAGGGCATAAATTTTAGGGTTTGACTCTTGATATCATGTAAGATTGTATTAATCTCCCTTAGAGAGTCTTTCTCATTAATACAAATATACATAGTATGTACAATGTTGAATCTCAATACAATAAGGATCATATATCTACCATAATTATACACTAATAATAATTATAAAATATATGGTGAATATATTCTAATATTCACTAATAATAATCGCACAAATATCTTTGACTTGTTTTAAACCACAAGATTCAAAAGTCTTCCTTTATTTCTTAAGCTCCGTGTCGAGTCAAACTATCATATAAATTGAGACGGAGAGAGTAATTTTTTAAAAAATTTACACATGTCATACAATAATTGACTCACTTAACACATCATAAGCAACTGTATATCACACACTTGGCTTTATGTACACGTGTGCTTAAAAGATACTACACTTTTAGCAAGTTCAAGTATTTATTTGGTCACTTACAAAGTTAAAGTGTCTAACTTACCAAAAGTGTCAAGTTTAAGGGGCCATCTAGGTATTTAGCCTCTTTTTGCCTAAAAATTATTTTACAACCACTTATAATGTTGTGGATGCAGGACCATGAACGTGCCTTCTTTGATTCCGCAGACTGGGCTCTATGCAAGGTAGTAAGTATTAATTAATCCCTAATTAAATACGTGTATTAAACTTCATTATCCTTTTAGCTTTTTGTTGGACATTGAATTTCAAAACATTCTCATTATTTATTTATTTTGACTTTTTCGTGAAGAAAAAAAAGGAAATAGATTTTCATAAGATATGAAAGCACACTGACATAATATAATGATATCGCTATCTTTGGTTTGATAGTAGGTCCAATCCGGTAAAATTCACTTTAATTCCTTGTCTCTTTTTTGTTCCTGCTGAAAATCCCTTAGAATTAAATAAGGAAGAAAGGAAAATTGTGAAGTAATTTATTGGTTATGCTGTTACCTTTTATCCTAGATGCTGAAAATTGGAAAGTGATTATTGATTGCTTCTAATTAGTTGTGTTGGTGCTTTTCATATGGATACAGCAAGGTGCAGGAGTTGATCAAAAATCAACAGTGGCTATAGAAACATTGCGTCCTAAATTGCAGGTAATTGTAACTCTTGGACATACTATAGTGAATCATGTGTTTTTTTCTTATAATTATTATGTTTTAATCTTTTCATAATTATCAACTTCATATAATGAATATATTGATTTTGATTTTTGAAATGGAGCAGAGAACAGCTCATCAGCAACTGCCTCCCCGAAGACCTGCTTGTACATCTTGACTCATGTTGGACATCTGCCACTTCAAAATGCAATACTGATTTTGTAATGTTCTTTGCTGGCTAAGTAGATAATATGTCACCATAAATACATGCATTTTGTTTTTATATTGTTAACTAAGTTCCTCTTTTCAATATGGGATTTGGATGTAATTACCAATAGTTATTCTAAAACTCTCGTTGCTTGAGGATTTCAAAATTATTATGTTATCAGTTTTCAGTCTCCAAATGTATTCTTTAGATGAATGCTAATTGCTCAATGGTGCAAAGTCTTAAATGTATTAGGCCCTCAAAAGAACCTTTCAACTTGGAAAAGATGAAAACCAAATAAGAAAAGATGATGCATATTTATAGCTAAGGATGTGTCGGGACAATGTATTAATCTCTCCAAATCTAAAGCTTTTGTCTCTCCTAGTAAGGCTCTTACTTTAGTTATCGACTAGGCATTCCCTTACTGACGATTTGGGTAAGTATCTAGGTGTTCCACTTTTTACCTTTACAGGTTCATTCGTCCCATTTTTATTACATTATTGAAAAGCTTCAAAAGGGGTTATACAACAACAACATACCAATGAGATCCCACACCGTATAGAGTGTACACAGACCTTAACTCCACTTTGGTAGGTAGAACAGTTGTTTCCGGGAGACCCTCGGCTAAAAAAAAAGGGGTTATATGGATAGAAAGTCAAAATTCTCTCTATTGCAGATAGAACTATTCTTATCAATTTGCTAATGATTTACCAATCTATGCAATATTTATAAATGATTTGCCTGCTGGAATATGTGTAATGATTGATAGAATCAATAGAAATTTTCTATGGGGTGATACAGAAGGAAAAAAGAAAGTGCAGCTTAGGAAGTGTTAGGAGAACAATCTTGCGATGCTTGATGCTTGCCAAATATGGTTTCAAAATGACTTCATACTAAATATTTTCAGAATCAAAGTATATTGAATTGACAGTCTAAGCAGAGTGTATTTTATTCTGGAAAAGTATTATGAAAGCGAACGGTGGTGTGGTGATGCGCCTCTATTGTTGATGTTAATTAGATTGACTCAACTACTAAAGTGTTGCGGATACACTCATTTGGACGGGAACAAGTAATTTAGTACTAAATGCGCATATGAAGTTGTTTGTAATGAAACAACTACCTCAAATAATCGAAAGTGAATTACTCTACAGAAGTTGTGTCTTCCTAAAAAGATAAAATAATTGTTATGGTTGGCCAGACATAATAGATTTATGTCAAATGAGCTTAGATTTAATAAAAAGATAATTGATTCACCAAAGTGTGATCGATGTGATAGTGATGTGAAGGATTCTTCACATAATTTAAGGGTTTGCCCAATGTCTCAACGAATATGTAAAAAATTTAGCATAACATGAGTTTGATGTTATGACTGATAAGCCAATGTTTGAATGAAATAATGACATGATAGATAATTATTGACAATCATAGTGTTAGGTTACACTTCTATTTTCAATTATGCGTCACAAATGAGAAAAGTGTAATAAAAATTTAACCAAAATAAATATCTATCTACTGAACTTATATACAATTAGATAATACATTATGCTCGATAAATTATTAAAATTCATAAAAAAAATTATTTCTAAACAAAGCAAACTAAAAGCTTGGACTCCTCCTCCTTGTGCAGGAAAGATCAAACTAAATACTGATGGTAGTGTCAAGATACAATCTAGAGATGCTGCTTTTGGAGGACTCTTTAGAGATGATCAAGGAAAATGGTTGTTGAATACTCAGATAAGATAAAGCCTTCTTCAAGCCTTACTATAGTATTGTGGAGTATCAAGAAAGGATTGTTGCAACCCAAATGGATTATGACGAAGTAGAAGTGAAAACAGATTGCTTAATGGTTGTCAAGCTTATCAGTGAAGAGGACGTACAACATCATCCGCTTAGATCTATCATTGAAGATTGTAGATATTTGTTGAAGGCCAACAAAGCTACGATTAAACATGTTTGGAGGGAGGCAAGTCAGTGTCCGAATTTTGTAGCAAATAAATGACACAACCATGAAGAAGCTTTGATACATTGGAGTAATGCTTTTAAGGATATGGAGTTTCTTCTCCTAGTGGACTTAAGATGTGTTGCTTATGAACATTTTTAGGATCTTTATTTAGCTTGTTTTTTTTTTTGTTTTCTAATGTACCAAAAATATGGTAACTTCCTCCGCTTGGCATAAATCCAATAAACATGTCCTTAGAGAACTCACAACAACTTGTCGTTGTTCAATTACTACGTCATCCCGTTGAAACTAAGCTTAATTCATAAATTCATGCGTTATTAAACTTAATTCACCTCGTGACTTCTGTCAAATAGACACTTTGCCACTGTATTGTCATGTCACCAAGTTTGAACTATTCGAATTCTCTTCATTGCACCTCCATTCCATATGATAGAAATAAAACTCTTCATAAGAATCCCATAAGAAATCCTACCACCTCGAACCTCGTCACTACTAGGGGTGGGCAAAAAATTCGGAGAATCGAAAAAACCGAACCGAACCGAAATTCGGTTCGGTTTTTTCTCATTTTTTTTTTAAAAAAATTGTTTTTTTGAAAAACCGAACCGAATCAGGATTTAGTGATTCGGTTCGGTTATTAATAGTGGTTTAGCATATTATTTGAATTGGGGAAGATGAGTTATGCATGTTGTGAGACTAAGAGAGCTATATGAGTTATTTTAATGGAGATTTATGGATCAAATGGTGTTAATATCATGAATTAGGATTGCATTATGTAAGATTATCATGTTATAAGTCTTAATTTGATTGTAGAAGCATGTTTACAATTGGGGAAAATTTCTAGGGTTTCAATTGGGGCTCTTTGATTATTGTTCAATTAAGGTATGAAATGTTAATATATTTTCAATTAACTCTAGGATATGACTACCTAGTATGTAATAATAGTTTTTGTGTGATAAAGTTCGAGTCTTGGTAGCGTGGGCCCAGGATGGGTATTTAAAGTCTTATTTTTATTGTGTTAGCTTTATATTAACGATGTAATATGCATGAATAGACTTTGATTATTACGAGGCGTAAAGAAAGGACAAGACTATCATCGAGAATTGATTTTGTAGCTCACTTGCTCGACTTTGAGGTAGGCTACAGTTTAGTTTTTCGAGACTCCGATAGAAGTACGTAATTAGTTATAAATATTGAGTGGTATTGGACATGTTTGGGGGTCCCAGTCAGATTCAGTACCTTCCACCTCCGCAGGAACCATGTGGCTGAGTTAGAGCTGTGATCCTTAGTATACAGGGTAAGGATGCTACTTCCAGCATGCCCTTGGATATTCTATCTCTACTTATTGTCTTTTGTTTATATTGGAGAGACATATTTAGACTATGTATTCGGTTTTGTCCTGCGTGCCCATTTACTCAGACTTATGTTATTTTGATTAATGCTCTTATATGTCCAGACTAGATCTCTTGGGGGTGTTTTTGGATGCTTCAGACTATCATTTTCTTCTGTGGTATTTTATGAGACATAAACTTTAATATTCATATTCTTCCGCTTTACTTATATCATACTTTGAGAAAGATTTTGGGAAGTGGTTCGCCTATCGGGGGGATTATGTAGGTGCCATCACGACTCCTGAAAAGGAATCGTGATCAAGTTGGTATTAGAGTCCTAGATTAAACAGTCTTAAATACAAGAGCAATGTCTAGTAGAGTCTTGCGGAGACGTACACACTTATCTTTGAGGGGCTATGGGACATTTAGGACATTTAGCATAATCTTCCACTGAATCATTTTCGTTTGCTACTAATTTGGAAACTTAGCCACGAAATTGGCTACATTATTCTCTATTTCATTCCACCAATAAACCCTCTCGAGGTCATGATACATTTTCATGGAGCTTGGATAGATAGAATATCTGAAATTGTGCGCCTCAACCTTACTTCTCTCTCTACATCTATCTACATCTGAGATGTAATATTTTCCTTGGTATCTTGGAGTACCATCGTCTCCCCCTTGTTCAAAAGTCGTGGATTTATGTCTGTGAATCCCTTCTTTTAACTACAATAAATAGGGTCATGAAACTGTTTTCCTCTTTTTCTAAACTACTAAGGAGGATTTGGCTCTGTTCTGCACAACCATTCTACCATCTCCAAGGTCTAAAAGTTGAACTCCTAGGTTTGCAAATCAATGAACTTCTTTCATCATGATTCTATTCTCTGCCTCAATATGAGCTAAACTACCCATAATTTTTTTCTAAGATACTTCCTAAATAATCATAGTACTTTTGTGCGCTAAGTCTTTGACCAGCACCCTAAAGAATAGAGTCTCATGCGATGGCACTACCATTGTGACACATAACTTAGCATGATCTTATAGCTTTTCTGTGACCACTTAATTGATAATAACAGATCTTGACATAAGTCAATCGATGATCATTATACTTACTTCGTGTTTCTGAGGCACATTCCTTATGGAGACAATCTCATAACACCCTTATTATTAAACTGAGGTTCTTCATATCTCATGTTAATCCTTTGGGTTTTTAAATATTCAACTACACTCATTGATAATTTACACATCTCTCTCTTGGACCAAATGTTAAGATCTTATATTTAGAGATCATTCTCTCTCGTTAGGATCCAACCAACTTTCCTTAATGTGTACAATTCTTTGCACTTTATGTCACTGATGGCTCATCTTTCGACTCACTTCTGAGTGATCTTCCTTACTAGGAAAAATTGAATTACTTACATGAACGGAGAACTAAATTAGTTACATGAACTGAATTACTGGCATATTTTGTCTTAATGAATTAACTTCGCTCATACTGCTAGTCTTAGGGGAAAACCTCATTTTTTACAACTCTAAAAATTGTGCTTCTGTAGTTTGCTCTCTTACTGTCTTGCTGATTTCCTTCTCCCACTGTCAATATACTTCACGTTTATCTTAAAATCTTTGGATTCTAACACGCATTCGGTGAATTCAAACTGCTACTCACTCACCAGTGTTAACCTAACTAAGGAAATCAAATCATACATCTACTAGCTCTGCCAAAATTGCTAATTCACTATATCTACTCAGAACATACTTATTATTCTCTACTAACCACATGCTAGCATCATGTTCTCTGGTTCTATCCTGAATACTAAAGAGAAGCGTAAGATTATTTCTAACTTCTCTTATCATCCGCTCATATTCTACGATCGTATACTATCTTTTCTAAGATATAGACATGGATCAAACTTAGGGCAATTACGTCTCTCTTAAATGAAAAGTTGAAATATCTAACCCCAACTTTCTATACACTTTAAGGTCATGTCAAATTATACACACATGGGATAAATACTTAAATCACATAACGTTAGAGGGAGTTGTCACATCTTATAGTAATATCTACTTCTTGTAGTCACTTACTAACGACATACTCTCTGGTTCGGATCTGAATAAACTTAAATTTTTTTTAAACTATCCCCATAAATTCAATATCGTCTGATCATGATTCTCATGTCGTACACAATCTCTTCTTAGTAATGTGCATAGGTTATACGAAAACACATTATGTAATATCACATCTTTTTGCCTCCTAGGTACTTTGCCTTTAGACTTTTTTTTGCTCAAAACTATCATGGGCAGTTTATGTCTACTGCGGTTAACTTCATAACAAGTTACCATGCAGGGTCTTAAATCTGAACTATCATCCTTATACTTGTAGCTCTATGGTCCAGAAATCTAATTAAACTTATTCTTTAAAGTATGGAACATACGTATACTACCATGTACAACATTGTCCTTCATAACCTGATAAATTACTTCATGCGCCATTTGGCTAGTCGTGGGTCTTAACCCGGACTTAAAACACGCGAAGCTTTCTCTATAGTCATCGTCACTACACTTTCTCTTAGCACCTATAGGCATCACTATATACTCACAAGTCATAAGTATCTTGATACACTGAAAATTGGAAATGTGATAACTACATAACTAAACACTGGTGTACTGAATAACCATAAACCTGCTAACTGAAACATTGTATAACTGGTAACTAAGGTTGACTGATAACCAAAAATCATGATAACTGCTTTTGCATTTTCTGTTAAGGGTTATGCTCTAGTCTGTAGTAACTATGAACTTTGTCCCACTTTCAATATCCTCTCGGGTCTCATTTATTACCAACATGTACATCACAATTTACACCCCGATGGATAATCATTCTCACTTGGACCTTGAATTTCCTTCTCATTTCTTATGCATTCGATACATTCAGAATTTGATGGAAAGAGAATATTATGTATGACTCTAAGCTTCATGGCACGAATTAGAAGAATTCCTGAAAGTACTACTATAATTGCACAATCTAGCGTATGAAAGAAATGAGACAAATCCTAAATGTCTTGGTGGTCAACCATTTATATGTATGGTGCGAACACATATATAAAAGTGACCCCACTGGGCACAGTTTCACATACTCCTTAAGACGTTTGAACATAGGCTATGATACCAAGTTTTGTAATGCCAAGAACCACAGCCTGGGTGAAATATGATACTCGATGCCTGACTGCATGTGACCGAGCAAACCACATGGATTTTTGAATCAACATGAGCAACAAAATATGCAATAGTAATGATTTAAAACATGTAAAATTGATTATTGAAATATAGTCTGAAAAAACAACAACAACAACATACCCATTGAAATTCCACAATGTGGGTTTACGAAGGGTAGAGTGTACAAAGACCTTACCCCTATTAAGGTAGAAAGACTGTTTTCAAAAGATCATCGGCTCAAGAGAAAGCATAAAAAGAGATCAGATAAGGGCATGAAATTCAAAGCTAAAAAGATATCAGATAAGGACATAAAATTCAAAGCAGTATGAAAATGAAAGTAACGAAAGCGACTAAGCCATGATAAAACAGTTTGAAAAATGGACAGTATCTACCACATGTAAAATAGGATAATAGAAGTACAAGAAATAACAAATAGTAGCACAAAGCATAAGTAAATCTAGAGCAATACTGCGACTACTAATATGAAAGGATAAGCGAGACTACCTACTAGCCTTCTACCATAATCCTAGTCCTCCATACATCCACCGCAGTATCCTCATTTCTGCAACTTTAATCTTCTAAATGTGAGATTTTTTACTAGCCAACACTCTGCTCCATACAACATGGTTGGTCTTACCACCACTCTGTAGAACTTGCCTTTGAGTTTTGGTGGCACTTTCTTATCACATAAGACCCCGGATGCGAGCCTTCATTTCATCCACCCCGCAATAATACGATGTGTGACATCATCATCAATATCTCCATTACCTTGAATAATATACCCCAGATACATGAAACTCCTTTCTTAGGGATGATATGTATGGTAAGCCTTACTTCTACGTCTGTCTCCCGCGTCACGTCACTGAACTAACACTCCAAGTATTCTGTCTTGATCCTGGTCAAACTGAAACCTTTAGACTTCAGAGTCGGTTCCAAAATAGTCTAAAAATATTGCAAAAATATCGGAAAACATAATTAGTCTGAAATACTAATTTTCTGACGTGACTTATTAAATTAGTCTAATCCATGAAACCTCTGAACATGAGTCTGACTATAAAACTATTTTACTAGGACAAGGGCCTGGACTACCTTTATTGTATAGCATAATATGTAAAATAAATGACTAACACCCCGAATGAAATGGGGCTCACCAATAGCTGATACAAAGGCAAATCCTAATAAACAGATCCATCATCCCGAAACTTTGTACCTACACCGTGAAGTGCCGGCCCAGGAAAAAGGAATGTAAGTACATTTGAATTGTACTATATGTAAAGCAACTAAAAGAATAAGCAGGCATATGAAATAATATGAATATGAAACTGGAACTAAACAATGAACATGAACATGATTTGATATGAATGTAAAAACATGTATAAAATCTCTATGTCTGTATATTTTTGGGAGAGCATTAACAAAATCGACATGTAATCACTATGCATGAACATGACGTCTAATAACAGCCCCATCAACTAATCCATCTCATACCTTGCCAGGGTACGAGGCATGAACATGATATGAATGGATCTAATAATTCCATAAAGGGGTAATATGAAGGTATAATTCTTTGGGTGGAGCAATCCTTAACCTACGTTGGCATACGTAGTTTCAGGCTGTGGTGACCACTCAGTTACAATTTGGGCTCGATCCAACAGTTATATTATCGGCAAACACCAACAGAAGATGGCTGGCTGGTTGGAGGAAAAATCTACAGAAAATTACTAGGATTTTGCGTTTGGAGTGCATCTAAATCAATCATATTTCATGATTATACCGACCATTAAATATCTAAAACATAATAATAACTCTATATAATTCATTAATGAGTGAGATGCTTACCTTGTTGAAGGAAATCCCAAAGCTTCATTTTAAATTCGACCTTGAATGGATTTTCAAAAATCTAGTGATTCCAAATAATGGTTCGGTGTTAATCTAGTGCGAACTTAATATAATTGACATAGGAATTTGAACAAGAACCCACCTTAGGTGTTTGGTAGCAGCTCTAGTCGAAAATCTTCACATAAAATGTTTTAGGGTTGTATTTATAGGTTATCATAAAAGGCTTGGGCTTTAAAACCTAATCCTACAAGAATCGAGATTTCCATTTTACACGTCCTCAATAACACAGTCATAGCGTTTCGTACATACCTCCGTTTGACTTGGGCCTTACATGTATGGAAAGGTATTATAAAGGGCTACAACGTTCATGAAGGATGTTTTCCCAAATTCCTTATAGAGTTATCCGTAAACCTGATTTAAGTGAGTCCTACTGCAAACTCACTTGAAGACATGCTCCTTAGAGTAGCTTCCGACTCTAATTTTTCCTAAGGCCCTTCTTATGCCTTGATTAGTTTTCAAAATACTTTATATACTCTTCATCTTAGTTCCATCATGTTCCCATTGTACGGTTTAAACCATATCCCGAAGGTACGATGTGTTACACATTGTCTCCCGGGATTGGTTATTTTGTATCCTCATTCGGGATTATTTTTATAAACTTTATTAAGAGGCATGGAATGTCTTACAGTGACATATGCATCCTTCAAACTCTCTAGGCCTACCTTTGACATAAAAGGTCACGTGTATATTAGGACGCACTATTACTACTTGATTATTTTACATCTTGTATCTACTACATGACTCTATTGCGTGTATTTATTATTTTCATAAACTAACGTGTTTCTTTTTCTTTTCTTGTCGTTTCTTATTTAAAAATTTCCAAAAAGAAAAAGAAAAAAAAGTAATTGACTCATGGGACCATCAACGCCTTTTCAATCAAGGGATAATGTCGTTCTAAGAATTCACTGAAGAATAACATCGATCTCCGATCACGAATCAGACACTTCTTTGCCACAATGCATATCTCTAGTTCCTTTTGTCTTACACATTTTATAATGACTCATATTTTTTCATCTGACTTTGGAGGATCAACCATTCCTGAAAATCATAACTCGGACCTTGCAAAGCATCAACCTCCAGTCTGAATGGACCAATCATGGGAGTCTTTGACCATGTTGTCACACTCCTCCATTTTATTATTCTTTGTGATTTTCTTGCTTTCACCTATTGCTCTTTTTTTTTTGCAGGAAGACCGTCCCCATAAACAATCGGAAATGGTCGCAACAATACATAGTCCCTAGAGATACTCCAAGAGAAAACAAAACAACAAGTTTCCCCAAAGATGACTGGAGATATTTTTTAATGAAAAACGTCAATTGACACCAAATTCAACGAGGCATCGATCCGAGTTTGTCTATACTTTTTTATTTTGTACTTATTCGTAAATTCAATCGATATGCTTGATTTTCATCACATAATGCCTTTAGAATGTATGTCTTATAACATATCTTCACAAACTGCACGTGTCTGATTCTCACCACATGGTGTGATACGTAGGCAACCCTTCTTGGGTTCGGCACCACATTCAAAAATCAGAATATTTCCCTTCTACTCTATCCTCACGAACTTTGTGTATCTGATTCTCACCACATGGTATGATACGTAGGCAACCCTTCTTCGGTTCGGCACCACATAATAAAAATCAGAATATTTTCCTTCTACTCTATCCTCACAAACTACGCGTGTCTGATTCTCACTAAACGGTGTGATACGTAGGAAAACCTACTCGGGTTTGACATCACTCAAAAATAATAACAAAAATAAATAAATGAATAAAATCTAGTCCTCATGAAACGCTACCCGCCGAAAGTGGAATGCACCGCCAAATACACACCTTCTTGTCCACCTTAGAAAGGGACACACTTTCTCATCCACCTTAGAAAGGGACGCACCTTCTTGTCCACCTTAGAAAGGGACACATTTTCTCGTTCACCTTAGAAAGGGATGCACCTTCTCGTCCACCTTAGAAAGGGACACACTTTCTCGTCCACCTTCGAAAGGGACACACCTCTTTGTCCACTTTAGAAAGGGACACACTTTCTTGTCCACCTTAAAAAGTTATGCACTTCTTGTCTACCTTATAAAAGGACACACCTCCTTGTCCACCTTAAAAAGGGGCAAACTTTATCATCCGCCTTAGAAAGGGATGAACCTTCTTGTCCACCTTAGACAGGGACACATTTTCTCGTCCATCTTAGAAAGAGACGTATCTCGTTGTCCACCTTAGAAAGGGGCACGTCGACTTATCCACCTCAAAAGGGATATACTTTCGCATCTACCTTAACAAGGTATGTACTCACCTTTTCCGCCTTTGAAATGAACATATTTGGCTTACCCACCCTTTACTTCGTCTTGTCCTGGACAATCATAATTCGTCCTATAATGGACAACTATTATTCGTCCTATCATGGACAATCACCATTCGTCCTATTATGGGCAATCATAATTCATCCTATCGTGGACAACCATCATTTATCCTCTCGTGGATAACCATAATTTGTCCTATCATGGATAATCATCATTCGTCCTATTGTGAAATAAATTTTGGTATCGTCCTACCGTGGATAAGTCATTGAGTTGCCATCAAAGCAAATTTTACTTTCTTTCATCGAGTCGCCATCGGAGAAAATTTTACTTTTGTATCATCCTGATGTTATCGAGTCTCCATTAGAGTAAATTTTACTTTTTGTATTATCCTAACTTGGACAAGTCATCGAGTCACTATCAGAGCAAATTTTACTTTTTGTATCGTCATGATGTGGACAAGTCATCGAGTCGTCATCAGAGAAAATTTTACTTTTTGTATCGTCCTGACGTGGATAAGTCATCGAGTTGCCATTAGAGCAAATTTTACTTTATGTGTCATCCTAACGTGGACAAGTCATCGAGTCACCATCGGAGCTATCACACGCCAGCTTCGAGGGGGTGACCGGCACCTGGATCTTGAACGGCCCAAGCGTACCACTTGTATATCATAGTGTGAACGTATAAATGTTTGATTACTTACCTTGCAAATTTTAAATCTATGGCTCGCATTCCACTTAACCAAGGAAACTCTCCCGATATCGGTACTCCCTAATTTAGAAGGCTAGATCATTTAATCGATATATTTCGTTAACATGTGGTTGTTCGAATCTCATAGTAAGTACTTAGTCTCATAGCACATTCATTGTCACAACTTAGCATTTACTTCTCCTTGTCTTCTGGTTTACTTAGTTACAAACTTGTCGCATTACCGTACTTTATTATATGACTCTCAGTCGTTGTTCATATTTTCTCAAGTGTCCCACTTACATTGGTACCATCCCTTTACTATCCACATCATTTCTTATCTTAGTTTCAATACTCGTGACAAAAATTCCCTTTCTTATAACTTCCCCTTCTTTAATTGGCCTTATCTCCTATGCACTTACTATTTCTGCTTACTTCAGACAAAAGCCTTTCTGAGGAAAATAATTACCTCTCACACAAGAAATTCAATACTTTGCCCTTGAAGCATTAAGATTATTTAAAAAATCATATTTGTTTCACAATTTATGGGTACGTCAGGTATACATGGTCCAATGGAGTGGCTTTTCTACCCTTTACTAAGTCCCGAGATTTTTATAGGTTCTTCTCATTGCGGTTCTACCATTATGGAAAATTAGGTAATAATACTTACATTATCCCATCAGAATATTAATTTCCTTATAACCTCATGTATTCAGGTACGCACCTCCTTCTCCTCACTTTTCTTGCATCCAAAAATCAGCGCCTTGCCTTTCTAGGCGTTCATTATCTCTTCCATATCTCAAATGTTCATACTCTAAGACTATAGTATAACACCCGCACCTTTGAAGTATCAATAACCTATTTGGGGGATGGGGGGTTTTTTCGTTTACTTATCATGAATACAAACTAGCTGGTGTCTTTTTAATAACCGAGATTACTGGAACTGTATAAAGCACGAGTTAGACTCAAATTCTTACAACTCAGATTTACTGCACGATCTATGAGATGAAAGAATAAAAATCACCCCTAAATGACTTGTAGCCTCATGTTTATAAGTGTGGTGCAAAACACGCCCATTAACAAGACTCTACTAGACACGACATGCAGACTCCCTAGGATAGACCTGCTTTGATACCAAGTCTGTCACACCCTAACCTTGGGGGGTGCGGGTGGCTGGGACCTAGCGCCCGAAGGCCTGAGTGGACCAACTATAGTATCTAAAATCTGTAATATGAATCCTGGGCCGACAAGGTCTCCATATAACCATAAAAAGGCAAGAGAGTATGACACTTGCACGTAGAAGAGTCCCAACACAATATATACATACAACTAAGGCCAACACGGCCACCATAAGAGTACTCTGCTAACAAAAGAGGCCGACAAGGCCACGACATACATATACATTACTAGTATTTTGGGTATGGCGGAACCCTGTCCCAACTATTGATGTTTTATGCCACTCTTAGAGGTTTGCAGACTTGTGTATAGTATGTGTATGTTTGTCATGGCCTTATCGGCCTCTTTTGGTAGCAGGGTACTCTTCTGGTGGCCTTGTTAGCCTTGGTTATCTGTATATATTGTATTGGGACTTCTGCGTGCAGATGTCATACTTTTTTATCTTTTTATGATTATATGGAGGCCTTGTTGGCCCATGATTCATATTACTGGTTCCAGATACTATAGTTGGTCCACTCAGGCCTTCGGTCGCTGGGTGCCGGCCACACCCCTTAAGGTTGGGGTGTGATAGGAGCAAATTTTACTTTTTGTATCATCCTGATGTGGACAAGTCATTAAGTTGCCATCAGAGAAAATTTTACTCTATGTGTCATCCTAACGTGGACAAGCCATCGAGTTGCCATCACAACAAATTTTACTTTCTGTATCATCCTGACGTGGATAAGTCATCGAGTCGCCATCAGAGCAAATTTTACTTTCTGAATCATCCTGACGTTGACAAGTCATCGAGTTGCCATTAGAGAACAAATTTACTTTTTGTATTGTCTTGACGTGGACAAGTCATCGAATCGCCATCTGAGCAAAATTTTACTTGTTGTATTGTCCTGATGTGGACAAGTCATCGAGTCTCCATTGGAGTAAAATTTAGCTTTGTATTCATCCTATCATGGACAATTATCATTCATCCTATCGGGGATAATTGTCAGTATTGCATTCGTCCTACTGTGGACAGTCATTAGTTATTTTATAGTTTTACTTTTACTATCCTGTCGTGGATGAGTTCTTTTTCAATCATACATTTTATAACCTATCTGAATGAACTACGCGCACCTGATTCTCTTCTTTGGGGAGATACGTAGGCATCCCTTTTGGGTTCGATACCCCTTATTCAAAAAATCTAAAAAATATATAATTTTTTAAAGAATCATAGTCTAACTTGGTTGGTACCAATACTGTTTGAAATGTGCATAGGAAACAACAAGAACAATCGGTATGATGGAGAGGACTGACTTCGTGGTAAACCATAGAATTTTTTGGTACCTCTCATTCACACCTTTAGTGACACTTGAAAAATTCTCTTGCATGATTCCAAAATTAACCTCATCGTTTCATGTGCATTGTGTGGTGAGCTTTACATTAAGTTCAATTGTATTGCATCATGATCTAGAACTTGGTCCGAATGTTTATTGAGACGAAATCCTGAGTAACACTTGGTATAGGAAATGATCGTAGGCCTTCTTTGAACAATTTGAGCCTTTCTAGCCTACCAAATCTCATTATCCCTAGCATACCTTCTTTGAGCCTAAAGCCTATTATTTTGGCAACTACATCATAAGCCTATACCATTTCTAAGTGCTTACAAGCACTAACCCTCTTTTGGCCCAACCTCTCTGAGCGTACTAGAAATGTGCAATATCGAATAAAGATCCAAGCTGAAATTGTCAAAGACAAACGTCCAAAAGTCCCAGAAAAATAAGACAAAAGGACAACTTCACACAAAGAGGGAGCCGAAAAACCAGGCAATATCAAGATGAAGAGAAAATCTGGAAAAAAATGATTAATGATGATGAAATAAGAAATAACTCTGAAAAAATGAGAAAGGCTCCAAACAAAAATTCAAAAGGAGTCAATATAAAAGAAAGGGGAAAAAAATGAAGTAGAGCAACATCAGAACACACAAATGCTAAGCACGGACATAGTGCAACGCTCAAGGAAGAATTAGTAACTCTTTACCCAAATGATATCCTATCCTTTCTTCAAGCCTACATTACAAGTCGATATCAAGCCTTACATAATTCTATTCCAAGTGTTTCTCACATTAGTGGATATTTACATGACGATCAAGCCTATGATTTCACAATTGCATGCATTGAACATATTTTTTGAGTGTGAGTATACTTATCTAGACTTCCCAAAGTTAATAATATACTGAAACATTATGCGAGAAATTAACTTTCTTTCTAGTGAGAGCACTTAAAACATGAGGATAGGTATAGTTCAAAATCATTGCTTGAACCAAGACGAACAAATATTGTCGATACTTAGGTATATCTGAGGTACCATATAAAATCTATAAGAATTACCCAGAGCCAGTCTCGATAGACAGAATGAAAAAAATGGGAATTCTTATGCAAAATACTAATTGTTGGTACCAACTGAAGTCAAGACGTGATTCATTTCAATTTTACGAAAAATACAAAAACATCGATAAAATAAAAACATCATAGGATATGTTGCATCATGATTTTCCAAAATTCTGAACACTCTGTTACACCAAAAATCACTCCACAAGCTCGAATTTTATTGTCCCACAGAGTCTCGGACGTACAACTCGGAACTCAATTTTCATTCCCCGGTAGCATTTCTTGAACTACGTACGACCTAATTCCTGTCCTTGAGAGATACATAGGCGCCTTATGGAATCGGTCATGCCAAAATATTCACTATCATTTAGGAAGAAATTGGGGCAGAATTTTGAGAATATCTCAAAAATTCTAAGATCAAATATGAGAATTCACCCATGCATTGAAACTGAAGCAGAATTTTGAGGAAGGACCTC
Organism: Anisodus acutangulus; assembly: GCA_029783415.1. Taxonomy (NCBI): domain Eukaryota; kingdom Viridiplantae; phylum Streptophyta; class Magnoliopsida; order Solanales; family Solanaceae; genus Anisodus; species Anisodus acutangulus. The sequence continues at coordinate 25,461,545 of CM056489.1, forward strand.
AAAATTCATCAAGAAACGATAATATCCAGCCAAGAGGGCTGCAACTGGATTTGAAATGTCCAAGGGGACAATATGATCCGTCCAAGAAAGCCATTCATATTTATACCATCCACGAAGATGACACTTGCATGCCAAGAGGACCATTCATTCATATTCATACCATCCAAGAGGATGACATTTGCATGCCGAGAGGCCATTCATTCATATTTTTAAAACCATCCAAGTGGATGATATTTGCATGCTGAAAGGGACATTCATTCATATTCATACCATCTAAGAGGGTGACATTTGCATGCTGAGATGGTCATTCATTCATATTTTCAAAACCATCCAAGAGCATAACATTTGCATGCCGAGATGGCCATTCATTCATTTTCAAAACCATCCGAGAGGATGACATTTGCATGTTGAGATGACTATTCATTCATATTCATGTCATCCAAGAGGATGACATTTGCATGCCGAGAGGCCCATTCATTCATATTTTTAAAACCATCCGAGTGGATGACATTTTCATGCTGAGAGGATCATTCATTCATATTCATACCATCCAGGAGGATGACATTTGCATATCGAGACGGCCATTCATTCATATTTACTCTTAAACCATCAAAGAGGATGACATTTTCATGTTAAGAGGGCCATTCGTATTTATTTTTAAACTGTCTGCAAAAAACGAGCCAAAATTGGTCATACGTCAATTTGTTTGTCCAAAGACTCTTACATCATCTCCGGTCAAACAATGACAGTTATTGACACCTAATTTTGGTTCATTTTGCTTAAAAATAATTTCTCGGGATGTCCTGATCAGTAAAGCATGAAATAGCACTTTTTACACTTTTTCCAATTTTTAACACAATGTATTGATAATTATTCTTATCTCTGCAAATATTAGGATTTTTATCAATTTATTATCGTTTAAATTAATTTCAATAACTATTACTTTTCTGCACATACGCCGCACAACACTACAAATTTATTTCAGTGAATAATTATTTTTAGTTCTTTACACCACAGTACATTTTTCAAAGTATCAATCGCATTTTATTTTATTTTTAAAAATTCTATGCATATTAAACATACATACATATTAATTATATTTTAATACCACTCGTCAGTAAAAAAGCTGGAACAATTTATCGCAAACACTGTTAATTCAAAGGAGATTGTATAAATTACTTATCAAATCATATCCCTTATTTTGCTCCAAAAAAAGGAAAACATGGTTTTTACTTTGTTGACTTTTTCTTCCCTAAACTCACGTTCTCTCCCTCATCTTTCAAATCATCCGCCCAAATTCATTCTTCCTTTTTCAACTTCTCTTTTTTATTATTATTATTATTATTATTATTATTATTATTATTATTATTATTATTATTATTTCTCCCTTACTTTTTCAACTTTTTCTTTCTTTATTTAATCTCACCTCTCCCTCATTTCTACACTACACTCAGTCACTCACACGCCTCTCTTTCCTGAGAAAATCTCCATTACTTTAAAGCTCGAAAGCTCACACTTTTTTTTCTTTTTCTAAATTCTTTTATATTTTCATCTCTTTTTATACACTGACACACAATTATTTGGATTTTCTATTATTTTTGCTCTACATTTTTAGACCTCTTTTACTGCATTTGACATTTTTGTTTATTCATTGGTTTTTTCTTTGGTAGTTTGGATATTTTTTTTCAATTGTTAAACACTTTGCACATATGCATATATTTCTAAAGAAAAAGAGGAGATCGAGAGGAGGAACTAATTTTACTTTATCTTATTGTCCACACCACACCACTACTCCACCATCGTAGCACTGTTGTTGGTCTGAGAATCTCCATTTTTAATGCTCCATTGTGTTAAAATATGATTGAGCCACTTCTATCGCCATTTTCGGTTACTAATCATGTCTGTTTCTTCGGTGACGTGATTTATTATTCGCTTGTTGTTCTACTTTGTTCGTCAATGTTACTACTGCTGCGGAATTATTTTTGTCACTTTTCGTTTTTGCTGGTTTATTCATATTGACAAATGCCTACACTTTATGACAGATGAAGGAATCTCTTGTTTTCAAGGCTCCCCGGTATTTTTATTTTTAAGCTTGTTTATTATTTCCATAATACAATCGATGGTTATTTATTCATTTGCTAACACTTTTACTAAGATAAATCCTGAACTCGGCAAGTACCCAAAAATAAATCACTGTTTGTGTTTATTATGATGGAAACAACAATCCAGAATAATGATGACTATTAACATTGATCATAATTTGTTGAAGATCTCCTCTCACTTTATAACTAGTTGTAAAATCTAAGTCCTAGTACACTTTTTTGTTTGTTCTTTCTAAGATGGGGTAGAGGAAGAAAAATTAGTGTCTAGACTTGGAACCACAACATTTATATTCCGATATCTTTTTTCAAAGGCAATTTTTCAATTATGCTTCTTTAGAAGAGTTACCTTTTCAATTATAAGGTTCATCAATTATAATTAAAAAGTAAATATATTTCTATGCATAAATAAAGTTCATACTTGCAACTTAATATTTCTACAGCTCATATATAATACTTTATTAGATCACTAATATAGGCTCATTTAATTGATAGCAAGATCTATATACAATTATATTAAATATGTAAGTCCATTTAAATAGAAAATTACTAACCTATTATGCTAACATTATTATAGTAAATTTGTTTACATTAATGTTGCTTACACCAACGTCACTTTATCGCATGTTAACTGAAAGAAATAATCCTTTGATTATTTTCATTAATTGAAAGATTATTTATACAAGTTACATAGAGAATCATATTCATATTCTACTCCTAAAATCTTATTCTACTTGGATTACATTTATGGTAATACAATAATTATGATAAGTGTACAATACTAATTATATTACAATATTGCATAAACTAGGAGATTAAATATTACATAATTCATATACACTAATTACGGTAATTCTAACATACCCCCGCAGTCATAGCGGGCGGTCTTCGAACGCTGAGACTGTCCCTAAAATCTTTAAAAAGGATTGAGGGAAGACCCTTTGTAAAGATGTCGGCTAATTGATATCTCGATCGGACATGGCAGACACGAACTTGACCACGAGCAACCTTTTTGCGGACAAAGTGAATGTTCATCTCGATATGCTTAGTGCACTGGTGCTGAACCGGATTACCAATATTATTGCAATACACCAAGGTTGCCTTCTGAATGGGACAATGAAGCTTTAAAAGCAAATTACGTAACCAACATGATTCCGAGACCACGTTAGCTACCCTTCGATATTCAGCCTCGACACTTGAGCGGGATAGAGTCGACTGACGCTTCGCAGACCAGGAGATCAAGTTGTTGCCAAGAAACATACAATAGCCCAACGTAGACCGTCTGGTGTCGGGACGGCCACCCCAATCAGCATATGTATACGAGACAAGTGTGGATGTCGAGGAAGGATATAAATGCAGACCATAGTCAAATGTACCTTGAATATACCGAATGATGCGTTTGAGTACATTCATGTGCTCAATTCTAGGATCATGCATGCACAAACACACCTGCTGGACAGCATATGTAATATCCGATCTCGTAAAGGTAAGATACTGAAGGGCCCCTGCAAGACTGCGATAGCGGGTCAGATTCTCGTAGGGAACGCCTGCCGTGGCACTAAGCTTGGGCTTTGTATCATCTGGAGTGGAAGTGGACTTACATGATGACATCCCAGCCCTCTCGATTATCTCAGCTGCATACTTTCGTTAAGACAAGAATAATCCATCGGAATGACGAGTGACGGCAATCCCCAAAAAATAACTCAAGGCACCTAAGTCTTTCATAGCAAACTCAGAGCTGAGCATGGTCATGATAGACTGCGTAAGGCATCGAAAGAAGCAGTCAAAATGATATCATCCACATACAACAGAATGTAGGCCAAGGACGAACCACGATGGTAGATGAACAAGGAATTATCTGACCTGCTGTGAGTGAACCCAATAGTCGAAACATAGTCAGCAAACCTTGTATACTTGGCCCTGGGATACTGCTTAAACCCATATAAGGACTTCTTCAATAAACAGACATGATGAGGATGTTTGGGATCCCTGAATCCCAAAGGCTGATGCATATAGACTGTCTCCTTGAGATCACCGTGTAGGAAAACATTTTTGACATCTAATTGATGAATAGGTCATGCTTTCGAAAGAGCCAAGCTAAGCACAGTGCGGATGGTAGCCGGCTTGACTACCGGACTGAACGTCTCACCACAATCTATACCAACCTGTTGAGTCTTACCATCACCCACAAGCCGAGCCTTATGTCGTGCAAATGAACCATCTGAATTTTTCTTGTGAGCAAATATTTACATAGACCTGATAATATTAATACAAGATGGACGGGGTACCAACTCCCACGTCTTATTATCAATAAGAGCATTATATTCATCGATTGTAGCAATTTTCCAATTCGGGTCGTTTAAGGTAGACACAGGATTACGGGGCAATGGAGATTTAGAGACATTAGAATATAAATTAAAATGTCTTTTTGGTGTAAAAACCCCCCTGTTGACTACAAGTGACCGGTCTATGACTCGAGGAAGAATTTGGTGAATTTTGAAAATTTGTTGGACTCGGGACGGACTGGCCAGCAGGCAGTGGGCCTGCTGGCCCAACTCGGGAAATAAGAGTAGGAATTGGACCAGATCCAGAATTGGGCTGGACTGGCCCAGTGGCGGTACTGGTCCAGGCAGTGGTGATGGTCCAATGGAGCCAGCGGGTAGTGGGCCCGCTGGAGAATTTTGGGTGTGAGATACGTCTGAAAAATGCTGAATAATATATGGGGATATACTATCATCCAAAAAATTATACAAACTAAGCACGGGAGTATTAACTTTAGCAAATGGAAATTGGAATTCATCAAAGATGACATGGCGATTAATGATGATTTTATTGGAGGTTAAATCAAAGCATTTGTAACCACGATGATTAGATGGAAAACCCAAAAACACACACGGAGTAGACCGGGCCTGAAGTTTGTTAATTGCGGTGGATAGGAATAACGAATAATATAAACACCCAAAAACCCGAAGATGAGAATAAGAAGGAGTCTTATTATATAAAATTTGAAGGGGGGAAGAATATGTCAGACCTTTGGAAGGAATTATGTTAAGGAGATATGTAGTCATTTGAAGAGCATGATGCCAAAAAGACGGGGGTACGGAGGCATGAATCAATAAAGTTCGGACAATGTTATTAATGGTACGAATTTTGCGTTCGGCTTTCCCATTTTGTGAAGAAGTATGAAGACAAGAAAAATGAAAATTAATCATATTATTAGCACACAATTCCCGAAACACCCCATTGTCATACTCTTTGCCATTATCATTGAATATTTTTAATTTTTCGTTCGAATTGGGTTCTAATGAATGCTCTAAATTTTAAGAAGATGGAAAAAACATAGAATTTTTTCGCTATCAGAAAAGTCCATAAAAAATTAGAATAATCATCCAAAAAGAGAACATAATACTGATGACCCAAAGAACTAAGAATAGGAGACGTCCATAAATCACTATGAATAATATCAAATGACATTAAAGTATGAGAATTGGAGTCTACAAATGGCAATTTAACTATTTTTCCTAAATAACAAGATTGGCCATTCGGAGTACTACGCACACCCTTACAATAAATAAGATTGTTTTTATCTAAGGAAGATAAAATAGATGACCCCGGATGACCTAGACGAGCATGCCACAAGGACGGAGCCAGAGTGAAAAAAGTGGATGGCAGCACGTGACTCGAGAAATCGGAACTTGGCGTGATAGGATAAAAATCACCCCTACTATCACACCTCATGAGGACTCCCCGTTTTGAAATCCTTCACCGAAAACCCAAATGGATCAAATTCTATGGACACAAAATTATCAGTGGTGAATTTTCGGACAGACACCAAAATTTTAATCAATTTTGGAGCGTTAAGGGTATTTTTCAAAATAAGGGGTGGATGAGGGGGAGACAATGTTTTCTGACCATGCCCATGAATTGAAATTGAATTACCATTACCAATAATTATACCATTTTTTGATATTTCCTTTAATTACTGGGATTACCAACAAGCTTGATTCAATTACTTCTTTATTCAAAATACCAACAAAAGCCACACTTGGCTTTTCCATTTTGATACCTCATGTGATCCATCACAATTTCCAACATGGTGGAAGAAATTCGGATCCACCCTAGAAATACAAAAACCAGAAGTCACTAAATCTTTCAGCCTCTTCAAATCCCAATATAAACCCTCTGAGGAAGAAAAAAGATTTGTGTCACTACACCTTTTTCACACAAAATTCCACTTACCATGGGTATTTACATGGTTCGTAGATTATTCGGACAACAAAATACCAATAATCCGAAGAAGATTCAAAATCAGGTGGTGGGACAACTTTAAAATACCATCAGGCCTCACCCCACAAAAATCGGTAGGTGTGGGGGCCGCTGCATGATGGGCCTGGTGGGGCCCAAAAGTGCCTTCCTGCTCACTGAAACTGCCACTGTAGCGTTGCAGAAACTGGGCAGTGGGTCGTTGTGGAAACTGGGCAGTGGGCCGAAACTGCTGCTGGGCCGTCCACTGCCAGTTGGGCTGAAAGCTGCTGGGCTGAAACTGCCGCTGGGAGGCAAACTGGCTGGGCCCAAACTGCAGTTGTGGGGCCTGCTGCCACTGCATAGGGGCCCACTGTGGGCCCCAGAACTGTTGCTGCTGACCACTGCGAGGACCCCCACCTCCACCACCATTCTGCCGGCTGCCGCTGCAGTTCTTTCCATTATTTTTCTTATTTCCACCCTTTTTGCCGCCACCGTTGTTGCGGTTCTCGGATTGTTTGCAAAAGGTCGGTAGATATAGTGGAATATATCCACTGAAGGACGATAGTATCAAGAGTCGTCCACAACTTAGGATCATTCTCGCGTTTTGGCACATCCGTATCCTCAGGAGCCGCGGGGATTATGTGATGGATGACTTGATACGAGCGTGCGTGAACTTTGAACAGTTCGGCCCACGTCGCATATTGGATGTTTTCTATTTCAAGAATGATAGGAATATGATTCTTGATGTTAGAAACAGTAAGGGCATGATGAAACGTGTTCTTTGACGTAGACATAACGACAGAACAATACGTGATTGAGGGATTTGGAAGAAAAAATTTGGGAAGAGGAGGACACTGTCGGGGCACGGAAAACGAGAGAAGGGAGCTCGGATTCCGGCTATGTGGACGGAAATTTTGAGAGAGGAATTTAAGACCTAGACTTCTGATACCATGAAAGAAATAATCTCTTGATTATTTTCATTAATTGAAAGACTATTTATACAAGTTACATAATAGGAGAATCATATTCCTATTCTACTCCTATAACATTATTCTACTTGAATTACATTTATGGTAATACAATAATTATGATAAGTGTACAATACCAATTATATTACAATATTGCCTAAACTAGGAGACTAAACATTACCTAATTCATATACACTAATTACGGTAATTCTAACACTAACATTACTTTATCGTATACTAACATTAACACTAATATTACTTTATCATATGCTAACATTATAATTTACAAACATAATTCTTTAACTTTGCTAACATAATTGTTTATACCTCTCATCTTTTAATGTTTAACCATTTATTTCAAGTGGTGGTAATTTTTTATACCTCAGTATAAATTTTATGCATTTATATCAAGTGGTGGTAATTTTTTATACCCTATTATTTTTTATATATTTTATTTCGGTGATGGTAATTCTTTATAACCCATGATTAATCATGAATTTGAGAAAACGACTTGAACACTATTATTTTATTTTCAAGTTATTAAATAAGAGTCTAAAATAATTATATTAATCTGATTTTGAAGTTGAATTTACCGTTTAATTTGATTTTTTATCCGGATAAGTAGAATTAATGTCTTTAAAAGGTTTATTTGAATGTTTAAATATTTGAATTATTTTACGTAGTAAAGATGATATAAATAGTTAACGTATTAAGTAAGGTGTATAATATGATTTACTTATTTCAAACATTGATTTAAGTGATAATCAAATTTTAGTTTAAATCTCAAATTCTCATTTTGTAAATAAATTATACCAAATTTTTTTTAAATTTCAAATTCCCATTTTGTGAATAAATTATATTTTTTAGTTTAAATTTCAAATATATATTTGTAAATAAATAATATAGTTTTTAGCAACAAAATGTTTAAACCCGTCGGTAACCGCATTTGCAGATTTCTTGGGGTGCTAAACACCTTCCTCGAGGAATCATCAGAACTCTTAATCTTCTTTCTATGGTTTTTAAAATAAAGGTTTTTCGTAAATAACTTTTTTTTTTCAAAATGGTTTCATAATTTTGTAAAAAAATAGATGGCGACTATGTTTTCAAACAAATAGTCAAGTTATGGTACGTTCTTACCGCAAGGTTAAAAATGGATCATAACAGGGACTAGTCTCTAATAATTAGTATTTTGTGCTAATTAGTGGACAATCACATGACTTTTTTCATTCAACTAGGTGTCTTAAACAAGGAGACCCCTTGTCTCCAACATTGTTCATAATTGTTGCAGAGATACTGGTAAGAAGGTTGGACAAACTGCATGGGGATACAGACTTAAAGGGTTTAGTCTTCCTAAATGGAGTCTACAAATCAATCATATGTCCTATGCAGATGATACAATACTTTTATGCTCAGCTGAATCTAAATTATTGAAGAAGATGATGACAATTCTTAAGAACTATGAAGCAAGTTCAGGTCAAATGGTCAACAATAGCAAAAGTTTATTCTATGTTCATGAAAAGACTCTAGTGGCAGTCATAGCAAGAATGATAAGGACAGGTGTCACACCCCAACCGTGGAGGGTGTGGCCGGAACCTGACACCCTAAGGCCCGAGCATACCAACTATAGTACCTGAATTATACGACGCGAGACTTGGGCCGACAAGTCATTTCAACAACAATAATAAGATAGAATGCAACAATATCATGCACGCATAAGAAGCCCAACAACAACATATATATACATAAACTGAGGCCGACAAGACCGTATTGTTACACCTCGTATTTTTGCGCTCGTATGTGTCATAAATAAACTCACGTAAAGCCCGATGAGGCTAAAATCCTATATTTGGATGACAATAAGTCTAAACAGGTGTTACAAAAGTTTTGTAAGAGTTTGAGGTCAAACGAATCAAAGAAATAAAGTTCGTCGAAACTCGGGGAATAGCAGACAAAATTTTGGATAGGATTTTTGGCCAACCTTGGCCCGAGTATATCTCCTAGTATATAAGGTATTATTGGGTATATGACCTATTGCAATTCAATTTCAGCGAGTCTACTTTTCAAAGCAACAAACTGTTCATCGATATGATGTCAAAGAAGAGAGTTATTCGCATTTTTGCGAGACTGCAGGTAGCCAGTTTGGGGTGATGGCCAGTGCGTAGTGACCCGTATAGCGCCCTTAGGGTGGTGGAAATTTACAGATTGCTATTTAAAATAGTGCAGTCCCTTTTTCTTTCATTTCACGATCTTATCATCTCCAAAACTCTCCCCAAATCCTCTCTAAGAGTTCTCATGTGATCCAAGGCCAAAATCAAAGGCAAATCCAACATGGTGAATCTTGTATTTATCATTGCATTATCTTCCTCCTCGTTGTATCGATTTCGAAGGATTTTTGGAGGTGAAGTAACTCTGTTTTGGGGGAGATTCTGGTGGTTAAAGGCGAGTTTTATCTTTATCTACATATTCTAGTGATCGTGTAAGTGTTTGGAGTGAATTATTGACAGATTTTGATAAACCAATTCTTAGAAGCTTTGATCTTGAGTTGTATTATTATTGGGCTCATTTGTGTGAATTATGAGTATGTTATGAGCTTGTTGAGATGTTGATAAGGTTTAGGATATGGAGGAGAGTTGGTATGAAGTTGTAGTGTTGGAAATTCATGTAAATTTGGATATAAAAGAGTGTATAAACTTCATGAACATAAGTTGCTCGATAAAATGCCCAAATGAGTTTTCTTATGAGTTTTGAATCAGTTATTGATAGCAATCGTTTATATCATGTAGATAACCGCTCATAGTACGTCTGAGAACTTCTGCAATTCGTATAAGCTACAAGGTATGTAAGGCTCACTTTTTTTGGCATGATCAATATAGAAACGACGACTACGCAATTAAATCTGATAAACACTCTACTCTTAGTCCTTAAGGAAGTACTTGTAATTCTCATGTCAATTTATTGTTGTATATTACCCATCCATTGTCGAGGTTACTTTCCGTCGATCTCTCATTTATATTTACTTATGCCTTACATATTATAAATGAGAGCATGTAAGGCATAAGTAAATATAAATGAGAGCATCACATAAATTGACGGAAAGTAACCTCGACAATGGATGGGTAATATACAATAATAAAAAGGCCAACAAAGAGGCCGATAAGGTCAAGCAAAATGAATATACACTGACTATTAGTCTGCAAACCTCTATGGGTACTACAACATATCAATAGCTGGAAGCAAGTACCCTAATGTGGAGGTACTTCTGTCTATCTAGCTATACCTACGAGCATGAAACACAGCACCCCAGAAAGGGATGTCAGTACGAAAGAATGTACTGAATATGTAAGGCATGTAAAACATGTAAATAAAGAATGAAATACAAGATAAGGGTATAGAAATCAATTTGAAACTCAAAAAAGGTCATTGAGAGCATACAACTGACATAATTATGAATATATGCATGAAAGTAAAATCGGGCCACTCTATGGGGTCATATAATATAGTATCAAGCCTCTCTATGGGAAAAATCTCATCATAACATACTCTGCCTTAAAGGTCTCGATAATACCATACCCAACTGTAATAATGTGCACGTATAAGTGTCTGTCCGGCTGACTATAGTACGGCTCGGTAAAAAAATAGATATTATCTTTTAATTTTTTAATACCTTATATCCCGAGTCCTTCCTTGTCTGTTATCCCCTTTAGATCCTCGGCCTAAGCTTTTTCTTTCTAAGTTTCCCTTTCTAAACTTCAAATCCTAGAGAGAAGTGAGAGCTCCTCTAATGAAATTCCCTTTTAGGCTAGATTAAAATTCCTAATATTCCCTCAAATATCCATATGATCCAGTTCATATGACCCATATCATATGATCAGAAATACCTTAGAAATTCCCAATGTATATCTCCTTGATAAAATACTTTGTAAATTCCAATTTATTTTAAATGAATATGATTATGGACGGTACTACCTCCTAATCTTTTAAATACTTCATGCTTTTAAATTCTTTAAATTCCTGCATTAAATACTTGGTCGGTTCAACCGCCTATTTGATTTAAATTCCTGCAGAACCTTTGATTTATGGTTTCCATAACTGGAACCTTAAATTGTAAGTTAATCTTTATTTACTTTCTGCATATTTCAATTATCTTTTAATTTTTGAATACCTTATATCTCGATTCCTTCCTTGTCTATTATCTCCTTTAGATCATCGGCCTAAGTTTGGTATCAGAGCCATAAAGGGTAGAGTTAGAGAGAATATTATTCAGACCAGATGAGATTCCATTTTAGAGGTTGGGGTTCTTCCGAGGTTTTGTGCTTAGGATAGTCCGGGGTCGGTAAGTCCTCAACGAACGCAGACAATTATACCCTAGGGAAGGCCTTTGATTGTAGGAAGAGTCTGGGTGCTCTGTGGGAGTTCCATAACATGGATTCATTTCTCAACAGCTCTACTTCTAGTGATTTTGGTTCATCTTCTTTCATGGATTCAAAGAAGATAATAAACACCGAAGAAATCTTGATACAAGATTTTGAAAAATCTATTGATAATTGGCAAATACCGAGAGTAAATCGAGATCAGATTTACAAATATTCCAAATATCAGTTATTCAAAACTGATTTTACAATCAAAACAGAGGAAAGAGATATCCAATTATCTCAACCTTTTGAAACAATCCAATTATTTTCTCAAAATTTCTTAAAGAGACACAGAGAAAGAAATTACAAGTATATCCATATTGGATTAGTCCAAGTACGGATAAAACCCCTCACGAAGGAAGGATTAAACACCTCAATCATTGCTATCTTACGTGATGCTAGATTCACAAATTTTGAAGATTTCCTATTGAGTTCTGTTAAGTCTAGTCTCTGCACAGGACCAATATCTTTTGACTGTTACCCAAATTTCTCAGTTTCTTTAAATGACAAAAATATCCAAAAATCCCTTGTCTTACAAATCAAGACTTTCAATTACCAAATGCTTGAAGGATCGATTCCCATAGCTATAATTTACAGAATCCATTACAAAGCTATGACTTCAGCTTTTGCTACAAAAGTCAAATATCATAGTAAGAAAGGCAAAACCCTTCTTTTACAAACAGGTCTTTCCAGATCTAACACCGTTATACCAAGACCTATTAGATGAAAGGATATTACCCTACCTGACGAATGGATCTTAGAAGGTGTTGCGAAACTTGAACCTTTAGAGACTTCCCAATCAAATACCTGTCACAGAGAAATAACCCAATACCAGGATGGTAGAGTTAGTCTATCATTCCATAGAAAATCTACGAGTAGTAGATACGATGATTCCAGTTCCGTAGAAACTCTTGACTTAGGAGGAGTCTCACAGATTCCCTCAGTCATAAATACTCCTTACAAAACAAAACCGAGACATTCTACGTCAGATTTACCCAATCTACGAAACGTAGACTACTCCAACGAAATACCGAAATCCATTTATGAAAATTCCACTGTTAGAGAAAAGATAGAGGACCAGGAACCTACTAGTCCGACTTTTTCCTCGATTACAGAGAACATAGTAAATGAAATTGGTGTTTTACAAAAAGATTTCAAAGTTGATAAAAAATTCCTACAAAAAGATTTCTATAAAAAAATACAACCTAGAAAAAAGAGTTTGATTCTTCAAAACCTTTTTAAATACTAGGACAAAAATACAGGAAGAATTTTATAATTTTGTTAATGAACATAGGATAAACATCCTATTCTTTGACTGGTTTGAAATTTGCTCCTCTGAAAATTCCATTGATTACCCATTTTCTAAAATGGTAAATCCTGTTACGATTAGGAACAAAACACCGAAGTGGGAAACCCTAGCTGATTCTAGAAAAGTCCAGTCCAACCACCCTCCTCTACAAGGGATTAAGCTTAACATTCATGGTTGTCATGTAGATGCGATTCCTCTTAAGAATCCTGCAGAGGATGAAAAAACAAATACCAAGAATATCCTCGCCCAAAATAATTTTACCAATATCAGTTTGAATACCCTAGGAAAACAACTCGACAAGGTAGAAAAACACATAAAACCCAACCATTTAGTCACCATTAATTTCCCAGGAACGACTAAGGATAAGAAAAGCCAAAGCCCAATCTTTAAACTCTTTCAGGTGTCCAAAGATGGTGTCAAGAATATCCAGCAAAATAAGTCTAAATTTATTCAGGCTATCCAATATAAATTGAGTAGAATTGGGACGTCCATCGGTTCTAATACTGAACACGTTGTTCTTGATATTCCACAACCTTCCAACAAAATCACTACTCTTGTCAATGATTCCGACGACAGTGATACTCTAGAACAGATCCAAAACAAAAAACCTTTTGTTAACTATATGGATTGGCAAAGACCAATACAACAAGTACAACAACAACAATTACAGATTATTTCTGCCCCAGATCTGGGAATAGTCAAACCCCTAGCTCAATCTCATTTCAATGACTCTTCCATTTATGATTGGAACATAGATGGGATGACCGAATACAATATTCTCAATTTTCTCCAACAAATGACCATGGCCGCAAATGCCTACAAAACCCAGAATGATACGCAAGACAAGACCATTGCAGAACTGTTCATCGCAGAATTCTCTAGTCAATTGAAAGGTTGGTGGGATAATTATTTCGCTGATCAACAAAAAGAAGATATCCTCAATTCCATCAAAACTGATGAAGAAGGAATATCAATCCTAGATGAACAAGGTGAACCCCTACAAGATGTCATAGCAACCTTGATTCTCACAATCTCTTTAAATTTCATAGGAGATTCTTCACATTTGAAAGACAAAAATGCCGAGTTACTTTCCAACCTTAAATGCAAGAAACTCAGTGATTTCCAATGGTACAAAAATAACTTCTTAACCAGAGTTATGCTCAGGGAAGATTCCAATCAGCCATTTTGGAAAGAGAACAAAGACCAATACAACAGGTACAACAACAACAATTACATATTATTTCTGCCCCAGATCTGGGAATAGTCAAACCCCTAGCTCAATCCCGTTTCAATGACTCTTCCATTTATGATTGGAACATAGATGGGATGACCGAATACAATATTCTCAGTTTTCTCCAACAAATGACCATGGCTGCAAATGCCTACAAAACCCAGAATGGTACGCAAGACAAGACCATTGCAGAACTGTTCATCGCAGGATTCTCTAGTCAATTGAAAGGTTGGTGGGATAATTATTTCGCTGATCAACAAAAAGAAGATATCCTCAATTCCATCAAAACTGATGAAGAAGGAATATCAATCATAGATGAACAAGGTGAACCCCTACAAGATGTCATAGCAACCTTGATTCTCACAATCTCTTTAAATTTCATAGGAGATTCTTCACATTTGAAAGACAAAAATGCCGAGTTACTTTCCAACCTTAAATGCAAGAAACTCAGTGATTTCCAATGGTACAAAAATAACTTCTTAACCAGAGTTATGCTCAGGGAAGATTCCAATCAGCCATTTTGGAAAGAGAACAAAGACCAATACAACAGGTACAACAACAACAATTACATATTATTTCTGCCCCAGATCTGGGAATAGTCAAACCCCTAGCTCAATCCCGTTTCAATGACTCTTCCATTTATGATTGGAACATAGATGGGATGACCGAATACAATATTCTCAGTTTTCTCCAACAAATGACCATGGCTGCAAATGCCTACAAAACCCAGAATGGTACGCAAGACAAGACCATTGCAGAACTGTTCATCGCAGGATTCTCTAGTCAATTGAAAGGTTGGTGGGATAATTATTTCGCTGATCAACAAAAAGAAGATATCCTCAATTCCATCAAAACTGATGAAGAAGGAATATCAATCATAGATGAACAAGGTGAACCCCTACAAGATGTCATAGCAACCTTGATTCTCACAATCTCTTTAAATTTCATAGGAGATTCTTCACATTTGAAAGACAAAAATGCCGAGTTACTTTCCAACCTTAAATGCAAGAAACTCAGTGATTTCCAATGGTACAAAAATAACTTCTTAACCAGAGTTATGCTCAGGGAAGATTCCAATCAGCCATTTTGGAAAGAGAAATTTCTGGCCGGACTACCTACCCTTTTAGGAGAAAAGGTTAGGAACAAAATTGCGGTAAACAGATTATACTCTACAGTGAGTTTACATACGGATAGCTTGTCAGTATAACTCAACAGGAAGGTCTAAAGATCTGTCAAGACCTAAAATTGCAAAAAAACCTCAAACTGGAGCTAAAGAGAACTAAGTGCAAACTTGGAACCTTTTACAAACAGTTTGATACGAATTTCTCAAAACCCTCTTCTTGTTGTACAGAAAACTGTAACAAGACTCATAAATCCCTTAAGAATACTTCAAGAGGTTACAAAAGGAGAGATTTCAGCAAAACCAACGAAGAGTATTACAAAAACCCTACAAAAATACTCATCATTCCAAAAAAACAAATACCAAAAAAGATGATTCCAAATACAAGGACATTACGTGTTATAAATGTCACAAAAAAGGGTCATACGTCGAAATACTGCAAGATGAATAAAAAATTACAAGAATTGCAGCTCGACGATGACGTCACCTAAAAAATCTCCAATCTTATAATTGATTCCTCCTATTCAAATGTCGAGTCAGAACCTGACTACTTTTCTCTGTCTTCTGAAGACAACAAATCCCTTCAAATAGATGAATTACTTACAACCAGTTCTTCTGAATATTCTGATAAGGGTAAGGGAAAACTTGTTTGTATTCTAACCAAGGATCAAGAATTCATATTAGAGATGGTTCAACACATAAATGTCCAACACCAAAAAGATTATTTGAATAAACTCCTCAAATCTTTCACTGACGAGAAAAAAGATGTCAAAAATACGATTTTGTCAAATACCTCCAAAAATACCTACGACTTGACCAAAATCCTGAAAAGGGCAAAAAGATGAAAGAATCCAAAGAAACCTCAGTTCTAGAACTCCAGAGGGATGTGAAACAAATAAAAGAAGAGATCAAGGCTCTACGAGAAAAACTAGAACAAGACTCTCTTCTACTAAAAACAGTCCTTTCAAATACCCAGGATGAATCTGAATCCAGTTCTGAGTCAGACAATCCCGACTCTGAAAATCCAGGAGAACCTCCTGACAACCCTTTCCTTGAAGAGGTCCCACAAGAATTCCTTATTGTCTTAAGACAGATCACGATAAAAAAATACCTTGTTTAGATAACCCTTAAATTCTCAAGCAATTTTAGAATTACTACTATTGCTCTTTTTGACACTGGTGCAGATCTGAATTGTATAAAAACAGGTCTAATATCTAATAAATTTCATAAAAATACCCAGGAAACTCTAGCGGCGGCTAATAACACGAAGCTAGAAATTAATTCCTAAACCAGTGCGTCTGTTATTATTAATGGAGTTTCTATAGCAACATCGTTTATCTTAGTAAAAGACATTCACAACTCCGTTATCTTAGGAACACCATTTATAAATCTTATCACTCCTTATAAGGTAGATAATGATTTCATCTCTTTTGATTCCAATAATAAAAATTTAAAATTCCCTTTTCTAACAAAACCAAAAGCTAGAGATCTCAACCTGATTAAAACTTATTCTTGTCATCTAGGCGAATTAAGGAATAGTTTTTAGATCGGAATTTTGAGTCCCCTAGAAACCCAAATATATGTTCCATCAAATTAATTGATTTCGTTGCATATACAAATTTTTTGAAGCATAATTTACAATATCAAAAACATTGCATTAAAAAATATTTTTTGCACATTAATTCCTGATTTTTTTGCTTTAAATATCTTTTAACCGGTGGTTTACTCAAAAATAGGAGAAAAAATCCACAGATTTCTAATACCGGTTACAACACAGAGATGTCCTATCATTGTCCCTTGCCCCAATGTCTGGGCTACAGAGAAAAAATATCCATGAAGGACATGCGAGAATCCGGACAATACTGTAACCATGCGATGTGTGGAGCCTTGCTCCAAAAGAGAAAAGATGAGATACCTCCACCAATAAATACACCTATTGTTGCACCACAACAACAAACAAATTTCATGGCCCCCAAAAAACCCACAAAAGAAGAGAAAGAAAAATTTCCTGCCAAATCTCCCACTAAAACCCCCCTCACGTGGTATGATGCAGTGATGAAAGAAGAAAATAAAAATGCCACAACATCTGTGCAAAAAACACCAGCACAGGAGATAACTGCCGAAAATCTTCTGCAACTCCTGGCGAAATCCCCATAATTACAACATGCATTGATACAACTTCAAAATTCCAAACAAGAAGTTGCTCAAAGCTCAGGAGAGGAAAAAACCTCTCAAATTTTACAAAAATCGAGAAAGGACTATCTTCAAAAACCCTTTCTCAAAACAATTTTCAAAACTCCAACTTGAGAAAGAAGAGTCTTCAAAACCCCCTTCTCAAAAATAATTTTCAAAAAATCAACTTGTGGTACCACAAGTCCCCAAAAAACCTGCTTCTAAATTCTTCATAAAACCATTTTTTCAAAATATTGTGACTCTTGAAAAATAATTTTTAATGAATACCCTTTTTTAGCACTATAAAATTATTTTGGACAAAAATGTTTTTATAAATTATGGGATATTTTAAAACCCCCATATTTTTATCAAGATATCCTTGAAATATCATGATCAACGACAATTAAAATTAATTTTTATAAAAATAACCCAGATCCTTCTTATTCAATTTGCAAAATACTTAGCGCAATTGCTCCTATTGATTGGGGGAATGATCTGTCTCAACTTCTAAATTTCTCAGATACCCACAAAAATGAACCATTTTTTGATATTCCCTTTAATTACTGGGATTACCAACAAGCTTGATTCAATTCCTTCTTTATTCAAAATACCAACAAAAGCCACACTTGGCTTTTCCATTTTGATACCTCATGTGATCCATCACAATTTTCAATATGGTAGAAGCAATTCGGATCCACCCTAGAAATACAAAAACCAGAAGTCACTAAATCTTTCAGCCTCTTCAAATCCCAATATAAACCCTCTGAGAAAGAAAAAAGATTTGTGCCACTACACCTTTTTCACACAAAATTCCACTTACCATAGGTATTTACATAGTTCATAGATTATTCGGACAACAAAATACCAATAATCCGAAGAAGATTCAAAATCAGGTGGTGGGACAGCTTTAAAATACCATCAGGCCTCACCCCACAAAAAGTTCAGGAATGGTTAAATGCCCGAAAATTCATTCCAGTACAAGCGCATCTACCAACACCACTGGCACCACTACAAACACCGGAGCACACCCAGTTCCTTTCAAAGAAATCCCAGATGGCCTCAATGCTTGCAGCGGCCAAAAATCCAGAAGAAATGCAAGCCATAATTCTGAAATTTGCACCGTCTTCATCAAAACAAGGCTCTTCATCAGAAGAAGAAGAACATGAGATTGATATTGAAGACAGTCCGGTTTTTGGCAACAGCATTCTGAAAAAAGTTGCCAAAAGAATTCAAAATACCCGGAGTAGAGTTCAGACAAAATTCCGACAAAAAAAAGTGCTCGAAAAAGCTACTTTCAAAAAAGCAAAGATTTCAGCAATAATTCAAGAAAATGCCAAAAGAATGAATAGTCATTCTCCACTCGGATGAATAGTTATTCTCCACTGAGATGAATAGTTAGATTTTTTTTTAATTATGAAAATTCCATGTAAAACTCCTATAAAAGGAGACTCCTTCTCCCTCAGTTAGATAAGCTTTTCTCTTTCTAAACTTCAGATTTTAGAGAGAAGGAAAAGCTTTTACTAAATTCTCCTTTCTGTTAGATTAAAATTCCTAATATTTCCTCAAATACCCATATGATTCAGTTCATATAACTCATATCATATGATCAGAAATACCTTAGAAATTTTCAAGGTATATCTCCATGATAAAATACTTTGTAAATTCTAATTTATTTTAAATGAATATGATTATGGACGGTACTACCTCCTTATCTTTTAAATACTTCGTGCTTCTAAATTCTTTAAATTCCTGCATTAAATAGTTGGCCGGTTCAACCGCCTATTTGATTTAAATTCCTGCAGAACCTTTGATTTATGGTTTCCATAAATGGAATAAGAGGGATCTGGGTTATTTTTATAAAAATTAATTTTAATTGTCGTTGATCATGATATTTCAAGGATAGCTTGATAAAAATATGGGGGTTTTAAAATATCCCATAATTTACAAAAACATTTTTGTCCAAAATAATTTTATAGTGCTAAAAAAGGGTATTCATTAAAAATTATTTTTCAAGAGTCACAATATTTTGAAAAAATGATTTTATGAAGAATTTAGAAGCAGGTTTTTTGGGGACTTGTGGTACCACAAGTTGATTTTTTGAAAATTGTTTTTGAGAAGGGGGTTTTGAAGACTCTTCTTTCTCAAGTTGGAGTTTTGAAAATTGCTTTTGAGAAAGAGTTTTTGAAGATAGTCCTTTCTCGATTTTTGTAAAATTTGAGAGGTTTTTTCCTCTCCTGAGCTTTGAGCAACTTCTTGTTTGGAATTTTGAAGTTGTATCAATGCATGTTGTAATTATGGGGATTTCGCCAGGAGTTGCAGAAGATTTTGTGATTATCTCTGTCTTTGGTGTTTTTGCAGATGTTGTGCCATTTTTATTTTCTTCTTTCATCACTGCATCATACCACGTGAGGGGGGTTTTAGTGGGAGATTTGGCAGGAAATTTTTCTTTCTCTTCTTTTGTGGGTTTTTTGGGGGCCATGAAATTTGTTTGTTGTTGTGGTGCAACAATAGGTGTATTTATTGGTGGAGGTATCTCATCTTTTCTCTTTTGGAGCAAGGCTCCACACATCGCATGGTTACAGTATTGTCCGGATTCTCGCATGTCCTTCATGGATATTTTTTCTCTGTAGCCCAGACATTGGGGCAAGGGACAATGATAGGACATCTCTGTGTTGTAACCGGTATTAGAAATCTGTGGATTTTTTCTCCTATTTTTGAGTAAACCACCGGTTAAAAGATATTTAAAGCAAAAAAATCAGGAATTAATGTGCAAAAAATATTTTTTAATGCAATGTTTTTGATATTGTAAATTATGCTTCAAAAAATTTGTATATGCAACGAAATCAATTAATTTGATGGAACATATATTTGGGTTTCTAGGGGACTCAAAATTCCGATCTAAAAACTATTCCTTAATTCGCCTAGATGACAAGAATAAGTTTTAATCAGGTTGAGATCTCTAGCTTTTGGTTTTGTTAGAAAAGGGAATTTTAAATTTTTATTATTGGAATCAAAAGAGATGAAATCATTATCTACCTTATAAGGAGTGATAAGATTTATAAATGGTGTTCCTAAGATAACGGAGTTGTGAATGTCTTTTACTAAGATAAACGATGTTGCTATAGAAACTCCATTAATAATAACAGACGACCTTGGTTTAGGAATTAATTTCTAGCTTCGTGTTATTAGCCGCTAGAGTTTCCTGGGTATTTTTATGAAATTTATTAGATATTAGACCTGTTTTTATACAATTCAGATCTGCACTAAAGTGTCAAAAAGAGCAATAGTAGTAATTCTAAAATTGCTTGAGAATTTAAGGGTTATCTAAACAAGGTATTTTTTATCGTGATCTGTCTTAAGACAATAAGGAATTCTTGTGGGACCTCTTCAAGGAAAGGGTTGTCGGGAGGTTCTCTGGATTTTCAGAGTCGGGATTGTCTCGACTTTAATCTGGATTCAGATTCATCCTGGGTATTTGAAAGGACTGTTTTTAGTAGAAGAGAGTCTTGTTCTAGTTTTTCTCGTAGAGCCTTGATCTCTTCTTTTATTTGTTTCACATCCCTCTGGAGGTCTAGAACTGAGGTTTCTTTGGATTCTTTCATCTTTTTGCCCTTTTCAGGATTTTGGTCAAGTCGTAGGTATTTTTGGAGGTATTTGACAAAATCGTATTTTTGACATCTTTTTTCTCGTCAGTGAAAGATTTGAGGAGTTTATTCAAATAATCTTTTTGGTGTTGGACATTTATGTGTTGAACCATCTCTAATATGAATTCTTGATCCTTGGTTAGAATACAAACAAGTTTTCCCTTACCCTTATCAGAATATTCAGAAGAACTGGTTGTAAGTAATTCATCTATTTGAAGGGATTTGTTGTCTTCAGAAGACAGAGAAAAGTAGTCAGGTTCTGACTCGACATTTGAATAGGAGGAATCAATTATAAGATTGGAGATTTTTTAGGTGACGTCATCGTCGAGCTGCAATTCTTGTAATTTTTTATTCATCTTGCAGTATTTCGACGTATGACCCTTTTTTGTGACATTTATAACACGTAATGTCCTTGTATTTGGAATCATCTTTTTTGGTATTTGTTTTTTTGGAATGATGAGTATTTTTGTAGGGTTTTTGTAATACTCTTCGTTGGTTTTGCTGAAATCTCTCATTTTGTAACCTCTTGAAGTATTCTTAAGGGATTTATGAGTCTTGCTACAGTTTTCTGTACAACTAGAAGAGGGTTTTGAGAAATTCGTATCAAACTGTTTGCAAAAGGTTCCAAGTTTGCACTTAGTTCTCTTTAGCTCCAGTTTGAGGTTTTTTTTGCAATTTTAGGTCTTGACAGATCTTTAGACCTTCCTGTTGAGTTATACTGACAAGCTATCCGTATGTAAACTCACTGTAGGGTATAATCTGTTTACCGCAATTTTGTTCCTAACCTTTTCTCCTAAAAGGGTAGGTAGTCCGGCCAGGAATTTCTCTTTCCAAAATGGCTGATTGGAATCTTCCCTGAGCATAACTCTAGTTAAGAAGATATTTTTGTACCATTAGAAATCACCGAGTTTCTTGCATTTAAGGTTGGAAAGTAACTCGACATTTTTGTCTTTCAAATGTGAAGAATCTCCTATGAAATTTAAAGAGATTGTGAGAATCAAGGTTCATCTAGGATTGATATTCCTTCTTCATCAGTTTTGATGGAATTGAGGATATATTCTTTTTGTTGATCAGCGAGATAATTATCCCACAAACCTTTCAATTGACTAGAGAATCCGGCGATGAACAGTTCTGCAATGGTCTTGTCTTGCGTACCATTCTGGGTTTTGTAGGCATTTGCAGCCATGGTCATTTGTTGGAGAAAACTGAGAATATTGTATTCGGTCATCCCATCTATGTTCCAATCATAAATGGAAGAGTCATTGAAACGGGATTGAGCTAGGGGTTTGACTATTCCCAGATCTGGGGCAGAAATAATATGTAATTGTTGTTGTTGTACCTGTTGTATTGGTCTTTGCCTATCCATATGGTTAACAAATGGTTTTTTGTTTTGGAGTATCACTGTCGTCGGAGTCATGTGTTAGAGCAGTGATTTTATTGGAAGATTGTGGAGTATTCGGAACAACGTGTTCTGTATTAGAACTGTTGGATGTCTCAATTCTACTCAATTGATCCTGAATAAATTCAGACTTGTTTTACTGGATAGTCTTGACTCCATCTTTGGACACCTGAAAGAGTTTAAATATAGAGCTTTGGCTTTTCAATTTCATATCTTTAGTCATACCTGTGGAATCTATGGTGACTAAATGGTTGGTTTTTATGTGTTTTTCTACCCTATAGAGTTGTTTTCCTAGGGTGTTCAAACTGATATTTGTGAAATTGTTTTGTGCGAGGATATTCTTGGTATTTGTTTTTTCATCCTCTGCTGGATTCTTAAGAGGAATCGCGTCTACTGGGCAGCCATGAATATTAAGCTTGATACCTTGTAAAGGAGGGTGGTTGGACTGTATCTTTCTAGAATCAGCTAGGGTTTCTCACTCTGGTGATTTGTTCCTGGTCGTAACGTGATTTACTGTACTGGAAAAGGGATAATCAATGGAATTTTGGGAGAAATAATAATCGAACCAGTCAAAGAAAATGATGTTTATCCTATGTTCATTAATAAACTCGTAGAATTTTTCCTGTATTTACGTCCTAGTTTTTGAAAAGATTTTGAAGAACCAAATTCGTTTTTCTAGGTTGTATTTTTCATAAAAATCATTTTGTAGGAATTTTTTGTCTACTTTAAATCTTTTTGTAAAACACCAATTTCGTTTACTATGTTCTATGTAATCGAGGACAAAGTCGGACTAGTAGGTTCCTGGTCCTCTATCTTTTCTCTAATAGTGGAATTTTCATAAACGGGTCTCGGTATTTCGTTGGAGTAGTCTACGTTTCGTAGATTGGGTAAATCTGACGTAGAATGTCTCGATTTTGTTTTGTAAGGAGTATTTATGACTGAGGGATTTGTGAGACTCTTCCTAAGTCAAGAGTTTTTGCGGAACTGGAATCATCGTATCTACTACTCGTAGATTTTCTATGGAACGATAGACTGACTCTACCATCCTGGTATTGGGTTATTTCTCTGAGACGAGTATTTGGTTGGAAAGTCTCTAGAGGTTCAGGTTTCGCAACACCTTCTAAGATCCATTTGTCAGGTAGGGTAATATCCTTCCATCTAATAGGCCTTGGTATAACTGTGTTAGATCTGGAAGGATCTATTTGTAAAAGAAGGGTTTCGCCTTTCTTACTATGGTATCTGACTTTTGTAGCAAAAGCTGAAGTCATAGCTTTGTAATGGATTCTGTAAATTATAGCTACGGGAATCGATCCTTCAAGCATTTGGTAATTGTGAGTCTTGATTTGTAAGACAAGGGATTTTTGGATATTTTTGTCATTTATAGAAACTAAGAAATTTGGGTAACAGTCAAAAGATATTGGTCCTGTGCAGAGACTAAACTCAACAGAACTCAATAGGGAATCTTTGAAATTTGTGAATCTGGCATCACGTAAGATAGCAAGGATTGAGGTGTTTAATCCTTCCTTCGTGAGGGGTTTTATCCCTACTTGGACTAATTCAATATGAATATATTTGTAATTTCTTTCTCTGTGTCTCTTCAAGGAATTTTGAGAAAGTAATTGGATTGTTTCAAAATGTTGAGATAATTCGATATCTATTTCCTCTGTTTTGATTATGAAATCGGTTTTGAATAACTAGTATTTGGAATTTTTGTAAATCTGATCTCGATTTACTCTCGGTATTTCCCAATTATCAATAGATTTTTCAAAATCTTATATCAAGATTTCTTCGGTGTTTATTATCT
Source organism: Anisodus acutangulus (assembly GCA_029783415.1). Lineage (NCBI taxonomy): Eukaryota > Viridiplantae > Streptophyta > Magnoliopsida > Solanales > Solanaceae > Anisodus > Anisodus acutangulus. The sequence goes on from CM056489.1 coordinate 25,485,948, forward strand.
TCTTTGAATCCATGAAAGAAGATGAACCAAAATCCCTAGAAGTAGATCTGTTGAGAAACAGATCCATGGTATGGAACTCCCACAGAGCACCCGGACTCTTCCTACAATCAAAGGCCTTCCCTAGGGTATAACTGCCTGCGTTCGTTGAGGACTTACCGACCCCAGACTATCCTAAGCACAAAACCTCAGAAAACCTGAACCTCTAAAATGGAATCTCATCTAATCTGGACACTATTCTCTCTATCTCTACTCTTCATGGCTTTGATACCAAACTTATATACATATATATATATATATATATATATATATATATATATATATATATATATATATATATATATATATATATATATATATATGAGTGCAATGCAAGACCTCAAATAACAACGTGAATAGGATGGAGTGACCTAATGTCATTAGCCCCCACCTGTCGTTATGGAATTATATACAGTGAACGTTACAATCCAACAAGAGTTCTTAGAATTAATCGTATAACAAGGATATCATAAGATGCGAGTAGGAGCTTCGACAAGGAATATACAAGGATCATAATCCTTAACGGAATGGAAAACACAAGGTCATCAAGCTATTAAGAATGGAAGTCGTTCAACAATATTTCGTCTCATTTTTACATTAACCAAGATCATGCCAAGAAAAGGATAAGCCTTACATACCTCGTTGCTTAGCTTATATGAATTCTAGATGTCCTTGGGTGTTCTACGAGTAATTATCTATATTATACAAATAATTGGTATCAACAACGGATTAAAAAATAATGAGAAAACTCGTTTGGACATTCTATCGAACACCTTATGTTTGTGAAGTTTACAAAAGCTTCTATATTTAATTCTACATGAATTCCAACATTACAACTTAATTCTAACTCTCCATGACCTCCATAACCTTATCAATATCCCAACAACTTCATAGCATACTCTTAATTCATATAATTCAGCCCAACAACATCATAATTCTAGTTTGCAAGATTTTATAACTTGTTCTTAAAGGAATCCTTCAACTACCACCATCCAAGTACTTGTATACATCTAAAATAAAGAAGAGGTGAAGGATACTTACCTCAAATCACAAGAAGACTTCACAATCGCCACAATATAGAGAAAGAAGATAAGATGATGATTACGAGATTCATTATATTAGTCTAGCGTAGTTTGCCTTTAATTCTTTCTTATAACCATGGAAGAATCTTAAGAAATGTTTTAGGAGCAAGTTAGGGTTTGAAAGATGGGGAATGATATTTTTGGTCGAGCAAAAGAATTATATAAAAGCTAAAAATTTCTGACTGCCTCAAAGTACAGTCGTATTGTACGGTTCGTACAAATTGTACCGTCCCATGTATGGTCCGTACAAATTGTACGGCCACATGTACAACCAGTACAGAATGTACGGCCTCATGTACGACCTATACAAAAATGTACGGTCTGTACTTTTCAAAGTACCTCTGGAAAGTTGTCGAATTTCATCAAAATGTATTCTTTTAGGTTCGTTTAACTCTTATACTTCCCGACACTTCTATAAACAAGTCTTAAACCCTTCTTATCCTTCCATAAATTCTCATACCTTCTCGAGATACTTTAGGTTAGTCAACAGCATGACATGTCAATAAACTACGAGGTATAACATCTTTTCTCCCTTAAGAACATTCGTCCGCGAATGTTGGGGTAATGTATCTTTAGAATCTCATTTCTTAAAGATTTTCTAGAAATTTGATAGAGTTTCCTCTATAAATGGACTATCCAAGACATGTCAAGCAGCCCAAAAACACATATTCAATGCCTCACAGGGCCACATAATAATATGTCATAACAATATCGGCCTCACACGACCATTTATTTATCTAGAAATCAAAAGGGTTAGCCATAACTTACCTCAACTGTCAGGTGTCAAAATCTGGGTTGCATTCGTTAAATCTGTGTCAACAACACTACTTATACAAATACTGCATATATAAAGCACATAAGATAAGTTTGAGCGTAAACTTGTTATCTGAAGCAAGCGGGGATATTTGGACTTCATGTCCCTCTTCACCTTCCATGACATCTTTTCCATATTATTAGTTTCCCACAATGATTCATGGTAGTAACTGATATTTCTTTGTACAATGAGTTCTCGGTAATCTAAACATTCTCTACATGGGTAACACGAAAGAGATTTCTTATGTATTTCTGAAGTGGTTGGCTTATGAAACATCTCAATAACCACATAATTTAGTGAGTGACGCCAAATCTTTCTATGGATTGCTGCCTTATCTAATGACTATGGCTATGCCTCTCTGTTGGCGATTGGTGTCTCAGTGTGCTGTCAGGAGTCTAGACGAGTTGTTCTAAATCTCAGATGTAGTTCAAGTTTATAGGTCACCTGACCAATTTTTTTAACAATCCCATATGGTCCGCTGTACCTAAGGCTAAGCTTGCCTCTCTTTCCGACTCTCATCATGTCCTTCAGAAACAACACTTTCAAGAATCACTAACTTGGAATTCTAAGTCCAGTCGCCATCCATTTGAACACAAATTATTGATGATCCTATGTATTTAGCATCTTTTGTTGTGAGACTTTATTTTCTTTATGACTCAATACCATAAATCATATCTCATTGACTTTGGTTCACTTACTTCTAACTATTTGATAGGGGTTCTACATCTTCGCGCATTGAAAGCTTCATATGACGTCATTCTGATGCTTAAAATGATGGAGGTTATTGCAAACAACTCACTAAGAGATATGTGTCATTTAAATCCCCTTTAGCATCCACTATGCAAATTCGTAATATACTCTTGAGCATCTGAATCATATGTTTGATTTGAATATCTCATTGGGGATGGGGCCCACCGGGGTGCCTAAAACTCATTCCAAACAATCTTCTGACCTTAGTTATAAATTAAGCATCCTTGTCAAATGTCATACAACCAGAGACACTATAGAGGTGAACTATTCTCTTAAACGTACCATTTTTCATAATCCTCGCATAAGAGCCCTGATTATATATATAGGCCACACTATGGGGCAATATCATCATCAAGTCGTTCTCTGGGGCAAATATCATCATAACGTACCCAACTGCAGTGGTCTGTACATATAAGTGTCATACTCGACCGACTATAGCGTGGCTCGATAGAAAATATATATATATATATATATATATATATATGAATGACCAAAGAAGACCAACATGAACAGGGTGAAGTGACTTAAGGTTATTAACTTCCGCCTATCATTATGGAACTATGTACATCAATCGTTACAATCCAACAAGGAACTCAGAATCAAGCATATAATAAGAAAAATCATAAGGTGAGGAAAGTACTCCCGACAAGAGACAAACTGGGATCATGAAATCACTTTCAATAGTAAAGAACTAATATGTTATCAATGGCCAAGAGTAGAACTTGCTTTTGTGGACGTTTTGATACATGTCGTTAGTCATAAAATCATGCCAAAAAAGAAGAAAGGGTAAGCATTACATACCTTGTCGACTTAGTTATACGGATCCCATGCGTCCTGGTATGCTTTACAAATGATTATCTATATTATACGAATGATTTGAATCACAATCGGATTAATAAACTATAAGTTGAATTCACTTAGACATTTCGTCAAACACCTAAAGTGCATAGAACTTCTATCGTCCTTAGTAATGGTAGCTAACTAACGAGATAACATCTTCAACTCTACTTAACTTCCTTAACTCTTTCATACAACAACCAACAATTGATATCCACAAATAGCTCTAAACGAGCAGCTCAACAACAACACAACATCAACTTAATTCCTTCAATAATTGAGCTACAAGCTCTTAGCAAAACAACTTCCTACAACTCGTGGAAGCTCAAACACATTAACAAGAATATGAATCTTAGCTTAAGGATCAAAATCAGCCTTTTAGCACACTCCAAACTTTAGCAATTAAGCCTCTAATCGAACACCAATAGAGAGAAGTAGCGAGCTAGTATTACGAACTTCTCGTCGAACGATCAATGTTAATAGCTTCCAATCTTAACTTGAATGACCAAGAACTCTTAGTAGAGATTTGAGATTGTATTAGGAACTTCCCGTCTTTGCAAATTTCTTCTAGAATAACACTTCTGGTGTAAAGGGGAAACACTGAGTATCATGGAAACAAATGTGGTATCCAAAGAATAAAGGATGGTTGGGATTCAGGTCCCTGCAGGACATATCTAAGGTTTTGTTTGCAAAGTTATGATGGAATATGAGAACTTGTCCTTCTTTAAGGAGATCTTACATGGTGAATAAATACTATAAAGAGTTGCATCCAACTATATCACATTCAAATGGTGCTTCAATGTATGAAAGAAGATGGTGGGGGTTAGAGAATAAGTGGAGCATAATATATGGTGGCAGATAAAAGCTGAAAACTCCAGCTTTTGGTATGATAATTGGACAAAGCTAGGAGCTTTGTATTTTGTGGTATCTGACCATGCATTTGAAGAGGAAATAGATGTGAAAGAATATACAGATGATGGATAATGACACTTGACAAAACTGAGAAGGTTATTACAAGAAGAAATTGTACATATTGTTGAGTCAATCAAATTAGTGCTGCAACAGGTGGACAATGATAAGGCTTGGTGGATGGGTAATACAAATTGAGCTTTCATTGTTAGAAGTGTCTGGGAAGAGATGAGACAGAAGCAAATAGGATTTGTGCCGTATAGTTATGTTTGGATCGATGGACTGCCAATAAAAATCAGTTTCTTCTTGTGGAGAGTATGGGAAAAGAGGATATCAATAGATGACAACTTAATAATGCTGAGGATTCTAGTGGTGTCAAGATGTTGGTGTTGTGATAATCATAAAATAGAAACAATGTCTCATCTTTTAAAAACATCTCCAATAACTTTTAAACTTTAGAGGTAATTTTCTTCTTGTGCAGGTATGAATATAGAAGGCGTGCAACTACAACATGTAATAACCAAATATATGGTGGACAATAATTGCACCTCCCAAACTGAAACACATATACACGGCAATTCCAACAATCATTCTCTGTGAGATATGGAGGAGGAGAAACTCAATATAACATGGGGGAAACACAACATACAATATGATGCTTTATCAGGTCCAACTTACAATAACTCAACTGATCAAAGTGAGATATTCATGGCTAACTAAAATACCATCAGAATGATCTTCAATCATCAACATGCTCCGTAACTATAAGCCCTTTCTGCACTATTGCTTTGTAGGGTGAAACTTACCAGTATTGGGCACACTCAAATGCAACACAGATGGGGCTAGTAAAGGGAATTCAGAATGCAACTCATATGGCTTTTGTGTTTGAGATGACAGAGGCGACATTGTTTATGCACATATACATTAGTTGGGACACACAATCAACATGGTAGCAGAAACAACAACAATTCATAAAGCAGTGAAGTGTTGTTTGGCACAACAAATACAACATGTGGTATTGAAAACAAACTCATTAGTTCTTAAAACACATATTAATTTTGTTAGTTGCTTGACATCAAAATATATAGTTGTTTTTGGGATGTACATTTCAAAGGCGGCTAGGTCAAGGCTTAGAATATATATATATATATATATATATATATATATTGCCTTTATTTTTGAACTCATTCTTTTCATTAGTTTTACTGCACTTTATTAATAAAAGCTCATAATTTATCCAAAAAAAATAAATCATTTATATATTTTCTATTCTATTTGGCTCCATCTCATTTCAATACTTAATTATTTATATTTTGAAATTAATAATTCTTTTAAGACTATAAGTTTTCGTATCACACATTTAATTCTGCATTTACTTATCAATCTCTAACCAAATTGAAAAGTTTCTGTGACCAAAACCTAAAAGAAAATAAAAATAAAATAAAGATTAGGTTATTTCTAAGTTATATGAAGTAGGGGCGGCAAAATTAATAACACGGTCAAGAACAAAACATAGTCGCATATACAGAAATAAACCATAGAGAGCGAAATCTGTAATTTGGAAAGGGGAATGAAAGAGTATGAGAGGGTTTTCCTCTGTAGCTTCAAGGTCTTCTTTCACCAATCTCTCTAAACAACAAAACCAACATTCCCTCACACCCATTACTCCTAAACCCTCAAATCTTGACTCTTTTGCCACCACTACTAAGCCTTTATTGAATTGGAATTCGATAGCAGCTAAAAAAGGTGACTTTCAAGCAACTGTTATTGATCATGATTATTTTACCCAGATTCTTGCAAGAAAAGACTGGTATTTATTGCTAAACCACGAGTATAAAGCCAAGAGGGTTACTTTGAATCACCAAACAGTTGTTAGTATTTTGCAAAATCAAGAAAACCCATTACATCCTTTTAGATTTTATATCTGGGTTTTGAATATTTGTCCCTCTTTTTCCAAGAATCAATCAGTTAAGGGTGTTTTAGGTAATGTACTTTATAGGGAAGGTCCCCTTTTGTTGTCAGCTGAGTTAGTTCAAGATATCAGAAACTCTGGAAATGTAATTACTGTGGACTTTCTTTGTGTCCTGATTGGTAGTTGGGGGAGATTAGGGTTGGGGAAGTATTGTGTTGACATTTTGGAGCAGGTGTCTTATTTGGGGCTAGCTCCTAATACTAGGTTGTATAATGCGGTAATCGATGCGTTGATCAAGTGCAATTCACTTGACTTAGCCTATTTAAAGTTTCAGCAAATGCAGGTGGATAACTGTAATCCGGATAGGTTTACATATAATATTCTCATTCACGGAGTTTGTAAGGCTGGGGTTGTGGACGAGGCGCTTCGTCTGGTAAAACAGATGGAAGGAGTGGGATTCTCTCCCAATGTGTTTACTTACACAATTTTGGTTGAGGGGTTTTGTAATGCTAAAAGGGTGGACGAGGCATTTGAGCTTTTCGGGGTAATGAAGAGTAGGGGTATTGTTCCAAATGAAGCTACTGTAAGATCATTGGTTAATGGGGTATTTCGCTGTATGCCACCAGATAAGGGCTTTGAATTGTTATCTAGATGGTTAGAGAAAGAACCTACCTTGCCTAATGTAGCTTGTTCGTCCATGCTATATTTCCTTAGTACTAATTTTTTGCCAAGAGAAGCAGCTCAACTTTTAAGAATATCAATTGATCGAGGTTACTTCCTGGATAACTCAACTCTTAACATTATACTGACTTGTTTAATCAAAGGATTAGAGCTTGATGATACTTGTAAGATGTTAGACTTCACCACTGTTCGAGGGGTGAAGGTTAGTGTTGATATTTATCTTGCACTTGCTGATGCTCTTTATAAAGCAGGGAGAGTAGAACAGGGGAACAGATATTTGGACCAGATGTTTAAGGATGGTCTTGTATCTAACACATTCTACTATAACCGGGTCATTGATTGCTTTTGCAAAATCAAAATGATGGAGAAAGCATCAGACGCTTTCAAAGATATGCTTCAGAGAGGTGTCACTCCCAATGTTGTAACTTTTAACACTCTTATTAGTGGATATTCTAAGGTAGAGAAGGTTAACAAGGTACATGAGCTACTAGTCATGCTACTGCAACATGGTTTTCGACCGGACATTTTCACATTTAGTTCACTGATTGATAGCCTTTGTAGAGTAAACCGGATTGACGATGCTTTAGACTGTCTCACAGAGATGGTAGAATGGGGAGTTGCTCCAAACGCTGTTACGTACAATACCTTAATTCGTGCACTTTGTATCCTCGGGGATGTTGGTAGATCACTGAAATTATTAAGAAAAATGCAAGGTAATGGAATAAAGGCAGATGTTTTCTCCTTCAATGCCTTAATTCAAAGTTTTTGTAGGATGAATAAAATTGATGAGGCACAAAGGCTTCTGGTAAGCATGTTGACACTGGATCTGAGCCCTGATAATCATACTTATGGTGCTTTTATCAGAGCCTTATGTAATTCAGGGAGATTTGATGAAGCTAAGAAGTTGTTTTTCTCAATGGAAGCAAATGGATGCATCCCCGACGTTTTGACATGTAAATTATATCTTGATTCAATTATCCAATCTGGCCGTACTGAAGAAGCTCAGGATGTTTTAAGGGAGTGCAGAAATAGGGGAATGCTATTAGAACCCATTACTTCTTTGTAGGATCTTGCTTTAGGAGTGATTATCACTTAATGCTCACAAGCTACACGCTGCTTGTTAGCCAATCATGAACATAGCCTTGTTATTGACTCATCAGGCTGGCCAAATGTACTATAGGTATGACTGTTTTCTTGATAAGTTACTCTATGTATGCTGTTATGATCTCCTCTCTTTGATGTTCTATTTGTTTTCTTCTTCTTTTGTTGCCCTATGCATTTTTATTTTGGTTTTAAATGTCTGTTCTGTTTTGATCTCTAAGTAGCAATTTAGTTTTATGTTTTCCCCGTTGATGCATGACAAAGAAAAACCTATAGCTGGGTTGTGCGCAAGCTAGTCCGGACACCACGGTTATCAAAAAAGAAAAACCTATAGCTATTAAAAGTTACCTTTTCCCCCATCCTTGCTCCTCTGATCACCATATTTGCAATTGTAAATCCCAAATGGTAAAAGATGATATGTAGGCAAGGTCAAAGATGCGTACTGGACAGGCGGAGTAAAAAGTGGGATTTGATTGTAATATAGTACCAGTCTAATGTACTGGAAAGTTGGAAAGGACAAGTTTAAAAAGTAAAGGTGCTGCTCTATGACCGGTGATGCCTCAGATGTCGCCTTTGTGGTTATCATTTGTTCATAAGTTTTCCTAATTAATTGACTAAAAAAATACAAGACTTTTTCAATAGATTATATCTGTGTATTCTATTAGAATTTAGGACGGATGTTTTTCTTGTTTCCGAATTATGCAATTAGCTGTGATCTATTACTAGTAAGCAGCAGTTCTTAATGAAATGATAATCGAAGAATCAAAGTGTTTGATATATACATCCAGGTAGGGCTGTGCACAGTTCTGTTCAACCCTAAATTTCGAACCGAAATAATCATTTTGGATCATTTAATTTGTTTTACGGTTTAACAGATCGGTTTACGAATCCAGTGATTAATTATAATGTTTTCAAGGTTCGTTTACGGTTTGGTATATTTAACACCCGAAGCAACCGAGAAACCGAATTGGGCATGCGTATACAGGTACAGCTGGCCCTACAATGTGTATCTAATTTCCTCCTTCCTATTACAAAACATTTAGGGCTTTCCTTCGATGTTTCCTAAATCATAGTCGTCTCTCGCTCTCTCTCACTCAGACCTAAGTCTAGGTTTCACGGTTCTGTTACGGTTTGGTATATTTTACATCCGAACCGACTGAGAAACCGAATTGCATGCGTATACAGGTACGACCTGGTCCTACAACGTATATCTAACTTCCTCCTTTCTATTACAAAACATTTAGGGCTTCCCTTCGATATTTCCTAAATCACAACTGTCTCTCAGTCTCTCACTCAGCCCTAAGTTTGCGTCTCTCTTTCAGTCTCAACTTCTCAAGAGTCAAGACCACAACCGTTCTCAAGCTCCATCTCTGATTTCATCTCTGTTTTTCATTGTAAGAAATTACTCTTTTCATCTCTAGTTTTGTTTGATATTTGTTGATTGTCTCCCTTCATTTTCGCTGCATGTTTGCATTCCTCTCCTCCCTATTTTCTGTGTATGCTTTTTTGATTTCATTGTGTAATCGTTCGATTGTCCCTTTCTATTTTCCGTCTCTGTTCTTTCTGTTCAATTTTGAGTGATTATAAAATGCAAAGCCATTATTTTGAAATGGTTCATGTGTAGTGCTGAAAATCTAGGTTTTTTGTTACATTTTTATGCTTCATTGGGTCTGATACTCTGATATGATCAATGAGCAGCCCTCATAGTTCACTGTAATAGTTTGATATTCACCCTTTCTATGCATTGGGTCTCATTCATCTTTTTTTACTTTGCCTTCATAGATGGCAGATGCAGGGTCCGAAGGGATGGGGAATCAGATTCAAGTTGTTGCAAAATCGGTGCTTCAAATGAATCATCGACAAACACAAGCCCTACTCCTACTGGATCTCCTTCCAAAAAAGAAAAATCATGAAAGACAGATCTAAGGATTGGAAACACTTTGAAATGCTCATTGATGAAAGTGGAATCAAAAAAGTGAAATGTAAGTATTGCGATCAAGTATATGATGCTCACTCAAAAGGTTGTGGTACTCATAATTTGCTTGCACATATGAGAAGTGTAATAGCTTTCCCCATCATCTTTGACCTAACTCGAAACACAAATTGGTTTTGAACCTAAAAAGGTGGTGAAAAAGGACTCACTTGTCCTTTGAAAATTTGATCAAGATGTGTAGAGGGCTTTAGCTCGTATGATTATTGTGGACAAGCAATCTTTTAATTTGGTTGAAAAGGGTTTTTTTAGAGATTTTGTTAGGGTCGTTCAACCTTATGCTTCATGGTCCTTTTCGTACTAGTGTGACTAGGGATTGTCGTGAGCTTTACAATGAAGAGAAACAAGCTTTGAAAAAATTATTTCAAAGAAACAAGATAGATAATTTGTATTACTACTGACACATTGACTTCAATTCAAAGAATTAATTATATGTGTGTAACTGATCATTTTATTGATAAAGACTGGAAGTTGCATAATAGACTATTAAACTTTTGTCCAATCACTAGTCACAAAGGTCAAAATTTAGCTAGTGGTATTTCTAAATGTTTACTTGAATGGGGATTGAATAAGATTTTTGTTGTGACAGTTGATAATGCAAGTTCCAATGATGTCATGGTTAAAAAGTTGTCAAAACAATTTACTAAGTGGAATACTAATATGATTGGAGATAAACACTTTACGTGAGGTGTATGACTCACATCATCAATTTAGTTATTCAAGATGGTTTGAAAGAAGGGAGTGTCTGTGGAACGTGTTAGACAAGGCTATTAGGCACATTAGGCAATCTCCCCCAAGATGGAAGAGGTTTAGGAATTGTTGTAATTTTTACAAGATAACATCTTTTGTGCCTCGATGTTCCTACTAGCTGGAATTCCACTTATTTGATGTTAACGTTACTATGGGTTATAAGGATGCCTTTTCAAAATATTGTGATATTGATTATGGATTGATGAACTATATTACTAACCATCTTTGTGAGGATGGAGAAGCTGCAGGTGCACTCTTAAGTAGTGATTGGGAAAGTGTTAGACGCATTATGAAGTTTGTTGAATTTTTTATCAACTCACCTTGAAGGTATAGGGTTCACTTTATGTTGCGTCTAATGTGCACTTTCTTGAGATTTGTGAAGTGACTTATTCTTTGAAAGAGCTTATGGAAAATGAAGATATTGTCGTGCGAGCAATGGCAAAGAATATGAAAGAGAAATTTGACAAGTATCGGGGTGATCGTCAAAAGATGAACAAAATGATTTTATTCCATGTGTGTTGGATTCTTGCCACAAGCTTCACCCTCTTCCTTTTGCCCTAGCTACTATGTTTGGAGAAACACCAAGGGTGAAAATACACGAGGAAGTTGAGACATACATGGAATCTTTGTTCAATGAGTATGCAAAGAATAATGTTATTCATATCTTCTCCATTTTCACCTACTTCATCAAAGACATCCAGCGGTAGCATATGTTTATCAAATCCAAATAGTCTCAAAAAAATAAGAATCTCAAAAATTCATGCAAGATTTAAATAGGTATAAGAATGGTGGAGGTATTGATTCTGAAATAGAGTTGGATAAGAATTTGGGTGATGATGTTGAGGAAGATAGAGATGGATTTGATATTTTAAGTTGGTGGAAGGTGAATTCACTTAGATTTTCTAGTCTTGGTGAGATGGGCTCGTGATGTGTTAGTCATTCTCATTTCTAGTGTGGCATCTGAATCTGCTTTTAGTACTAGAAGGCTTATACTTGATCTATTTAGGAGTTCATTGACTCCTAGATTGGAGCAAGTGCTTGTGTGTGTTCAAGATTGACTTTGTAATGAATTAACTTCACAAATCTCAAGAAAGTGCACACTAAATGTAACATAAAGTGAACCCGATACCTTCAAGGTGAGTTGATAAAAAAATTTGTGTAACACTTTCCCGATCTCTACTTAGAGTGCACGTGCAACTTCTCCGTCCTCATAAATATAGTTAATAATATAGTTCACCAATCCATAATCAATATCACGCTACTGAGAAAAGGCTTCCTTATAAACCACAGCAACATTCAATATCAAATATGTGGAGTTTCACCTAGTAGGAACATCTAGACACAAAAATTTCTTAAATGTTATCTTGTCAAGATCACAACAATCCCTAAACCTCTACCATCTTGCGGGAGATTGCCTAATGTACCTAACATCTTGTCTAACACGTTCCACATACACACTTCCTTCTTTCAAGCCATCTTGAACAACTAGATTGATGATGTGAGCCATACACCTCACATGAAGGTGTTTATCTTCCATCATATTGGTATTTCACTTAGTAAATTATTTTGACAACTCTTTAACCATGACATTATTAAAACTTGCATTATCAACTGTCATAGTAAAAGTTATATTCAAGCAAACATTTAGAAACACCACAATCTAAATCTTGACATTTGTGACTATTGATTGGACAAAAGTTTAATATTCTTTTATGCAGCTTCAATCTCTGTCAATAAAATGACGAGTTACACACCTATAATTAATTTTTTGAATTGAAGAGTCCACATGTCCGTAGTAATACAAATTTTCTGATATTTTTTCAAAGCTTGTTTCTCTTCATTGTAAAGCTCAAGACAATCCCTAATCATAGTAGTAGTAGTACGAGAAGGAACATAAAACATAGGTTGAACAGCTCTAAATCCCTCTCTTTTCAACCAAATTAAAAAGCTGCTCGTCGACAATAATCAAGCCCTCCACACATCTTGATCAAATTTCCAAGGGACAAGAAAACCAATTTGTGTTTGAGTTAGGTATGACGGGGAAAGTTCTTAAACTTTTTCATATGTGCAAGCAAATTACTAGGGATCGTCGACAATAATCAAGCCCTCCACACATATTGATCATTGTACTTGATCGCAATACTTACATTTTGATTCCATGTTCATCAATGAACCTTTCGAATTGTTTCCAAGCCTTAGATCTGTCTTTCAAGATTTTTTTTTGGAAGAAGATCCGGTAGGGCTTGCGTTTGCCGATGATTCATTTGAAGTGCCACTTTTGCAACAACTTGAATCTGATCCTGTGAAGTCCTAAAGTTTAGTACTCATAGCAAAACATGACTGTTATAATCCAAAACCCCTTACGACTCCAGTAAGATGATTGCATAAGGCGTTTCTAAGTAATGCTGTTTATATTTCACCAAAATAAAGAAGAATGAAACAGTTTCCGTTACAAATTAATTCCAACACCCAATTCCTCACAGGCCAAAAAAATATATGAAACAAAACTTATTTATGTACTACTATCATTTGAGTCATGGTCAGGCTGAGCATGCTGCGTCAATGCATATGGCCAGAAGGACCTAGTCGATGGCGGGAAAGAAAAGAAGCAAAGAGGCAGATGTATTTAATGAGTACTTAGAAACTGGTGAGACTAGGTGAAAGAAAAGACAAGGCTTCAGGTTCCACGCTTGGTGCAGCTTCACAATGTCAGAAATGTTTACAGGCAAGACATTGGACTTATGAGTGCAAGAATGAGAGGGTGTACATATCACGACCGTCTCGTACACAGCAGCTGAAAAATCCGAACTTAGAGGATGAAAGTATCAATATCTTATGATCTAGAGAACCCAGATATTGAGAAGGAGATGAAGAGTGAAAAATCTATGAAGAAGAGCAAGAGGAAGCATAAGTCAGATACGGAGTCAGGGACTGATAGTGAGACTTCAGTGTTTGAATCTGGCAGTGAGGTGTCATCAGTCGCAGGGTCAGATTATTCTTCTGGGGAGAGTGACTCGAGTTATAGTTCTTCAACTGATTCAGAGGAAGAGAAGAGGAAGAAGAAGAGAAGACACCGGAAATACAGCTCAACGTCTGAGTCCTCTGATTCTGAAGAGAGGACTAGCCGCAAGAAGAGCAGCAGGAGGCATAACAGAAATTGGTGAAGCATTGAACAAGATGAGAACTCGATATGTGTTATCTGGACCTTAAAACTTTAAAATATTCATATTTCTGCTCTAATGTGATAAAATATCTTTTGAGCAATGCACTTAAAATAACTAGGATTTTCCTGTCTCAAACGAATATGGTTTTGTAGATTTCTGTCCTAAGCTTATGTTGTAGCTGTAGAATTCAGTGTGGGCTGCGTAGCAAGAGTTGTCTCTTGTATTTAATTTTTTCCATGTGCTAGCTTTACTCATTTCCCAGCTCTTATGCGACTGTATTTCCCTTGCTTGCTTGAAATTGTCTTACGCATTTCACTTTCCCAAGTTGTCCTTTTCTGGAATTGGATTTCATTGGTAAAACTTGTACCATGTGGTTTGACCTTTTACTTGGTCTTAGTTGGACTTGCAAATAGAAACATTTGATGGTTTAGCAATTGGTAAGGCTGCTGATATGTCTTGCATACGGTATATAGTAAACATTATTCCTCTATCATTGTTATTCTGTTGAAATCCTAGACCAATTTCCATTGGTCCAAACAACAGGTTCTCGGTTGGACAGACTCTTAAGTCTTATATTGTTGAGAATTATCAAAGAAAATATTGCTTGGGACGAACTAGATCACCGGAAATTAGGATATTTTCTCTCTTTATCTGCACGTCTTAAAAATCGAGGGTCTGTCCGAAACAACCTCTCTACCCCATAATGGTAGGGGTAACGTCTGCGTACATCTCACCTTTCCAGACCCCATTTGTGGGATCACACGAGTATGTTATTTTTGAAGGTTACAAAAAACTGCATGATTTTTTTAATGCAAGGATGAGGTGGAGAAGTGGACGGATGGGGAACTGTATAAGATGACGAGGAAGGAGGCAAAGCTAGCCGTTACGACGGCGAAAATGGCGGCTTTTGAATGCCTGAATGTGAAATTAGAGGAGAAAGGCGGGGATAAGAAGTTGTACAGATTAGCCAACGCAAGGGAGAGGAGGGCCCGTGACTTGGATCACGTAAGGTGCATCAAGGATGAGGACGACAAAGTACTGGTAGAGGAAGCGCATATTAGGCGGAGGTGACAGTCTTACTGTCATAAACTCTTAAACGAAAAAGGAGATGGAGACATTGTGCTAGGAGATCTGGAGCATTTTGGTAGGTATCGGGATTTTGGGTATTGTAGAAGCATTAAGATTGAGGAGGTCAAGGGTGATGTTCGCAGGATGCGCAGGGGACAAGCGACCGGGCCTGATGAGATCCTAGTTGAATTTTGGAAGAGCGCAGGCAGGACATGTTTGGAGTGACTGACTGAGTTGTTTAACGTCATTTTTAAGACGGCAGTAATGCCCGAAGAATGGAGGTAGAGTACAATGATTCCCTTGTACAAAAACAAAGGTGATATCCAGAGTTGCAACAACTATATGGGGTATCAAGCTGCTGAGTCACACTATGAAAATTTTTGAGAATTAGTTTGGATTCATGCCGGGGCGTTCGACTACTGAAGCCATTCATCTTATTAGGTGGTTGATGGAGCAGTATAGGGAGAGGAAGAGAGACTTACATATGGTTTTCATCGACCTCGAGAAGGCATACTGCAAAGTCCCTAGGGAGGTTCTATGGAGATATTTGGAGGTTAGAGGTGTACCTGTGGCGTACACTAGGGCGATCAAGGATATGTATGATGGAGCCAAGACTAGGGTACAGACAGTAGAAGGAGACTCAGAGCACTTCTCAGTGATGATGGGGCTGTACCAGGATCAACTCTTAGCCCATTCCTATTTGCTTTGGTGATGAACGGACTTACGCGACAAATCCAATGGGAAGTACCATGGTGTATGTTATTCGTAATGACATCGTCCTGATTGATGAGACTTGTAGTGGAGTGAACGCCAAGCTGGAGGTTTGGAGACAGACTCTGGAGTCTAAAGGGTTCAGGTTGAGTAGGACCAAGACAATATTTGGAGTGCAAGTTCAGTAACGGGAGCGACCCTGAGACAGATGTGGAGGTGAGGCTTGGTACTCGGGTCATTCCAAAAAAAGGAAGCTTTAAGTACCTAGGGTCTATTATCCAAGGGAATTGAGAGATTGATGACGATGTCACATATCGTATTGGGGCAGGGTAGATGAAATAGAGGCTCGCATCTGGAGTCTTGTGTGACAAAAATGTTCCACCAAAATTTAAAGGCAAGTTCTATAGGGTGGTGGTTAGACCGACTATATTGTATGAGGCGGAGTATTGGCCAGTCAAGACTTCGCACATACAAAAGATGAAAGTTGTGGAGATGAGGATGCTGAGATGGATGTGTGTGCATATAAGGAGAGATATGATTAGAAATGATGATATCCGGGACAAAGTGGAGTGACCTCGGTGGAGGATAAGATGCGGGAAGCGAGGTTGAGATGGTTCGGGCATGTGCAGAGAAGAGACACAGATGCCCAAGTGCGGAGGTGTGAGAGGTTGACTATGGACGGGTTCAGGAGGGTAGAGGTAGGCTGAAAAAGTATTGGGGAGAGGTGATTAGACGGGATATGGCGCAGGTACAACTTATTGAGGACATGACCTTAGATAGGGGGTTGTGGAGGACATGGATTAGGGTAGAAGGGTAGTAGGTAGTCGAGCGTAGTCCTACTTACGCTTACAAAATGATAGTTGTAGTGTTATTACTGTAGGCCCGATTAGCCTATCACACCTATAGATGCAGTATTGCTTTATAGTCCCTTGTAGTTTGATTTCTGTTGCTATGCGTTCTTTAGTGTACTTTGTTTATCTTATTTAGTTGCGTTAGCTACTGCTTCCTTTTGTTAGAATGCGCTACCATGACGTATTCGATTTTGTTATCAGTATGTTCATACTGCTTTAATTTCTTGTCTGAGTCTGACCGTTTCTCTTGCTTTGCTTGTGATTATGCTTTGTCTTGAGCCGATGGTCTCCCGGAAACAACCGCTCTACCTACCAAGGTAGAGGTAAGGTCTGCGTACGCTCTACCCTTTCCAGACCTCACGTTGTGGGATTTCACTGGGTATGTTGTTGTTAACTGTTCTACTAGTAAGAAGTTGTAGAATCGGATTCCCTTGATCCACGTGTTCCTAGCTGAGGTTAAATGGATGAATGAAGAAGAGCATCGGGGTAGACTTCAGCTCACTGGATTTTGTATTGAACAATAGCATAGCTAGGACCTTTCACATTCTGATTGAGCTTATGTTCAAACAACTGATGCTTTGATCATTCAGTTGACCTCTTGCTGCTAGTCTGTGTATACTATCATGCTGGCAAAAGCAGGAGTTTCAGTCAATTTTACCTGCTACTAGAATCTTTACATTGTAGCTTTGAATTGGAGTGCTGTCTGTAATATACATTTTGTGTAATAATTCGTTGGTTACCCCTAGAATGGCAGTGGAGACAATGGCTGAGGATAGGATTTGGAAAGAAAGGTTTAGTAGAAATGTTTGAAGGATTGAAAATCCATAGCTTACCGTTTAAGTTCCTTTTGTATTTTTGGTACTATTTTCTTTTTGATAAGGTAAACAATTTACCTTATCCAAAAAAAATACCAAAAATACAAATTTGTATTTTCGGTATAACAAGTATACTCCAGTTTGCGTTGATAAATGGCTTCAGTTTGAGTTCTTAATTATGGTCTACAAGTTATATAATGTCTGTATGCGTTAACCAGTGATTAATGAAGCTAGAACGGACCATGGGAGATCATGACTCAAATTTCAACTGATACAAAAATAGTTGAGGTGATTCTTGCTATTTGTCCAAGTCTAGGTGGCGAGAGTTACCTGATTTCCTGTATTGGTGGAAGGTAGTAGGTAACAAGTGTATTAGTTGAGATGTGTGCAAGCTGATCCTAACACTACCTTTTATCAAAAACTATAAAATTTTATAATGTTTCTATACTAGCATTTTCTTTGTGTTATATCCCACTTGTGGGATTACACTGGGTATGTTGTTGTTGTTGTTCTTTGTGTTATATCAATAACATAATTTTGAATATAGAAGGATGGTAGGAGTTTGAGGAATTGGTAGAAGTGCAATAAGGATGTTGGCTGTTCCAACAGGACAATGTTGCCCATATCAAACATTTGTGCACTTGGAAACTTTGTAGTGATAATGAACTTGCAGAATTGATAGATACGTGATGCAGATATCTGAAGTGTGATTTCCTGCTGTAGTTCACACTTGGATAACTCTTGCGGAACAACTTTATACCATAAGTACACTATAGAGATATATTACACAGGCTCTCCAAATCTCATGGCTACATATGAATACCCTTTACTTTCAGTAGATTTCTGCAACTCCTCTTGAGTCTTTAGCTTGAAAGGGCTTCCAATCTTTTAGCTGTTGAAAGTTAATAGAATACTTCGCCACTAGGCTTTATTTTTAGGTACTCCTAGTACCAGTGTGTTTGTATTGTATTATTCTCGTCTTTTAGGACTCCTGTCCGAGAAGTGTTTGGGGTTAGAATTTTCACTTGTGCGTTTATATGCCTGCGCCCCTGGTGTAGTAGTTATATCTTTTTATACGAGGAGCGACTTTGCTTTTCGAAGGAGCAGCAGTCTTTGCTTGATCTGCCCTGGAGAAACCACAAGTTTATCTTTATCTCTTCTGTAGAAATCTTGATATTTTCTATCTACTTTGGTTTACTTTTTGATTTGCTTGTATTTATATCTCCTGTGTGAAATCTTGATGTTCTACATCTACTTGGATTGAGACTGGTAATATTTGATATTTCAACTCAATTTCTCCCTATAGTGAGGAATGAAGACTCTTTAACTTATTGTTATTTTCATCTTTACTTGTGTTCCACAGGAAGGGAATGAGCGGAGAAAGCAAGCAACATGCCAGCTACTTTGTGATCTAAAAGAATTGTTATTCTAGTTTCTTCGTGGGATCAGGAATAAATACGTTGGTGCTTTATATTAAACACCTCTCTTGATCTTAAGAAATCTGACTAGAGGGAAAAGAAGGAAGTCACTGGCGTGGTCTTTATCAATGACAAAGTCCAAACTGAATTTTTTACCCGTTATAGATAATTCACTGAGAATATGAAGATAGAGCTCCTTGTTTGGTCTCATATATTAAACCTGGGTGTTAGTTTGTCAAAAGGTTTTTCTCTTTCTTCTTACATGATGTAGTTTTTTCTTCCTTTATTCTTGTCTAGGTGGAATGGACAGTACTTGTGACTGATTTCAGTTTGTGTTCATGCAGCTTCTGGCAGCTTTGATGAAGTTTTTCTCTTCTTTCCTTCACCCATGTAAATAGGGTCGAACGTAAGCTGACAAGCAGTATAGGCTCCTGACATATGGTTTAAGCCCCTCGTCATATAGGATATGGAGATATTTGATCGTCTGTGTTAGTTAGAATGTTTGTTAGCATGTATGATAAAAAAGTATCGATGTTCTGTTCTAAGTTGGCCTTGTCTAGGATGGTTATTCTCTTGGGGGGTTTAAAGGATAAATGTACAATGACAAGTTCAATCGTTACTCGGTACTTAGCTGAGCAGATTAGTAAAAGGAAGGATTATGAGGAAGTGACGCTGTCCCTTCTTTAACATTTCCAAAATGGAAGCTGCGTGTGGTCTTTGACCATATTTCATTATTTCTGTAGGTTCCTCCTATATTTCCAGAAGTCCTCATGGCCAAGCAATCATCAAGATACAATCCCCTGAATGACTAGCGGCGGAGTCAGGAATTTGGCGAAGGGTGTGCAAATTTTCTTCTCACTTGTGTTAAGATTGTGCAAAATTAAATATATACTCATAATAGATAACATTTAACTTATCTACACCGCGTAGGTGTGCACTTGACCACCCTTCGCCTAAGGTGGCTCCACCCATACCTATATCAATGTATTTCTGTACTAAGTGCTTGTATGAGGAACCATAGCAAAATTTCTCATAGAAATTTGTTTGAAGTGTGAATTATCATGTATTAGCAATTTGTTAGTTTGTTCTCTCACATTTAATATTTCCCTAATGTGAACAATTCAAGATGAAATCTTGATATGAACTCCTACTGTCCCTTATTCTTACCTACCAAAGCTACACTATCTTGCTTCTTGAGGTTGGGTGTTCTGTTGCTTCTTCTCACCTAAGATTTTAAGTTATTCTATTCCTCCATGTAACCCTCCCTCAAGGTTTTACCTTTTGAGGACTCTGTGTGATGGTTGAGATTCCTTCATATCATTAACTAAATAACTTGGATTCAAGTTATGGGAATGGAGAAACTTTTGGTAGGAAGCGTTTTACCTTAGTAAGCCTATTCGACGCGAATCTCAATTGGTGGGCTAGTGAGTTCCTGATACAGAATGTTAAATGAAAAAAAAAATCCTCAAGCTTTTTGCTAATACAATTAAAAAAGGTTATGCAAGCTTTCCTGACTGACCATAATAAAAACCCTTTTTTTAATTATTTTTTTTGGTTTGGTTCAATTCCCTGCATGGCTTCAGATGGTCAATGAACGGACCACATTGAATACAACTTCATACCATTGGAGAGTAGTACTACTAGAAAGGGTAACTTGTGGGACAAGGATGGATCTTTTAGGTTTGATTTCGAACGCAAAAGACCTCAAGCAAGTAAAGTCTGGTTAGTTGGCCGTTTCGTTTCAACTTAGTCACCTTTTTAGTCCATCCAATATTTTATGTTTCCATCGAGCAGATCACCTATTGCTTTTACTTTTCCCCATGGAGTTTATCTTGTTTTACTTGACTCTAGTAGATTCTTCAGCCATAAACCTCGTTGACCACAACTGAAAACTTCAAATATATATATATATCTGCAACCATCCTGCAGGTAGAACATTATCCAATTTCTTGTTGTTCCTAATCTTGGAAAAAAATCCTTCACTCTGGATAATTACTCTTGGTTTTGAGGCATTGCTTGTTTTTATATAATCAGCCCAAACTTGTTCTCTTTTCTGTAATATGACTGTCATGTACTCAATGGCAGTTTCCGTTAACATGAAGCATTCTCTTCAAGCTTTAACCCTGTCCTGTTTCTTGTTTTTCCTTTTCACATTAGGTGACTTATGCTTTGTACATTTCTCTTTGCTCCATTCTATTGCTGATTTTTCAAGTCATATATATGACAGTTTATGTGAATGTAAATTGTTGTTGATAGGTGAAGCAGATGATTATGAGACTCAAACCGCGGCTGCAGGAGTACTTGAAAATGAATATTTGCCTAACTATGGAGGCACAAATGGAGGATATTCATCGCAAAACGGAGATTCACCTCAATATGGTGATGTTCAACCTGACTATCTGTTCTCCAAAGCTTTGCAATGTTTCACTGATAAGCATGTAAGTCATTCTTACCATGCATGGATGTTAATCCTCACTTAATCTTTGCCTATTTCACCTACATGATTTTCAAAAAGTATTACTTGAATACAATTTGAAATGCAATAATGATGAGTAAATACGATTTGCTGCAGATATACAGTAGTTGTGAGGAGTCTTATAGATTAACTGAGACGGGGGAGCTCCATGTACCACCTGAATATGCCGATCAATACTGCAGAGGGCCTTGCTTGGAGGAGACTCACCTTGTGCTAAATTGTCTTGAAAACATACTTTCGCACTTCAGGTTTTACAATAAGGCCACCGTTAGAGCAGTCGAAGAGACTATCAAGGAGGGATGTAGCTATGGCCCTAAAAGAGGTTAAAACTTTCTCCAATCCATCCACTTTACTATAGAAAAACTGTCCTGTAGGTTCTGGTGAAAAATATATTGGATATGATTTTGCGAGCGAGAGTATTTTTAAAGAAAAAAACGTTTAAATTATATACACTGACAGTACACTATCAATGTATTTTAACTTGTTTTAGCAGGTAACCCTGCCGTCTTCTTATAGATTGTTACCTGAGTGTAAAATTTATTTTATATTGTTAGTATATAGAAGTTAAATTCATTCTGAAATGTGTCGACAGGTTATTTCAATGTTGCTGAGCACATCCTAGCTTATGGTAGCACTGCTTTTCGTGCTTCGAAGTCCATGCTGCATGGCTTTGCTCTGATGACTTTGGTCCTTATTTTCTTCCTTTAAAGCAATATTCACAAGTGAAGATATTGCTGGAAAAAATAGCGCTCTAGTTTTTTGTGTTTAATTTGACAAGCGTGTTGATATGTTGTACTAGTAAACTAAAGTCCATTTGTTCATTATTAGATGTTGATCTGGATGAGACTGTTGTTAGCTGTAACATTTAATTATTGGAAATTCTTGTTCCATATGGGCCGTTGTTGCAGATATGCATCCCAAAGTTTATATTGAGCCATTTTTGAATTATAAGACAACAACAACATATCTGCTTTCCATACCAGAAGGCAAAATTCCCTGCAGGAAAATTAACACCGAGTAAAGTCCAGAAAATGTTTTCCTCCGTGCCAAATACACCCTAAGTCTGCAATCATATATATCACCGATGGCATTTTTCTCCCTTCAAAAGAAGAGCCACGTGGTCGTTATTTTCAGACAAAGAGAAAATGAGATGGGGTTGGAATAATCTTTTAGACTGGGGAAGTTCATTGCCTGCAAATTTACATCCTAACATTTGAAAGTTTGGATTATAAATGATGATATTCCAATTATTATTCATTTGCAAAAAGATACAACTATACTTTACTTCTTGAACGATATCTTGTTTAATATGATCGAGAAAAGAAACAACCAAACATATCCCAAGGACTCCTTTCCAAGGGGTGGTAAGCATGGCATATGGACCAAAATAGGAGATTGGATTCATCTCTCCTTGATACAAGAACACACATAAAAGTCCCAATAAGTTGAAGGGACTCGTTCATTTACTATATGTTTGTAATTATATTATATTAAAAGCGGGAAGGTCCTAAGCCTAAAGTTGAATTACGCCAACGCCCATCAAAAGCTAAGTGACCATCTTACCCTTCCAAAGAAATGAAAACAAAGCCTTGTGTTAAATGATAATTTCAGTTACTCCATCGAGTAAATGGGGAGTTCATTTTCCTATACTTATTGCATCACATTTTGCTTAAATGGGAAGGATTGTTTAATCTTCCAGTTTTTAATGCAGGTTCAATGCCTGCAAATTGTTAGTATTTGGAAACTTCAGAGGAAAAAGATAAGGTTCAGCAGAAGCTTTTTTCATTCACAGATGTTCCAAAAGCTTACACACATATATCTACATAATACATTTCACAAGTTAGTAGAACACCTTACCTAACCAACCACTATTGAACTTTCTTACAAGACATACTCCACAAAACAAGGATCGATCATTCCTTTACAAACTAAATAAAATATTAAAATAGGAACGGTTAAATTAAAGACTATCCAGAAAAATCTCATTTTTGTAACACTCCTTGAGATTTTTCTTGGATACTCCCAGTTTAGCCCTTAGAACTTCAAATTTCCCCTTAGGAAGAGCCTTGGTCATGATATCTGCAATCTGCTGATCTGAGCTGCAATGAACAAGTTTGACTTCGACATCCTTCTCCGCTTGCCTGATAGCGTGAAACTTCACATTTATATGCTTGCTACGACCATGTTGCACTGGATTTTTGGCCATAGATATTTTTGACTTGTCAACCTTAATGACAGTAGCTTTAGTGTTACTTTGCTCCAGATCACGTAAAATCTTTCTTAACCATAGAGCCTGATTGGTTGCACCAGCAGCGACGATGTATTCTACTTCTGCAGAAGATTGAGCTACCACATCTTGCTTCTTTTAACTCCATGAGAACATTCCTAAACCAAGTGTAAAAGCATATCCAAAAGTGCTTTTCATATCATCAACACTTCCTGCCCAATCACTATCTGAATAACCCATCAATTGCCCTTGCTCTTCCTTTTTAAACCAAATACCATAATCAACAGTTCCCTTGATATACCTCAACGTTCGTTTAGCGACACCAAGATGAACTTGACTTGGAGCATGCATAAACCTCGACAAAAGACTTACCGCGAATATGAGATCAGGTCTTGTTGCTGTCAAATACAGCAAACTATCAATTAGACTTCTATAAACTGTTGGATCAGCCCTATCACCTGTTCAGACTTCGAAACCTTTTCATTGTGAACCAGTGGAGTTGATACATGCTTGCACCTCTCCATCTTAAACCTTTTAAGAATATCACATGCATATTTTCTCTGATCAGTAGCTTGATGAATCTTCTTTCCTAGAAAGTAAGTCATTTCACCTAAATCTGACATTTCAAACTTGTTCTCCATTTCTTGCTTGAATTGATTCACCATAGCTTCATTACTTCCTGTTAACAGAAGATCATCAACATAGAGCGACACTACAAGCACATCTCCACCTTTAGCCTTTTTTACATATAAAGTGGCTTCATTTTCACTTCTCTTGAAGCCACAATGAATGAGATGGGCATCAATCTTACAGTATCAGGCTTGAGGAGTCTGCTTTAATACGCATAATGCCTTATGTAGTCTATAGACTTTAGCCTCAATTCCTGCAACTTGATAGCCTTCTGGTTTATTAATATAAATCTCCTCATGTAATAGCCCATTTAAGAATGCCGATTTCACATCTAGATATTACAACTTTCAATTTGATTGACCTGCCAAAGCAAATAAAAGCCTAACGGTATCATGTCTCGCAACATCTGTAAATGTGTCTCCATAATCCAGACCTGCAGCTTGCGTGTAACCTTTCACAACAAGCCTTGCTTTGTACATATAAACTGAATTATCTGGATTAAGTTTGGTTCTATAAATCCATTTCACACCTATAACATTTCTATCTTTGGGTTTATCAACCAACTTCCAAGTGCCATTCTTCTCGATCATACCAATCTCCTCTTTCATAGCTTTTTTGTTACACCCCGTACCTTCGTAAATTGAATGGTTGTAAGCTAGTATACATAAGGCAAGGGATAAGTTGCTCTCAAGAATATAATCAAAGTGATTGAGTTAAATCATTAAGAGGTCGCTAAAGTTAAAAGAGTCGCTATTCCATATGTGCTTATATTCCTTACGTCGAGTGCATTGTGATGAACTAATTCAAATTGGAAAGAAGTTAGGATGCCTATGGAAAGTTAGAAAAAGCCTTGGGCAAATGTTGAAAGTGCATCTAGGGGTTTCATGTTGAATCCCGTCATTTCATGCGTGGTTGAGAGTGTAATTATTCAACTTGAGTTTCGGTGACCCAAGACCCTTTCCGAGGGTCATTTATGACTTAGATGGAGGTCAAGAAGGTTTATGGAAGGTTAGAAGTCATTTGGATTAAAGTAAACATCCCTCAACAAAGTTTGACAAAGATAGGCCGATACGTTATGCGTTTTACGTCGCGGATGAGATCCGCCTCGCAGACCCGAGCGCAGACCAGAGGCGGTGCCACCTCTATTTAAAAAGGGGGAAGTGGTGGGTTCATTTCCACACCTCCATTTTCCACCCCTCCGACCCTTTGAGCTCCCAAACCCTCTTCAAAGGTTCCCACACCATTAAAGTACATTCCCACAAACTTGTGGTGTGAATCCTCCTTGAAGAAGCTTGGATCATCTTGAAAACTCCTCTTGATTATTGAGAAGAATTTGGGAATTCTTGGAGATTGAAGGAAAGCTTGGTGTAGAGAATCTATTGGTTGATTTAAGGTAGATTCTTACTACTCTTAGTGTTCTTAAACGTCTTCTATCTTAGAGTGATCATTTGGAAAAGTTAATCTATGAGAAGTTAAGTTAAACTCTATGATTTAGTTGCGTTCTTGAGAAATGTATGGACTCGATCTTGTAGAACATGGTTTGTGGTAATCTTGGATTGTGTTAAGTGATGATGGAATGATTATGATTGCTTGGCTACTATGAAAACAAGATAAGAAGATGTGCACGCTAGTGTTCAATAAAATATCACAATAAGGAAAACTTACAACTAATGAGTTGACTCTTAAATTATCAACTCTGACTTGATTCGAATCATCTCTATTATTTTAGATTATCATTTGTAGAACGTACGAGGACATGCAAGCTATCATTGGCCAGATGAAAGAGGTATGTTAAGCTTCACTCTTCCTTCTTTTTGGCATGACCTATGAATAATCGTAACGAGAATGAACTTCCCTCCAAAAAGGGCTCTACTCTTAAGATTTGAACTTTTAAATGCCTTTACTTCCTATTAATGTATTTCATATCCCTTGTTATCCCTTGTCAAGAGCATTCCCTGCACTGGATAGTATTTTTGATTGTATAGCTTCTTATGGCTCTTATTGATTCTACTACAGTTGATACGTATATAGTTCCATAATGATAATCGGAGGGTAACGACATTGTGTCACTCCGATCAGTATTATGAGGTTCTTATGAGTCCCTTCATGTATGATATACATATGTATCTATTTTATGACATTGAGACGCGCTATAGTTGACCGAGAAAGTACTTATATGTGCACACCACTGCAGTTGGATAGTTTATGATAATGATAGCCCCAAAATCGGCTTAATGATGATGAGATAGCCCTAATGTGTGACCTACACATACATATATATGTATGTATGAATTTTAAAAGAAAGTATGCATATTATTCGCCCACAGAGGCCCTTAGAGTTACATGTGGTCTTTCTCTCTTACCCTATTTACAATATTGCACTTATTTACATTTTCAGCCTTACATATCCAGTACATTCTTTCGTACTGATGTTCCTTGCTGGGGAGCTGCATTTCATGACCTCATGTACAGATAGATGCAAATACGATCCTTCACAGTATGTGACTTGACTCAGCTACAGATTGCCACACTCCTCTCTTCCGGAGCTGTCCAGTAAGTTAGTGGTAATGCTTGTTGCACATTTTTATAGTTTGGGTATGACGGGTACCTGTCCTGACTTGATGATGTTCATACACTTCTTAGAGGCTTGTAGATAGTAGTCATATATGGCCTTATCGACCTTTCAGATGGTGATGATGGCCCTGTCGACCTTAGTATGTTTGTCTATGTTTGTTGGATCTCTTCTGCTTGCAGGTTGATACGTCATATAGTTATTAGCCAGCGGCCTTGTCTACCCACATTGCATTAAATATGCTATAGGTATCACGACTGGTGCGCTCGGGCCTTAGGGCACCGGGTGCCGGCAACACTCCCCAAGGTTAGGGTGTGACAAACTTAGTGTCAGAGTAGGTCAATCCCAGGGATATCTACAAGCCGTGTCTAGTAGAGTCTTATTTATAGGTATGTAGCGCGCCACATTTATAAACAAGAGGCTACAAGGCATTTAGGATGATTACTTTCTTTCTTGATCTAGATCGTGCAATAGAGCTGAGCTATAAGTATTCCATTCTTGACTTTATTATGTTTACGATTGCAGCGATGCCTTCTTCGAGTAATACACCCTCTATCGAGACCGATCCATCAAAGGGTATGAGCGGGTTACCTTCTCACACATCACCGACTCAAGTAGGACTAGGGGAGCCGAAGGAATCCCCCGAATCATCCATAATACAACCAGCGCCGTCTGACGAGGATGTTAGGAGGGCAGTTCAAATATTGACTCAGTTGGTTGCCTCTCAGGCACAACATCGCCCTGGTATGATTGACAGTGGTAGGCCCTTGGAAGGGTTAAGGAGTTCACAGCCTAGAGAGCTCATTGGCCAGGGACCGTTGATATTTATTGGGTTTGCCCAGTTGGGAAGGAAGAAAGAGCCAAGAAGGATAGGATGACTACTGATTATAGGGGGCGATAGAGTGAGGAAGAGTTATGGATATACGGTCAGCATGATGGATTTTTACAGCAAATCCAGTATGATCAGAGTTCTCAGGTAAGACCGAGGCAGGGATCACAAACTTCTATACGTTAGGGTCAGATTGGTGCAGACCGAGTGGGGTCGTCTAGGCCATGTTGTGGGAATTGCGAACAAATACATGTGGGCCCATGCCGCAAAGAAACACGAGGCTGCTATTGGTGTGGTAATCGAGAGCATAAGATTCGAGAATGTCTCAGATTGGCCCGCAAGGAATAATGTGAAAATTGAGGATGAAGCCTCGAGTTATGATGTTGTCTGAGCTGAGCAGACGGGCACATGTATGCTACTGATTTCCATCGTTAACCCACCTACCTCTTACATTCTTAGTATGGATCTATTTTGTGTTTAAGAATATTGACCTCATTTTGGAAATTGGTTTCTACAATATTACTCATTGGGTAAGACATTTCGATAAGAATAAGTTTGAGGTACAAGGGTATCAATCAAGAAGAGGGACTTTTAGTCCAATCGATGGCTAAAACGATGTATGTATGTAATTTACTGAAAGGACCTGGAGCTCACACCCGACCTAGCAATAGAATGTGTAGTATGTTATCCAAATGACTATACTAGATAAACCCTGAATTCGCGGTATTATACTACCCAACGATTGCATGAAATCCCCAGGCTTTGCGGAGGAAGCGGCAAGTCAAGAGAAATATTGTAACGAGGGGATGCAAACAATGTCATTGGGAAGTTTAAGAAGGTTGTAAGAATTCATTCGTTTTATGTAACATACATTAATTTGAATATGAGGACCCGATATGAACATGTGATCTGAATGATAATAATTGGCCTGAGGGATTAAAGGTGACCTCAAACTATTTCCAATAGAGGCAAATTTTGGAACTGCGTCATATGAAGAATCATTCTGAGAGGTGTTTAAATGAATTATGCAAGATGTCACGCCCCACATATGACTAATTCTTCTGTAAGAAATGGACCGTCTACAGATGCAGGGGATAGGATGAGTTTTCTCGTCCTTTTGAATAAAGTCATAACTGTCTGCCATTGGGAGGTATGCGCGTTGATGCCAGCAAGAGATCATTGGATTTAATCATTGGAGGGAGAAGATATTTAGTTCCGTTGTATAGTGCGGAGTAATTTTTAAACATCTATAGAACAATGATAGCTTGAGGAAGGCCAACGGCAATAAATAATCATGAAACAGTCGAGGATTGGTTATATGCAATGGATATAGACTTAGTAAATACATGTGGGATGCTACGACAAGGTACTGAGGTCGGAAGGTGGTTCGCGGAAGGGCAGATAAGTAAAAGGATTATGACAAGGATTATGAAAATAACAAGACTATGGACGCATGTAATAGTGCGATTACCTTAAGATAGTGTAAGGGGAATACCGAATGAGGGATACCCAAAACTTATCAGCCAAAAAATGCAAGACCTTCGACATCTAGAAATGATAGTATGAATAGTACAATAATAGAAGAGACCCCCCCTTAATGAATACTCAAAACCAAAAGTATAAAGGTAAGTTGATCGAGTGATCGGTTGTGGGAGATCGATTAACGGCCAAAGTAAGGAGACCCGAATAGGTTACAAGCTTAAATCAAGCTACAAACCAGAATTGGGTATGCAAAACATTAGTTATGTCACAAGTGTCATCACAACGCTCTAGGATATGTAAAGTAGAAGTAAGCAACGAGTGAAGCTCAATGTAAACATACAAAATAATGATAGGACGAATAGCGTGTCTAAGAATTCAAAGTAGATATTGAGGAAATGACTTGGGAAGTACATATCATAGACCAAAGATGTAAGTAGGCGAATAATGGTATTTAAAGGCCAGGTAAGTTGATTTTAGAATAAATATAAGGTTGAACAAACTCGGTTAAACCTCGCTCAGGACATCATGTACGGAAGGTCGTGACCAAAAGATAAAGGAAAATGTGTTAATCTAAATACGGTGACCCGGGATTGAGCAGGGCAGAATAACATCTAGTAACGTCGAACTCTTCAAGATCTTGTATGTACCTAATGAAGGGATAAATTAAGAAACTCATCCTTTAAAAGATAGTAACGTAAAAGAATAGCATTGAAAACAACATTGGGATCGAGTACGTGTACTTGAAAGCCTTAGAGGGAATAAGAACATCATGCCTAAATTGTGAAGCAAAGTGTAGAAAGGGTTCGTCTTAAACTACGAATAAGAGTTAGTTGTAATGATAAACACGCTTCAGATTTTGATGACGTCGTCTACAAAGATGCGGGAATGAAATTCTATGGGATATAAGAGATTCCGACATAACGCTGGTAATCAAAGTTATAGATGACGATAACACCGCACGCACGTGAGCATTTTGACAAATATGCAGGCTAATGGAGTGAGTTAACCTAAATGCGTCGGTTAGCCAATGGGGGTTTAAGTTAAGTGATTGTAATTTCATAAGTCAGAACACGACAGAGTCCTTCATCATATTGAGAACTAAGAGAATGACAGGATGAAGATTGCTCGTAATAATCCATCCACCTAAGATTAACCGAGATATATCATGATATGGAATAAAGGTATCAACGGGAAAATGTGAGGAGGAACCTTACAAGAATCAAAGTCAGTACGTG
This sequence comes from Anisodus acutangulus, assembly GCA_029783415.1. Lineage (NCBI taxonomy): Eukaryota > Viridiplantae > Streptophyta > Magnoliopsida > Solanales > Solanaceae > Anisodus > Anisodus acutangulus. Next base: position 25,516,288 of record CM056489.1, read on the forward strand.
AAGATCAGTACGTCAGGAAATATGCAACTAATACTGGAAAGATTAACTAAGAAGGAATCATTGAAAGACGGGGAATAGCTAGCATGAAAAATCAGTAAGGATTACATCATTATAAGTGTAACAGAATTTAATCCAGAAGAATAATAAGTAAATGGCTTGTCAAATTGCATCATGGAAACTAGGACTACCAATACGGACAAAGGTTATACGACATTGCATATTGAGAAGATTACTCACTATCTTACACTTGTTCTGAGATATATATATTAGAGTATATTATCAATGCTTTGGCTATAGTAAGATTTTTGAAAGACTGTTTTGAAAGGGACTTAAGTACCCGAGTTAGCCCCACCCTCAAGGAAATAAGCAACTTCGAATCGTCAAAGACATGTTATGAGCAATCGTGTTGGACTTGGAAGGAAAAACTGGAGAAATTACCTAAAGAATAAGTATGCTGACAACTATCGTGCAAGGTATTACGAAGATGACATATAAGGTTATGTATAACAAAGACTATTGAATAACTAGCAGAAAAATAGCCCGGAATGATAGAATCTAACATGATGTATCATGCTATAAAAAAAAGATCAAAGCTAGGTGCCAAGCACTCAGAATCGTTAAGAATGTGTGAAGCTGTGCAAGAGCAATGCTTAGAATTTCAGGTAATGCTGGGAAATTCCTGAAGATCTTGCTTAAAAAGAATATGATTGGACCTAGAAGGGGTGAAAATTTAATCTTGAACATAATCAGTAATAATGCATGAACTTGACAAATAATCCAAATGACTTGCAGAGTAGACATGTTCCTACCCGTATAACGCACCTATATAATTCATATGTTAAATCCTTCTCAGACCCTACCTGTGGTGAAGACACAAATTAGAGAAGAGCTTACTGTATGGAGAAGTTCCAAGATCAACAAGTTAGCTAGCTAAGTGTTGATGATGGTAGTTTCATAAACAAGTTCGGTGGGATGATAGAGATAAGAAAGAAATGGCGTGTAGAATAGGTGATACGGAAAGACAAAAGAAGATATGAAATCTAAATATATGTCTATACCTACTACCAATCGCTTCATCTTATGTACCCCACCAAAGGGATGGTTATAACAAAAAAGTGAGGGTGTCGTTCAGATGTCGAGGGCTAACACTAAAAGTGGTCTATGGTTTACTATGCAATGTCTGAACAGACATACAACCATGTAGAGCTATATTGTAAAACCTTTTGGGTTTTGTGGCCTTGGGGGACAATAACTGTGTTCATTGGATTGCGTGAGAGGTTGAGATAACTTCTTTTACAAGGGAAACTCAGAGACTTAAATATTAAAACCTTAAAGTTATAATACCCCCAGCATTCAATGATGAATATTTTTAAGGGATGAAGGATGTTACACCCCGTACCTTCGTACATTGAATGGTCGTAAGCTAGTAGACATAAGTCAAGGGAGAATTTGCTCTTACGAATATAATCAAAGTGATTGAGTTAAATCATTGAGAGGTTGCTAAAGCTGAAGAGTTACTATGCCATATGTGCTTATATTCCTTACGTCTAGTGCGTCATGATGAACTAATTCAAGTTGGAAAGAAGTTAGGATGCCTATGGAAAGTTAAGGAAAGCCTCGGGCAAATGTTGAAAGTGCATCTAGGGGTTTCATGTTGCATTCCGACATTTTATGCATGGTTGAGAGTGTAATTAGATGACTTCAATTCTGGTGACTCAAGACCCTTTCTGAGGGTCATTTACGACTTATATAGAGGTCAAGAATGTTTATGGAAGGTTATAAGTCATTTTGATTAAAGTAAACATCCATCGATGAAGTTTGACGAAGATAGGCCGATAGACCTCACAGATTGAGGCATATATCTAAGCTTGGAATGAATGGGCAATCTACCTTAGTCTACCTTGGATCTGCAGTCCCATATGGGGTCTACGTTATAGACCTAGGTGCAGACTAGAGGCGGTGCCACATCTATTGAAAAATGGGGAAGCGGTGGGTTCATTTCCACACCTCCATTTACCATCCCTCCAACCCCTTGAGCTCACAAACCCTCTCCAAAGGTTTCCACACCATTAAATTACATTCACACAAAATTGTTATGTGAATCCTCCCTCAAGAAGCTTGGATCATCTTGAAATCTCCTCTTGATTGTTGAGAAGAACTTGGGAATTCTTGGAGATTGAAGGAAAGCTTGGTGCAGAGAATCTCTTGGCTTGTTTAAGAGATGATTCTTGCTACTCTTAGTATTCTTAAAACTTCTTCTAGCTTAGAGTGATTATTAGGCAAAGGTAGTCTATGAGAAGTTAAGTTAAACTCTATGATTGAGACATGTTGGTTGTTGTGTTAGTTTAGTTGAGTTCTTGAGAAAAGTATGGACTAGAACCTGTAGAACACAATTTGTGGTAATATTGGAATTGTGTTAAGTGATGATGGAAGGATTATGATAGCTTGACTTCTATGAAAACAAGATAAGAAAATTGTGCACGCTAAGTGTTTGATAGAATATCGCAATAAGAAAATCTTACAACTATGAGTCGACTCTTAAATTATCAATATCGACTTGATTCGAATCATCTCTATTGTGCATATTATTACTTGTAGAACGTACGAGGACGTTCGAGCTATCATTTTCCAGACGACAGAGGTATGTTAAGGCTCACTCTTCCTTCTTTTTGGCATGACCTATGAATAATCATAATGAGAATGAACGTCTCTCCAAAAAAGGCTCTACTCTTAATATTTGAACTTGTAAATGCCTTTACTTCCTATTGATGTGTTTCATATCCATTGTTATCCCTTGTCGGGAGCACTTCCTGTACTGGATAGTGTCTCTGATTGTATGGCCTCTTATGACTCTTATCGATTATATGACAGCCGATACGTATATAGTTCCATAATGATAATTAGAGGGTAACAATCTTGTGTCACTCCGATCAGTCTTATAAGGTTCTTATGATTCCCTTCATGCATTGTATATTTATCTATTTTATGACACCAAACTGTGCTATAGTCAGTCGGGAAGGCACTTATTTATGCACACCACTGCAGTTGGGTAGTTTATGATAATAATAGCACCAACGACGGCTTAATAATGATGAGATAGCCCCAATGTGTGGCCTACATATACATATATACGTATGTATGAATTTTAAAAGAAAGTATACATATCATTCGCCCACAGAGGCACTCAGAGTTATAGGTGGTCTTTTTCTCTTACCCTATTTATAGTATTGTACTTATTTATAGTCTCAGCCTTACATATTCAGTACATTCTTTCGTATTGACGTCCCTTGTTGGGGCACTGCGTTTCATGCCTGCATGTACAAATAGACGCACAGACGATCCTTCATAATAAGTGACTTGACTCAGTTACAGATAGTCATGCTCTTCTCTTCCAAAGTTGTCTAGTAAGTTTGTAGGTAATGGTTGTTGCACATGTGTATATAGTTTGGGTATGGCGGGGTCCTGTCATGACCTGATGATATTCATACACTCCTTAGAGGCTTATAGAAAGTTGTCTTGTATATAGTAGTCGGATATGGCCTTATCGGCATTTCAAATGGTCGGTTACACTAATGATGGTCTTGTCGGTCTTAGTATATTTATATATGTTTGTTGGATCTCTTCTGCTTATAGGTTTATATGTCGTCTTGTCATATAGTTATTAGCCAGCGGCCTTGTCGGCCCACATCGGGTTAAATATGCTATAGGTATCACGATTGGTATGCTCAGGTCTTAGGAAATCAGGTGTCGGCCATCCCCACCCCCCGAAGGTTGGGGTGTGACAGCTTCAATCCAAACTTCATATCTCGATGCTTCTTGATAGGTAGTTGGTTCTGAGATTGCAACATTGCATCTTTCGTATATATCATAAAGGGACCTTGTCTTCAAAATTGGCGAAAAAAGTGAGGATTACCCATCTGGTTCTTCATCTTCTTCCAGATTTTCACAACCAAATAATTATGTCGCACGCGGCGGAAGCAAGTTCTGAAAACCTGTATTTTCTTTCTATATTTTCTCCTTGTCACAGTTCCAATAAGCATGCTCATCCACTACTACATCTATTCTGATGGAAATAATTTTTGTTTTCAAGTTGAAAATTCTATAACACTTGGCTTGCGATGAATATCCAATAAAAATCCCCAATTCACCTTTCGGTTCAAGTTTGCTTCTTTTGATTGAAGAAACATGAGAATAGCAGATTGAACCAACGATTTTTAAAAGTTTGGCGAATGGATTTATTCCATTCCATGCCTCAATGGGATTTTTTTTTCATCCACAACTTTCATTGGCAGCCTATTTAACAAATACACTGAAGTATAAACAACTTCTGCCCAAAAGCTTTGCGGTAGTTTCTTTTCCAGAAACAAACATCTAGCCATTTCAACTACAGTCATGTTCTTCCTCTCTGAGACTCCATTTTGTTCTGGTGAATAGAATACTGTCAACTTATGATAAATCTCCACATCTTCGCAATACCTATTGAACTCGTTTGAAGTGTATTCTCCACCATTGTCTGACCTCAAAGCCTTTAGCTTACAACCAGTGTCTTTCAGCAAAAGCTCTGAATTTCTTGAAAACTGAAAATACTTGAAACTTGTTACTCAAAAATACAACAGAGTCATCATTGTTAAGTTATCAATAAAGAGCACAAAATATTATTTTGGCCCAAAGATGATGTCTGCATAGGCCCACACACATCAATGTGAACTAGTTCAAGTTTTTCAGTTGCCCTCCAGGTAGCATTTTTAGGAAATGCTTTCATGTGTACCTTACCCATTTGACATGAACCAAAAACTTCTTTAGACAGTGAGATCTCAGGTAAATCCTTAGTCAAGCCCTTTTCATACATAGATTTTAAAGTAGCATAGTTAAAATGCCCATATCTATTGTGCCACAATCGTGACTCATCCAGACTTGCAAAATTGGCACTATCAAAATTCTCGTCTAAAGAAAAGATTTTATTCACCATTTCTACTTTAACAATCAAACTATCTTCACAGTAAAATATCAAACAATGTTTGCCCTTAAAAAATAAGGAATAACCTTTCGACATCATTTAAGCAACACTTAACAGATTACATGCTAAACAAGGAGCATACAACACATCATGTATAAATTTTGTAACTTATTTAGTCTGGAAGGCAACTGAACCCTTCCCATGTGTTTCTATTGTCTCACCATTTCCCTTCCTGACTTTAGTTCTAATTGACTTGTCAAGTGTGTGAAACAGAAGCTTATTGTGTGACATATGACTCGTACATCCACTATCTATGAACCATGTGGATTTGTTGGTTGTGTTTTCTTCATGAGAAGCCATAAACAAGCTTTCTTCTTCCTTTTCTGACTCTTCAGTAAAAAAATTCCAGCTGCACATGGTGTTGTTGTGGTTGATTCTACTTGATCCTACAATTCTTCTCAATATGACCCATTTTTCTACAAAATATACATTGAATAGATGGCTTTCCTTTAAACCAACAGTCCTTTTCTTGATGATTGGTTCTTTTACAATTGTTGCAAGGTGGAAACTTCCCTTTCTTTGAAGATTCCTTCCATGTTTTTCCTTTTACTATTTTATCTCCTTCCATCCTTTTATTATCCTTGGCAGGCTGCTTGTCTTTATGCTTTGCTTGAAATGTCACTTCTGTTACTTATTCATCTCTTATACTTGATCTTTGTTGTTGGGCTTGAAACTTGCTGATCAGTTCTGCTACTGATAAAGTCTTCACACTGTCACTTCCGTCAAACTTCTGTTTTAGCTTATCCCATGCTTCTTTAGGTGTCTCACAAGCCATTATTCTTGTGAAAATCACTTCTGAAAGTGCTAAATGAGGACATGTGAGGAATTTTGGTTTCCTAACTTCCCGTACTTTCGAGCGATGGTTTGAGCATCTAGACGTATGCAAGTAAGACTCGAGTGTTGGTGAATTTATATTATATTTACGTATGCAAATAAAGAGATTAGTGTATAAAAATGATGCAGTTCCGAAATAATTTAGGACTTAATAAGTGTCACGATGAGGATTAGTAATAATAGTTGAATATCCCCAAAGAGGTTATGGACTAGTGTCATATCACAAAAATATAACATTGAGTATATGAATATTTTATAAATTATTAAGATTTAGGTGAAATGGGATCACGAAATTAATTATGTATGTGATTAATTAATTGTCGGATTGATTAATAATCTTAATGGGGGACAATATTAGTGGGATAAACACGTGTAATATACTAAGGGATTACCTACGTGACTAAGGTATATTACTATTAGGTGGCAGCAATTGAGATTAGCAGGTAGTTAATATTAATATGGGGAGGAGGAGCAAGTCGTGATTCATTTTTTTAGAGACTCCTCCAACCTCTTTTTTTTTAACGAAATAGAAACAAAACATTTCACTTCAAACTTATACAGGTCTTTGCAAAATTATAGGAATTATAAAGCAGCAACCTAAGTTATATATTACGGGAAGCAACTATAATTGATCTTTTCTACTTCAACAAAGTGTTTTGTGATTTAATCTCTCCAACGTAGCAGTAGCATTATTAACATAGCAGCAACGATTGCTTTACTTTAGCGAAACGGATGTATGTTAATACAAATTATTTCTTTCTTTTGGCATGTTCCATGTAACGAAATATAATCGTGATATTGTTCCATAAACTATTCTACTCTTAGTAGGTAAGAATGTTCATGTTATTGATTCCTATTTAAAAGCATGTCAAACTATGTTCCTGAATTCTTATTGAGGTATACGGAAAAGATGTTAATATTTCCAATGTTAGCCGAAGGTACAAGGTTATTATGTCATCCGATAAGTTCAGAATGTTTCATTGTCATACATATATATACACATATAATATATTGGATCGGATTGAACGTTCCGCAATATATATAATATATTGGATCGGGTTGCACGTTTCGCAACATATATAATATATTGGATTGGGTTGCACGTTTCGCAACATATATATATATATATATATATATATATAATATTGGATCGGGTTGCACGTTCCGCAACATATACATATATTGGACCGGGTTGCACGTTCCGCAACATATACATATATTGGATCGGGTTGCATGTTCCACAACATACATATGCATATTCATATCGCGTTCGCATTCTGCATGCCATGTTAGGTATATTAGGGCCCTTAGAGGCATTCACTACTGGTCAGCTATTGCTGTCGGCTAATTTTGTCGACTGTTTTTGTTTTCAGTTTATTATTGTATTCCTGTTATGCTATTGTTCATGCCTGACATACTCAGTACATCAGTCGTACTGACGTCCCTTTTGTCGGGGGATGCTGCATTTCATGCCGCAGGTTTACGTAGGCAAGGCGACGATCCACGTTAGTAGGTTGCTGACTCATCGGATTTTTGAAGCACTCCCTTTATTTCGGAGTGTCGGTCTAATTTTAGTACAGTATATTTTTGCTTGTATATACGGGTATGGCGGGGCCCTATCCCGACCTTTTGATATCATGTACTATCTTAGAGTCTTGTAGACATGTGTCCTGTGTGTAGTAGTCTTGTATGGCCTTATCGGCCTTGATATGTATGTATATATAAGTTGGGCATTTCTGGTTATGTTTTTACATCGGCCCCTGTGGCCCGTGCTTAATTATGAATAGATATTGAAGGTATGGTTAGCGGTACCCGGCATGTGGGGTTCGGGTGCCCGTCGCGACCCTCCGATTTGGGTCGTGACAAACTTGGTATCAGAGCATGTCTGTCTTAGGGAGTCTATAAACTGTGTCTAGTAGAGTCTTATTTATGGGTATGTTGTGCACCATACTTATAAGTAGGAGGCTACCTGACATTTAGGGCTGATTTCCATTATTTTACCTCATAAATCGTGCAGCAGAGCTGAGTTATAAGCATTTCATTCCTAATCCATCTCGTGTTTATGATTCCAGCAATGCCTACAGCAAGAAAGAATTTTAAGAGTGTGAGGGCGTTGGTTACGGCTGCAGGCGAAGGTACTAGCCGATTGCCACCTGCTAGTGAGGGCCAGAGTGAGACCCTCGGTGCGTCTTCTTCGTATGATTCCCCAGTTCACCACCATCAGAGAAGATTAGTAAAGCTACAGTACCTCCAATTCCTCCATTTGATACTCCAGATGTGGATCTTGATATACGAAGTGTTGGAAGTTATTGACATGATTAGTGGCTTCTCAAGCCCAACGTCAGGTTCCCAGTCCTTCTGATAGAGCTGTTAGCGCGAGAGCTCGTGATTTCATTAATCTAGACCCTCCGATATTCACGAGATCGGACCTGAATGCGAACCCGCAAAATTTTCTGGATCAGATACAGCGTACCTTGTGGGTAATGGATGCTACTGATATTGAGTCGGTAAAGTTTGCTTCTTATAGACTGTGGGATGTCGCGGTGACCTGGTATGAGACAAGGAGAAATCTAGGGGACCTCGTGCTCCACTATCAGGATGGAGAGAGTTTTCAGAGGCCTTCTTACAGTATTTTCTGCCAGTTGAGCTTCGACGGGCCAGGCATGACAGGTTCCTACGTCTTGAGCAGGGTAATATGAGCGTTCGAGAATATAGCTTGCAGTTCAATTCATTGGTCAGATACGCTCCTACAATTTTAGCTGAGATGAGTGATCGGGTACATAAGTTCGTTACTGGCTTGGGGCCGCATTTGGTCAACGTGTGTACTACGCCTTCTTTGAATCCGAATATGGATATTTCTCGCATTCAGGCTTATGCACAGAATTTGGAGGACCGTAAAAAGCAGCAGCGGGTAGATCAAGAACGTGATAAGGGTCAGCATAAGAGGGTTCGATCTGTAGGTGATACGAGGGATTTCAGAGGAGGGCCCAAGCCATAGCTTTATAGACGCCCATCGTACCCAGCAGCTAGTGCATCGTTACCATTTTTGAGATCAAGGGTTGATCGGTTTATTTAATCGGGACCAGGTAAGAGTTCACAAGCGTCAGGAGAGGGGATTCTATTCAGATGAGACCACCATTGACTCGATGCGAGCAGTGTGGTATGACTCATATAGGACCATGCCAATAGGGATCAAATGTGTGTTATTCTTGTGGTGAACATGGTCATATCAGGAGAGAATACCCGATAAGAGGCCAAGGTATTAGGGCTTAGCCGATCGGATCTGCAGCAGCTTCATTACATTCAGTACGCCCATCAGGGAAAGGTTAGCAGACATTATTCGGTCGAGGCAGAGGTAGGGGCCAGAACCGTACTTATGCATTAATGGGACGGCAGGATCAGGAATTCTCACCTGATGTATTACATGTATTTTATCAGTCCTTTCACATAGTGTGTATGCGTTGTTAGATCCAGGCTCCAATTTATCATATATCACCCCTTTTATTACCTGTAAATTTGGTATGGAGCCTGAGTTGATAAAAGATCCATTTGTGGTATCTACACCAGTTGGTGAGTCGGTAGTTGCTAAACGGATCTATCAAAATTGTGCAGTATTAGCTTGTAGCCATTAGACCCTAGCGGATTTGGTAGAACTAGAGATGGTTGACTTTGATACTATTATGGGCATAGATTGGCTAGCATCGTGCTACGCTAATGTTGATTGCCGAACAAAAATTGTTAGATTTCAGTTCCCAGTAAAGCTAATTCTTGAATGGAAGGGTAATACGTCGTCGCCGAAAGGTAGGTTTATTTTCTACCTTAAGGCAAGAAAGATGATCTCTAAAAGTTGTATATACCAGCTTGTTCGGGCTAGGGATGTCAATACCGAACCACCTACTTCTCAATCAATTCCAGTGGTTCATGAGTTTCCTGATGTATTTCCAGTCCTTCCTCTTGGGAGGGAAATTGAGTTCGGTATAGATGTGTTGTCAAACACTTAGCCGATATCTATTCCTCCTTACAGAATGGCTCAAGTCGAATTGAAAGAATTAAAGGAGCAACTAAAGGATCTGCTTAAGAAAGGCTTTATTAGACCAAGCATATCTCATTGGGGTGCGCCGGTATTGCTTGTACAAAAGAAAGATGGCTCGTTATGGATGTGTATCGACTATCGGTAGCTGAATAAAATCACTATCAAGAACAAGTATCCTCTTCCCAAAATTGATGATTTGTTTGACCAGTTACAAGGTGCAAGATGTTTTTCAAAGATCAACCTAAGGTCGGGGTACCGCCAGCTGAGGCTCAAAGGGAATGATATTCCGAAAATGGCTTTCAGGACAAGGTATGGACACTTCGAGTTCTTAGTAATATCATTTGGACTCACAAACGTACCAGCAGCATTTATGGAACTAATGAACAGCGTGTTTCGCCCATTTCTGGATGTGTTTGTGATAGTATTTATAGATGATATCCTGGTTTATTCTTACTCGAAGGTAGAGCATGTGGAGCATTTGCAAATAGTACTACAGACGCTCCAGGAACATAAGTTGTATGCTAAGCTCTCTAAGTGTAAGTTTTGGCTGAAGTCAGTGGCTTTCCTTGGCCATATAGTGTCAGATGAGGGTATAAAGAGTTGACACTCAGAAGATTGAAGAGGTGAAGAATTGGCCGAGGCCCACGACTCCATCAGAGGTTCGCAACTTTCTGGGCTTAGTCGGCTATTATAGAAGGTTTGTAGAAAGGGTTTTCCACCATAACGACACCATTAACAAAGTTGACACAAAAGGCCATAAAATTCCAGTGATCCGATGTTTGTGAGTGGAGTTTCCAAGAGTTGAAGGATAGATTAACATCGGCAATAGTCCTTACTCTTCCAGAGGGTCTAGAAGGCTATGTTGTGTATTGTGACATCTCGGGAGCAGGTTTAGGATGTGTGCTAATGCAGCATGGCAAGGTAATTGCCTATGCTTCAAGGCAATTGAGGAAACATGAGAAAAAATATCTGACACACGATTTAGAGTTGGCTGCAGTGGTCTATGCACTGAAGATTTGGCGGCACTACTTGTAAGGTGTTCATTTAGACATTTTCACGGATCATAAGAGTCTTCAATACATATTTAAACAGAAGGAGTTGAACTTGAGACAAAGAAGGTGTCTTGAATTATTGAAGCATTATGATATAGATATCTTAAACCATCCCGGTAAAGCTAATGTGGTAGCAGATGCACTCAGTTGTAAGTCGATGATCAGCTCGACTCCGGTGCATGTCAAAAGGAATGAGTTAGTAAGAAAACTCCATCAGTTAGCCAGTTTAGGAGTCCGACTAACGGATGCGGAGGATGGTGGTTTTGTGATTCGGAATATGTCCGCATAGTCCCTCATATCGAAAGTTAAGAAACGGCAGTGGGAAGACTCCAATTTAAGAAAGATCAGAGAGGGCATTTAACAGAAGAAGACCACAACCTTTGAGATTGACAAATATGAGATTTTCAGGCACCAAGGCCGGTTATGTGTTCCAAATGTAGCGGGAATACGAGATAAAATTTTGACAGAGGCCCATTGCTCAAGGTACTCTATTCACCCGAGATCTACTAAAATGTATCATGATCTCAAGGGTATTTATTGGTGGAACGACATGAAGAGAAGCATTGCAAAATTTATAGCTTAGTGTCCGAATTGTCAGCAAGTAAAAATAGAGCATCAAAAGCCCAGTGGCTTGACTCAGAACATTAAGATTCCGATGTGGAAATGTGAAATGATTAATATAGATTTCATTATGGGTTTACCTCGCTCTTATTGTAAGTTTGATTCTATTTGGGTAATTGTTGATAGATTAACCAAATCAGCTCATTTCTTGCCAGTCAGAACTACCTATACGGCCGAGGACTACGCGAAGTGTAAATGAAGGAGATTGTTCGCCTTCATGGTGTGCCTATTTCTATTATATCCGACCGAGGTGCTCAGTTCACAGATAACTTCTGGAAGTCATTTCAAAAAGGTTTAGGTACCCAGGTTAATCTTAGCACAACTTTCCACTCTCAGACAGACGGGCAGGCCGAGCGTATGATTCAGATGCCCAAGGACATGTTACGAGCTTGTGTATTGGATTTTAAGGGAAGTTGGGATGACCATTTACCCTTTATTTAGTTCGCGTACAATAACAATTATCATGCTAGCATTAAAATGGCTTCATACGAAGCTTTGTATGGACGGAGGTGTAGATCTCCTATCGGATGGTTCGAGGTAGGCGATTCAGAGTTATTTGGGCCTGACATAGTATGTTAAGCCATAGAGAAGGTAAAACTTATTCAAGAATGGTTGTTAACCACTCAGAGTTGTCAGAAGTCGTATTCAGATGTGCGACGGTGAGACTTAGAGTTTTAGGTGGATGATTGGGTCTTCCTGAAGATTTCACTTATGAAGGGGGTAATGAGATTCGAGAAGAAGGGAAAGCTCAATCCAAGGTATATTAGGCCATATCGCATATTTCGACGGATCGGTCAAGTAGCTTATGAATTGGACTTGCCTTCAGAGTTGGAGTTTGTTCATCCGGTTTTCTATGTTTCCATGTTGAGAGCATGTGTCGGAGATCCTTCCCGAATTGTACCGATTAATGATGTGAAGATTATAGAGAATTTATCATATGAAGAGATTCATGTGGCTATCTTAGAATGACAAGTCCGCAGGCTGAGGACTAAAGAAGTAGCCTCTGTGAAAGTGTTGTGGCGAATAAGAATGTAGAAGAAATGACATGGGAGGCGGAAGAAGAAATAATGCACAAATATCCATACCTATTCTAGACCAAGGCCGAGGTTCCAAGAGAAACCTAATGTGAGTTCTAATTCCTACTATTCTAATTCAATGTGAGGTCTGATGTAATGGGTTGAATTACAGGACCAATGGAAAAAATAGTTGTATTTTTGGGCTACGTAACAGGGATTAGAGACGTCACCCCAACATTTGAGGATGAATGTTTCTAAGGGGGGAAGGATGTAACATCCCGTACTTTCGGGCGATGGTTTGAGCATCTAGACGTATGCAAGTAAGACCCGAGTGTTGGTGAATTTATGTTATATTTACGTATGCAAATAAAGAAATTAGTATATAAAAGGATGCAGTCCCAAAATAATTTAGGACTTAATAAGTGTCACGATGGGCTTAGTAATAATAGTTGAATATCCCCAAAGAGGTTATGGACTAGTGACATATCACAAAATTATGACATTGAGTATATGAAAGTTTTATAAATAATTAAGATTTAAGTGAAATGAAATCACGAAATTAATTATGTGTGTGATTGATTAATTGTGGGATTGATTATTAATCTTAATGGGGGACAATATTAGTGGGATAAACACGTGTAATCTACTAAGGGATTACCTAAGTGACTAAGGTATATTACTATTAGGTGGCAACAATTAAGATTAGCAGGTAGTTAATATTAATATGGGGAGGAGGAGCAAGTCGTGATTCATTTTTTTAGAGACTCCTCCAACCCCTTTTTTTGTACGAAATAGAAACAAAACATTTCACTTCAAACTTATACAGGTCTTTGCAAAATTATAGGAATTATAAAGCAGCAACCTAAGTTCTATATTACGGGCAGCAACTTTAATTGATCTTTTCTACTTCAACAAAGTGTTTTGTGATTTAATATTTCCAACGTAGCAGTAGCATTATTAACATAGCAGCCACAATTGCTTTACTTTAGCTAAACGGAGGTATGTTAAGGCAAATTATTTCTTTCTTTTGGCATGTTCCGTGTTACGAAATATAACTGTGATATTGTTTCATAAATTATTCTACTCTTAGTAGGTAAGAATGTTTATGTTATTGATTCCTATGTTAAAAACATGTCTAAATATGTTCATGAATCCTTATTGTGGTATACAGAAAAGATGTTAATATTTCCAATGGTAGCCGAAGGTACAAGGATATTATGTAATCCGATAAGTTCAGAATGTTTCATTGTCATACATATACACATATAATATATTGGATCGGGTTGCACGTTCCGCAATATATATATATATATATATATATAATATATTGGATCGGGTTGCACGTTTCGCAACATATATAATATATTGGATCGGGTTGCACGTTTCGCAACATATACATATACTGAATCGGGTTGCACGTTCCACAACATATATATATTCAGGCATGACATGTTAGGTATATTAGGGCCCTCAGAGGCATTCACTACTGGTCAGTTGTTGATGTCGGCTAATTTTGTCGGTTGTTTCTGTTTCAGTTTATTATTGTATTCCTGTTATGCTATTGTTCATGCCCGACATACTCGGTACATCAGTCGTACTTACGTTCCTTTTATCGGGGGACGCTGCATTTCATACCGCAGGTTCACGTAGGCAAGGCGACGATCCACGTTAGTAGGTTGATGACTCAACGAATTTTTGGAGCACTCCCCTTGTTTCAGAGTGTCGGTCTAATTTTGGTACAGTCTATTTTTGCTTGTATATACGGGTATGGCGGGGCCCTCTCATGATATTTTGATGTCATGTACTCTCTTAGAGGCTTGTTGACAGATGTCTTGTGTGTAGTAGTCTTGTATGGCCTTGTCGGCCTTGATATGTATGTATATAAGTTGGACTTTTCTGGTTAAGTTTTTACATCGGCCCTTGTGGCCCGTGCGGCCCGTGCTTAATTATGAATAGATATTGAAGGTATGGTTAGCGGTACCCGGCGGGGGAGGGGGGGAGGGGTCCGGGTGCCCGTCGCGCCCCTCCGGTTTGGGTTGTGATATTTCCTTTACTTTACTTCTTCATAAATCTTCATCTGTGCAACAGTTGGATTTGGTCATAGTGGAGGAGGATCAGCTTCACTTTCAATTGTTTCCCATAAACTGATTGCTTTGAGATAAGCCTTCATCTTTATAACCCATGTGTGATAATTCTCCCCTGTAAACATAGGAGGATCTGCACCCAAGAAGATGTTGGAAGCCATGTTACTGTTGTTTAGCTCTTCTCATCTTAGAAGAACTGAAGAAAAAATCTTTTTCTTTTTACCTTCACATATCCATCAAGAAGAAGAAGTGCTCTGATGCCACTATTAATATTTGAAAACTTAAGAGGAAAAAGATAAGATTCAGCAGAAGCTTTTTTCATTCATAGATGTTCCAAAAGTAAATACACATATATCTACAATAAATATTTCAGAAGTTAGTAGAACATCTCACCTAACCACCTACTATTAAACTTTCTTACAAGACATACTCCACAAACCAAGGACCAACATTCCTTTACAAACAAAATATAATATTAAAATAGGAACTATTAAATTAAAGGCTATCCAAAAAAATCTCAATTTTCTAACACAAATTATTAAAATAGGGACTATTAAATTAAAGGCTATCCAGAAAAATCTCAATTTTCTAACACAAATTATCTTAAAGCTCAGCCCCTTTAGCTATTTTGGTCCTTTGAGATTCCACCGTCAATGACATTTATATGTAGACTTTTCATATACTTTTTTGCACTCTTATAAAGTGCACAATAAAGAATCAAAATTACATTTTTCTCTTCTTTCTGTAAAAAATAAGATTTTTCCTATTAGCGAATATTCTCCGTATATTTTGTAATTATGATAGATGTATATTTAAGGTAACTTAGGATTCTAATTATATTAGGAATCAACCTTTGTAAGGTAAGTTAGGATTCGTACCATATTAGGAATCAACCTTGTACAGCTATATATATTGTGAATAATGAAAGGAATCCCCAAGGGAAATTATTCTATCTTTCATGGTATCAAGAGCCTAAATCCTAAATCCCTTCTCTTCCTCATTCTCGGCCGAAATCAGCATTTTTCTTCTGATTTCACAGGAAAAAAAAATTCTGGTTTCTTCCCTTTCTCGGCCAAACCAGAAAATTTCCTTCCCTCGGCAGGCGGCAACCATGTCTTCCCCCACAAATTTCGGTTCATCCATTGGTACACTTGACAACCCCTCTCAACGTTCAGTATCTTATTTTCATCCGGCATTCGCCGTTAACAACATCAAGAATTTTATCCCTGTAATTCTTGACCAAGAAGACTGTCAATATTCCATGTGGATGGAACTATTCTACATGCATGGATGTGCATACAACGTGCTCGATCATATTGACGAATCTGTTCCTCGTCCCACCGATGTTACAGACTCAATCTGGCGTCGTCTTGACGCCATCGTCAAACAATGGATCTACGACACCATCTCCAAAGACCTGTTGTGCACTGTCATGAAAGCAGGTGCTACGGCACGTGAACTTTGGGTCCTGCTAGAAGAAATCTTTCAGGACAATAAAAATACCCGGGCCGTATATTTGGAAGAGCAATTCAATAATACCCGCCTCGAGAATTTTAACAACATATCCGAATATTGTAAGCAACTGAAACTCATAACCGATCAACTATCCAACGTCGGGACGTCTGTTTCAGAAACCAAGATGGTGCTTCAACTTGTTGCGGGTTTACCAAAAGGTGAATATGACACACTCGCAACAATGATTCAATAAGCTGACCCTCTCTCAAGTTTCAACAAGGCACGCTCACAACTATTATTGGAAGAAACTAGACGTGCTAAACAAGAGGAACACAATCAAAAGGCCTTAGCCGTTGACGGGATGACAACATCTGCGCCAAAGAAGAGTCCAGCGGCAGCGGCGATCCGATGGCGGAGGTCGTGGCGGCAGAGGTCATAACAACAAAGGCAAGGGCCGCGGAAAGGGCCAACGCAACGGCAGAGCCAGGCCAGCAGAAGCTGGAACCACCGCAGGGCACAACCAGCGGCGGCACCAGAACGCAGAGGCCAGTTCCGGCCCGTGGTCGATCGGCCTCTTGGGCCTGCCCGGCCACGGCGAGCCAACCCGGCGGCAAGCGGAAGAGCCCACATGGCTACTGATCCGGCATCACGGCTGGCCCCGACTGCTTTGGGCCAGGCTTACACCACCGTAAACCTTCAACAGCCCGACAATAATTGGTACATGGACACCGGAGCCACATCTCACCTCACTCGGTCATCAGGTAACCTATCTCAACTACGTCGGTTAAAGTGTCCTCAATTTATTACTGTCGGCAATGGTCATCGCATTCCAATTGAAGGTTACGGTAACACACACACCGAACATCCATACCCACCTTTCTCCCAAAACCACATCCTATACACACCTAACATCATTAAAAACTTAATCTCTGTTAGAAAATTCACTAGCAATAATTCTGTGTTTGTCGAATTTGACCCTTTTTGTTTTTCTGTGAAAGAAATCAATACAGGGAAAGTTCTTACACGCTGCAATAGTGTGGGAGACCTCTACCCATTCACTCAATCTTCCGTTGTCAGACCGCAAACACCTCTATCCCTTGCGGCGATCTCTCCCTCAACTTGGCACAACAGACTCGGACACCCTGGAGACCCAGTTTTTACTTTTCTTAGGACTTCTAAGCGTATTCAATGTAATAATGGGAAAATTGCCCAACACTGTTTTTCTTGTCTACTAGGCAAACATACTCATCTTCCCTTTATGTCATCAAACAATGTTACTTTTTCTCCATTTGATATTGTTCATGCTGATTTGTGGATATCTCTGATTGCTAGCTCTTTAGGTCATACATTCTATCTAGTATTCTTGGATGATTTTTCACATTTTGTCTGGATTATCCACTGAAATTCAAATCTGAAGTTTTTGCAAAATTCCTCGAGTTTCAAAAATTCATTAAGACACAATTTGAAAAACCTATTAAATCATTTCAATGTGATAATGGACGTGAATTTAATAACTCGGCATTTCATAATTTCTGTTCTAAACAAGGCATGGTTTTCCATTTTTCTTGTCCCTATACTTCTTCCCAAAACGGAAAGGCTGAAAGAATTATACGTACCATCAATAACATGGTCCGCACTTACATTTCATGCTTGCCTACCACCGCCTTTTGGGTCTATCTTTGTCAAAATGGTAGAATCCCTTCTAAATATTTTACCAACTAGCACACTCCAAAACAAAACCCCTACAGAAATCTTATACCGTAGGCAGTCATCATATGATCACCTACGTATTTTTGGATGCTTATGCTACCCCAACATAGCCTCTAATGCACCCCACAAACTTGCCCCTCGCACTCTTCCATGCGTCTTCCTTAGTCTATCTCCTAATCACCGGGGCTACTTGTGCTATGACATTGCTACTCGCAAAATCATCGTCTCCCATCACGTCACCTTTGACGAGACAACCTTTCCTTTTTCAAATCTCCAGAAATTTCAGACCACCGATTACATCTTTCTCGATGAACCAAGTCTATCTCCGGTCATCCAAAATCTATACCAACAACAGCCCACTGTTCCAACAGTCTCGCCATTGTTCGGCACCACCCCACCAGCTCCCTGCTCACCCCTACAGCCCCCAGTCGAGTCACCTACACCACCAAATGACATCAGCCGCCCACCGGTCCGAACCACCGGACCAAAGAACCTCACAGCCCCGACCCACCACCACTGCCCTCACATCGTATGGAGACTCGTGCACAACACGAGATCTTCAAACCCAAGGTTCAATTCAATCTCTCCACACAAACCTTATCACCCATTCCAAAAAATCTAAAACTAGCAAAACTGGACCCAAATTGGAATGCGGCCATGTGCGAGGAATTTAATGTTTTAACCAAGCAGAACACTTGGGATTTGGTACCTAGACCAGCTGGTGTGAATGTTATCCGGTGTATGTGGCTATTTCATCACAAGTTCAGAGACAGTGGTGACTTATAGAGGTATAAGGCAAGACTAGTTGCCAATGTCACTAATCAGCAGAAGGGTATTGATTGTGGTGAGACATTCAGTCCGGTTGTTAAACCGACCACTATTCGGATTGTTCTTAGTATTGTTATGGGCATGCATTGGCCGATTCATCAGCTTGATGTCAAGAATGCGTTTCTTCATGGGAATTTGAAAGAGACTGTGTACATGCATCAGCCTCATGGCTTTGTTCATCCGGTAGCTCCACAGTTTGTGTGTCATCTCAAGAAGTCATTGTATGGATTGAAACAGGCATCCCGCGCTTGGTATGATCGGTTCGCCAGGTGTCTTTTGTATGTAGCAGGTGTGATACATCTCTCTTTACTTTTCACCGAGGTAGCAGCACTGCATATTTGCTATTATATGTCGATTACATTGTTCTTACTGCCTCATCTGACGGGTTGAAGAATGAAATCATTGCTCTACTCAAAACTGAATTTGCTATGACTGACTTGGGCAAGCTAAGTTATTTTTTGGGTATATCAGTGACAAGATCTGCAACCACTATGTTCATGTGTCAGCGTAAGTATGCAGAAGAGATAGTGTACAGGGCCAAGATGGCAAATCGTAAAATTATGCCAACTCCGGTGGACTCAAAATCCAAGCTTAGTGCCAATGACGGTGCGCCCGTTTTTGATCCCACTCTATATCGGAGTCTAGCAGGTGCTCTTCAGTATCTTACATTCACTAGGCCTGATATTGCATATGTCGTTCAGCATGTGTGTATGTTTATGCACGACCCCCGAGAGTCTCATTTTGCTGCCCTCAAATGTATTATCAGATATGTTAAGGGCACACTAGACTTTGGTTTACATCTATACACCTCTGCCCCAACCAAGTTGCTAGCCTACACGGATGCAGATTGGGCAGGATGCCCCGACACACGTCGCTCCACCTCAGGGTACTGTGTATTTCTTGGGGATAATCTTATCTCATGGTCCGTCAGTCAGCGGCCACAGCCACGCTTCAGTCTTTGGGCGAGAATATCGCGGAGTTGCTAATGTCGTCGCTTAGATCTGTTGGCTTCGAAATCTTCTTTTGGAGCTCCAGTGTCCATTACTCAAGGCGTCTATAGTCTATTGTGACAACATATCTGCTATCTATATGTCTCATAATCCAGTCCAACATCAGCGGACTAAGCATATTGAGATGGATATCCACTTTGTGCGAGAGAAAGTTGCCCGTGGTCAGGTCAAAATTTTACACGTGCCTTCCTCTTATCAGTATGCAGACATTTTCACAAAGGGACTACCGCGACAGCTCTTCACCGACTTCCGATCCAGCCTTAGCATTCAGCCTCCTCCCGCTCCGTCTGAGGGGGAGTATTAGCGAATATTCTCAGAATATTCTCCATATATTTTGTAATTATGATAGATGTATATTTAAGATAACTTAGGCTTCTAATTGTATTAGTAATCAACCTTTGTAAGGTAAGTTAGGATTCGTACCATATTAGGAATCAACCTTGTACAACTATATATATTGTGAATAATGAAAGGAATCCCCAGGGGAAATTATTCTATCTTTTATTTCCCACAAAAAAATAATGTCTCTTTTTGTTAATCTTATTTTGCTCGGCATCGTCGGACAGGTAACTCTCACTTCCTAGAGTCATATTGTAGTTGCTTTTAAGAATTTCATTGTTAACCAGTTAAAATGATGTTACTTGAATGAGAAGAAAACAAAGTGTATTGGGTAGTGCTTGATTAACTTCTGTGTTTACGTATTTTGAGGACCAATTCACTGATAATCTTTTCTCCTTCTCTATTTCATGTATATGATTGTAGGTTCAACCTTATAATCTAGAATATTTTGTTTTTAAGTGCTTCACAAAACATATTAACACCGAATTTAGCCTCCATTAATATTACTAAAGACTTTTTTTATAAGTATCAGTTTGATAAAATGGTATAGTGATCTATGCTCAAGTTAAATAGGAGTACTATGGCTGTTTTTGTATGTATAATACAAGATAGCATTTAATTGTTGGAATGTCGGATGCACTAATTTTCAACAACATACACATGTATGTTCATCGTCTTTTAATTAGATGTAATTCTTGACTTTCTTGACTTGCATAAATAGAGTTGTTCCTACTTTGTTAGGGATGTATTGCAAAGTGAGACCTTTTCTGAGTCTTAATTTGTATGATACTATGTTTTTCTCATTATCCTTTAATATTGGACAATTCCTACCTTTTTTCCTTATTTCCATATATTTTTTAGTTAGTTATGAAAGTATACTTATGTCCTAGAGACAATCTGTATTAGGACAAATGTACTTTATACATATTCATATTATTATTAATGGAGATTAATATTTTGGCATTTGCAATTATTAAATTATTATTTGATTGTTTGTAATTATTCATTAATGTGCATCCCTTGAGCTTACGTTGTCATTAATAGAGTGAGATATTCATGATAGAGCGTAACTATTAAAATAGCCTCGACTAATGATCATCGAGAATGAGATATCGATGATATGTGATAAGTCGACATGTGGTCTGCATCACATTCTTGGAGGATGTAGTATGTCTCACCTGCTACGAGTAATGGCTATTCGTGATGGATACTTTGGAAGTATTGGTATACCCTGTTGATATATTGTTTGTTATACTTGTCTAAAGTATGATCAGCGTGTGGGAGATAGAAGTCCTTAGACTTGAGGTCAATACGCGCCTTGTCTACAAAGTAATGTACTTTGATCCCGTCCTAAGCTCAAATGTCTTATAGGTTGAGATACAGCTTGTATTGGGTACATTATGATGTGGATTAAAGGTGGTAGTTGAGCCAAGATTAGGATTCATTCCTCGAATGTATATTTGGTAGAAGACTCGGATTCTCAGTGATATTAAGTTGACTAAGTTGTTGGCCAACACAATAGACGTATTTAGAATATGGTCTAGTTGTCAACTAATATAGATGAGATACAATGATTAAGCCATTTGGATAGACACTTGACAAATCCTAAGCTTGATCGGGTGTGTCGTGAATGAAAGGATTTTATCTTACCACATAAAGGTTAAGTTTACTAGATTCACCTAAACGTACTTCACATATTGAGTTCGTCTTTCGGCACCTTCTAGGAGTTCCGCGTAGACCTTAATTTGATTAATGTCGTTATGAGAAGGCCTGTAGGGTCACACTATGTCGATTGTCCATTTCGATCTAAGGATGTATTGAGAGAGTAATTAAATGTTCGATTTGGAATCGAGATATTTAAATGAATAATGATTATTTTAATTAAGTCAAAATTGAATTTTGGATTTAATTAAGAATGCACGGAAAATAAATCGAGACAGTGCAGGTTCACGTCGAGCGCCGCGACGCCCATACCCTAGGGCCGCGGCGCAGTGCAGGAGCACGTCGAGCATCGCGGCGTCCATACCCTAGGGTCGCGGGGCCTCTGCATCGATTTTTGGGCCAGACTCAAGGTCAAACCCTAATCCGGTTTTGACCTAATTTTCAACTATAAATAGAGGCATAAATTCTTTCATTATTAACATACTAATTTTCTGAAAATCATTCTAAGCCTTAGAGACTTAGAATCAAATACTCTCTCGAACCTCGGCCGGATTTCCTAGCTTTCTGAAAGAGAAATACATTGAAGATGATATTTCCTTAAAGCTACATGGAGTCCAGTCAGAATGGACACATCCTGGAACACCACAGATGAATGGTGTTGCCGAGAGGAGAAATCGAACCTTATTGGATATGGTTCGATCCATGATGAGCTCCTCAGCTCTACCGACATACCTTTGGGGACATGCTATACAAACCTCTATATATGTTCTGAACAGGGTTCCTTCCAAGTCAGTAGAAAAGACACCCTATGAGATATGGTGTGGCAAGAAGCCAGCTCTTAAACATATGAGACCACAGGGTGCCTGCGCATATGTTAAGAAGATGCTCACTGACAAGTTGGAATCTAAAAGTGAGAAATGTTACCTCGTGGGGTATCCAAAGGAAACTAAGGGATACTACTTCTATCTTCCTGGAGAACATAAGGTCATTGTTTCCAGGAACGCAACTTTCCTTGAAGAAGAATATGTCTACAAGGAACATAGCTGCACAGATATAGAACTTGAAGAAATTCAAGAACCACAAGATAACACAGAAGTTGAACCCTTGTCAAATGACCTAAACAGGGATTCAGTGGGAGTATCTAGTGAAGATTGGGTACTTAGAGTACTCCCTTCAGCCAGTGGGAGTACTTTGAGAAATGGCACATAAATGCAAGGCTCTCATACACAACCAATGGAAGATGATACAATGATTGTACATCATTCCATTCAGGAAATACATGAAAATGGCATTCCTGAAAGCTCTCAAG
Organism: Anisodus acutangulus; assembly: GCA_029783415.1. Lineage (NCBI taxonomy): Eukaryota > Viridiplantae > Streptophyta > Magnoliopsida > Solanales > Solanaceae > Anisodus > Anisodus acutangulus. The sequence continues at coordinate 25,539,258 of CM056489.1, forward strand.
GTGATGGATTGTCCAACACACAAGGACCTTCTCACAATCAGAATGCAATAAACACTGAAACGCAGAATACTCAACTCCGTAGGACCACTAGGACTCATTGTCCGCCTGAAAGACTTAATCTCCTTGTTGAAACACACAATGAGATAGATATTCCTGATGGCGATGAACCTACAACCTACAACGAAGCTATGTTAGACATTGATTCGTAGAGATGGCAAGAAACCATGAAATCTGAGATGGACTCTATGTACATAAATCAAGTTTGGAACTTGGTTGATTTGCCAACAGGGGTTAGACCCATAGGATGCAAATGAGTCTTCAAGAAGAAGATTGATGCATATGGCAAGGTACAGACTTATAAAGCAAGATTGGTGGCTAAAGGTTATAATCAACGACCTGGGATCGATTATGATGAAACTTTTTCACATGTTGCTAAGATTAAGTCCATTCGGATTTTACTTGCAATAACTGCATATTATGACTATGACATTTGGCAGATGGACGTCAAAATTGCTTTCCACAATGGTAATCTAGTTGAGGAAGTATATATGAAACAACCTGAGGGTTTTTCAATTGAGTCCAAACCAAATGTCGTATGCAAGCTACAAAAGTCCATTTATGGGCTTAAGCAAGCCTCAAGGAGTTGAAACATTTGCTTTGACAAGGCTATCAAGTCATTTGATTTCGTCAGAAGCAAAGAGGATCCATGTGTTTATAATAAACGCAAGGATGTGAGTATTGTCTTCATTATCATATATGTAGATGACATATTAATAATGAGAGACAATAAGACTCTCCTGCAGTCAGTCAAAAAGTGGTTGTCCAGTACCTTCAAGATGAATGATTTAGGTGAAACCTGCTACATTATGAGGATTAGGATCTATAGAGATAGACCTAACAGATTGTTGGGGTTGTCACAGTCAGTCTACATAGACAAAGTGCTTAGACGTTTTTCTATGGAAAATTTCAAGAAAGGCGGTCTACCTATGGGACAATGCATCAAGTTATCTAAGAAAGATAATCCTTCTAATACTATGGAACTTGAACGCATGAAAAGGATCCCATATGCTTCGGCTATAGGATCGATCATGTATGTCATGACCTGTAACATGCCAGATGTGGCCTTTGCACTTAGCATGACTTGCAAGTTCCAGCAGAATCCTGAGAAGAACATTGGAAGGCAGTCAAGAGTATTCTTAAGTATCTTAGACGAACTAAAGATTACTTCTTAGTCTATGGTGGAGAAGAAAAGCTAGCTGCTACTGGGTACACTGATGCTAGCTTCCAGACAAATATTGATGACTAAAAATCTCAATCAGGATACACATTTATTTTCAATGATGGAGCAGTAAGCTGGAAAAGTTCCAAACAAGCTACAACTGTTGAATCGACAATAGAAGCTGAGTACATTGCTGGATCGGAAGCTGGTAAAGAAGCTGTCGCGATATCTGAGTTCCTGGAGGAACTAGGGGTTGTTCCAAGTGTCACTTGTCCAATAACGTTTTATTGTGACAACACTGGTGCGATTGCGCAGGCTAAGGAAAAAAGATCAACCAATAGAAAAAAGTATGTACCAAGGAAGTACCACATACTCAGGGAGATGGTGGAGACTGAAGAGATTAGATTAGACTATGTTCCCACAGACGATAATCTAGCTGACTCATTCACTAAACCATTAAGCTTAGTCAAGCATAATGGTCATTTTGAGAATATGGGCATTAGATATATTGGAGATTGGCTCTAGGCCAAGTGGGAGATTGAAAGTATATTTATGTCCTAGAGACAATCTGTATTAGGACAAATGCATTTTATACACATTCATATTATTATTAATGGAGATTAATATTTTAGCATTTGCAATTATTGAATTATTATTTGATTGTTTGTAATTATTCATTAATGTGCATCCCACGAGCTTACGTTGTCATTAATAGAGTGAGTTATTCATGATAGAGCTTATCTCTTAAAATAGCCTCGACTAATGATCATCTAGAATGGAATATCGATGATATGTGATAAGTCGACATGTGGTCTGCATCACATCCTTGGAGGATGTAGTATGTCTCACCTGCTACGAGTAATGGCTACTCGTGATGGATACATGGATACATTGGAAGTATTGGTATACCCTGCTAATATATTGTTTGTTATACTTGTCTAAAGTATGATCAGCGTGTGGGAGATAGAAGTCCTTAGACTTGAGGTCAATACGCGCCTTGTCTACAAAGTAATGTACTTGATCCCGTCCTAAGCTCAAATGCCTTATAGGTTGAGATACGACTTGTATTGGGTACATTACGATGTGGATTAGAGGTGGTAGTTGAGCCAAGATTAAGATTCATTCCTCGAATGACACATTGGTGTTACCCATTTGATTTTCGGAATAAATTAATTATGAACTTTGTAGTGCTTTAAAGCTTTCCAACAAAACAAATGGCTTCCATTCTTCTCCGTTTCACTCCCAAAACCCCTTTTTGCCATTAACAGCCCCTCAAATTTCAAACCCAAACCCAAATCCATACCAAACCCCGTTCCATCTCCTCCATAAAGTTGTAACCACGTCCATTACCTTCTCTGCGACCCTTTTCTCTTCTCCTAATAGGGTTTTCAAGAAATCCCACAAGAAAAAAAAATTGGTTTCAAACAACCAATTGGGAACCCGAAAATCTGATTTTAAATCAGGTAAGACAAAGTGGTTATTGATTTGGGTTTCGAATCAAGCATTTAATCGTGGAATGGAATGGAATGATGGTGGCGGTGCCGGTGGAAACGGCGACAACAATTTCTTCAATTTGTACAAGCAAAAACTAAAAATAAAGGAGAAATTGTTCATGAAATTAGAGGAGGAAAGCATTTGAACTTCAATTGGCCGTGGTCATTTGGTCGGAGCGTCGCGGAGAAGAATGGAGAAGATGATAGAGAGAGAGAGAGCGGGGGGGGGGGAGTGTGTGATTTGGGTGTTCGTCAATGTTCTTCGCCGGAAAGAGAGAGAATTGGTGGTGTAGAATTTTGAAGAGATGGGGAGGCTTTGGCGTGGGTCGGGTAGTGGATTAAATTTTTTGGATTGATTTAATTTGAATTGGATATTAAAATTGGGGATGAATTATTTTATTGTGAGGCTGATATGTGAAGCTTCATCTAAATTAGGGGTATATCAGCACTAAAAATATAACGGTAGAGGTATAATTGGATGAAAAGTATAACAAAGAATATGAATAAATAATATTTGAAAGTTTAGAGTGTCGACCAGTCAAGAACTCTTATATCCAGAAGATAAAAGTAGCGGAAATGAGGATGTTGTGATGAATGTGTGGACATACTAGGAGTGATAAGATTCGAAATGACGATATCAAGGACAAAGTGGGGGTGACTTTGGTGGAGTACAAGATGCCAAAAGCGAGAATGAAGTGGTTCGGGCATGTGAAGAAGAGAAGCACAAATGCCTCGTGAGGAGGTGTGAAAGGCCGACTATGGACAATTTTAGGAGAAGTAGAGGCTTCGATATTGAAGATAGGTGATTAGACATGACATGATGCAGTCTCGGCTTACTGAGAACATGATTTTAGATAGACGGTTATGGAGGACACATATTATAGTAGAAGATTAGTAGGCGGTTGATCATTGTCCCAATTATCCTTCATACTAGTAGTCATAGTAGTGCTCTTGTAGTTTCTTGCCCTTCGATTTCTGCTTTTATTTGTTGTTTCTTGTTCTTTGACTATTGTTTTACTTTGTGGTTGTTATTGCTCATTCTTGTGGTCGTTACTTCTCTATCATGCTTATATAGTATGTTGTTGTGGTTTATTTGTTTATATTTTTTTTTCATACTGCTTTGAATTGCTTGTCCTTATGGCGAGGGTCTACCAGAAATAACCTTTGTACCCTCCCAAGGTAGGGTAATAATTGTGTAAACTTTACCTTCCCTAGACTCCACTTTGTGATATTCGATTGATATGTTGTTGTTCCGTTTGATTGTGTAAATGTAATTACACAATTAAATTAATTTAAAAATAAGAATTAATTATCAAAACAAAAAATTGATGTCTGAAAAATAGGTGTGTTCATAAATCATATTAAATTAGATATTTAAGATACATATTATTTCTTAAAAATGTATTAATTAATAATCATATTTTGGTAACTAATATGGTTAAACATAGTTGATATATATTTCAAATTAGCATTATTTTAACTTAATTAATTATAATAATAAAAGCATATATTTTATAAGAATATGTAGACTGGATGTTTGAAATATAATGCCATAAATTCAATAATTGACAAAAAATAATGTATCACTTGTAAGTGAAAAATGAACAACATGCAATGTAAAATAACAAGTCAAAAGTACTAACGACCAAAGGACGTGGTGTAGTGGATGATGTTGTTCCTCTCTTAACTAGAGGTCTCGAGTTCGAATTTTGAGTATGAAAAAATCTTTGGTAGAGAGCGTTTCTCTACATAAATGGACTCTACACGACGTGAATTCAGATATAGTTGGGCCTCAATACGGGTACCGGATGGAAAAACAAAAAAATAAATTAGAAGTACTAAAGCAAAGAAATTAAAATCGAAAATATAACCAAAAGTAAAAATCCATTTTTAATAGTATACTCTTATGTTAAATTCCAACATAATATAAAATAAGTTACAACATAACTTAACTTAAAATAATTTATTTAAAAAAAAGAGAAAACACACGTCTATAACTTCATTCAACAACAAAATTCTTTTTAAAACATCACTCATTCAATGTCAAATTTGTTACAACTCATTCTTTCCAATATTAGGAGATATAGTTTCAAAAACTAAAATAATAATACCGTTATGCTAAATAAGTAAATAAAAAAGATAAAAAATAAAAATATGAGCAATTACATAAAATCACAAAAGTTAAAGGTTCAGAAATGAAAAAAAAAATATAAAAATAAAAGCAATTTTAAAAGTAAAAATAAAAATGAAAAAAATTAAAAGTAATCTTGTAATTACAACTACAACTACAACCAATTCTCAACTTCGTATAATTATCTCTTTTCAATTACACCAAATTTCCTACTAATCAGATAATTACTTAATTAAATAAACAAGTTAATTACACATCATTATAATTAAACCCAATTCCCCATGCTTCCAAACAGAAATTAGGATGAAATGTTTACCCTTTACAAAGAAAAGAAAGAAGTGGAAATGATGAACGTGGATGCGATGAGTCGGAAAGTGGAGGTGGACAATCGAATTGCTCTTCGCAATTACTACCGCATCGCCAATAATCTCCTCCGACAGGTACGATCGTTACAATGAACCTTTTCCAAAACCCCTTTATTTGTTTTCTAAACTTGATAGAGTTGAAATTTTATGCTTCAGTTGGACTTTTTAACTTTTTACTGATATAAGCTGTTAAAGGCGGAACCATTGCAAATACAGCTACAATTGCGCCTCAATTCCAAACTATCTGAATTCTCTCTATCTACTTGTGCCTATTTGATTCCAATACATGTCATTGTTATGATGATAAAAACTTTATATATATATATATATATATATATATATATATTTTATAACTGTGGCGGTCTGGGCCAGCTTGTGCACGCCTCGACTAATTCCATGGGATACCTATTCATTTTGTCGGTTTGAACCTAGGACCTCATGGTTCTCAACCCACTTCATTGACCACACCCTTGGGTGCATTCCAAAACTTTATATTGACAAATGGTTTTGTTTGGATTGAGTTTTGTGATTGTCTTATGGTTTATTTACAGGCCAATATTCACCGTGGAGAGAAGAATATCATAGACTTGTATATAATACTTCTGAGATATTCAAGGTGAATCAAGAATAATGCTTCTTTTTTTGTGGCCATTTTTTCCTTAGTTGGATATATATGTGTTTGCTAATAACTTAATGGTGTTGTTTGTACAGCTTGGTTACTGAAACAATACCCTACCATCGAGATTACCAGGCTTTGCATCCTAAAGAAAGAGCATTATCCAAAAAGGTCAGTGCTTCATCAGTTCATTTTCCCAAATGGTCCTTTACGAATGAGGCTACTTTGAACACTTTTTCTTTTACTAAACAACATTCTAGATTGCAAATTATTCTTCATGTGATCCGTATACGACTTTTTTTTTTTAAAGTAATGTGTCCAGATACGATTTGTGATATTGTTCATTAAGTTGACTTAAAGATGCCAAGTTTTCAACTTTTGATTTTTTGGATGTATCAGATACTGTTAGCAGTGCTAGATGAACTAGAGGGTTTGAAACCTGAATTCCAGCGTCAGTTTCATGGAATTGATAAAGAAGCTCAAGTAACAGCTCAGCCTTATCAACTCAATAATCAGGAAAACCATCGCTATAGACCAGTTGGGAATTCTTTAGGATGGCCTTCTACCAACAATAAATCATCAACAGATTATGATAATCAATGGGTATGTAACATGCTGGTTTTCTGTTTTCTTTGAATAGTTGGGGTTTTGGTTGATTTGTTGCATTTTATGATTGATATTTGACTATTTATTTTTTCTATCGCTTTATGTTGTTTTCATTTTTCATTCTTTAGAAATTAGAATGGTACATAACTTAAATTATAATAGTTGTCAAAAAAGTACTTCAATTTTAGGCTTAATACATGGACATCCCTTTATACTTGCCAACAAATTTCATTTAGACACTCGAACTAAGACTTGTTCCAATTGAGCATCTGCACACATAATAAAATGTTCCTATTTGACACTTTCGGTTCAAATTTTAGAAATTCTTTTGCGTGTGTTCTCAAGTGTCTATTAGGTAGTTTAATTAAGCACATAAAATATGTTATCTCCTTTAAGTATACACATCAACCATAATTGGAATAGGTCTGAGCTTTTAACGGCTTATTGAGACAATGCATATAATTAAAGGAGATGCCATATTTAGGTCTGAGCTTTTAACGGCTTATTGAGACAATGCATATAATTAAAGGAGATGCCATATTTAGGTCTGAGCTTTTAACGGCTTATTGAGACAATGCATATAATTAAAGGAGATGCCATATTTTAAGTGGTTAACTTATCTAATGGACGCTAAAGAACAACACAAAAGTTTTTTCAAAAATTAAATTGGAAGTGTTTAATAGGAACACTTTATTATGTGTTCAAGTGCTCAATTGAAACAAGTCTTAATTCGAATGTCTAAATGAAATTTACTGGCAAGTTTAAGGGGCTGTCTATATATTAAGGCTAAATTTTATATACATGTGCTCTTTGCTGTCTGATTTCATTTACTAGAGTTTAGGGGAAATTTTCTCTTACTTGAAGTCACAGATTCATATTCTTTTTCCATCTCAGTAAAGTGCATCATTTTTGCCTCCGATTTCTTATCTAACTTATATTTTGTCGGTGTAGCTTTCAAGGCCTTCTCTTCGGCCTTCTTTTTCTTTCTTACAATTTTTCTCACTTCTTATGGAACACAATTTGTATACGGTAAAATTGCAGGCCATAACAAATGCACCTTCATCTACATGGAAGCAGAATAATGAATACTCTCGTATTTCATCCCCAAGTTCGATTGATATGCAATTCCAGAAGCTGTGAGTATCCAAAATAAGAAAATTACTAATTTTTCTCAGGGGGTGGGGGTTGTTGTGTTGCAGAGCATGAAAAAATGTATTTAAATAATTTGTTTGTCTTTGTTGGTTTTGCGTGAGAGGAAGTGTAGAAATCAGAAATGTATTCAGGAATAGTAACTCTAGTATGTTCTTAGTAAGTCTAGTATGGAATGAACTATGAAGTAACTTAAGAAAGAACAGTAGTAGTTTTACTGAACGAGTTTCTATACTGTTTCAGCAGCAGTAGTAATTGTTTTTCCTCATTCTTCTTCTTCACTTGCACATATGTAAATACAATGGAAATTCTTTGACTTCCTGAAGACTCATTTTTCTAGAGGCTTTTAGAATACTCTAGATACATAATAATTTGACAACTACTTTTGAGACAACCAAGATTGCTTTTAATTAATACAAAGACAACACATTAATTTTAACACCCCCCTTCATGTATCGGTCTTGAACTCCCAAAAGCTCACAAAATTTCTGAAATATTCATTGGGCAATGCTTTAGTGAAAATACTAGCAACTTGATTTTCGGACTTGCAATACTCGAGTTCAATCTCTTCTTCTTCAGCCTTCTGTTGGATTAAAGGATGCTTCACCGCAATGTGTCTTGTTCGGCGGCTGTTAATTGGGTTTTGGCCATTGCTACTGCTGATTTGTTGTCACAGAACATCCTTGTTACTTTATTTTGCTCTTCTCCAACTTCCTTCAAAATTCTTCTAAGCCAAATAGCTTGAGAAGTTGCTATGGCTGCTGATTTATATTCAGCAATTGTGCAGCTATATCTTGCTTCTTCTATTGCCAAGAAAATGCTCCCGAACCAAGTGAAAATCATAACCTGTTGTGCTCTTCTCATATCATCTTTAGAGTTCGGCCAATCACTATTTCAATGGCCAACTAACTTTAATTGTTGTCCTCTCGGACCTCTCCAATACTTGATACCATAAGCCAAGTTCTTTTAATGTTGGTCCAAGGTGAATATAGACGGGATCTTGCATAAATCTTGACAATAAACTTGTAGCAAACATAATGTTTGGCCTAGAGGCCGTAAGATACATCAATCTTGCGAAAATACTTCTATACAGTGTTGTCCACTTTTCTTCCTCCATCTTCCTTCATCAACTCTGCGTTTGAGGCAACTGGTGTTGTCATTGTTTTGCAACCAAACATATTCAACTTTTTAAGTATTGTTTCAACATTGTATTGTTGCAAACTAGTACTCCATCAACTTGTTGATAGATCTCAAGACCAAGAAAATGACGCAACAATCTCGAATCACTCATCTCATATCTCTTCATCTTCATCGGGCCTTTCTTATTTCAGTAACTATATATGTTAAAAAATCGATATTGGGCTTAACTCAACCCCAAAAGCTAGCTCACGAAGGGATAATTTCCCAAGACCATATAAGAAGATCAAGTCCCATCCCTTTGCTGATGTGGGACTCAACACCTCCTCCCCCACACCCACACACCTTGAACTGGACATCTGGAGCATGGACAATATAAGATGAGGGTCTAACATCGGTGAAACAATGAATTAAGATGAGTCCGACTCTGATACCATGTTAAGAAATAAATATTGAGCCTAACTCAACCCCAAAAACTAGCTCATAAGGGGAGGATTGCCCAAGACCATACGAGCAGACAAGTTCCCCTCCCTTAGCTGATGTGGGACTCCACAATATCCTCATTGTTACTAGAAAAAATAAAATCATCAACATACATAGCAACAATAAAAATAGAGTTGCCTCGTTTCTTTCAAAAAAAAGTTACCTCGTTTCTTCACTAAGGAGTTGGCTCCCTCTTGCTCGTGGCAAATCTATGATCAAGGCAGACTTACATTGTGTGTAGTGGGTGCTCGAGCACCCATTACTCTTGACTCGAATGCTATTTATATTCATAAGCTATTGAAAAGGAAGTAATAGAAAATAGAGTACCAGCATCACTAAGTCAAATTGATGCGCTGGTCTTGGAAGCCATTTGAATAGGTGCTCTACCCTTACGTCGGTGGAGCGACACTTCTTTAAAATATTTTCGTTCATAGCTTTTATTTTTTTTGTTCCGCCTTTCTTTTTCTTTATGAGCTTTCCTTTTAACTCTCTTCCTCAATTCTAGGCACCTCTTCCCAAAACCGAATTCTATATTTTTTCTTCTTCAACAACAACAATATAATCAGTGCAATCCCACAAGTGAGGTCAAAGGAAACAAATTGTGTGTGCCTAGATGTTCCATGAGAGAATTACTTGTACATAAAGTGCATTCGGGTGGACTAGCTGGACATTTTGGGGTAGTGAAGACTTTGAAGATTCTACAAGAACACTTTTACTAACCGCGGATGGATAAAGATGTAAATGGAGTGGTAAGTAGGTGTTCCACTTATCAAAAGGCTAAAAGTTTCTTCCACAAAGGATTGTATACTCCTTTACCGGTTCCGGAGCGACCATGGGAAGGTGAGCTTGGATTTCATCCTCGGCTTACCAAAAACACAACGGGGAAAGGCTCTATCATGGTGGTTGTGGATAGATTCTCGAAGATGGCTCACTTCATTGCTTGTCACAAGACCGATGATGCAACACATATTGCGGACTTGTATTTGAAGGAAGTGGTAAGATTGCATGGCGTTCCTAAGACTATTGTGTCCGATAGGGATGTGAAGTTCCTAAGTTATTTCTGGAAAACACTATGGAGACTTCTTGGTACCAAGTTGCTATTTAGTACCTCCCATCATCCTCAAACGGATGGCCAAACGGAAGTGACTAATAGAACTCTTGGCACACTATTGAGAGGATTGGTGAGCAAGACCACCAAGGATTGGGACATCAAGTTGGCACACGCGGAATTTGCTTATAATTGGAGTCAATCTCGTACAACGGGTAAAACTCCATTTGAAATTGTTTATGGCACTACCCGTTTTTACCTATTGATCTAGTTCCAATCTCAAAGAAAGAAACCCTTAGCTTCACGGCTAAAGATCGCATTGAGGCCTTCAAGAAGTTACATGATCAAATCCGAGCACAAATTCAGAAGGCCAATGCCAAGTACAAAATGGATGCGAACAAGTCAAGGACTCAACCACAATTCCAGCTCGGAGATTTGGTTTGGCTACACCTAAGGAAGGAAAGGTTTTCGAACATGAGGAAGAACAAGCTAATGCCAAAGGCGGATGGTCCTTTCAAGATATTGTCAAGGTTTGGGGAAAGCGCCTACAAGGTAGAACTTTCGGACGAATATGGAGGTATTAGTTCAACGTTTAATGTTGGAGACTTATCACCATACTTAGATGACGAGAATTTGAGGGCAAATTCTATTAAAGAAGGGGAGTATGATGAAAAGAAGGCCGTGAACTTAAGTTTCCAACATGAGCCGCGAGGTGATTTGCTAGGAGTGCCGAAGATTGCTAATCATCCTATGGTGACATGCCTAACGTGGAATGGAGTATGGAGTGGAATTGAAGAAAAGAGTTGAAGATCCAAGCCAAGTGACATTAATTTTCGGCTTTTATGTAGATCTTGGCCGAGACCAACTTTTAGCTTATTTTAATTCCTAGCTTAATTTCCTTATAGCTTAATTACTAGGCCACGTAATAGGATGCGATGACTAGGCCGAGAACCATCTAGAATGAGAAGCTTCCAATATGCCCCAAGGAGGTAATTGATGAACTAGCTAGTTCATGCACTTATCTACATGGATGACACAAAAGGGTGGCCTAGAGAACATGAAGAGTTGAGCCTTTTCCCTTCTCCGAAACTGGTCGAACACCTTCCCCTTTCCTATTCGGCCGAGTGCCATGTTTGTGTCTTTCTTGTTTCCTCTTCTAGAAGGTCTAGAACTAGTATAAATAGGAGATATAATTGATGTAAGGGGACATTGAAGTTTTATGAAATATATTTGAGTTTACTCAAACTTGCTAAGTTTTCAACTTTTGTGTTGTTATCTTAGTCGGACCTTTTGTGGTCCAACCCTTGGTCCTTTTGTGGTCCACACCCCGGTCCTTTTGTGGGCCACCCCTTTGTCCTTTTGCGGTCCAAACCCTCGGTGTAAGTTTAGTTAGAACTTTTGTGATCTAACTATACCCAAGCCAATGTTCTACCCGGTTATTTGTTACAAACACATTGAAGGTCTTCTCGGCCTACATTACCTTACCCGCACACGAATTTGTTTATCAATTTCGTGCCCCATCCTTGTCCAAACTGCTTAATTCCTTTCACCCCAATACACTCCAATACTTCCCCAACTCACACCCAAAAAGTCGTCAACCGACTCCTCCCACAAACACCCGAAATCCCCAACCGATTCTCCACCATCCCGATCGCACCCTATTCCGCCAACCTTACTGTCCCACCGGTTTCCGCCACCTAACCACTACCCAACCACCAAATACCAACCACCAACATAACCTACAACGTGTCTAGTTCATCCCTCCAAACGCCTTAGCCCAACACCCTCCAAATTCAACATCCATTTGACCCCCCATTTTCGTATCCACCCGGTCCCAATCCAACTCCGACCCACCTAACCCTACAATCCCCTCCTTATATACATCACCCATAATCAAAGGTCATTTGAAAACTTCTTCCTTTTTCAATTCTCACATTTTCCATGAGTTTCTTTTCTTCTTTTGTATCATAGATTGTGTAGTAATTATCGTGAAAATAAATAGCATATTCATTCTCCACAAGTCGCCTGAAACTAAGTAAAATTTTATCTAAATCAGGAGTCAAACGTACATTATAGATATTTTTAGTACTCCCTCCGTCCCAATTTGTTTGAAGGTTGACCAGTTTGAGAGTCAACCATCTCTTTTTTTGACGACGATGTTCTCCAACTATTTTCATATATTGTGAATTATTAATTATGCAGACTTATAGTACTTTTTATGTAGTTTTCAAATATGTAAATTTTATTATAAAATACTCGAAGAATCGATGTTTAAAATTAAGTTAAAATAAAGCTGTTTGACTCCCAAACTGGTCAACCTTCAAACAAATTGGGATAGAGGGAGTACCTTTGTTTGAATGCAAATTGTGCCTCTTCCAATTGCTTGAACACAAAATTCATTTCCCATCTTCACTTCAGCCTTCACTTTGTGACTCACCCTAGTAGGGATATTTTTGCTCCCGGTCATAGATTGTTGCACCCGGTAGAGATACATACACCCTTATATTGCTCTGCCCCTTGTGTTTTTGTGGACAAGTTGCGCTTGGATTGTAAAGGACTTAATAAGAATTTTTCGAAGTGCCTTAACAACCTTTGCTCATGAGCTTCTACCATCAACTCACAGACACTTAAGGTGGATATGTCTTTTGTCTCCTCCATAACAGAAACTATAAATCATAGTATTTTTTTAGTCAAGCTGATCAAAATCTTCTTAGCAAGTTTCTGATCTTTAATCACTTCCCATATAAGCTCATTTGTTTTGCAATCTCAACAACTCTAGAAAAATACTCCTTCAAACTTTCTCCATCCTTCTTCATATTCTCCAATTCACTTCTTAAAGTCCGACGTTTAATAGTCATACATGTTTCCTTGAAACTCTTCTTGTAGAGCTTGTTTCATGCGTGGTTTACGGTTGTAGCTCTCATGATTCTTGGAAACAAGGACTCTGTCATTGCTTGCTGAATCTATGCTAGGGCTTTTGCATCTTTCTTCTTAGTTTCCTTCAAAGCCTTCATTTCTGTTGCAAAAAGAGCTTCTATATTTTATGGGTTTTTACCCATCTTCAACAAGTTCCCATAAGTCTAGCATAGCGATACTGTTTTGACCTTTAAGTACCAAAAATCACAATCTTCTCCATTGAAAATAGGAATGGACAGTTGAGCAACGGCTTATTCACTTGTGCCAGCATTATTTAGCCTTTCTCTTCTTCAAGATGTTATACTCCGCATCCAGATTTTGTATCGAACAAGCTGTGATACCACTTTGTTGGTTTTGCGTGAGAGGAAGTGTAGAAATCAGAAAAGTACTGAGAAATAGTAACTCTAGGATGTTTCGAGTAAGTCTGGAATGAATCGTATTTAACTTAAGAAAGCACAATAGTAGTTTTACTGCATGAGCTATTATATTGTTTCAGCCACAATTGTTATTGTTTTTCCTCAATTTTTTTTGTTCAATACACTTCACATATATAGATACAGTGGAAACTCTTTGGCTTCCCCAAGACTCATTTTCTAGAGGCCTTTAGAATACTCTAGATACATAATAACATGCTAGCTACTTTTGAGACAACCAAAATTACTTTTAATTAATATAAAGACCACACTGATTTTACCAGTCTTTGTGATCCTATTTCATTGGTGTTTGAGCAGAGATACTGCTATTGAAGAAGTTAAAACTGGTTTCATCTACTAAACAGTTGATACACCAAGCTTCGGTTGAATACAGTCAATTAGTCAGTTTATGCTGTGAAGTTCTGTGGTATAGGGTTTCATAGTGTTTACCATATTTGGAGCAACTGGTTATAAGCTTTGCTGGACATTTTGCAGTTATAGAGCTTACTATGAAGTTCATATGCTTCAAGTTACCTGAATATGTCTTATCCAGGTTAAGAGAATTGCTTGCCACATGCAACACTGTTGTCGCCAGGAAGAACCTGTAAAATTATCATTTTTAAGCAATACAACTAGTACCACATTTTCAGCAATTTAACTTTAACCAATACAACTTTTAACTCTAATCTCAACCTTTGTGCAAGTCAAGCATTAAGCATGGACGTTTAATTTGTAATGGTGGAAGTTTATTTTCTTGTGAAGTTCTGCAATTCTTCTGAATATATATTGTGTGATAGTTTATATGGTAACAGGAGTTTTTCTGATGTAATTTAATTGGTTGTTATATAAATTTATTGTTGCAGATCTCTCAATTTTTCTGTTCCAAAGCAAGAAACATTATCAAGACACTCTTTTTTAGGCCCAAATGGTCTTCGTGGTCAATGGTCAGGACCTAGTTCTGAGATAAAGGTAGTTTTGTTCAATTAAAAGGTAGTTTAAGATCTTATGACAGAATTCAGCCTAAACTAAATGATCTATTTTGTTTTCTACAGGTTAATTACCCAGCAAATGATTATCAAGCTTCAAATGAGATTTTGAGGTTAGGCCCTCCCAAGTTTGTTTATGGCAGAATTGAATTAGTACCCCAAAACTTGCAATACCTATGTTTCTCTATTTTTTTTATTTCTTCAAATTACTTTGGTGCAACATTTTTAATGTCGTGTCACTATTTTTATAGCCTCAATCAGGTTGAAGATGGACCTTTGGCGTCTAACAACACTAGCTTGAAGGTGGATAAGTCTAATATGGAATCGGTTCTTTCTTTGGATGATGGACGATGGTTACACCCTACTGAGGATTCTAATTTTCAATTTCTTGACGATGTGCGGAGTGATAATATTCCTTTAAGTAACTTAAGGCAACCTTCACCCCCTCCAGTTTTGGCACAACTACAACAAGAGTTTCGTCCTATATCTCCATCCAAAGTTGCAGATCCAAGACCTGGGCCAGCTATGTCCATTCAGGATGGACCATCCAGTTCAAATTCTTATCAACATTTGCATGTTGTGAGTTCTTATTTTATTTTACATTATTTTGGCTTCTGTATCTCTTCTGATCAGTAAAAGTATTGGAGTAACTGTCATATTTGTAGGAGATTTTGCTTTAAAAGTCTTTGTAGTTGTAGTTTTAGATCAGCTTTGCCTGATATAAAATTGCGCTAGTATGACCTTTGTTCCTTTTCTCTTATACTGCAGCCAGTGAGACTGATGGAAGATTTCTTGAGATTAGCTCGAGAAAATACAGCAAAGAATTTAGAAACTTGTGGAGTTCTTGCTGGTTCACTGGTATGATGGAAACAAAGTAGATCTAAATGCTAAATATGAAATTTATGAACTCTATTTACCTATTATTCTATGCGTTGTAATTTATGTCTTGTATTTCTTAACTTGCAGAAAAACCGTGTTTTTCACATCACTACTCTTATAGTCCCAAAGCAGGAGTCAACTTCAGATTCAGTAAGACAAAATTTATGTTTCATCTGTACACTACATTTCATTTATGCTTCAGCTTGACCTCTAGTTTTCAGAAAGCAAAATTGGATGAATTAGGATGGAAAAAGTCCAAATCCTGCATATAAGCGTCTTTGGATTTTGAAGTGAAAACTGTTGAACCATGTTTGTAAATTTTAAGAGCTATGGCTCTTTAGGAGGATCTTTCAAGTTTCCGTGTTTGGATTTAAATAACCTAAAATGGGGGTGGAATTGCTGGAAATAGTGTTCATTATGTTTTCAATTCCCTGTTTCCAGAATCAAAGTTAGAGTGGAGCATAAGAAATAATAAGTTAGTTGGTAGTTTCTAAATTTCAGATACTGTTTCCTAATACTTTATTTTAATAGTTTCCTGATTTTGAAATGAGGTTGCGGGCATGATAAAACTACAGGGCCTGATAGGTCATACTAGTTAAAAGGAATAAAATAGTCAGATATGCTTCAATGATAAAAACATGAAGTTAGCAGCCCCAAAACTCGTGCTATTCGTTTCACTGCTAAGTGTTGCAGCATAGCCCTTTTGTACCTTTTATCCATGGCTTATCTTTGTCAAATCAACGGCAACATCCCTTTTTACACAATAATTTTTGTTTTATAAAGAAATGCTTCAATGATAAAAAGTGGTTTTTATACGTTTCTAAACACAGCTGTTGATTCTCAGTGCCAGACATTAAATGAAGAAGAGATTTTTGAGATTCAAGACAAGCAGTCTCTCTTTCCTCTTGGTTGGATACATGTAAGTATTGCCAGCAGATATGTTGACTTCTTATGATTCTGTACTCGGTCAATGTCAGTGTATTCTACTCTGGAGTATGAAGATTTGAATAGTGAATTACCTTTGTTGTCTCCATGGAATTAAGATAAGTAGATAAGAAAATTCAGCTGATATAGATGTGTTCAGCTTCCATGGAATTGTTTGATTAACACCTTTATTAGTTTATATAGAGTGTTGTCTCTTGAATCTTGTAAAAGTTCCTGCAGTACTGCTCGAGAGCTATCTGTTAGTGTCATTATTTTTCTTTCAATCATTAGTTGAAGTCATGGGAGCTTATCAAACACTTGGGTACCCTGATTGTAATACATTTTCTATTCAAGTTACTTCGTTTCCAATCACATCTAGGACTCTGTTATGGTTTATGCTGACATGGTTGATGGTTCTGTTTCACTCATTAAGGTCAGAATATGCTTTAACGCTAGTGACTTTGTTTATTCTTAAAGATCGTAGGGTATGTATGAATCTATTTATGGAAAGGTTCAGTGTCTTGTTTTTTGCTTAACACCATTTTATGTCTGCAATTATCTTGCCTCTTAAGCTTTCCCATCTCTGCTGCATGTAAGAATGGCAACGTGGGACTCCTTAGTCTGTGTTTTCCTGTTTTAGCGACTGTTTATTCTGTTTTTGTGTTTTGGCTTGGAGGGTCATCTTATGTCAGATCACCTGATAATCCAGCAGCTTCCATAGAACGGCCTTTCATATTGTATCTTAAGCTTATTTGATATACTCCTACTTTTGAATTAGGGGTGAAATGTTCCAAACAAGTTGATTGTTCTGAAAGTCATTAGATTCTTTCTTGTCATAACTGACCTAAAATCTACTATGTTGAAATAAAAGATGAAACATTTGGAGGAGAAGTCTCTAGCGTGGTGTAAATTAGATTTAGTTGCTTTCACATCTTGACAGGTTTTATCACCCATGAGTATGACTTGTTTTCTTCTTGTTTGTGGTAATTTGCAGACACATCCATCACAAACATGTTTTATGTCATCAGTTGATCTGCACACTCATTATTCTTATCAGGTAATAAGCAATGCTTTGTGTTACTTTACCTTGGATATGACTGAGCAAGGTTCAGATATCCAATTCTTTGGAAAAGAAAGTGTGTATATTTCTCAGAAGTTGAAGCCTCTCCATCTAAGTGTAATTGTGAAATGGCAGAATGTAACTTTACAATCTAACAATAGGTGGTTTTTGATAGTTCTGTATATTGAATATCTTTTACTTGTGGCAAAAGGATTTGCTATAGATTTTAAATCTTTGAAGAGTATCGTCAGAAAAATGTGGATTATATTACCTAATCAAAGATGTTCATCCCATGGGATGAGAATGGATTTATAACTGTCCATTTTTTATCCTAGGGTGCATTTTTTGTCTCTCTTGACACTTTCTTTTGGCTCATTTGTAGATTATGTTGCCAGAAGCAGTTGCAATTGTGATGGCTCCTACAGACACTGCCAGGTAAGGCATTATCGATTATTCTCTGGTATTGCTCGAGTAGCTTGTACACAAAAAAGGATTCTTAGTACGGTTCTTTGCTAAGTAATACTGTTCTGATTCACAGCTCCATATTTAACATTCTCGTGAATTGTATGTTAACTATCCAAGTCTTGGGTGGATTAAATGCTCTTTTAAAGAAGTCAATTATAGGGTGATTTTTATTGAATCAAATTCTGGTTTCCTACTGTGGCCGTGCTTGGACTTGACCATGCCTTTGGGCTGTTCAGGCATCATGCAATGCCAGCGAGAAATGCACTCATCAAAAAGTTTTTAAGCTCTGGAGTCCTAAAACCTATAAAGTTGTACAGAGATCCAAAGTACATCATCTGAGATCTGAAAAAAGTCAATTAATGGAAGTGACTCCAAAATACTGATTGCAGTTTTTTTTACGTGACAGCCCTCATGGCATATTCCACTTGTCTGATCCTTCTGGTGTGTGTGTTATTCGCAATTGTCAACAACGTGGTTTTCATCCTCACAAGGAGCCCGATGATGGAAGTCCAATATATGAACACTGTTCTCATGTCTATATGAATGCAAACATGAAATTTGATATTGTAGACCTTCGCTAACCTCACAATTTTATAAACCTTGGGAGGCGGCACATTTAGGAGTTACAATGATGGCTGTATAGAATATTGTCTTAACTTTTAAAGTAGTCAACACTTTCTTGTACATTCATTCAAGGGATCTGATGATACAGTTTACATGAAGTGAGGGATTGTATTTGTTTTCTTTTCTTAGTCCAAGAATTTATATTGTACATCAAATGAGGACTTTTGGTTTTGTCACTCACATTGTTTCCCTAAACCATATTCCCTTGAATTTATTCATGATATATTGCAGTAGTAATATGCAGTGTTTAAATATTGGGTAAACTGACTTTTAGAGTTTGAAGCTCTTCTATTCTTGAACTCACCTTGCTTTACCTTATAATTTAGTGCCAGTTTGACAAGATCTGATGCACACGTTTTTAAAGAAGTTGTAGCAAAGTGAATAATAGACAGTCAAATGTAAATAAGTAAACCATTTAATGTAGTGTTCCTTTGTTTTTGTTGCTAAAAATAACTAGTAAAACAAAAGGGTTTTATTGATATACGGGGCACCAAGTATGTTCTATTAGGGGTTGTTTTGTCGGGAGACAGGTTACGCGGGGATACAATGATTATTGTGCAATGATTAATAATAAAATAATTGTTGTACAATGATTAAATTTCTCTGCCTCAATTTATATGATATTTTTCACTTTTCGAAATTCAAATTATCTTAAAATTTGATCAATATTTTAAGATAATTTTTTTTACGCTGTATTCAAATATATAAATTTTAATCTTAAAATATTAAGTTAATCTAATACAACTTACCTTTAAAGTTTAGTCAAATTGATTCTATAAAAGCAAAAACTATCATATAAATTGGGATGGAGGAAGTAGTAAACTAGTGAATTTATCTGTGTTTTGCGCGGTTATATAAAAGAAAAGAACAGAAAAAGAATTAAAAAGAGAATGGTATCTTTCATTTTCTTTATTGAATGATATATTCCACTCAGTATATTATGTTTTTATTGACAAAAATAGAGTGAATAATCCACTATTTGAAAAT
Organism: Anisodus acutangulus; assembly: GCA_029783415.1. Classification (NCBI taxonomy): domain Eukaryota; kingdom Viridiplantae; phylum Streptophyta; class Magnoliopsida; order Solanales; family Solanaceae; genus Anisodus; species Anisodus acutangulus. The sequence goes on from CM056489.1 coordinate 25,558,759, forward strand.
TGTTGACATGGAAAAAAGAAAATAAAAAATTTGATAGATTTAAGTCCCAAGATAAAAACAGGTAGTAATAAATTCCATTGCAATTTTACTATCCACGAAGATGCTTTTAGCAAATCACAATAATATGTATAATCGACCCACTTAAAATTTCAAATGGGAGTTTATTTGAAGGCTTCTCACATATTATTGACGTAACCAAGAATTTTCGCCCATTTCCTATTTCCTTTCAATATTTTTGAATCTAGGACTTTAAGTCGTTTTTAGAACTTTTTTCATTACAAAAGAAAATAAAAAAATATGTTTTATTATTTTAGTACAACTTTAGAAATCTTCAATTTTGCTAAATAATATATACTAACTCCTATGGTTTTAGATACAATTTAATTCTAGTTTACGATGTAATTTAACTTGTCTTATTTTGTAGGTAGTTTTTTTTTTTCATTTAGAAAAAAACATAAAGGAGAAAGACGAAATAAAAGTTGGCATATCACACACTTGAATCGTGGTGGATTCAATATCAAAAGCTCCTACCATTAATGACGAGCCAGGATTCATATTAAGGGGTGTCAAAAAATATAAATATATCGCGACACAGGTTCAAACACGCAACCTTAGAAAACTTTTGCAATCCCTTGACCACTGCACTAAATCTTCAGCTTGTGTTAAAAAGGGGCAACACTAGTATACATACCTATAAAATCAAAATTTTACCTATCTATACACTGTAATGTTCCAGCGAAGGGATGGTGCTTGACACCCCTCGAACAAGGATAGCTCCACCCCCGCCTACAATGTGTCATTTCTTTTCTTCACTTTTTTTTCCTCGTATCTTTGTATTCTCTCTTTTTATCTTTTCTCCTTCCCTTTTCTTTCCTTTCTCTGTGACGTATTATTATTTTCTAATCGTCGTCCCATTCCTCAACGTATTCGTTTAATCTATCATCCAAACTCACTAATTCTTGCATTTTTTTTTTCTTAAAATAGTTTTTCCTACTTATCAACTCGACATCATTCTTTCATATGAATTCATCACTGATAACATATAAAAGATACTTGAAAGGCCGAGATAATCATATATGTAGGAGTTGTTAAAGCATATAAAAAAGTAAAGGATTCAAACTACGACATCAACGGTATGAAAAATAATTCAACTCTTAAGACAAATACTATGATAGTCAAATGAAAAGAAAAAAAAGAAGAATAATTTTTTTTACATGAATCCTACTGCTTGAACTTACACCCTGTAAAAATTTGAAGTAAAACGGAAATAAAATAAAAGGCAGATAAACATGAAATCAAACACCAAACAAGTATGAAGAATTAAGCTACAATTATTTCATACTAATTAAACAAAACTGAGGCAAAAAATGATTGCATCTGAATTAAATAAATAAGAAATTGAATAAAGTAAATTTAATAGATAAGTAATTAATAAAAAAGGAACTCCTTTATAATAATCAATATCAAACTAATATATAAAATGCCTAATTTCTAACCTTTTAAAAATAAAGCATGGAAGCAATCTTCTTAAAATGGAATGATCATCTACATTTGCAAATATTAAAGAAGTTAAAACTTTATTCCCATAATTTTACTTCCAAAGTGAGCAATCTTTTCCTTATCTTCCCTTCCCCTCCCCTTTCTTGAAAGCTCCAACCCTTCACAAATCATAGACTTACTTTCCTCTCTGTTTCACAACATATTTAACAGGCCAAAAGGGAAACTGATGAGGCTATTGATCTTTCAATTTGAAAGGGCATGACTGTCCTTTAATTAAAAAGTGAAAACGGTTGTTATCAACTTTTTACTTGTCTAGATTGGACTTTGGATGTTCTTTAAAAAAATAATACTAATTGATATGGTTATTTTACTATAATTTTTATATTAATCTTATGTTTTAAAAATGATTTGGGAAATAAATATTAATGCTAAGGGTAAAATTTGAAAAAAAATTATTTTTTCTTCCTGATATCTAAATGACAAGTAAAAGTGAATATATATTTTTAGTATAATAGACAAATAAAGGTAAACAGAAGGAGTAAGAAGGGATGGTAATTACTTAGTTAATTTTGAGGATTTGGAGAAAATTAAAAGGGGAACTGGACTATTATTTATTGAGTCATTTAGTATCGTTACAATGATACATAAAAAGTAGTAGGAAAAAGTAAACAAACAAACAAAATAAAAAAAGGTCAAAAAAGGAGAAAAAAGATAAATATGAATATTTATAGAGCGGTGACAGGAGTCTAAGGGGTCCAGAATACTATCAACATCATTTACAAAGCAATCCGACTAAAAAATGAAAAATTTGTGCAGCTTGGCTAAACAAATAAAATATGGAATAATATAACAATGCTATTAAAATTGACCACCTTTTAAAACGACTCACTCTCTCTTGCTCCTCCTCTCGCTCTCTATCACGCCTCTTCTCTCGCGCTCTCTCTCTCAGATCTAGTGGTGATTGAGCGAGGTGGTGTGGCTGGTGATTTTCGCTGGAGCTCCGTTGTGATCTCATCGATGGAGAGATAGAGATGAACGAAGAGGGAGAAAGTCCGTTGCTACTCGTCGGAGAGGCAGTGAGCTCGTCGGAGCCTAGAAGATCCTCCGCTGCTGCTGCTCCGTCGTTGGTGGTGTTGGAGTTCGCCGGAGAACAGAACTCCGACGATGGCTAGTGCTACTCCGTCGTTGGTGGTGTTGGAGTTTGTTTTTGTATAATAGTGTATATGAGTGTATACACCCCCTATACACTATTATATATTTTTATATACCCATATACATAATGTATTTGTCTTGTATAAAAGCGCAATTTGTATTTAAAATCAGTCCAGATCTATATTTTATACCTACTTATACAATATTGTATATTTAAAATCTAGGAAAAAGGATCAAATTTACCCTTGTACTTTAAGAAATAGTTCATATTTATCCTTAGTAAGTGAGTCTTATCAAACATGCCTTTATCGTTAATATAGTTGTTATTTTTTTCCTTAGAGCCTAACTTTCTCCACTGTGGCGTGGCCATGTCATTTAAATGGTTCCACGTCACCCGTCACATAAGCTAATTCGGACCGCTCCAAAACCGACCCACCCTCTATTCACCCTAAATACATACAATATATACGATGCCCTCTTCTCCATTCAATTGACCGTCTTCTTCTCCAAAAATTCACCCTCCATTGCTGCTAAAATTAGGGTTACACTAATTTCTGTCCATAATTTCTCACTCCATTCAGTTACTTTTTGTGGATTTCAAGTGTCTCAAGGTAGTTGTTCATCTGATATAAAGTGTCGTTGTGACATTATTGTCAACCACTACACTTCATCGACTCCAAGTAATCCCGGAAGAAAATTTTACAAATGTCCGAGGCCTAAGATATGTTAAATTTTGTGTTTAACTGTTTTCGTCCAAACTTTACCCTAAGTTTTATAATGTTCAATTATTAAGTTATTTTGTTTTCATGTTGTAATTGTTCTTTTTAGTTTTTAGGTAATTAAGAACTTTAATTAGTACTAAATGTCATGGTGTGTTGTATTTTGTTATGGTGTATGAACAAAGTAATGAATGAAGTATTTTATGATGTTGTAATTGTTCTTGCTTTGCTGTGCTGCTACACTTGAGTTAAGCTTGGTCATGCCATAGTGGAGAAACGTTAGGGTTCAGGGTAAAAATAATAACTTTATTAATGGTAAGGACATGTTTGATACTAAGAATAAATATGAATTATTTCTTAAAGTACAGAGATAAATTTGATCCTTTTTTTTCTAAAATCTACTAGTGATCTATGTTTTCACAGAATCTATTTAGTCATCTATGTTTTATACCCACTCTAATTATGAATCTACTAGTAGTGCAAATTCTTATACTAATTATCAACCTTGTAGGAAGTAATGCAATTCTTCATACAATCTACTATTGTTATATGGTAGATACAATAGTATTGATAGTACTAATTATCAACCCTCTTCTCCTAGTGAGTTAACTCTCTCTAGACCCTCATAGCCGCCTACCGCCTTGTTATAGCTGACTTGAATCTTGGAAATTCACTACCGCCGAAATCACCTGACGATATTGGGAACCAGCAAAACCAATCCTCAATCATTTCAAGAAAATCTCATATCGTCTTCTGGGAATTTGTCTATTACCCAAAAAGACAAAAATCTTGATTCGACAGCCACCGGAGATCAAGAGATGTCCGAAAATAATGAAGAATTATCGATCGAATTTCAAGTTAAATTATCAGTCGAAGACAGAGCGAATATACCAACCATGGAAGTACTCTCTTATTATCAAGCTACAGGGCAGAAGGATACATCATGATAATTTGAAAAACAAAATTCAAGAGCTTTGGCAACCTTCGGAGAACTTCCCGTTAATTGATTTAGGCACAAACTACTTCATAGTAAAATTTATGCAAGAAGAAAATATGACAAAAGCCCTATAAAACGGGTCGTGGTTCATCTTTAACCATTTTCTCTCAGTACAAAGATGGAAGTTCAACTTCATCGCCTCAGAAGAGAAGCAGCAGTGCACAACGATTTGGATCCGTCTACCCCAACTACCGACGGAGTTTTATGATGCAATAATCCAATAGAAAATTAGAAGCACAATCGGCAGACTACTACGTATTGACGCCTGTACCTCGGCAACATTACGAGGACGTTATGCTAGGTTAATTGTTGAACTTCACATGAACAGAGCAGTAAAGACTCATATCTTTATTGGCTCCCACAAACAACAAATTTTGTATGAAGGGGACAAACTACCATGTACAACATGTGAGTATCTAAGACACACAACAATTAATTGCTAAAAGAGACAAGAAACAAGCTCCATAGATATTGGAAGTTCTAACCCTTCAAATGAACCAAGTGCTGCCATTAATGAATAGAGAACTGTCACTTTCCCTGCCAAAACTCTGACAGAATCCTAGTAAGGTTTAAGCATCCAAACTGGCCAACGAAGGTATAAGTGTTGTATCATAAACTTGATCCATTACGGGAGCCTAAATTCAAACCCAATCAAATTGGAGTTCAAGTCCATAATCAAGGTCCAAAACTACAAGTCTTCTACCTAGAATCTTCTAGGGTGTGGTAACTATGCATGTGAATCATTTGATAATTTAAAATATTGTTAGAAGGATGGAGAACAATGAGGTGTATGATTATTGTAATTTTTGATTAGTTTATTTGTGCGGTGTATGATTGTTCTTAAGTAGTATAAATACCCCTCCCCATTTTAGTTTAGGAATCAAGAAAATTAAGAGCTTCTAAGTGAGTGAAGAAACAAAGTCTTATAAGAGTAAGCTGTAGTATCTTGTTGTTGAGTGAGAGTGCTCTTGTAATATTTGTTTGAGTTTGAATAAAAGTTACTTGTGAGAGTGTTTCATTTCCAACAAATTGGTATCAGAGTCAGTTGAAAAGTATACACTATTGTATATCAAATTGAAGGTCTCGACGATAGGAATCCGCCGCCGCCAGAATCTCCCCGATCAGAGTTCAGACGCGCCACCGGAAGTGTGTTGCCAGAAAACCGAGTTGAGTCACCGAGTTGACCAAACTGTAAACCTGTTGACCAAGCCGTCCAAGCCGAGTTGATATAGCCATCAAAATCTTTGACCGTTGACCAGGTTAGTGTTGACTTTGACCGTTGATCGAAAACTGAAAATTTGACCAGGTCTCTCCCAAGGTCTTTCGGCGTTACGGATTCATCCGCGCAATCGGATTTTGCAAATTCTCATTACATTGAGAGATATGGCAAATGGTATGACACAATTTCAAGTCCCGACACTCAACAACTACAACAATTGGAATATCAAAATGAAAGCACTTCTTGGATCACAAGATGTGTGAGATATCATAGAGAAAGGCTATAACGAGCCTGCGGATGCTGCTGCTTTTGCTGCTCTTACACCAGATCAAAAGACAACTTTGAAGGATTCAAGAAAGAGAGACAAGAATGCTCTCTACCTCATTTACCAAGCATTAAATGATGATGACTTTGAAAAGATTTCGAGTGCAAGCTCTGCCAAGGAAGAGTGCGAGAAACTACAAACCTCTTACAAAGGATCCGAGCAAGTGAAGAAGGGCTGTCTCCAAATATTAAGAGGTGAATTCGAATCCTTACACATGAAAGTATCTGAGTCTATTTCAGATTATGTTTCAAGAGTAGTAGATGTTTCTAATCAATTAAAAATAACTGGTGAAAAGTTAGAAGATGTGAGGATAATAGAGAAGATACTCCGTTCATTAGATCCCAAATTTGAGCACATCGTTGTGACGATTGAAGAAACTAAAGACTTGGAAGAAATGACGATCGAGCAACTCCAAGGATCATTGCAAGCATACGAAGAGAAGCATAAGAAGAAGCAAGGGTTTATTGAGCAACTCCTCAAGCTGCAACTCAAGAATATGCATGAAAGTCAAGGCAATGATAGAAACCAACGTGGCCGAGGCAGAGGTAGAGACCATGGACGAGGTGGAAGTCGCGGTCGTGGACAAGGTTGAAATTACAACAACAATTACAACAACAACTATGTGAAAGGAGAAAGCTCAACACGAGGCCGTGGAAGAATCAATTCGAACTCAAGGTATGACAAATCTCAAGTTCGATGCTATAATAGTCAGAAGTTTGGGCATTATGCTTCAGAATGTAGAGATCCCAACAACAAAATTGAGGAGAAGGCTAACTACATAGAGGAGAAGACAGATAACAAAGTAACTCTTCTTCTAGCACGAAAGAAAACTGATGGTAGCCAAGCAAATTTCTGGTACCTTGACAGTGGTGCAAGCAATCACATGTGTGGAAAGAAAGACATGTTCATGGAGCTAAACGAGTCAGTAAGCGGAAATGTTTCATTTGGAGATGTTTCCACAATAGTAGTGAAAGGGAGAGGTAACATCCTTATCCATTTGAAAGATGTGATACATCAGTTTATTTCCAATGTCTACTATGTGCCCAATATGAAAAGTAACATCTTGAGTTTAGGACAACTGTTAGATAAAGGTTATGATATTCATATAAGGGATTATAATCTTTTCTATAAAAGATGATAAGAATAACTTCATTGCTAAAGTGCCAATGTCAAAGAATAGAACGTTCCTGATCAACATACAAGACGATGGAAGTAAGTAACACAAGATTAGAGTTGCGAGATGTGTCAGATCGAAGCTCCCGAGTAAAATTTAGGCAAGTACAATGAGATATTGGAAGTAGTAGACCGCATTGTCAGCAATGTGGAATGAGGCATGATGGAGCATGTGTACGCGATACCAAGTTATGTTCTGGATACAGAGCCTTGGGCTATAGGGTTAGAGAATGCCCCGAGGTAATTCAGTCAATATGCCATCAGTGTGGACAAGTACATTATGGGCAATTTTCGAAGGATGTTGAGGAGTCTTATTGGTGTGGAAGTAGATGCCATAGAGTATATAGATGTCCAAGATTAAGTCAGGGGAATAGTAGGTCCCGGTATTATTCAGAGCTACGCAACTAACCAGGTACGTTGATAATTTTATTGGGGATAGTTGTGTTTATGCCTATAATCGGTTGGTTATCATTGTTGTAGGAAGTGTGTCATACAGATGTATATAGACCGTAAATGGATAATAGAAATGGAAGGTGGCAAGTGAAACTATAGTTATGTTTAATTTCTAAGTAAAATGATTCAGGGATCAATCCTTTCTTAGCCACATGCATATTTAACACTCTTAGGTCCTGTAGCTTGCATGATATCGGGACATGAAAGATATATGAATATGTGATTTAAAAAGGCTACTCTCGGGTCCAAGAAATTAAGGGGAAACCCCAGGAAATTGATAAGGAAAATGGATTTCCGGAGTTAAGTTAGCTGAAGCTTCGTTTCATGAAGCAGTTAAAAAAAGGGCGCGAAATGTCATGTCAAAACTAGTAACCCCAACTCCTCCACAAAGACTGAACCATTTAAGAAGATCGTGAGACAAGGTGATTTTCCTCAGTTAAAGGCAAATGATATACCTTCTTTACCATAGCAATACGTGTGTGGGTGACAGTAAAAGTTAACAGGGTTTTCGATATTAGGTGATGAGATTTTTGAATTCTAGGGTATAGTTTCGTGAGCCGATTGGGCAGGAATAGCTGGTTAAAGATAGTTTGCAATAAAATTTGAATGAAAAACGACGATAACTGGGAAATGGGCGTCTGGTAAACACAAGCAAAAGTGTTATGACAAAGTAATGAGGCCGAAGGATGTTCTCGAGCAAATAGACTGGTGGAAAGACAGTAATGGTAAGGATATCGATAACGAGACTAGAGTGGGACTCATAACAACACGATTATCATTAAAGATACAGATATTAGTAAAGAAGTGGTACTTAAACTTTCCTGGACAAAACTATAATACCTGATGTCCATAAGTGATGGTACTGGAAGTGCATTAAGACGAGGAATCCTTAAAGGAATTCAAGCAGGTAATGTACAAGTTAATTGAATGACGGGTAGAGAAGTGCTCTAATACCAATTAAGTGGGAAAACTCAAATTAGTGGTAAGAATGAAACCGTCTACGGCTTGAATTTGAATACGTCAAGCACTAGTTCCGCCGCGAATGTTGACAAGAAGTTTGAGGATATGTAAGTAAAAGTAAGGACGAATGAAACTCGATGTAAGTATGTGACGAAGTGATAGAAATGGTCAAAGGTAGACGATAAGGAAATGAGCTAAAAAATAAGAGCAGGGAAAAAGATATAAGCGGACGAGTAATGCTAAATTTTGATTTGCCGAATGAACTTGAAACTCCACGAGAAGGATAACGTAATGGTCGTGAGGTTTAAAGACATTGGTTGCAAAGGGAGCCAGAGTTAGGAAACAAAGGCAGAAGCGTTAACTCAAGTATAGTGACCACAGGGGAATCAAGCAGATCAACACTTGAAAAAGGTAAATACTTTGATGAAAAAGGAGGCAGGATGACCCCTGACATGAGCAATATTAAGGAATAACACAAGTATGTTAAAGGTTCTCTTTTGGAAAATATATACAGGAGATACCTAATGAATGAATAGTCGAATATGACGTTTGAGGATCTCGGAGTTACAAGGGTCAAGCGTTGTGCCATTAATATGCAATAAGTGTTGTTCTCGGAAGAGCAAAAGTTCGGAGTCAGTAAAAAAAAAATAGAAGATGCCTAAGAAATAAGGTCAATAAAAAGGAACCAACATCGATGGGGAAAAATATATTTTTTTTCAGGACTTAAACGAAAAAGGTAAATTGAGGTGAATAGGAAAGGAACGATATGAATTGAGAAAGAATACTTAGAAAATGTGGGGTACAACTAAGGAATGATGAACCTATCTTTGAATGCATAACATCACTTATAGAGTATGCATATTCAAGACGTTATCAGAAACAAGAAGTTCTAACGTAATGAACTGGGAGATAGTGGATGATAGAGTCGTGTGCTGCTGAAAAAAGGAGGGCCATTATGAATGCTACAGGAAAGAATCGACTCAAAGAGGTAATAGGTGGGTAGCCGCAATGGAAACCAGACGATGATAATTCCCCAAAGCAGAAGGCAAATGACCTCTTCCTTATATTGGGAGTTAGAGGAGCATCAAGATAAAAATCCTCATCTAGAGTCCATTAAGAAATAGTTGTTGGTTGTTGTTGATTTGAACTTGAAGAATGCAAAAGAAATATGGGAGATGTTGTCCGATTTATCATAGGACGAGCTTGTCGCTCAGTAACTAGTTGGTATGTTTCTCTTATTGATGTGAGTGTTATTTCATTGTTGTATACTGGTTGTGAAAAGGTGGGTTTCACTGTCATCCTTGAAGGCTCAGTTTCAAAGGTACGTAAGGCCAATTCTTTTATACGCCACTATGGCAGGACTTGTTCCCCTACATGACTTATGAAGCTTAGAGCTTACAAGTGTGTTGAATCTATGTTATAAGTCCTATGCCTCTTAAGAGATGTTTTATGTCCAAAATCAGTTGCTAATCCAATGTTTTACTCAGAGAGTCGAGTTTCAAGTTGCTATGATGAGATTAGAGTTTCCCTTAAGTGTGGTAAAGTTGATAGCTCACATAATTTGATTAAAGGGATTATAGAACGTTGTTTAAGGGGAATGGTACTTAGGATGAAGCGTATGGCGACTTCAAAAAGATTAGTTGAGAAGCTGCACACCTTTAGATAAAGTAAGGTACATTGAGAGCTTATAGGTATAGTTATGGGACTGTATAACATCACTTAAGATGAATCATATCAATAGCTTTAAGTGTTTGTCGATGGATTATAGTTCCTATTTAATAAGAATCCTACCGATAGCTTATGACTTGCCGTTATGTGATTAGAGTATCCTACTTAAGGTGAATAGTATTGGAGAGTCATTATCAACGGGTGATAGTATGTCGTAATGCTAAATTTTACGCAGTAGTTATCCCAAATCCTTTCTAGGGATAAGTTAATTTGATTCAGGAAATGTTGTGATATGTCGTAGGCCTCCTACTCCTATATGGGTTGTTCTTATATCACCATCAAAGTCTAAAGATCTATAAAAGTACGTCAATCCCTAGCCATTGGTCTCATGATTCAGATTAGAGCCATATACACATATAAATTGGTATTCCTATACGATGTATAAACTACTAGAGTTAAGTTCACAATTTGGCATGTGGAGGTTAATATATCTGATTAAAATGGATTATGTTAATAACTCATAAAGGGCAATAAAGAGTAATAGAAGAATACTTAAGACAAACTATATGGCTAGTATTCAAGTGATTGCTAAGGGATATAAGGTATGCTTAAGATTAATTGTATGAATGGTGTAGAGATCATTGTCATAGGGATTCTATCGCATAACTTGAGGTTAATGGTACCCAAATAATCATGCTAGACTTCTTTGGAAATAAGACTATTTTAGAAATAGAATGGTTTCCAGAGAGGTGTAGTTAAAAGCACCTCTATCACGCTTAAGATGAGCGATGGTGAGAGTTTGTAAAGTATTATTGAAGGGGTTTAGATCGTTGTTTAAAACGAATGTATCGATAGCTCTTGTGTGATGACTGGTTGGACATAGAAGGTTACTTAAGGAAACTAATATTGGTAGCTTCTAAAGATTGTTAAAGGATGACGAAATGATATTATGATGAACGACATATCTATCTTATAGTGGTTGTTGTTTGGTTATAGATTATAAAGTAAGATGAGTCATGTAACTTCAGATATTGTCGACGACTTGTAAGTCCTAGTGAAGATGAATTAGATAGATGGGTTCTAAATTGGATTGTAGATCATTATTAAAGATGAATCAAATCGATTGGGTACAGATTACCGTTATTAGATTGTTGTGTCCCACCTAATATGAGTTATGCGATGTTTTTCAGAGAATTGCTAGCAGATGATAGATTACTACTTAAGGTAAATCATATAGCATTTTTTAGATACCATTAAGGGTCTGGAGTTTGTTCGTTAAGGTGAACACAATGTTGATAATCTTTGTGTGACTAGACTCGGGGTGTAGAAGTATACTTAAGGTGAATTGAATTGGTATGAACGTTATATCCTTCATGAGAGTACGACGACATAGAGAGTTGGAGTACATGTTCAGGAAGCATCAATAAGGAGTATGGTATATTAAGAGCACATGTCCATCTTGCAAGTAGCAAGATAAAGTCCTACCAGATGTTCATATCACGTGATGTTAGTTGTATGGTGATAATCCATTATATGGTTAGTATTCAGATGGTTGTTAAAGGGTTATAGAGCATAAATTAAGATAAATTATATCGTAATCATCCAGATTACCATTGTTGGGAGGTATTGAGCTTTTTTTAGGATAAACCACATTGACGTAGATGATCATAGCTTTTCCAAAATAGGATGGTCCCCAAGATTTGACAATGGTTTTTGAAAGTATCATAATAAGATCGTAGAATAGTAGGTATGTCCCTATCGTATCCAGCGACATAAAGTCTTATCAATTGTTCCTTCTCTATAGAGTTCCTTGTGTTATTAATGACGTTAGACTCCCTTTCATAAGAAGCTTATACTTTATACATTAAGGCAAATGAATTCCAAGTTACGGTTTTAACATATTAAGGGCAATAAGTATGTTAAGGCTTTCCCTTTCTTCCATTTAGCATGAATCCGAATTAAACGAACGTAAACGAACGTCCCTCTAAAATGGCACTATTTATGTTAAGTTAGAAATGTTCCTATTCTTCATTATATGGAAATGTTCTTGAATCTTATTTGTCCTTTGTTCGGAGTACTTTCATGTCATAAGAGTTATTTTTCATGTATTGTATTCTTTTTTGTGTTAATGAAACGTATAATGACCTGTTACCTTCATAATGATAGTCGGAGGTGTAACGACCTTATGTCACTACGACAAAGTTCAGAATGTTCAGTTCTATCATGTCTCACATGCATGTATATATACGTATATGATATGACTTCACACCCTGAGCTATAATCGGCGGGTATGACACTTAGTGTGCGATATGTATATGTATAGCACCACTGATTAGTTGGTTATTCATGATGATGATGACGCCCACAGAGGCAGATATGCTATAAGATTATGACTCTGTGTGTTGCTCTAGAGCGTTATATACGCGTATATATATATATATATATATATATATTATATTATTGCATATTGCATATCAAGACCCTCAATGGCAATTCAAAGTTTCAATTCCTCTCTATCTCTCTTTACACTTAATGTTCTTTCATATGATTATTTCAGTCTGCCTTACGTATTCGGTACAATATTTCTGTACTGACGTCCCTTTTGTCGGGGATGCTGCATTTGTTATATTTCACATTGCAGGTCCAATTGTACAAGTTGGCAGACTTGTTCGCTAGATAGTGCAGATGATCAGTGAAAGAGTTGCAAGCTCCAAATTTACCTGAGCTGAGTCAGGTTTAGTGATTTTATTGATGTTATAGATCATGGGTAGCTATCCCGATACTTGAATTAGTCGTTCAGTAATAGGTGTTCATAGAGGCTTCATAGACAATATTGGTGGGTTTATTTGTAATAAGTTGTACCTAGTTGCATGCCATGGGCCAATGGACACATATGTACACGGAAGTCATTACATCTCTCATTTATTCTTCAAGTTATGATATGTAGTCCGTTACCGGTACATATTAATTGCATATAGAGCATGGTCCGTCTCATTCAGATTTAAGGTGTGACTGATGATGAGTATGATATGTGAGTTTCCTGTATGATTTATAATATACAAGTGAGTGGCCATCTTCGATTGAGCTTAAGGCTAACATATTTCGTGTGAATATGAATTCATCTCTCATGAATCATTGTATCACCCGATTACCACGAGTATTGTGCGTAGGTTTATTTTAGCATGTGGAGTGTTAGTTTGAGTCTTTATTATGCATACTTGAATTTTAGACTCATGTTGATACATTTCATATAAATGTTGTTTTCGTGCATATTTAATTAAACTATTTTGTGTATTATTTCTATCATTATTATATATTTATTGCACAAGTTTACTAAAGTGCGTGTTTTCAGTACAATCATCACCACTACTGTGTTAGGGACATCTGATGATATCTACCAAGTACGTATTAATATATTCATACTACAATTCTGTACTGTATGTGTAGATACTGACCCTAGAACTGGTGGAGTCCAGAAGGGAGCATAGGAGCTTGCTTGGAGACTCTCTTGTGAGCTGCTTGGACTAGTTCGTAACACATTGAAGTCCTTTCTATATTTTCATTATCATTATTTTTTTCATACGGTATTATGTATTTGACACAGTTGTACTATTTTCCTTCCTAAATGCTCCTGACTAGTACGACCCATTCCCGGAGATTGTATTGGTTATTTACGTATTGTACTAGATATCAGAATTATATTTATGATGTTTACCTATTGCTAGACGTATTCATGTTTTATTGGTATTATGTTGAGGGATTTGTGCTATAGGATTCCCTTAACTGGTTTGGGCCAAGTGCCACTATGACTTAGGATTATTTGGATTGTTACACCCTCGTACGTACAATTCACTTAAAACGTTGTTCATTTGAAAAAAAAATCATCATTAAGGTCAAAGTTATAGCTTACCTCGATTCAAGTAAGCTTTAATCCTTCAAGACTGTCCTTCCTCATCCTGATATGTTCAAACAACTCAACTTTAACCAAAAAAATACTTAACAAAGTTAAATAGGGCTATTGAACTCAACTTCATAATTTAAGATAAAGTCAACCCAAAAGTCAATATTCATCTCACACGGTCAATATTTGAAACAAACTACTTTTTCTTTGTCACACATAACTCCACGAGTCCAAATCTATAATTAGATTTCCAATCCGAGTTCGTTTACCATCTCAAATAGTCAATTTTCCGTTTCATTGACTTAGAAAAATTCCAAATTCACCCTCTATATCCATGTTTAGATGCTAAAAATCCATTGTAGTCAAAATACAATCTCAAATAAGTGTCTGGAGCACTTGCCTCAACTTTATGAATAAATTCTCTCAAAGGCGCTATCCAAGTCAAAAAATGAAGTTGCCTCGCAAATTTTTTGATTATATACTTGAACAGTCCCTCTTATGAGATCATGGCATGTTCCTCACGATCGTTGATTAGTGTTGTGCTCAATATCATGCAATCGTGATATGGGTAGTGGATTTGTAAAGGCTTACAAGTCGGCCTTCAACATGATCGCGCTAGGAACCCGACATTCAGAAAGAACAATTGTCTGAGCCTCTTCTCCCCCCCTTAACCTTGCGTAGTCATGAACCTTAGCGATGCCTAGCCTGCAATCCTCATCGTGAAGGCGAGTTGGCCACCGTGATCGCGGTAGGCACCATGTGACATCAAAAATTATTATTTTAGAAGTGGTTCATCTTTTAACATTCCTTTTGGCGAGAAATTGCAAATTCCATCACTAGTAAATTCAATAGCTATTTTCCCTAAAATGACAATATTTTGTAGCGACTCCTCTAGGAATTATGGTCTTAAACACAACTTAGTGGTTACTGGTTAGGTTACCAAGACAGTGAAAACTGGAGATTTCTGGACATGCGGTTTTGTAATTAACTAGTTTGTTGAGCTTCAAATCAGCAACCATCAAGAATTCAGCATGAAGTAGTGTCCAGCACAGAGGGGACTGACTTTTGACTCTCAAGACCGATATCAAATTTGCCATACTTACTAAAAATATAACGGACCCGAGATTGTCAGACCTTTAGCCATTTACTCATGAGTAGTATGCGCAGATTTCCAATTATGTCACAGGGAGAAGCAGTTCAAAATGATGTGAAGTCTGTGAAGAACAATTTCAGTTAGATGTCTTGGTTCTTTATGGTACTAAGTAAACTATAATAATCATACGTTAATTGGAGAAGGATAGGCAACAATTCAAGAACATTTCACAGAAATAAGAAACTAGGAAGGGGAAGGGAAGGAAGATTGGAGGAAAGTATGTTTCTCATTTTACCTCTATAGCTGATTGTAGTGTCTTGAGTTGGTTGGTCTCATGTGTATTGTTTTCAGATATAAAATCAAAGTTTGACTCACTGTTGTGAAAGGATTCTCAAACTCGCCTTGGGCTTTATGTTCGGAGTATTTTATATTGGTTATTTCTCTTTAATGAGACCCCCTAGGTGTATTTTGGTGAGCTCGGGTGGGTTAGTTTTCGTAGTGTCCCTCCATGTGAAGAACCCCTAGATCATTTACTGCCTAACTGGTAGCGCCAAAGACATTAGTTGGAATCCTTCCTGAAAGCTAGTTCAGTAGCATATTTTAGTTAGACTTTTTCTTTTTTTGTTCAACCTAGAGTGCCTGAATAATTTATCAAACACGTCTTCTAGCCCCATCTAATCATTTGCCTAGTATGCCACTGGACAAGATAAAAAAACAGAGCTCCATGTATTCATGTCTTATATGTCACTGGACAAGTTTTTTTCTTTCTGGAAGGAGTCTGCCAGTCATTCATAGTGCATTTTCATGAACATTTTTTGTTTGACTGGTCTTTGAAGTGAAAATCATTACTAGTTGGGGAAGGAAAATTTGTATTACTAGTAAATAATGGACATCCACTTATCATTTTTTTTTTTTTAAAAAAGAAGAAAAATAATGGACATCTTCACGGGCAATTGTACTAATTAGCGTAGTTAGAGCTAACTAATTTTCTGCCTAACTTCCATACCTTTTGCAGACTATTGCCACAGTATGCATGTTCCTAGAAGGAAAGGTTGAAGAAACTCCTCGTCCCCTGAAAGATGTTATACTTGTTTCTTATGAGATCATTCATAAAAGGATCCTGAAGCTATTCAGAGGATCAAGCAAAAGGTATTACCCATTGGGCTGGTGGTTGTGCTCTGTACATATCTGTTAATTCCATCTTCTAATTTTAGGTCCTCTTTTAGATTTTTTGGCCTTATAACTTTCTTCATCATGCTTATATCTGAAAGATTTTGCCTTTTGCTAACTTGTACGGATGGTTACGGGTTGTTCAGTTTGTGTAAATCTGATTCCTCTTGGTACCTTGAATCATTTCCAGGGTTTTATATTACATATTTAAAGAGTTTGAAAATTTTGCAACGTTATGCAGGAAGTGTACGAACAACAAAAAGAACTACTAATTTTTTCTGGGGAGAAGGTTGTTCTTGCAACTCTTGCTTTTGATCTTAATGTACATCATCCATATAAACCCCTTGTTGAGGCGATAAAGAAATTCAAGGTTGCATAAAATGTCCTAGCTCAAGTTGCATGGAACTTTGTGAATGATGGGTAATGTATTTCTCATCTATATAATTTTGTATGGTACCAATTGATGGCCACATTATCTCAAGTTGATGTGGGAGAGTCGCGTGCAGGATTCAGACGTCCTTATGCTTGCAATTTAAGCCCCATCACATTGCAGCAGCTGTCATTTTCCTTGCAGCCAAGTTTCTCAAAGTAAAGCTCCCATCTGATGGCGAGAAGGTTTGGTGGCAGGAGTTTGATGTCATCCCACCCCAACTGGAGGGTTAGTGTCTTGCGTTGGATATGTGTACTTTATGAAATTTGTGACATTGGATTCTGTGACCACATCAGTACATGAAAATGTTCCGAAATGAACCTTTATGAATTTCTTTTCTAATAGAGGACTAAATTTTGGTTGGGTAGGGAGTGTTGAGTAATAAAAAAAATAACCGCCTTGATTATTTTCATTGATTGAAAAATAATTTATACAAGTTACATATTTTCATAATAGGAGAATCATATTCCTATTCTACTCTTAAAATCTTATTCTACTTGGATATTAACTATACATTTGTGGTAATACAATTATTATAGCAAGTGTACAATACTAATTACATTACAACAACATTACCTAAACTAGGATACTAAATATTTACCTAATTACTCGGTACAAAAGGGGACAAATCCGAGAGCCAGCCGAGAGCCCAATATACACAATATACACATGTATATTGTGTATATTTAACACACCCCCACAGTCATAGCGGACGGTCTTCGAACGCTGAGACTGTCCCTAAAATCTTCAAAAACGACTGAGGGAAGAACCTTTGTAAAGATGTCGGCAATTTGATATCTTGACGGGACATGGCAGACGCGTACCTGACCACGAGCAACCTTTTCGTGAACAAAGTGAATGTCCATCTCGATATGTTTAGTGCGTTGGTGCTGAACCGGATTACCAGAAATGTAGATGACACTAATATTATCGCAATAAACCAATGTTGCTTTTTGAATAGGTGAATGAAGCTCCAATAGAAAATTACGTAACCAACATAATTCTGAGACCACATTAGGTACCCCTCGATACTCGGCCTCGGCACTGGATCGGGACAATGTCGACTGACGTTTGGCAGACCATGAGACCAGGTTATTGCCAAGAAACATACAATAGCTAGACGTAGACCGTCTGGTGTCTGGACAACCACCCCAATCAACATTCGTATACGAGACAAGTGTGGACGTCGAGGAAGGATATAAATGAAACCCATAGTCAAGTGTACCCTGAATATACCGAATGATGCGTTTGAGTACATTCATGTGCTCAACTCTGGGATCATGCATGAACAAACACACCTGCTGGACAACATACATAATATCTGATCTCGTAAATGTAAGATACTGAAGGGCCCCTGCAAGACTGCGATAGCGGGTCAGATCCTCGTATGGTACGCCGGCCGTGGCACTAAGCTTGGGCTTAGTATCAACTGGAGTGGAAGTGGACTTACAGGATGACATCCCAACCCTCTCAATGATCTCAGCTACATACTTCCTTTGAGATAAGAACAGCCCATCTGAATGACGAGTGACAACAATCCCCAAAAAGTAACTCAAGGGCCCTAAGTCTTTCATAGCAAACTCAAAGCTGAGCATGGTCATGATAGACTGGCGTAAGGCATCGAAGAGGCAGTCAAAATAATATCATCCACATATAACATAATATAGGCCAAGGACGAACTACGACGGTAGATGAACAAGGAATTATCCGACCTGCTGTAAGTGAACCCAATAATCGAAACATGGTCTGCAAACCTCGTATACCGGGCCCGGAGAGACTGCTTAAGCCCATATAAGGACTTCTTCAACAAACAGACATGATGAGAATGTTTGGGATCCCTGAATCCCAAAGGCTGATGCATATAGACTGTTTCCTTGAGATCCCCGTGTAGGAAAGCATTCTTTAAATCTAACTGTTGAATAAGCCATGCTTTTGAAAGAGCTAAGCTAAGCATAGTGCGAATGATAGCTGGCTTGACCACCGGACTAAACGTCTCACCACAATCTACACCAACCTGCTGAGTCTTACCATCACCCACAAGCCGCGCCTTATGTTGAGCAAATGAACCATCTGAATTCTCCTTATGAGCAAAAATCCACATAGACCTGATAATATTAATACCAGATGGACGGGGCACTAACTCCCACATCTTATTATCAATAAGAGCATTATATTCATCGGTCATATCAATTTTCTAATTCGGGTCATTTAAGGCAGACACAGGATTACGGGGTAAGGGGGATTTAGGGACATTAGAATGTAAATTAAAATGTAATTTTGGTTTAAAAACACCCCGTTGACTATGAGTGACCGGTCTATGACTCGAGGAAGAATTGGACGAATTTCAGGAATTTGCTGGGCTCGGGATGGAGCGAGCCCGGCTGAGCGATGGGCCCTTGGCCCAACTCGATAAACAGAGGCGAGGCTGGACCAATTCCGTAAATGGGCTGGATCGCCCGATGGCGTCTTGGGGCAGCGATGGCGATCGATGGGGCCAGTAGGCGATGGGGCATTGGAGAATTTTGGGTGCGGGAGACGTCCGAAAAATGCTGAATAATATACGGGGATATACTATCATCCAAAAAATTATACGAACTAGGCACGAGAGTATTAACTTTAGCAAATGGAAATTGGGATTCATAAAAAATGACAGGGCGATTAATGATGATTTTATTAGAGGATAAATCAAAGCATTTATAGCCACGATGATTAGACGAAAAATCCAAAAACACACACGGAGTAGACCGGGCCTGAAGTTTGTTAATTGTGGTGGACGGGAATAACGGATAACACAAACAACCAAAAACCCGAAGATGTGAATATGAAGGAATTTTATTATATAAAATTTGAAGGGGGGGAAGAATATGTCAAACCTTTGGAAGGAATTATGTTAAGGAGATGGGTAGCCATTTGGAGAGCATGATGCCAAAATGACGGGGGTACGGAAGCATGAATTAACAAAGTTCGGACAATGTTATTTATGGAACGAATTTTGTGTTTGGCTTTCCCATTTTGTGAAGACGTATGAGGACAAGAAAAATGAAAATTGATCCCATTATTAGCACAGAATTCCCGAAACACTCCATTGTCATATTCTTTGCCATTATCACACTGAATATTTTTGATTTCTCGGTTGAATTGGGTTCTAATGAATGCTCTAAATTTTAAGAAGACAAAAAAACTTGAGATTTTTTCGCTATCGGAAACGTCCTAAAACTTAGAATAATTATCCAAAAAGAGAACATAATACCGATGACCCACAGAACTAAGAACACGAGACGTCCATAAGTCGCTATGAATAATATCAAATGGCATTAAAGTATGAGAATTTGAGTCTACAAATGGCAACTTAACAATTTTTCCTAAAGAACAAGATTGGCAATTTGGAGTAGTACGCGTACCCTTACACGAAATAAAATTATTTTTATCTAATGACGATAAAATAGAAGACCCCGGATGACCAAGACGAGCATGCCACAAGGAAGGAGCAAGGGCTGCAAACGCTGACGGCAACGCTTGACTCAATGGACTGAAATCGGGTATGATAGGATAAAGATCTCCCCTACTATCACACCTCATGAGAGGACTCCTCATTTTGAAATCCTTCACAGAGAAATCAAAAGGATCAAATTCAACAGAAACGAAATTGTCAGTGGTGAATTTAAGGATAGACACTAAGTTTTTAATCAATTTGGGGATATGTAAGGTATTTTTCAAGATAAGGGGTGGATTAGGGGGAGACAAAGTTTTATGACCATAACCCTGAATTGGAATAGAGTTACCATTACCAATAATTATACCACGAGGGTTGCTCAAATTGGAATAAGATGATAGAGTACCTTGATCGGATGTCATGTGTGTAGTCGCGCCGGTGTCTATGTACCAATTCGGATCCGGTTGCGTCAACCCAAGCGTGTGCATTGCGGCCTCAATGTCGGTGCGAGAAGGTGTGGGGCCCACTGCCAAGAATGCTTGTGTGGGCCGAGGCCCAAGCAGTCCACCCTACTGCCCTAACCCAGTGCTGAAACGAGATGAAGGGGCCTGACTGTTGGGCCTGACTGTTGGGCCTAAATTGGGGCTGTCCAGCCCACTGCCCATTGGAAGAACTTGGAAAATAGGGGCAGATGGGCCACGGCCCACTGCCATGGGTCCCACGGCTGGGACCAGTAGGGAGGTGGCCCACTATTGACTGGACGAGGCCCACTGCCAAAATTCTATCCACCGGAACCGCCGCGTTTGCCTCTGCGGTTTTTGTCATTATTCTTATGATTATTTTTGCCGCCACCATAAGCACGGTTTTGGCCCGAATTATCAACAAAATCCAAAGAATTTGTGGAGGACGTCATCATGACTACAGGGCTTGCACAGGTAGTCGCCTTTTTAGCCAAACCGACTTCTTCCAAAGTAAGCATGGAACGGGCTATATAAAAGGCGGGAAATGGATTGCTTTGACGAATGAGAGTCCCAACGCCATTATAGGCCTTAGAAAGGCCGACAACGAATTGTAGGACCAAACGATAATTTGTCACAGGTGCGCCAACATTACGGAGTTGGTCTGCCAACTCCTTGAGTTTCTTGCAATATGCAGACACGTTCGGAAATTCTTCCATGCGAACTTAAGAGAATTCCTGCTCGAGTGTGACAACACGTGAATGTTGGTTATGTTGGAATATGTCATGCAATCTATTCCAGGTAGCCATAGCTGTAGTGTCCCGCTCAATGATCATATGTAAGAGGTCAACCAAAATAATGGAATAAATCCAGTGGAGAACGGTAGCATCAAGAGTAATCTGTAACTGAGAATCCTCCGTGGGAATAGGTGCAGCGGGAGGAATTATGTGATGGATGACTTGATGGGAGATAGCATGAATTTTAAACAATTCTGCCCACGTCGCATATTGGACGTTTTCCATCTCAAGAACAATAGGGATGTTGTTCTTGATGTTAGAAACTGTGAGGGCATGATGAAAGTGTTCTTAGACATAACGAAAGAACAAAGGGAGAGGAGGAAAAATTTGGGAAGAGTGGAGGTAAAAAATATGACGAATTCCGGTGAAGGGGGACGGAAAACGAGACAGTTGTGGCCGAGAAGTGGCACAAAAATTAAGAGCAAGGCGGAAGCAAGTTTTAGACCTAGTTTCTTGATACCATGAAAGAAATAATCCTCTTGATTATTTTCATTGATTGAAAGACTATTTATACAAGTTACATATTTCCATAATAGGAGAATCTTATTCTACTCCTAGTTATGTTGAACAGTTGCGGCATGTCTAGCTAGTTATGTTGAACAGGCTGGACATTCTGATCCGAGGAGTGAATTTATTTAAGGTTGTCACTGCTTTATCCTAAACAATTTGCTATAACTTCAATTGGTAAACGGGCAACTATTTATAAAACGAAACAATATAACTCTATTCTCCGGATGAAGAATATACGTGTGAATACCGTATATCCCCTGTACATGTATAATTATGATAGTAGTCTTGTATTAGAAAAAGGTAGATTTAATTTTCATAATTAAATATTGTATATCATGTATATATACATTTTACATTAATGAAAATAATCAAGGGATTATTCTCTTTTATGGTATCAGCAGCCTAGGGCAATATTTTCCTTCTCCAAATTTTTCCACCTTTCGCCGCCCTAACCCTACCAGTGGTGGCCGACGGCCGATCCTACTCCCTCCCTTTAATTTTTTTTTCTTCTCCAAACCCTAGTTCTCTTCTTGTTCTATCATCATGTCTACCACAAAGAACACCTTTCATCCTGCACTTGCAGTCTCCAATATCAAGAACAACATCCCTATTGTTCTTGAGATGGAAAACGTCCAATACACGACGTGGGCAGAACTGTTTAAAATTCACGCATGATCTAATAGAGTCCTCCATCACATCATCCCACCGGCAAAAGGCAAGTAGAAGGTGCCTACCACGGATGATGAAATTGAGTTGTGGGAAACTCTCGATGCTACGGTCCTTCAATGGATCTATTCCACCATCTCTACGGACCTCTTATAGACAATTATCGAACCTGACGCTACGGCAATTGACGCATGGAATAGGTTGCATGATATATTCCAAGAAAACAAAAATTCCCGAGTCGTGTCCCTTGAGCAGGAATTCTCCCACATAAATATGGTGGATTTTCCGAATGCCTCAGCCTATTGTCAAAGGCTCAAGGAGTTGTCGGATCAACTCAAGAACGTTGGTGCATCTGCCACTAATGATCGTCTTGTCTTCAGATGGCTGCAGGACTCTCCAAGGCTTATAATGGCGTTTGAACTCTTCTTCATCAAAGCAATCCTCTCCCGCTGGTCTACCAAGCACGTTCCATTCTCACCTTAGAAGAAGCCGGATTGGCTAAAAAGGCGACTACCAGAGCCAATTCCTCCATGATGGTGGCCACATCACGCGACACCGATGACTATCACTCCTTCCCGAAAAATTCTAGCCAAAACTCTAACAATGGTGGGGCAAACAGGGCAAAAATAAAAAAATGGTGGCAAAAACCGTGATGGCGGTGGTGGTAGTGGCGACATCCGCGGTGGTGGCAGTGACGGAGGACGAGGTGGCAGTGGCCAGCAGACTAGGCCGCAACACCACTGGCCTCAACCTTGGGCTAGTGCACAGTGGTCGTGGGGCTGGTCCAGTGGGTATTGGCCCAGTCCACCGTATCTAGCAGGCAGTCCAGGTCCAGTAAATTATTGGGCCATGCCGAACAATTTTCAGCAACCAGAGGCTCTGCAGAATGGGCCTTGGCAGTCTCAGCCACAATAGGCCTTCGCTGCTGCGGGCCCAACAACAAGTCCCACTGATATCGAGGCAGCGATGCACGCATTTGGATTAAATTATCCGGATGTAAATTGGTACATGGACATCGGTGCCACTTCTCATATGACGTCTGCGCCAGGTAATCTCTCATCTTATTTCAATTTGAGAAAAAATTATGGCATTATTGTTAGTAATGATAATTCAATTCCAATTCATGGTTATGATCACACAAAGTTATCTCCCCCGAACCCACCTTTATCCTTGAAAAATGTCCTTAATGCTCTTCAATTAATTAAAAATTTGGTGTTTGTTCAAAAATTTATAGCCGATACTGGGTTTGTGTTGACTTTGACCCTTTTGAATTTTATGTGAAGGATTTCACGACGGGGATACCTCTAATGAGATGTAATAGTCGGGGCGAGCTCTATCCCATCACCACATCCATCACCACCACTAATCAACCCACACCATCAATGTTTGTCGCTTTAGCACCTTCCTTATGGCATGCGCGTTTGGGTCATCCGGGAGCATCTGTTCTTTCCTTTCATAAAAATAATAATTTTATTGAGTGTAATAGTATGCGTAGTACTAATATGTGTCCTTTGTGTCCGCTTGGAAAACATGTTAAATTATCGTTTGTTGCCTCTAATCTAGTACTTTGTTGCCATTTGATATTATTCATAGTGATTTGTGGACATCTCCCGTTTTGAGCTCTTTGGGCCACCGTTATTATGTGTTATATTTGGATGATTATTCTAAGTTTTTGTGGACTTTTCCGTTATCTAAAAAGTCTCAAGTTTATTCCACATTCCTATTGTTTAGAACATTCATCCATATCCAATTTGAACCGAAAATTAAAAACATTCAATGTGATAATGGAAGGAAATTTGATAATGGGCCATTTAGATAATTTTGTAACATTGATGGTATATCTTTCCGATTTTCTTGTCCACATACATCCTCACAACATGGGAAAGTCGAGCGAAAAATACGCACCATTAATAATATTGTTCGTACATTACTCGCCCATGCTTCCTTACCACATTCATTTTGGCATCATGCACTACAAATGACCACTTACCTTATTAACATACTCACTAGCAAAGGATTAGCATACCAATCTCCACTCAAAATTCTTTATCACAAAGATCTGTCATATTCTCATCTTAGGGTGTTTATGATATCCACTCTTTCCTTCCACTACAATAAACAAACTACAAGCCCCATCTACCGCTTGTGTGTTTTTGGGTTAGCCGTCTAATCATCTTGGTTATAAATGTTATGATTTATCCTCTCATAAAATCATCACTAGTCGCCATGTAATTTTTTATGAAACCCAATTTTTGTTTGCTAAGTTGCATAATTCCGTGTTTAATTCTTATAATTTTTTGGATGATGGGCTCTCACCGTATGTGGTCCACTATTTGGTCCAGCCTCCATCTCGGGATTTGGACCAGCAGACACTGGTTGGACCAGTGCCCACTGACCCAGTCCCTTCCAGTGCTCAAATCCAACTAGCAGGCCCACTGCCTACTGGCCCATACTCCTTACGTCTTCCGAATCTGCCAGAAGGCAGTGGGCCTGCTGGTCTAAATAACCAACACTTTGGTCCTGTTTCTCATCCAGCAGGCCCACTATTTGCTGGCCCATCCAGTCCGTCACTTGGTCCAGCATCTCGGCCAGCAGGCCCACTGCTTGTTGGCCTACCTCCCAACCCGAGCCTGCACCTCCTAAACCGAGCCAATTCTGACGTTACCACATCGACCCAGGTATGACCCACTTCTATTCTGAGTCAAGGGCCCGTTACTCATAGTCAACGGTGTATTTTTAGACCAAAATGCAATTTTAATCTCACTTCTAATGTCACTAAATCACCCTTACCACATAACCCCGTAACTGCCCTTCGTGACCCGAATTAGAAAATGGCTATGGATGATGAATATAATGCTCTTATTGAAAATAGGACGTGGGAGTTTGTGCCCCGTCTACCTGGTGTCAATGTGATTCATTCTATGTGGATTTTTACTCAAAAGGAAAAATCTGATGGTTGTTTTGAGAGGCATAAGACCCGTCTTGTAGGTGATGGCAAACTCAATAGGTTGGCGTGGATTATGAAGAGACATTTAGTCCGATGGTCAAATCAGCAACCATTCACACTGTTCTCAATCTGGCTCTCTCGGAAGCATAACTCATTCATCAACTGGATGTGAAAATGCTTTCTTATAAGGTGATCTCAATAAAACTGTATACAAGCATCAACCCTTGGGTTTCAGGGACCCCAATCATCCTAACCATGTATGTATTCTGAAGAAGTCCTTGTATGGGCTAAAACAGGCCCATCGGACCTGGTACAAAAGGTTTGCAGATTATGTGTCTACTATTGGGTTTTCTTACGGCATGTCTGATCATTAACTGTTCATATATCATCGTGGAACTTCTCCGGCATACATTCTGTTATATGTGGATGATATTATATTGACTGCCTCTTCTGATAAACTGCGCAAGTCTATCATGTCTCTTCTCAACTCTGAATTTTCTATGAAAGACTTGGGGCCTTTGAGTTATTTCTTGTGTATAGTTGTAACTCGTCATGCAAGTGGTCTATTTTTATCCTAGAGGAAGTATACGGCTGAGATTATCGAGCGGGCTGACATGTCATCCTGAAAGTCATCTTTTACTCCGGTTGACACCAAATTGAAGCTGAGTGCTAATTCTAGCACACTCTACGAGGATCCCTCCCACTATCGTAGTCTTGCGGGGGCTTTTCAGTATCTTACATTAATGAGGCTAGATATTACTTATGCATTACAATAAGTGTGTTTATTTATGCATGATCCGATGGAAGAACACATGCACGTTCTCAAATGCATTGTGTGTTACATTCAGGGCACTCTTTATTATGGTTTGCACTTATGTCCATCCTCCATATCTACTCTCATGTCTTATACAGATGCTGATTGGGGTGGATGTCCAGACACCAGATGCTCAACATCTGGTTATTGTATGTTTCTAGGTGATAACTTGGTCTCGTGGTCGGCTAAACGTCAGGCTATTTTATCGCGATCCAGTGCGGAGGCCGAGTATCGAGAGGTAGCCAATGTGGTGTCTGAGTTCTATTGGCTGTGTAATCTCCTATTACAGCTTCACTTTCCTATTCAGAAAGCTACCTTGGTCTACTGCAATAATGTTATTGCGGTCTATCTCTCTGAAAATCCGGTCCAACTTCAGCGCACAAAACATATCGAGATGGATATTCACTTTGTTCGTGAAAAGGTAGCTCGTGGACAAGTACGTATCTTACATGTCCCTTCAAGGTACCAAATTGCTGACATCTTTACTAAGGGTCTTCCATTAGTTCTATTTGAAGATTTTAGGGACAGTCTCAGCATACAACATCCCCCCGCTATGACTGCAGGGGTGTGAAAGAATGTACGTGTGAATGCCGTATATCCTATGTATATTCATAGTAGGATTTTTGTGGATATGTAATTATGGTAGTAGTCTCGTATTAGAAAAAGGTAGATTTAATTTCCATAATTAAATATTATATATCATGTATATATACCTTTTACATTAATGAAAATAATCAAGAGATTATTCTCTTTCATTTTGAATTGCTACCATATTCAGCTCTACATTATTTCCTTTTTCGATCACTCAAATATGTTGTGCAATTTGTAAGAACGGATTCTTTGTAACTGTCTAAGTTGTTAGTGGCCTTCAAAATGTTGTCCAGGTTTTCCTGTACATTTGATGGGTAAGTTATCCCTTTGCCACTAGTGACTTTGTTGTGTGCGATGTATGGTGTGTCTGAGTTATATTTCTGCCTACTTGGTGCATCATTCAATCCTTGATCATTCCCATTTGTGTTTGTAGTAATTGAAGCGTAAAATACTAGTTTAGGAAACTTATGGGTTTCTCCATAGCGGGAGTGGATCTGCATCAATCATGACTCGTGTTACCGGTCGTCGAAAATTCTCACAAAGCGGATGAATCCCCATGTTTCCACAACCTATATATCCCTCTAACTGATGCAGATATATATTTTATGTGTGAACCCTAGTCGTCTCTATATTATGGATTAACCCCTCTTAAACACTCATAATTTTTTTATATAGGCTAGCTCTAGGGTTTAATGTGGAGGAATAATTAATGGATTCATGGGTCATCTAGAACTCCTTATGGGTGGATCCGACCCAATAATACTTTCCAACATTTTCCAATCACACATAAGGGAGTGCTCAAGCTCCATCGATCTAAGAAAAATATATTCTTCCTTTTAATCTCTCTTGTATCATTCATACTGGATAAATAGGTCGTGCGACCGACATACTATGAGAGCACTTTGCTATACATCTATTAGGAATATATAGCCTCTCATCGTCGTCATAAGAATAATCAAATAGATCATAAGAAGTACACTCAGTGCCCTAGATCATTGAATCACATTGAGACATCACAGTTTGATCTCATGGATCATACAATTATGACCCATAAGTCATAACTGGTACCAGCAAACATATACTAAATGAGATTGCGTTAATGATCTTCCTCTTCTCACGAGTCTCTCAACTTGTATCCAACTCACCTTTTTAGTGATGCTCCACCAAACTGAATCTTTCATGGTCATTTGGTAGCATGCTAAGATAGCGATCATCGAACCAAGATTTGAGCCACTGATAGGAGTCGTGAGGGTACTCAATTTAGGTCTTACACAATAATAAGTCGAGATAAAACTTATGTAAACCTATTTTGATCGACATTGACACACATGGTATGAAATATGTGCTACAACATTTTCTTCTTTTCAATGGAGTGTATGTCTTTATCTCATTAAATAATGTTGTACATATGATATTCAGACACAATATGCATCTGAACTGAGTTCCTTGATCTACTCAATAAACATTAACTCACATCTGGCCCCTCAAAGTAGACTAGGTGAAACTTATTTCCGCCATAAAAATACTATAATAACCTTTTGTCATTATTTATGCGACGCAAAGGATCTTTAAGCCACATGCTCTCAAATTATCCTTATGATAATTTACTTAAGATCTCGTCTCATCTCCCATCAACACTAAATTGATGAAGGCGGTCACCTGTGTGAGAAGGTTGACCTCTATCTACTCGACATACCTTTCAATAATATCAAAGAATGCACCAAAAGCATTCCATAATATGAATGTACAAAAACATTCACAGTAAGAATGTACACAAACATTCAAATAGTAAATATATACTGTCATGACCCAACCCGACGGGCCGCGACTAACCGCCCTAATGACGTCATTATACTAACATGACACACATAATCCAACTAACCCTTAATGAGTCTGAAATCCGGCAGCATAACGTCGCAATAACAACATATGTCAGGGTAGGCAAGCCGACAAGGCTGCCTTTACCTCCGAATGCGCATGTCTCCTGAGGAGTAACAACTAGCCAACACAATATAACAGACAAGCCGACAAGGCTGCCAACAGATAATATAACAGGCAAGCCGACAAGGCTGCCAACAGATAATATAACAGGCAAGCCGACAAGGCTGCCAACAGATACTAACGTATATACATGGAAATACCCCAAATCGGAATACAATAGCATGACTAACTAAAACAGAGTCATAACCCTTACATAAGTACAACCCACCACTGTCTACAGACCTCTATAAGAAGAATAACGACATATGACGGGACAGGGCCCCGTCGTGCCCCTAAATACGAACATAAGTCTAAAAGAGATTCGGTACCAAAATGACAAAGCCCTGGATCAAATGAGCTTTACACCTGCTGAGTAGGAACCTAGGCCTGAGGTTCACCAAACTTAAAACATGTACCTTCGGGCATGAAATGCAGCCTCCCGAGGAAAGGGGGGTCAGTACGAAATAATGTACTGAGTATGTAAAATATGAAGCTGTAAAAGAGATCATAATTAGCCAACAGAAATAGAAGATCAATATAAAAATAAGGATTCAAATCCAACTGTGTCATAAACCATAAAAGTCAGTTGTGCCTTATAAAAATGAGAGTCAAGTCAAGAAAACATGTATGCCTGTCCATATACATATATATACCTGTAACGTAACCCGGCCCACTAATGCAAGACTCGGTGGAATCATATCATAACCCGGCCCATGCTGGGACTCGGTAAAATCATCTCTCATCTATGGATACATCCTACGTAATCCGACCCTCTAGTGAGGGTCTCGGTGAACAATGCAAGGCTATGCACGAGTCGTAACCCGGCCCGGGACTCGGTGAGGTGAAGTAGTAACACTTAACACGAGTAGATATCATGAGTAACCATATGTAAGTAAAAATTATCATTTGACTCTCAATCAAATCATTGTAATAAAGTCATAATAACTCTTTGCTGAAAAATCATAGGCACTTCTCATAACAATCCTCTTTAGGAATTAAACTGTATAAGAATTAAGTACGTCCGTCGTACTTTCATTAAATCATGCCAAAAGAAAGAAGTAAGAGCTTCACATACCTCTTAGACGAACTAATCAACCCAATATTAGAGTATGCCTCGTTTTAGAACTTCAACCTTGTTGTCGAATTTATCTAAGTCCCACGGGTCCTTGTAGCTCTATGAATGATTATCTACATCATACGGACGAATTACATCATAATCGAATCAACACATTAAAAACAGATTCTTAGGGACATTCTAATGAACACCTTGAACGCGTAGAACCTATATTCCTTCTATATCAAAATCTATGTAAGTAGTAAAACATCCAAATCTCTTAACCCTCCTTCTTATACTACTACAATATCCAAAACAGTACCACAATTTCACATGCAATCTCCAGCAACTCTCAGCAACGACAGTCCAACAACACCCAACCCAAAATTCGCATTTTCGACAATCGTCTTTAGAACTAATAGCAAGAAATTACTTCAGAAATTTGTACAAACTATTAAGAACAAGGAATGTTACCTCATTAAACACATTGACGAGAATCGCTGGGAACCCTTTTTGCTCAAACCACGACCTCCGACAAATGTAAATAGACCCCAACATCGATTCGCGCCAGAATCCGATTGTATTCAAGGTTTCTTGTTTAGCTTCTGAGTTTCTAAGCTTGTTCTTGGCTTCGATTCTACTAGAATCAAAGCCTAGAACGCCTTGAATTCTCCCTCGTTTTGGTTATATGAAAGCTCCCGGAAATCCCCATTTTCGACCGCAACTTCACAGAAAACCCACCAACTGATGCTTACCTCCACCCGCTAGAAATGTGACCCTTTAATCCCTCATAGATTCTTGATGAAGATGAAGATGAAGATTGAAGAGATGGAAGTGAAGAAATGGAGAAAGAAAAAAAAATGGAGAAGGAGGGCTTATGGTTGCTGTCGATCGATCGGTTTGGGGGCTTGGTCACCCCAAATTGTATATAACATTACCCTTACCAACTCCCACTATAAATTGTCCCCTCCCTAATTAATTAATCCCATAATTAATTAATTATACACACAATTAAATTTCCGGTCTCCAATTATTTAAATCCCGACGATTACTAAAATCCTCTTATGTCAATATCATAATTCCCGTAATAAAAAATACCAGTCTATACTCTCTTCGGGGACACACAATTATTATTCAACTCCGTCGTCACTCTTACTAAATCCCAAAATCATTTCTGGATCACGCCCTTTTATATACTAATCCTCTTATTAATATACACAAGTACAACGAAATTTTTCCCGGGTCCGGGTCTACTCACCTACGTTATGAGTTCAACCACTACCCGAAAATACGGGGCGTTACATATACAAATCAAACTTATTCGATTTTTAAGAAAACAATAAATGAACATTGGAAAAAATAAATCAAAAATCAATGACACACAGTCATCGAGATCTTGCATGAACAAAAAACATGCTTCTCTAGGATCTGACTGAGTCAATGGATCTGCAACCGTTTGTGCATATATACTTTACGTTCAGTTCTTTGCGTGCAACTATGTCATCACAAAATTAAAATTTAATGTCAGTGTGTTTGGATTTACGATGATATTTAGGATTTTTGGTGCTCAAATAGCAGCTTGATAGTCACAAAGACTGTTATTAGTTCAGCACTAACTGCAGCATCAACACATGATCCAAGAACCTTTTTAACTAAAACAACCTATTGCGCAGCTGAGAGAGAGCCACAATCTCAAATCCCATCATGGATAAAGCTATATGTGATTGTTTTCATTGTCTATAATATGTCATCATTATTGAGCATAAAACACATTCAGATGTGGACTTCAACTTGTCCATATCTCCTCTACAATCAGCATCAATATATCTCCTTACTTCCATGTCATGTCCTTATGGAAAATGCATAATCAGAAGTTTCCATATGGTACCTCATGATTCGTCTTAACTGTATTTTGAATGTGCTGGATTTAGTTGGTTTTATATTTGTCTGCAAGCCAATTGCGAAACAGATATCAAGTCTAACAAACGTATCTTGCATAAGACTACCAATCGTACATAGCATAAGGAACTTTACTTATTTGTTCATCTTATTTTGGAGTTTTAGAACCCAGTCTAACATAAAAGGCATTATTTTTATTCATTGAAGTTTTGATATGGTCAAAATTTAGTAAGTTTAATCATTTAAAGAATAATTTCTTTAAATATTTTCTCATAAGCTTTATTTCGAGAATATATGCATCTTTACCCATATCTTTCATCTCTAAGTGAGACGATAATAAGACCTTTACCTTGTGTATATACTTCAAATTATTTTCCGTCTATTAATATGTCATCAACATATAATGACATAAGTATAAAGTTGCTCTCAGATCTTTTAGTATAAACGTAATGATCTCTTATGAATCATTGTGAAGTCAATAAAATTGACCACACTAAGAAAAAATATATACCATTGCCTTGAAGATTGTTTGTGGCCATAACAAGACTACAAAAGTCTACAAACCATATGTTTGTGGCCTTTTGGATGAAACCCTTAAGTTACTCCAAATTAATTATTCACTTAGTTCTCCATTGAGAGAAGGCAATCTTTACATCCGTTTGATGCAATTATAGATCCAAGCTAGCAACAGTAGTCAAAATGAAGCTCATAGAGGTGAATCCACACAACAAGTGAGAAAGACTCATCATAGTCAATCACTCTTGTTGCATATACACCTTAGCAACAAGTCGAGCCATATATCTCAACTGTGCTACAAGCCTTGTGTTTATCTTTGGAAACTCATTTGGTTTCAATAGTCTTGTGTTGTTTTGGGAGATCAACTAGTTCCTAAACTTTGTTGATTATCCTGTATATTTTTCCATTGCATTTATTCATTTTATCCTTTAAAGGGCATAACATAGCTAGTTTTTTTCTCATTCCCATCTCGTAGGAGCACCATTTCTTGACTGAGATTCATATAATTTCATATTGATCCCATTTAGATCAATTTTTCTCCTAGTTGGACCAGAACTATTCATCTCGATTCCACTTGGAACAAGATTCATCTCTCCCATTTGGAATAAGAAGATTATTGTCGCTCCCACTTGGAGAAGGATCACTTTCATTCGCATCGAATGATGAAGGTTGATCTAGATGAGAAATTAATACTTTATCACTTAAAAATCTCCCACTCGAATGAAGGAATCCTATTTGATCTTGGTCCTTAGGTTCATAAGGAGACAAATCTTAACCTATCTCGACCTTCTAGATTATTCATTCTCTTAAAATGTGAAATTTCTTTAGTCGAATTCAGTTACGCTCCTACTGTGATGTAGCTCCATAAATACATAATTTATAGTATCTCATATAGACACTTTTTCTTCCTCTTAGGCCCAATATGTCAAGATAAAAATTATATACATAAGTTGTGCATCACATAGGTCTCATAAAATACTTGAGATCTCTATTACTCCATAACTCTTATGGTGTAGACGTAATTGATTTCGCTGACACACGATTAAGAACGTAGGCAACAAATTAGTGCAAAACATCTCCAATAGGAAACATATAACTTTCTTGAGTCATTATTGATCTAATTGTTTCAATGAGCATTCTATTTATGATTTTCACAACACTTTTTATTGTGAAATATTAGAATAGTCAACTTATTAACAATTCTACTTTCATCATCAAAAATTGTTTAATGGGATCAAGACGTATTCATGGACTCAATCAACTAGTTCTTAATACTTTTATTGATTTGTCCAATTAATTTTCAATCAGTTTCACATACTTCTCAAAGCAACTTATTGCCTCAGATTATGTGACATCAAATAGACATTATCAAAACGAGTAATTTATCAATTAATATGATGAAATTAGAATTTCTTTGCCACATTTTCACATTCATGAAAATATAACTCCATAATGAATTTATGTAATGAAAAATCAGTCTTGGTGGTCTTATTAAATGATTTTCTATTAGATCGAACTAGATAATATTTACAAGTGCACTTATTCACATATCATAGGCTCATATGACCAAGTCTAGCATGTCAAATTTCACATCATCCTTATGATCATGTGATGAGACAATTGGGGAAGCTAACAATTGAATTAAAGGAACTAATATCTAAAGTCCATTAAAGAGAAAATTATTTTTGATAAAATCATAACAAAATAAGTTGTTCATGTGCTTTAATGTCATGAAAATTCCAATTGAAACATAACTATAATAAACCAACACAAAACGATATCCTTGAAAGTTTAAGGAGTAATTAAGGTATTATGTAGGATAAAGTCTCGATTTTCACGTAAAACTAATTCACATGATACGATCCTTTTAACAACCTTAATGTCGTTTCCTACATATATCCACATCACACATATGGAACCCATTATAAGTTCACAAAGACTTCATTTCCCTCATAATGTGTTACACAACTCCTAATTCAATTACGATAAAAGATTAGTCTTAGAAAAAAAACACTACTAGCAATACATATATTACTAGCGTAAGGAACACGAAGTACTTTGTTAGACTCATTATGAAGTGCTTTATTAGGCTTAGTGCAATCACTAGTATGGTGACCCTTTTTATCACAATTGAAGCATTTCACTTTTTATCTTCTTGTTGGTTATCATTTTAGGATTCTTATTTGGATGAGTCTTAACTTTCTAGTTTCCTTTGATTTTACGTTTAAAACCATTTCTTGAGTTAGAAATTATTTTGTGCACTTTTGCACCTTGTTTGGCAGCCTCATGCCGCTCCTCTTCTAACTTTAGGTGTTGTCTCACATCTAAAATGTACTATTACATTTATTATGAGTCAGGGACATCTTCATATACTCTTAAATTTGAGGAAGGAAATAGATAATCTCTTGAATTTGGTGCTCAATAGTCAACTTATGACCTTAAGTATGATTATCGTATCGCTACCACACTTATATTCGAGAGCAACCTATAGAGTTTTGGTAATTTTACGAGTAAAATTTCCTGTGAAATCTTCACAACTCAGCAACATAATGCGAGCTTGGAATTGTTTTTCAAGCATCATAGGCTTTATCCATGACATTATTTAAAAAAAAAAAGTTATTCCAACACATATTACAGTTTAATATTTTTATAATTGTCACCGTTGAGCCTTTCACTTTTGATATGATCTACAACAATATTCTTTAAAGTAGTAGATATGGTATTTATGAAACACAAAAGTTCTATATATTTATAAAATACAAAGTTCCACAATTAGCATAAAAGCACACATATTTCATATTTTTGCATACACATAAATATAACTATAGCAAATTGACATGACTATTAAACATAAACATAAATCCTAGAATTGAAAGTTCACTACGTTCTCAATCATTGTCAAAGCATAGATGTTAAACGTAAAACAATCATATCAACTCAAGATAAGTCATCAAATATTTTAATAAATATTTTTATTTCTTAATTAAACATGTGGTATATACTCATAAATATATACACTAAATAGAAGAAAAAAACAGATCTTATTCTAGATACACTTCTATAACAATAGAATAATTTAATTAGATCTGTAAAATTAATTTTCATACTTTTCCAAGAACGAATTAAGGAGAAAATCAATATTTATACCTAATTTTACATGAAAAATAGGATATTTATTTTTCATAGACTTCAAGGAAGAATGAGTCATATATACATGTTCTCTATATCATATAATAAATTTCCATATTTTTTATTTTAGGAAAATAGCATTGAAAATAATTAATACGGAATTAACATTTTTAGAATGGTATTAATTACAGGAAAAATATTTTCCAGTGTCCAAATATTATTTTAAAAATATTAACAAATCAGAAATTTAATTTCGAGCAAAATAAAAAAAAATCATCGAAATCAGAGTTCGGGATGAATCACACGCTGCAGAAACGTGTTTTAGACGAGAGTGGACTTCGTCCAGTCCAGCCTTCTTCTCCTATAAACTGGGTCAACCCACGATCCAATTTCCAAAAATGGGTTTCACTCTTTTTTACGATTTTCTTCACTTTTTGGCTATTTTGATTCAATCAGAATACTAAGTTTTGTCCTAAACGTGTTTTGGGATTGATTCCAAGCATTGATTGCTCAAAAGATCATAAAAATGGTGCCGAAATTAGAAACAAAACGTGGTTATTTCTTCTCCAATGAGTCGGCTGATTTTCCGACTGACACCATATTTTTCGGCCAATTTTCTTTAATTAAATAACTGGTTTACATCCTAAACATAATTTAGGATTGAATTAAACCATCAAATCAAAGTAAAACTGTCCAAAAAATTTATTTATATGATAAAAAATTGATGGGTTTTGTTATAAACAAACCCTAGCTGATTTTCCTTAAAATTCTACCCAATGTTTTTATGAAAATCACAATTGATTATATAATTTTGCTCAAAAACATATGGGTAACATATTACCCAAGTCAATTTGCACGAAAATTGCATGAAACCAGGGTTATTGAATTTTTGGGGTTAAATTTGTAATAATAAAACCCTGATATTTTAAAATTCAATATCTCACAAACTACAAGGCCAAAAAATATGATACACATATCGACAGAAATCTCTCGATGAGATCTATAAATGACGTAAGGTTTCATGCAAAACTAGGCATTTACATACATGAAATAATGCAATT
The DNA here is from genome assembly GCA_029783415.1 of Anisodus acutangulus. Taxonomy (NCBI): domain Eukaryota; kingdom Viridiplantae; phylum Streptophyta; class Magnoliopsida; order Solanales; family Solanaceae; genus Anisodus; species Anisodus acutangulus. The sequence continues at coordinate 25,595,374 of CM056489.1, forward strand.
AAGATTCGGGATTATTCATAAAAATCTTAATTTTCATGTATTGCATTCGATCATGTCTCCAATCGGAACACGAGCCTATGACTTTGATTCCAATGTAGTACTTGGAGCGTAAAATACTAGTTTAGGAAACTTACGGGTTTCTCCATAGAGGAAGCGAATCTGCAGCAACCACGACTCTTGTCACTGATCGTCGTAAATTCTCACAAAGCGGATGAATCCTCATGTTTCCACAACCTAGATATCTCTCTAACTAATGCAGAGATATATTTTATGTATGAACCCTAGTCGTCTTTATATTATAGATTAACCCCTCTTAAACACTCATAATTCTGTTTATATAGGCTAGCTCTAAGATGTAATGTGGAGGAATAATTAATGGGCTCATGGGTCATCTAGCACCCCTTATGGATGAGCTCGACCCAATAATACTTTCCAACACTGTTAATTGAAGATGTCTCTTTTTCTCCCTTGTATTTTTTGTTCTAGGGTGGATCTTCAATGAAAGAATATTCCATAACTTATATCATGGATCCATATTCAAAGATCAAAATTCAGTCTAATATATTGTAATTCGTTAGATAATCTCAAAAGTTATTCTACTCTCTTATTGAGATCATAACAACTAAAATGTATTCTAGTATTCACATTATATCTTATTATCCTTTTATTACTATCTCTTACTCCTTTTGCTTTGTTTATCTTGCTTTTTGCTATCATTATTTTCCTCTACTCTGCTTGGATTTCATTTCTTTTGAGCCGATGGTCTATCGAAAATAATTTCTCTGTTCTACAAAGATAGAGGTAAGGTCTGTAAATCTTATCCTCTTTAGACCTCACGTTGTTACACTGATTATGCTGTATAGCAAGAGTCGATCTGATTTTCCAAAGGAAATAAAGAGATATTTCTCGTATTAAGAGGAAACAACATTTTGTGCGGTATATATCATCTATGTTCCTATTGAGTCCTTAGTGGTATAGATTCTGCACTCAACTAAGTCTTTTTACATGAAAGAGTTTTCATAAGAGCAAGATTGCTCATGATTTATTTAGTTCACATTTGCGTTCGAAACAACATTCTTGTCCTCTACATTGCATGAAAATATATACAATGGAGAAACAGTCATATATAATAAAATTAATTTTTTGAATATTTTGTTTCCTATTAAACTAAGCCTAGAAACTCAATCACTAGCGTCATCTACTTAACTAACAAGAAGCGTTTTTGAATATTTTGGTTCCTATTATACCAAGCCTAGAAACTCAATCACTAGCGTTGTTAACTAAGTTAATTCGTTTTGAATATTTTGTTTCCTATTATACTAAACCTAGAAACTCAATCACTAGCGTTAACTAAATTAATTACTTAACTAACAAGAAGGCACGCATTGAAATAAAAGTTGTGAATATTTATGTATGACAAATGCAAGCACCCCTTTGGCTAGAGACTTTTAGTTGTTTATTTAATATAAGGAAATTAGCGCATATCAAAATTCTAATTCTTTGACTAGAAAGTCTGATATTTACTCATTTCTGTTTAAACAATAATTGAAGTATATGAAACTACAGGAAATGAAAGTAAGAAGCAACTTCTTTATAAAAGAAAGTTTCTTTTACAATACAAATGAATGGATGATACAAGAATAAAAATGGAACCAAGAAATGACATGCATGCATGTTAGGCTTGAAAATTAGCATGATATTATATTGATGAGTGTAAAAACACATTAACTGTAGATCTAATCCAACTCAGTAGCTTTATCTAGAGGGAAGTAATTAAATTGCAAACACATGTGCAAAATAATCCAGTGGTTTTATGTATTGGAATATTGACCAGAAATTTTAATGTACAGAATGCAGCCTGTGCATGAATGTGAACTTAATATGTGATAAAGTAGGTATAAGGTTCTTTTAAAGAGGCGTGAACTACAATACGTAGGGGAATTAATAGTCTTATTGGGTGTGTTTGGAACGAAGGGGCACCTACTTTCATCAATAGGGTTAACTCTACCGATCAAGATTTCAACATTCGAGAAGAAATCACTTCTAGTATTTTAGCCTTCGTTAGAATCTGAATCTAAAATCTCATGATTTTTAACCTACTTCATTGGCCACTAGGCCACATCCTTGAATACGTACGAAAGAAAATGTTAGTATAAAATATTTTCTATCCACAGAAAATGAATTTTTTTCTTATTTTTTAGTATTTGATAAGTAAACAAAAAGAATTACCCAAAATATTTATATATATATATATATAATTTAGACAAATACTATGAGGGTGGAGGTGAAAGGAAGGCGGTAGGGTGCAGGGTAGGGGGTCGGGCAACAGAGGTGTGGGGTGTAGGTGGGTGGAGTGTTGGGGGTGAGAAGGAGATAATTGACATCAAATGTCATTTATTAAACTTGTTTTCTTAAAGAAAATGTTAACTAACCAAAAAATTGGAAACTATGAAATTTATAACAAGCAGACCTGATGATCTTCCTCGAGTAAAATATATTTTTGTATGCAATAATATTTGTCAATAGATATACACACACATACCTCTCCCCTATATATCTTCTAGTATAGAACAGTTTGAACTACACTAGTCACTACTATTGCCTACCACACTAATGTTGAGGTTAGGCAATAGTGCAATTTAACGCAGTATACCTATTTTGAGACTTTGCTTAAATGTTATTAGAAACATCCCCCAATTTTATAAATCAAAGCTGCATCCAAGGCCTAACTAGGAAACAAATTAAGGATGGAGATAATTTCCAAAGAATTCATCAAACCTGTTTCTCCCACTCCCAATCACCTCAAATCCTATCAATATTCCATTCTTGATCAATTTGCTCCGTCAAATTATATCCCAATACTTATATACAACCCTCCTCCTCCTCCTCCTCCTCCTCCATCAAAAAACCAAAAATCAAATAATGCTACTACCATCAACTCATCAAGATCAAAACACTTGAAGAAATCTTTGTCTGAAATTCTTGCTCAATATTATTTTTTGGCAGGAAGACTCAATATTGCTAATAATTGTGTCGATTGCAACGATGAAGGTGTGCCATTTGTTGAAGCATTTGTGCGTAAACAAAATTTGGAAGATATTCTCAAAACCCCTCATGATGAAAATAAACTTAAAAAGTCTTTACTTCCATTCACTATGGAGTCATTCACATCAACCCTTTTGCTAACCATTCAAGTTTCCTTTTTTGAATGTGGAGGAATGGTTCTTGGAATTTCAGCTACTCACAGTATTGGACACTTGTTCTTTGAGCACTTTTTTAACTAATTGGACATCTTTAGCACGTCGCGATGATCCCAATTTTGTGATCATTCCACTTGTCCCCACCATTGCAAAATTGTTACCACCAATCAATGAATTGCCACCCTCACCAAACGTTGATGCCGTTATTTCAAGGGAGGCCTGTGTTACGAACGTTTATGTTTTTGTGGGTTACAACAATTACAGGAAACGAGAAGTAGGTAAATATTACAAATTGCTAGAAAGGATAAATTAAAAATTACAACAAACTGGAATCAAGAACGATACAAACTCCTTGTGATTTGCTGAATCGAGTGATGACACTCTGTCTTTAAGACAAGATTGCCCCGTATATATCTTTTTACGGTGTCGGACAATAGTCTCCCAAGATACAACATCAACTTAACAAATGATTAAAGGAAACTCAAGTGTTACTCTTAAAGAACTTTGAATATAGAAAACTTGCTAGAGAGGAAGAAGAAGATTTCAGAAAAATATCTTAAGTATGTTGAACAATTGAGCCAAAGGCCTCAATTTATAGTGTAAGGAGATGACCCCTCAACTAGCCAACTAATGGCCTTCAATAGCCATGTAATGGCACTTATTGAGGGGTCACATTCAGCCAAATAATGGTTGAATTCATGTGCCAAATAATGGAGATTCAATGCTCCAAAACCAGCCCAAAAGTCAGAATTTTCCATCTTCCCGTCGTAGCATTCTGCCTCCGAAGCGTCGCGGCTCTGCGAATTAGCGTCGCGACGCCTCGACTCCAGTGGATGAACTCCCAAATAGCGCCGCGGCGCTCCGGCGCCTCGGCTCCGCGGCGATTTCTGACTCGTTTCATCTTACACTTCTTCCTTCGTTTACCAACGTGGGATATTTGTCATTTGGCAAATAATCGTCCATCATTCTATGTCTCAAACGTTTCACTTACGTACCAATATCTCTTTCAATAATGAAATTTGTGATACTTGGCACTACGTGTGCACGTGTGTGGAAACGATGCTTCCGACGTGCAGGGCCCCAATTGTTCGAGTCATAAATAATGGGATAAACTTAATTCCACATTAGTAAATTTCCAACAATCCCCTCTTGAAAGAGATTTTGGCGCACTCATATGGTGTCTTTTCCAGCAATCTTTCAGCGGACCAATGTTGCATCTGGATAGGTAGCTTTCGCTTTGAACCTTACATGTTGAATACCATCAGACTTACTTACTGCGCGGTGAACGTGATGTCATGAAACGTCAGTGTTTAGTGTAAGCCAAGTCAACGGTACCAACACAACAACTTCCCTTACTCTGTTCTTCGTAATATTTTGTCTGTTGTGGCCGTGGACACTTCTTGAATTCTTAAGTGTGTTCATTTGAGGTGGCATGTCCTCACACTTAAATAGGTGGTCTCCTACAAGGTATCCTACTATGCCCTACTTTACAAGTGTTAGGAACCATTAAAAGTTTCTCCAAACCTAACCTCAATCATTGAGGATCATTAAAGGTTTTGAAAACTTAACCTTTACCCACACCGCAGATAGCACTTAATGTCTATCGCAGGAGCGACTTTGGATTAATGTTTCTTTACAGAAATCACTATCTGAAGTGCTCATGCATCCACCGAAGCGCTCAACTGAACCTTTATATCTTAGTTTTCCTATTGAACCTAATTCCTGGGATCTCCAGTCAGTAAGGTTGGGTTACCACCGTATTGCTCCTTATAGCTTGGGTTTTAAGCTCATTCCCCTAGAAAAACAGAATATCTGATCTTTGGGTAAGCCCTTTGTCAGCGGGTCCGCTATGTTATCCTTTGATTTTATGTAATCAACGGATATTATACCCGTGGTGATCAGTTGCCTAACGGTCTTATGTCTTCGTCGAATATGACGAGACTTGCCATTGTACATAGAACTATGTGCCCTTCCTAGAGCCTACTGACTGTCGCAGTGGATCATTACAGAATGTACGGGTTTGTCCCAATAAAGGACATCCTCTAAGAAGTTGTGAAGCCACTCAGCTTCTTCTCCTGCTTTGTCTAAAGCGATAAACTCTGATTTCATCGTGGATCGGGCGATGCAAGTTTTCTTAGAGGATTTCCAAGACAGCCCCACCACCAATTGTAAATATATACCCACTGGTGGACTTGGTGTTCTCTATATCAGATATCCAGTTTGCATCACTGTACCCTTCTAGTACAGCTGGATATCTCGAATAATGCAACCCATAAATTAGCGTGTATTTCAGGTATCGTAGTACCCGATTCAACGTCTTCCAATGATCATTACTCGAATTACGGGTAAACCTAGCCAAATTTTTTACTGCATAAACAATATCAAATCGGGTGCAGTTTGTTATGTACATCAAACTCCCAATCACCTGTGCATATTGCTCCTGGCATATGGGTGCACCATGATTTTTATCAAGCTTTTGATTTCTATCCAGTAGTGACTTCATAGGCGAACTGTCTAACATCTCAAACTTTCTCAACACACCATCGATGTTGTGAGACTGAGATAAGACCAGTCCGTCAGACGTCTTAGAGATCTTTATCCCTAAAATGACATCTGTGATACCCATATCCTTCATGTCGAAGCATTGTTTCAACATGTTCTTAGTCTCTAGAATCAAGCTAGGACTACTCCATGTGATCAATATGTCATCTACGTACAGGCATATCATGACGAAGGAGTCAGAGTTACCTTTCATGTAGACATATTTGTCACACTCATTAATGGAGAAACCCTTCGATAGTATAGTACTATCAAATTTTTTGTACCATTGCTTCGGGGCCTGTTTCAGCCCGTACAGAGATTTGAAAAGTCGATAGACTTTCTTCTCTTGCCCTGGAACCACATACCCCTCGGGTTGTTCCATTTAGATTTCTTTTTCCAAATCACCATTTAGGAAGGCTGTCTTGACATCCATTTGATGTATCTCAAGGTCACGCAACGCTGCGATCACAATGAATACTCTAATGGACGTCATCCTATACACTGAGGAGTACGTGTCAAAATAGTCAAGGCCTTCCTTATGCCGATAGCCCTTGACTACCAACCTAGCCTTGTACTTATTTATAGACCCATCTTCTTTATACTTCCGTTTGAGTATCCATTTACAACCCAACGGTTTATTTTTTGGAGGAAGATCAACTAACTCCCAAGTATGGTTATGCAGGATGGAGTCTGTTTCACTCTCAATAACTTATTTCCAGAGCGGTGCCTCTGGAGTTGACAATGCTTCAACAATTGTCCTTGGTTCGTCATCAACCATATAAGCTACAAAGTCAGGACCGAATGATGTATCCTTCCTAGCCATTTTACTTCGCCTCGGTTCTATCTCTGGAGTCTCCAAGTTCTGAGAATCTGGAACACTAGATTCTGGATATTCAACCACTTCGAAGTCCACTAGATCTGAACCATCTAGATCCGGGCAGTCAACGACTCTTGGTTCCTGAGAGCTTTGTTCATAACTTCGTTTACGAGAGGTTATGTCTTTTTCCTTTCTAGGAAAAGTATCCTCAAAGAACTGAGCATTCCTTGATTGTACTCCTGTGGATATCTGGAATATCTTACTTATGCAATAAGAAGCGATAAGCACTACTGTTATTTGCATATTCGATGAAAATGTAATCTACAGTCTTAGGCCCAATCTTGACCTGCTTTGGCTTGGGCACTTCAACCTTTGCCAAACAACCCTACACCTTTAAATATTTATAGGTGGGTTTCCTTCTCTTCCATGATTCATATGGATTTTTGTCCATACCCTTATGTGGGACTCTATTAAGAATCGTATTAGCGGTAATGACGACTTCTCTTCACATGTTTTGGGGAAGACCAGAATTTATGAGCAATGCATTCATCATTTCCTTCAATAGGAGGTTCTTGCGTTCAGCAACACCGTTTAACTGAGGTGAGTATGGAGCCGTTATTTGATGAACAATGCCTGATTTGGCTCAATATTCCTCAAATGGTGCTACATATTCTCCCCCTCTATCGCTACGAATGGATTTAATCATCATGCTTAGTTGGTTTTCAACTTCTGCTTTGTAGCATCGGAATGCTTTAAAGGCTTCATCTTTACTTTACAACAAGTAAAGGTAATAATACCTTGTGCTATCATCAATGAATGTCACAAAGTACTTGTTCCCCCTAGTTCGTACAAATTTCAAATCACATATATCTATGTGAATAAGTTCTAGAGGAGCGGTATTCCTTTCGATGGATCGAAAAAGGAAGCTTTGTGAGTTTTGCCTCTACGCACACCTCACACTTATGTTGAGGGTTTACGTCGATAGACGGCAACAACTCCAACTTAACCAACCTTTGGATGGACTTATAGTTAACATGTCCTAATCTATGATGCCATAAATTAGAGGACTCAAGCAAGTAAGAAGAAACTTCAATATTATTGTTTGCACGTATTATAGACATGTCGTTAACTTTGAAGAGTCCTTCACAGACGAAGCCGCTTCCCACAAAAGTTTCATTCTTGGTGATTACAAACTTATTGGACTCAAATACTAGCCTAAAACCAACATTAACCAATAAATGACCTGAAATTAAATTTCTTTTAATCTCAGGGACATGTATCACCTCCTTCAAAGTGAGCTCATTTCCAGAAGTCATTTTCAGGACTACATTTCCTACCCCCAGCACGTTAGAGAAAACGTTGTTACCCATGAACATCTTCTTATTTATAACTGATGTATATGAGGAGAAGGCATCTCTATTGGAACAAATGTGTCTGGTAGCACCTGTGTCCATCCACCATTGCCTGAGATTCTCAACAAGGTTTGCTTCAAGTACCACTACCGAGAACTCATCAATCATGACGTCAAGAAGCATGTCTTTGACAATGTTAGCATGTGCCTTGCCTTTGGCCTTGGCCTTCTCTTGTTGCTCAATCTTGAGCTTGCGACAGTCCTTGATCATGTGACCAGGTTTCCCACAGTGGTGACAGTTCCTCTTGAACTTCTTCGTCGTCTGGGTCTTGCCGTCTTTCTGGAACTTGCGCTTCTTGCTTGGGTTCCCTTTGGCCTCAGCCAGATTTGCCTTTGCCTCAGCGGGTTGTTTTCCCCTAGGCAAGGCCTTCTTATTATCTTCCTGAATCTGGAGTTTGATAATAAGTTCCTCAAAGGTCATTTCCTTTGTCTTGAGTTTTAAGTAACTCATAAACTCATTCCACGAGGGAGGTAACTTCTCAATCGGTAATGCAACAAAAAACTGCTCATTTGGTTTCATACCTTTCAAATCCAGATGATGTAGAATCATTTGGAATTCCTGGACTTAGGACATCACAGTTTTGCTATCCACCATTTAAAATTTTAGAAATTTCTCAACGATGAATTTCCCAACGATGAATTTCTTAGTACCAGCATCTTGTTCGTTGTACTTCTTCTGCATCTTTTCCCATAACTCTTTGGTGGTGTCTAAGGCGCAATACACCGTGTAGAGTGGGTCTGACAGACAGTTCAGAATATAGTTCTTACACATGAAGTCATTATGACTCCAAACATCAAAAACCATCTTCATGCCATTGAAGACATGGATACCTTGGCCCCCTCCAGCCGTTTCATTAGGCTGAGGGTCCACTTCATCTCTAGCTTGTGGAGGATCTTCTGTTAGGAAATGAGTCATTCCCATAACAGTAAGATAAAACAACATCTTCTGCTACCATCTCTTGAAGTTGGAGCCCATAAACTTCTTTGGGCGTTCATTATGGAAACCGAATGGTGGAGGAATATTAACGTTCCCTTGAGCAACTGGAAAGGCATTTGGTGTGCCTTGAGCAGTGGGGAAGGCAGAGGAGTTGCCTTGAGTAGCAGCAGCAGCAAAATCAAAAGCGAGTTGTTCTCTTCCAGTCATCTGTCTAAGCACTTACAACAATCTTGTCTTAAAATTGTGGGTTACAACAATTGCATAAAATGGGAAGTAAGTAAATATTACAAATTGCTAGAAAGGATAAACTAAAAATTACAACAAACTGGAATCAAGAACGATACAAACTCCTTGTGATTTGCTAAGTCGAGTGATGACACTCTGTCTTTAAGATAAGATTGCCCCGTATATATCCTTTTATGGTGTCGGACAATTGTCTCCCAAGATACAACATCAACTTAACAAATGAGCAAAGAAAACTCAAGTGTTACTCTTGAAGAACTTTGAATATAGAAAACTTGCTAGAGAGGAAGAAGAAGATTTCAGAAAAATATCTTAAGTATGTTGAACAATTGAGCCAAAGGCCTCAATTTATAGTGTAAGGAGATGACCCCTCAACTAGCCAACTAATGGCATTTAATATCCAAGTAATGACACTTATTGAGGAGTTACATTTATCCAAATAATGGCTGAATTTATGTGCCAAATAATTGAGATTCAATGCTCCAAAACCAGCCCAAAAGTCAGAACTTTCCATCTTCCCATCGCAACATTCTGCCTCTGAAGCGCCTCGGCTCTGCCTGGGAGGCATCGCGGCCCTCTGGCGCCTCACTCCGATGGGGCTGCGCCGCGGCCCTTCGCGGCGATTTCCGACTCGTTTCATCTTACACTTTGCACACTTCTTCCTTTGTTTACCAATGTGGAATACTTGTCATTTGGCCAATAACCGTCCATCATTCTATGTCTCAAATGTTTCACTTACGTAGCAAGAACTCTTTCACTAATAAAATTTGCGATACTTGACACTACGTGTGCACGTGTGTGGAAACGATGTTTCTGTCGTGCGGGGCCCCAATTGTTCGAGTCATAAATAATGGGATAAACTTAATTCCACATTAGTAAATTTTCAACAGTTTTTAGCCCTTCTAGCATCGTGGATCTCAAGAAGAAGGTGGCTAGTGAAAATGTGCATAAACCTACTCGTGTTGAAGTAGTGACAAGTGTCATGTGGAAGTTCCTAACCGCGAACTCCAAGAGGCCGTCGTTGTTAGTCCATTTGGTAAACATGAGGAAGTGTGTTTACCCTCCAATGCATGCTCATTGTATTGGAAACTTCGTTGGGCTCATGGTAGCATCAAATGAGGAGAGTGAGAAAGATGTAGCTAACATGGTGGTCGCATTACGAAAAGGGTTATCGAAGTTTGATGATCAATATGCGAAAAGATTAAAAGGGGATGAGGCCATTAGAACTACTCTAGAGCTATTAAAGTATTTAATAAGTTGTTTAATAAAAAGGATGAAGTGGATGCATACCAATTCTCTAGTTGGTGTGGTTACTCATTTTATGATGTGGATTTTGGATGGGGGAAGCCAATTATGTTTAGTACAATTGAAGCAAATATCAAGAATATGATGTTCTTAATAGATACAAAGGATGGTGAAGTGGAAGCTTAGGTTACTTTGAGTGAAGAAAATATGAAAATGTTGGAGAAAAATAGTACAAAGCTGCTTATTAGCATTAACTCTTTCCCACATTGCTTTTGTCCCACATTGGAAAAACACATTTGTATCTCATGTAATAGACCCTATATAAAGAGTTTTACTTGTTTTTCTTTTACTTGCACTTTTAGCTCTCAAAAATAATATTATTTTATTATCTTGTTATTTCTTTGTAAGAATTTATGTTATGAATAAAAAACTTTCATGAATTCTATCATGGTATCAGAGCTAAGAGCGCAAGTTAATATTTTTAGCTCGATCGCGGATCCAACTCCGCGATGAGTTAGTTGGGGGTTCGCATGCAACACGTCCCTGGTATCAGTTAATTTTTTTTTTGGCTTGTTCTTGGCTTGTTTTGGAAGCTCGTGCTCGTTTTGGCTTATTTTGGCTGCTCGTGCTCGTTCTGATCTTGGCTTCCACATCCGGGTTTCGTCTTCTTAGCTTCCGCATCTGATTGGTGAGATCTGCCCTTTATTATTTTGTTGCTTGTTATTTGGGATTGTTGCTTGTTATTTGGGATTGCTGCTTGTTATTTGGAATTTTTCTATTTAAAATTCATAATGGCTGGAGGTGATGATTCTTTGCAAACTATTGGTGTTCGGTTAGATGAAAAAAATTATTTCTATTGGAGTTATGTCATGGTAAATGTTTTGAAGGGAAAGGGGCTCTGGGATTATATGTCTCGAAAAACCAAATGTCCTAAAATTGGAGATGAAAGTTTTGATGAATTATTTAGGACTTGGGAGACCAATAATTCAAATATTATTACTTGGATTAATAACTCTGTTGAATAAAGAATTGATGTTCAATTGGTTAAGTTCAAAACTGCTAAAGAGATTTGGGATTATCTGTCAAGATTGTTTGTGCAAAATAATTTTGCTGTTAAATATCAGTTACAATATGAAATTCGTGCACTAGTACAAAATGACTTGGGCATTCAAGATTATTTCTGTGCAATGACCACTTTGTGGGATCAGTTAGCTATGACGGAATCTACTAAATTGCAAGCATCGATGCTTATATTAAATGTAAAGATAAAGATCGTCTTGTTCAACTATTAATGGGTCTTCGGTTAGAAATTGAGAATTGTCGTTCAGGCTTATTGCACCGCAAACCCTTACCATCTGTTGAAGATGTGGTAAATGAACTTATGGCTGAAGAAACATGTTTGAATACTCTAAAAGGGGTACATAAGGCTTCTACTTTCGTACTGGCAGCTCCTTCGTCTGCACCGGTCCTTGCAGCCCCTACACACCAATATAGAATATCTATCATGGGTAATTGTAATTATTGCAAGAAAGCAGGACACTGGAAGAATCAATGTCCTGAGCTACGGAAGACGTCAGGTTCTAAGCCTCCACATTCGGGACAAGGATAGAAGCCTTCTCAACAGAAGCCATATTCTTGGGGTCAATTCCAGAACTCGTATCCACCGACTCAGGTTGCCTTTGTGCCCTCTCTTGATCACTCAGCTTCAGGAGCCTATGTGAGTCATAATACTGATAATATAGCTGACTAATTTCAGAAGTTCCTCGCCTTCCAACAGTTTCAACAGAATTCTCAGTCTTATGCTCGTTCTGTTCCTTCTAGCTCATCACCGTCTATTGGTTCAGGTATCATTTCGTCTTCTTGGATCTTGGACTCTGGAAATGGAAATCATATGTCTCCTGATTCTTCCGTCTTTGTATCTATGTCTTCTGACCCCCCCCTCCCACTTATGTTGTGACTGCTGATGGCACATCTATGTCATTGACAGGCATTGGCACCATTCATATATCTACTATATCATTACCTGATGTTTATTGCATTCCAAAATTACATATGAATCTTTCTTCTGCTGGTCAAATATGTGACTCTAGATGTTTTATTGGACTCTTCCTTAATTCTTGTTATGTGCAGGATCTAAAATCAAAGAGAGTGATTGGGACAGGGTGTAGAAAGGGGAGAGGTCTCTATGTTTTGGATGAGCTGCATCTTCCTACTCATGCAACAGTTATGCCTGTTAATCTGTCTTCTTTTCATTTAACACCTTCCTCTTCGAAGTTTTATTTGTGGCACTCTAGACTTGGTCATGTATCAGGTTCTCGCCTACGTTTTATGTGTAATACTGGTGTTCTTGGTGATTTACAATCCGATGATATTTCTGATTGTAGTGGATGTAAACTTGGAAAATTTTCTGATTTGCCTTTTAATCTTAGTACTTCTACTTCTTATGCACCATTTGATCTAGTTCATTCAGATGTTTGGGACCCAACACCTATCCCTACTAAGGGAAGCTCCAGATATTATGTTTCCGTTATTGATGATTATACTTGTCATTGTTGGGTTTATTTGTTGAAAAGACGCTCTAATTTTGTTCATACTTATATTGAGTTTCAAGCCTATGTGAAAACTCAACATTCTGCCATTATTAAATGCTTTCGGGCTGATTTAGGAGATGAATATACTAGTGGGGATCTTTCTGGTATTTTCAAAGCTGATGGTACAATACATCAGTCTTCTTGTACTGATACACCACAACAAAATGGGGTAGCCGAGAGAAAACATAGGCATATTGTTGAGACAGCTAGATCCATGCTTTTGTCCGCTAGTGTACCTAGTGAATTTTAGGGAGAAGTTGTCCTTACATCTGTTTATCTTATTAATAGGATCCCTACCTCTCATAATTCTGGGATTTCTCCGTATGCTAGATTATTTGGTCACACCCCACTATATTCCCATTTGAGAGTTTTTGGTTCTACGTGTTTTGTTCTACGTCCACAGAGCGTACTAAGTTATCTTCTCGTGTCGCCATTTGTGTTTTTCTTAGATATGGGGTTGGGCAGAAAGGTTATCGATGTCATGATCCAGTTTCTGGAAAATTGTATGTGTCTCGTAATGTTTCCTTTATTGAGCATGTTCCTTTCTTTTCCATCCCACCTACCTCACATGGCATGACAAAATCTGACCTTATTGATATTGATCCCTTTGATGCTGATTGCCCATATGATTCTACATATATATCATATGTTCCTTCTCAGTCTTCTAGCAGGTCCCATGATATTGATACTCAGCCCCCTCCTACACCTATTTCAGAACCTCTTGTGGTTGTAGATCCAGATCCACCTCGCTATCCGAAACGCACTCTGCGATCTACTCATGTATCCGATTTTGACTATTCTTGCTATGCTCCATCATTCGTTTCTTTTCTAGTTTCTATTAATTCTCTCTGTGAGCCTACCTCCTACTCTGAGGCAGCTCGTGATCCTCTTTGGCAAGAGGCTATGAATGAGGAACTGGCTGCTTTGAACAAAACTGGTACTTGGGATTTGGTTTCTCTACCGACTGGTAAGAAAATTATTGGTTCTCGATGGGCGTACAAGATTAAGACAAAGTCTGATGGTTCTATTGAGCGATATAAAGCTCGTTTGGTTGCAAAGGTTTTTGCTCAAGAATATGGTATGGATTATGAAGAGACTTTTGCACCTATTGCAAAGATAACATCTGTCCGGGTTCTTATTGGAGTGGCCTCTGTTCGTCATTGGCATATTTCACAAATGGATGTTAAAAATGCTTTTTTGAATGAGGATCTTCAAGAAGAAGTCTACATAGTCCCTCCACCTGGTGTTTCACATAGTCCAGGACAAGTGTGCATTCTTAAGAAAGCTCTGTATGGTCTCAAACAAGCTCCAAGAGCTTGGTTCGACAAATTCTCCACTGTAGTATCATCTCTTGGGTTTATTTTCAGCTTTCATGATTCGGCGTTATTTATTAAATCATCCCCTGCAGGTTGTATTTTGCTTTTGTTGTATGTTGATGACATGATCATTACATGTGATGATATTGATGGTATTGCAAACCTAAAATCTACTTTATCTCGCCGTTTTGAGATGAAAGATTTAGGTCATCTACGTTGCTTTTTAGGTATTGAGGTAGCTTATTCTGAGAAGGGATATCTTCTCTCTCAGTCTAAGTACACTACATATATTCTTGAGCGGGCCCGTCTCACATATACTCGTATAGTTAACTCTCCTCTTAAGGTTAATGTTCGATATACACCTACTGACGGGGATCCTCTTCCTGATCTCACTTTATATCGTTCAGTTGTAGGGAGTCTGGTGTACCTCACCATTACTCGCCCTGACATTGCATATGTTGTTCACATTGTCAGTCAGTTTGTTTGCTCTCCTACATCTGTACATTGGGCTGCAGTTATGTGTATTCTTCGCTATCTTCGAGGAGCGATTTATCAGAGTCTCTTGTTTCCATCGACCTCATCCTTGGAGCTTCGTGCATTTTCTGATGCAGATTGGGCTGGTGACCTAACTGATCGGAAATCAACTACTGGTTATTGTGTATTTTTAGGAGATTCACTCATCTCATGGAAAAGTAAGAAAAAAGATGTGGTTTCTCTCTTTTCAACTGAGGCAGAGTATCGTGCTATGGCTTCTACTACATGTGAGATTGTATGGTTACGTCGGTTATTGGTTGATATGGGTGTCTCTTTTTCTTCACCAACACCGATGTATTGTGATAATAAGAGTTCTATTCAGATTGCGCACAACACAATCTTTCATGAACGTACCAAGCATATTGAGATTGATTGTCATATTATTCGATATCATCTTCAGCAGCACACTCTATCCTTGCCATTTGTCTCATCTTCGATGCAACTTGCAGATTTCTTCACAAATGTGCATACCTTAAAGCGTCACCGGTTCTTTCTTGGCAAACTCTCGATGCTTTTGTCTACACCATCGCGAGTTTGAGAGGGGATATTAGCATTAACTCTTTCCCACATTGGAAAAACACATTTGTATCTTATGTAATAGACCCTATATAAAGAGTTTTACTTGCTTTTCTTTTACTTGCACTTTTAGCTCTCAAGAATAATATTATTTTATTATCTTGTTATTGCTTTGTAAGAATTCATGTTATGAATAAAAGACTTTCATGAATTCTATCACTGCTAACTTATGCAACTCTCAAGGCTAGTTTTCCTAACAAAGAATGATGCATAAATTGAACAAGTTGCAAATAAGGTTCTTGTTTTGTGTTAAGAGGAAATCTTCAATTCTTTTTAAGGGATAGTATTTTCCTTTCAAGTTTTAGTTCTGAATAAAGTGTGAAATTTCTCGGCTCTTTTTTGAGAATTGCTTATGAATCTTGACAAATTAAAGTCCTTTTTATGACTAATGAATGTATTCACTTGGTCGATTTTCTCTCCATTTATTGACTTTGCAAGGATTTTGATCGCTCATGTGCCAACTCCGTGACGGGGATGACACAATTTGCTTTGGCTATGGGATGATAAATGATTAAATGTTACTCCCTCTTTAACTTTTTTCCCCTTTGAGAAAATGCCAATATTGCCATTAAACAACTTCACTTAGCATGTGTATGAAATGAAACTTTACTGCCCATAAATGTTAGTATTTAAGTTATACTCCATACAGCTAATTTAGGATCCTAGCCCCATTGACCCTCAGGAAAAAAGAAGAAAAAAATAAGACAAATGGAACAGAATGATAACAAACTGATAAATGAAATTTGGATGTTGATATTCTGGTAACATCACCTCAAACAAATAATCTATAATGGAAGACATGAACATCCAAAAGCCGGTATTAGTTTGATTTTTCTTCTTCTATCTCAATGACCACAAGAATACAAGAAGAATGTGCATTCACAGGGAGCAAGATAAAAAATTGATAATCTTTTAGAGTAGCAAGATGTCAGCAACCACTTCATCAATCAATGAATTTAGCAATCGTTTCTCGATCTGTATTCCTAGTTCAAATGCTTCAACTTCAAAGTCTAGCCATCTTCCAAAGTAACTGCTCATGTCCTTGTCTACGAGTTCATCAACCATGCAGTTTCCCATGCCACTCCAACCTGATATTTCCCTATATACTTCTTCTGCTAGCTTCTCCTTGTTTCTAACCACCAATACACCTTTTGACCATTTATCATATCCACCCTCCACATACTCCCTACATCTCAAGTCCAAGCATTCACCCACACAATCAAATACAACCTTTCGTCTTTGTTTTAGCTCATCATGTCCACTACCATTTACCCTTTCCAATTGATCAAAAAGGTGTGGATTGATGATCTCGTGAGACATGCCCACTGCGAAATCCATGAACATCGACTCAATATTGCATAGTATGTCCTTCACATATTCCAGCTCCCAATTTGGTGATTTCATCGTCCGGACATGCTTCCAGTCTTCCTTTTTACCAGAAGTTGAAGTGGCCGAGTCTAACAAATCTACATCAGGTTCCATAGAATGGAACTTTTTCCATGAGCCTATACCAAACACTTCTTTAGCTTGTACTGATGAACTTTGCTTGCTAGCTGAAATTCATTAGATAATGTTCAGAGATATATCTATAGTCTCAATCTATGTTCATGAGTGAATTTTTTCATGAATAAAATAAAAGGCACTAGGTGTGCTGATCTTACCTCCTGTATTGTTACTTTCTGCTGTATCTAAAGAATTGCAACTTTCAGTAAGAAAAGAATGCTCAAGAACAGATATAGGGCTTGGGAACCGACTGCCAAACACCTTCCTGCATTCAAATTCACTGCTTCCATACTCACTCAGTTCCTCTTCAATCCCCTGAAATGATATGATGGAATTAAAAGGTTTTCCATCTACTCTGTAAAGAGCTTTCTATAACTTATAGAAAGAAGAGTTCTTAAGCAAATAGAGCAAATACAATTACCAAAAGTACATTGAATCAGGAAAGTAGGAGAAGAGAATTACTTTCTGCAATGTGCTGAAAGTTTTTAGTCAAAGATGTCCAAAACCTTACTACATCAAATCCAACTCGATTACAAGCAGGAGGAGGATAACATTTTAGTCAAAGGTGTCAAAGACCACACAACATTAAATCATTAAAAGGCATAAAAGGGCTAAATAAGAAATGCAGGTTTACATAGGAGTCATCTGAATGATCTAATTAAATTCTCATATGATGACAGGTGATACTGTAGAAGAATATCAATTGATGTATCAATAGAGATATCTGCAACCTACAAACAGAGTGGCAAACTTAATACAATAAAGATTCAAGTGCAAAACCTATGATTCATACCTGATGCTTGTGCTGCCCAGTAATTCCAATAGAAGAAAAGCCAGGGTTGACTAAATCATCCACTTCCATGTTATCATGGTTCCTGTTACCATGCAACATAGTGGTCTTCGATGATAGATCCTGGAAAATCAATGAGGAACTACTGGGTATTCCTGTTTTCTGGCGTGAAGACTCAACTACATAAGACAATTCTCTTAATTTTTGATCCAAAAGAGTGCTCAAAGCATCCCCTCCACTCAAGTTATGCCCAAAAGGGGCCTTAAGACTATTCATACAGTCTGAGGTGAGCTGCATCTTTTTACTTCTAAAATCTGTGCTAAACTCGTGACTTTTCCCTAATACTTCTCTTGGGGGCTCAGGGCTGGGCATTGATCGTGTTAAAGGAGCATTGAAAGTAAAGGAAATAATGTCTGTCCCTTTCCCTTTACTGTTCTCACCCCAGCTTATTTCCCTATCCATGAATGTGCCAGACTGAATCAACTTTCCACTTTTATGAGTAGACATGCTCCCAGCAGCATGATTTTTCTCATATTGGATATCGCCGTCACTAGGCCGTTTCTTACGTGAGACACTTTTAGTACCAGAATATGTTTCTTCCTTTTTCTCGTCTGCCTCTCTGCTCAACCTCCTGGAACTGACTTTAGAGTTTTCAGCCATTTTACCTGAACTTCTCTGTTGCGCAAAGGAAGAATCACCACTAAGTGTTCGTTTACCTTGTGAGTTGGAAAGAAATTGCTTAGTAGGTGACTTCCCCCTATCAGCTATGCTATTTTGTTTTTGATTATTCTGCCGCAGAACACTTGAACTGTTATGTAAACATGGTTTCTTATGTGTGTTCTTTTCTGTACTAGGTTGTCTTGTAAACAACTGGTTTGAACTGACTTTACTTGGTGGTTCTTTCTGGACAAGTACACTTCTGTTACTGCCTGGATTTAGGCCCTCTCTTTTCTGGACATTGGCTTTTGCTTGCAGGGCTAGTGAAATAGATTTTCCTTTAGTTTTTCCACCTCCAACAAAAGATTCATCAGAATCTGAGAAATCTTTCTGCCTGGTTGTTATATCTGCCGATCCATTCCAGCTCTTATTCATAGGTTGCCCTTTAAGGTACTTAGAAGCATTAGACTCAGCTGGCCTTCGAGAAGCTTCAGCAATCTTGGAACCCTTTTGAGAAGCTTCAACCCTTTCTTTTAAATCTTTTACCTTCAAAGGAACTGAAGAAGATCCAATTAGGGACAGTTTTGCTTTCGAAGTAGTTTGAGGTCCTGCCTCAAGTATTCTGGCTGCTGCTGCCATTATCTGAGCTGCATTCTGAGGTGGGATAGAGTTGGCACTTTTGATTGGGGATAGAAGCTTACAATGAGTGATTGGGATTGATTTAGCCGACTTAGGAGGCAAAATTTCCGTTTGAAACTTCTCGATCTTCCGTTGATTTGGCTCCAGTGAGCTCCTGCCTAGAGAGAGGTTGCTGGAATATCCTGTTTGAAAATTTTGTTGGTATTCGAGGTCTCTCGAAAGGCAAGGAGCACTTCTTAGAGACTGAGAATCGGAAAAAAATGGAGTAGAGTAAGGCTCTGAAAAATTAGAGGATGGTAAGCAATCCAATCCCATAAGCCTTGCAACGACACCAGCAGGTTTGATTCCATAATATTCCTCATCGGTCACCGACGAGGCACAACTGTAATCACTGCTTCCTTTGACACTGGACCCAGCTATAGTATCTTCCTCATTGTTCTGCAATCAAAATAGTTTCAGTTGAAAAAGTACAACAGGAAAATTGGTGGAAAAAGAAAAGATGAGAGAGCTTAATTAACTATTGAATACAGACCAGATGAACTCGGGTCATAGGCAAGTTCCCATTACATCTCTTCTTCTGCTTGGATTGCTCTGCAAAAAGCATAGAAATTATGCTTGTTCAACCGTAATAAAACTTAACAGCATAGTTTTCTTGAAGTTTTACCAGTACATGCACATGGAAGAATCAGTAGTCCTAACCATTGTACATAGACAATCTCAGAGTTTACCTGGTATGTCAGACTTGCTAGAGAACAATTTCTTCCGTGATTTTGCATTCCAATCAAATAACTGCAGGAAGCCACCAACATAACCTCCACTCTTGGAACCGTGTTTCTCAGCACCCATATTCACCCACTGATCTCAAGCTCTCTTCAAAATTTGTGAAATGAAAAAACAGCTATAACAGCAAGCATTGTTGTTTCCAGACCCAAGCTCAGCTGCTGAAAATTTTAGAAGCAAGAGATACTGTTTAAAATAAACAAACCTTGGGAAATCTAAAAGGGTGAGTAAAATCTAGATGCATTTTAGCATCTTCTTTTAGAGATTTGTTCCTTTAGGCTACTTTATTTGTCAGCTGAACTTGTGAAATTCAGTAAATGGAAATGGAGATATGCTCCCCCACAGTTACTTTGAAGATCTTATCTTTTCTTCTTCTTAGTCTCCTCTTTTGGCCACTAATTTGCTCGACTACTTTTCCTTGACATTGGAAACTATCCTCTTTTCAAGAATTGAATACGCATGAAAACTACTGTGTTATCCAAGTCTTGATGTAACATCTTTCCAGCAAGTTTCTCCATTTTTTGAATTCCTTTTCTTGATATCAGCACTAATCGAATGAGGCCACCTACTGGGGACCGGTTGGAGAATCACTAGCCAGAACATGTTACAAGTTCTTTTCAGATTGTTACTTCATCTTGGTTCAGTCTTTACTCTGTAGTAGTGAAACCCCACACATTTGAGAAGCATTCTCTAGTTGGAATTACATCATGACTTCAAACTCAAAAGTGGCTTGCACGAGTGTTTAGTTGCACAGAGTTCCCTTTATTTATGTGACCAGGAGGTCATGGGTTCAAGCCGTGGAAACAGCCTCTGGCAGAAATGCAAGGTAAGACTGCGTACAATAGACCCTAGTGGTCCGGCCCTTCCCCGGACCCCGCGCATAGCGGAAACTTAGTGCACCGGATGCAAGGTAAGACTGCGTACAATAGACCCTAGTGGTCCGGCCCTTCCCCGGACCCCGCGCATAGCGGAAACTTAGTGTACTGGGCTGCCCTTTTTTTTAGAGTTCACTTTATTAATCATTGAGACCCTCATCTATCTCCTCCTCGTATCCGGTACCCCAAATCTCACCCCCCTCCGTGCTCCCTATAACACTAAGTCAATAATTCCTCCATCCAACCGTAGACCACCTAATCCTATTGCTCCACTTTCCCGACCCTGACAAGATCCTCACTTCTCTTAAGTTGTCTATTTTCAGTTGACTACTGGTTGCATTGTCCGAAGTTCACCTCTAACATACCAAAATGAGTAGCAATATGACCTTGTTAGTTCAAAGTTGTGCCTCAAGGACTAAGAAATCTTATTAATTCAACAAAAAGGTGGCAAGACTAAAAATTTGATTAAAAAAGACAGAATATCTTCAGAACCTTAATGTCATTAACACCACTAAAATCAAATTAGTTCCTGCTTCCAGCAGATTTGAAGGAGTTGTTCCCGTGACCTTTGAATTGGGACTCACTTTGTGTCCTGATAACAGAATATGGAAAACCCATAGTCGTAATGAGTGTCGCAAAATCAAAGCAGACAAGCAGAACCTAGTTCTTGATTTCCCAAATCACTCCAATGCAATCACTGTGCCTTAAAGATATGGTCAATCAAAGACTTAAAAATGTAGTGCTTTTATAAAGAAAATGTGAACTAGAATATCATTAGTACTACCCCTCCCCCTATTAGGTCTAGAAAATTACAAACTGGCATGTAAATGAAAACTTCATTCTCAATTCAACGAGAATTTTTATGAAAGCCTGAATCATATCTATTAAAAGATTCTCAATGGGGAAATTTATTTTCTCCCTTTCCTTTCTCTTCTGCCTTGATATCAAGATTCAAAGCTACTTTTAATTCTAAATCTCAGTCAAACCATAATTGAACTAAACAATCTAAAAAGATGACAAATCGAAAACATTCAACCTAGTGAATTTTCAAGCAAAAACATAGCATTGAATCAAGCATTCCCCAATGTAACAGTCTTACAAGTAGAACAACAACCCAATTTGTCATCACCATTTTAAAGAAACAAAATAAAACAAACCCAAAAATTTAAAGACTCAAGTAACTCAGAAGAAATCAGAACTCATTAAAGCTCCAGCCTTTACAAATTCCCTAGAATGACCAGGCATAAACATAGTAAAAAAAATCAATCTTTCCCATATATAAATCATATAAAGTGAACAAAAAACCCCAATTGGTATCAGCACTAAGAAACTAAAAGAACCATACCCACATAACAAAACTTACATGACCCAAAACAAATCAAATGTTAAATCTCCTCCAAGCCAACCCTTTCCTTTCCTAGAACACCAATGCTTGTGGGTCTGAAAAAACAACCAAAAACATAGTTCAAAAATCAATCTTTACCATATATCAATTCATATAACAGCACCAGTGACAAACTAACCAAAAAACAAAAAACAAATATGAAAAGAACTTACATGATCCAGAAAAAATCAAGATTCTTGAACTCTTAATTATCAATATTTGATATACAAAAACTGTAGGAACTGAGGAGATGGGTGGGTTGTGTTTGGGGGGGGGGGGAGGTGGAGGGGAAGAATAGCAGTAGGAAGAGCTGTAATGTTTTTTATTGGTGTCAAACATTAGAGAACATTAAATGAGGAAGACAGAGAAACACAATTAAATTTTTGAAATAAGTAAAATCAGATTTTAATAATTTGAAACAAGAAAATATTTAATGGGTTTGTCTACAAAAGGTTTAAAAAGGTTCTAACGTCTCTTTTGTAATGAGAGGGAGGCATTTCAAATTCCCAACGGGACGCGCTCGATTCCCTGCTTCGCACTCCACCCTTTCAACTTTGAGGATTAGATTAACGGCGTATTAGAATAAAGTCAACGACAATAGTTGCAAATCAGAGAGATTTTTTTAAAACATTTACAACTCCTGTTAATTAAAGTCCTATCTTATGTTGGATCCGATATTTTTTTAATAAAAGTATCTTTTATTTTTAGAAAATGGATAATTAATTCTTTTTTCTTTTTTTCCCCACGGTAATCGTGAGGAAATTACAATTTGAATTATAATATCATATTCAAATTTCAGTAGCCAATTAACTTATCATACTTATTCAGATGTTCTAATTACTCAGTAGAAAAAATTCCTTTCCACGAGTAATATTCGTTTCCTTCTCTCTTTTCTTTATTTTATTTATTTTATTTATCTCAATATACTTTCAATTGCAACAAAAAAAGGAAAACACAAAAAATAAAATTTTAAGATATATGTGTACGGATGCTAGTGCTAAGAAGACATTCGAGTCGAGTCAACTATAGAACAATATAGTTTTTCGTTGGAAAGACTCTTATACATGGGGATGCAATGCGCTCTCCCAATTTGTGAATATATTTGAAAGACCTAAAAAATAGGAAAAGTATTTGAATTTAGATGTGATTTTCATTTTTGAAAACTAGTTTTGGGAAATGATTTTGAAAAAATAAAATAAATACGTTGCGCGTGGATTAAATTTTAAGAAAGTATTTTATATTATTTCTTAAAGACATGAGTTTGGTTTTCAAGATTTTTTTTAATCATATACTTTTAGATTGTGATAATCTAATCATTTAGTTTTGAAGCATTGAATCAAGCATAAAAATTTAAGTTCGATTAGCAGTGGGCAACAGTAGGCATACTCATTTCTCTATGAAATATAATTGTTAGCTTTAGCTAAATTAACATTAAATAATCATTAATTGACATATGTGTTAGACATCTAATTTGGGCTCGCCTTTTTCCTTCAGTTAATTGTTCAATAGTTATTGATCCTTAATAATTTATTAAATTCTTTTACCTATTTTAATAAATTCTAGCATCAATATTAGCATCCCATATTATTTATTTGATTGATACTATCGTTACTTTAATTAATTTAATCATTTTACCATAGTATTACTCAGTTATATATATATATATATATATATATATATATATATGCCAAATTATTAGTGTCATATTTTCTATATATAATATATTTTGAAGATTTATTAAGGACTAAGATGTACGTTTAAATTAGTGAAGAAGTGTGGGAAATTTAGATGGGATAATTATTGCCTAGTACTTTTCGGGTGATTTAATTTATGAAAAAGGGTCGAATATAACCCTATACTTTTATTTATTATTTAATTTTATTCTCACCGTTATATTTTTTACTATTCATACCCTTGCCATCCAACAAAGTTCTAAATATGCCTTTTATTTTAATGGACTGGATCGTGGCACAATCTGAATGAAAAGTCGGACCCACCATAATCCGCTCCAACCCATTCCAAATTAAAACACAGTGGTCATCTGGGGTGAGCGGATCCGGATACCCAAACTTTTTTGAACTATCCGGATCCTACCCAGTAAAAGATCGATTCCTAAATTTGCTATCCGGAACCTACCCGTATCAATCATTATCCGGAACCTACCCGTAGCAATCATTATCCGGAACCTACCCAGAACCGCACCCGGAATCGGTGTTTTTTGTACAAAATAATGTCTTCGTATAACAGCTTTGATTTAGGAATAAATTCGTCTGTTTATCCTCTGCAAGCCAGTGCCACAAAACCCATAAAGAATCCTTTCGGAGCAAATATCTCAAGAATGTTTCAAAAATTTGCTTTGGTTTTCGTTTTAACTTCTTTTTCAATAACTTAAAGGAGTACATAGTTTAAAAAATGCAGTTTTTCAATTCTCTATCGCTTTTGGCTTTTTCTCTGCTTATGATTGTCACTTTGTATTATTTGATTTATTTCTTGATAGCGAAAGTGACTGTTCTGCATTTGATTTTTTCCCCCCTTAAATGATGTACTTTAGTATGACCTTTTTTTTCTTTTTTTTATTAACTAAAGTAATTGAATTAAAAAAGTAAAAATATTTAATATTTCATAAGTTTTGGGTATCGATTTCGGGTCCGGATACCCTGTCTCTATTTGTCGGAATCGAACCCGACATTGATCGACTCCTAATTTTACTAACCTACCTGTTATTATAATATATCTACCCGAAATCTATTCATTAGAGTCGGTTCAACACTTAGTTCTTCCACGCCTAGGGAAGGGATATAGGGCTTGGATACCGTGTATCCGTGCTCACCCTATGGTTTGACGACATGCTGGAATAAGAGGAAGGAGATGAAAGGAAAAGGGATGGGGACGGTGGTCGGCTTTGGTGGTGAAAATTGAAGAACACCCTCCCTCGTTACGTGATTTTGTGCTCTCACCATTGTGCGATTGTGGTGGAAGTACCCATCCCCTTTTTCCACCGATGAAGCCTCGAACTTTGGTGGTAAGAACAGCTTTTAAGGGGTGGTTCCATTGATTGTAAGAACAACTTTTTTTTGGTACTACTTCCTTGGTATAAATTTTCAAAAGATCCTTGATTGTTGCTTGTCAATATTCTCTGGAATAAGATGAGGACTTTTTGTAATTGAGCATCAAGAATTTTCTGTGGCCGTAAGATCAACGTATTCGTTTTCTTATTCATTCATAGAAAATAATTGGTGAAGAAAGATTTTGAAAGGAAGACGAAAATCGACTGATTTAATTTTCTTTTAAATTGAAAAAGTTCAACACAAAAATTGAATTGCATATTATAAATGTTATACAACGTAAAAGGAACAAAAAAATGATTCATGGCTGTTGTAGTGGATCTCCAGCAACATCAATGAAGAATTTCACATGGTGTTTGGTGGTGATTCGTTGGTGACCGTGAGCAGGGGAGAGGATGAACTAGAAGAAGGGGAAATGGGGGTAACGGGTCTTGGGTTTTATTCCGGTACGGGGCTTTACTTTGCAGCCTGGGTTTTTGTAATTAAAGGCTGCCACATATCCGGTCAGTGAAAATGAGGGATATATTTATAACTTTGATAAACGATAGAGGTATAAATAACCAAAACGTATAACAGAGAGGAGGTATGTATGACCCTTCTCGGTTTAATTTATCAAATTTAACCCATTAGTTATATTACTGTGTAACCCATAATGTTGGCCACATTCTCCAGCTCACACAATTCCTTAATATTTTATTTATTCAAAAAAATTGTTAGCTACGAGTACTTAACGATAGATTAATGACGAAGTTCATAGCTAATTTTATTTTTTTCTGGTTGTGCGGTGCGCAAATTTGGTCTTTAATGCACTTCTATCCTTTTTACGGTACTTTTGTCCACATTTATGTTCTTTTCCTCATTTTCTAGTGGCCCGAGGCAAAAATCCTACAAACACAAAATAAACATAAGAAATGACATTAAAACTTATTTAAAGGGCTAGAAAAGTTTAAGAAAATGATATCAAAAACGCGTAATTTCACCGCACATCACCATACAATCTCACATCATTAACGTGTTGACGTGTTTTGCAATATTATTGATTGGCAACTTCAAGAACTCAAAGATCGTTTTGGCGAAATAACAACTAATTTGCTTTATGAAATTGCTTGTTTGAATCCAATTGACTCATTTTCAAGTTTTGACATCAGAAAAATAATGAGAATGACTGAATTATATCCTGATGACTTTGATGAATTTAATATGGGTACCCTTGAGAATCAACTTGCAAGTTACATTATTGATGTTCGTGATGTTGATGGAATGTTCTCCGATCTAAAAGGACTGTGATCTTTCAAAAAGATTAGTTCAGACAAAGAAGAATTCAAATTATCCTGTTGAATTCCGCTTAGTAAAACTTGCTTTGCTTTTGCCAGTTGTCACTGCATCCGTTGAAAGAGCTTTTTCAGCAATGAAGTTTATCAAGAATGACTTGCGGAATTAAATGAGTGATGATTTTTTGAGCAGTTGTTTGGTGTTGTCGCGCCCGTTTTTAACCCGGGGGCTCCACGACATAACGTCATCGATTCCCTCTGGATTGGATAAAAATGCTTTGTTGAGGAGTCGCCACCTAATTATTCTACGGTGAATTAGGGCACCTGAATGTTAACTAAATGCTGCAAAATAACTCATATTTTAGTCTGTGAAACTGATGAGATTCTAGGTAAGGGTTCTTTATTATCCTAAAGGGAAGTAATTAGGCACCCTTTAAGACGCGCTAACTTGCGGATATCTGGTCAAACTCAGATTAATTATTGTACTAAGAAAATGCATGTTTAAAAATATAAAGTTAAAATGATGTTGCAAGTATTTAATGAAATGATGCATTTGTACAAGTATGCATTTGTATGACATTAAAAATACATGTAAAGTTGAAAAAAAGTATGCATTTGTATGAAAATTGATAAAAATATATGCAAGGTGATTTTTTATGGGCGACGGGCCTAAAATAGGTAAACTAGCGATTTTCGATTTTAAAACTAACCGAGCCTAAAAATAAATAAACTAGCGATGAGTTTCCAGTTTTAGACTACCCTATTAATTAATTCTAATTCTACATATTCTAAACATTTCAATAATTTCACGAGTACAATAATATTACAATACAAAATGAAATAAAGTTGAATTAAAGAAAGTAAAACAACAATAAAATAAATCATCTCCGAGAGGTATCTTGTCTTCTTTAACTTTCATAAATATGTCTTGCAAGCTGTCAAAAACAAATGGTTAGAAATAATTGAATATAAATAACTTACGATCCGTATCCAAAACAGTAAATATTTTGATTACGGAGGGCTCATACTTAAATTTTGAAAAGATCATTCCAATCACGTCATGGCTACAAACATATGACTCGTTGGTCATTTTAGTTGCCTTGCCTACCTAACAAGTTGGTCTCTCGGATGGAAAAACGTTTAAGTTTCATCCTTGCCCAGAAGTTTTATTTTCCGTCTTTCCAACTGTGGAGGCCTAAAAAATTGACGGATATTTTTTCATCGGCCAGAGTGCAGTATTTATTCAAATCAGTAAAACAGTAAAGAAAACAGAAACTGAAAAAATAATTTCCGAAGGGACACGACCTCAAATTAAATTTCATTAGCAAGAGTGTAGTGTTTGTTCAAATCTGTAAAACATTGAGTTATCCGTGTACGGTTGTTTAAATGCCAAAAATAGCAAACTGAAATAGAAGAGCATTTTCCGAAGGGGCACGGCCTCAAATTCAATTTCATTGGCCTAAATGCAGCATCCGTTCAAATCAGTAAAACAGTAAAGACCGAAACCGATAACCAATTTTAGAAGGGACATGGCCTCAAATTTAATTTCATTAGCCTAAATGCAGTATTTGTCCAAATTAGTAAAATAACAAGATAGTTGTGTAACGGATGTTCAAATGCCAAAATAAACCAACAGTCTGCAATTAAAAGTCTGACCCGAATTCTAAAATTTTCAAACCGAAACAGGATTTTAAATGCTCCTGAAAACCTGACCCGAATTTCGGATCGATCCGACCCGAGAAATACAACCCGGAATAGTGGTGACCTGAAATCAATTTTTTTTTTTGGATTTTCAGATCACCAACAACAAGATATAAAACCACAAAATTTGGAAAATTTACCCAAATCGGGTCGGCCCCCCCGACCCGGATCTGTGACCCGATCCGAATCAGGGGTTCCAACCCGAATCGATTTCTTTCCAAATTTCAGATAACTAATAATAAAATATCAAAATACAAAATCTGAAAAATTTACCCAAACCGGGTCGACCCGATCCGAATTAGGGGTTCCGACCCGAATCGATTTCTTTTCAAATTTCAGATAACCAACAACAAAATATCAAAATACAAAATTCTGGAATTTATCCATCGGAACAGTAACCGAGATAGAGCAGTGACCTGACCCGACTAGGATTGTTCTTGATTTTTTGATTTTTTAGAACTCCGACTAAGAGAAACCAACCAAAACAATGATCGGAAAAACTAAAATATCAAAATCGATCCAAAATAAAACCAACGAACCGACCGAAAAACACCAACAAAACACCAGAAACTGCCAACAAAACAACCGGAAACCACCAACAAAATCACCGAAAAACACCACCGAAAACCACCAACAAAAAAACTTTCCCAATCCCTTTTTTTGGGACTTAGACCTCCAAAAATGCCCCCTTCCAAAATGAATAACAAAGGGGTTTCATAGATGGGTTTTAGATTTTAGGGGGATAGGGTATGGGGTTGACGGGTTGGTGGTGTCGGCGATGTGGTGGTGTCGGTGGGGCCGGCAACATGGGGTCGGGGGCCGGTGACCGATTGGAGGTTTTTTTCGGTTTTAGAGAGGATTTTTTTGGGCATGCGGCTTCTTTCATTTTTTAGAGAGATGGGTGTTTTTCGTTTCTTGGTATGCGGGCCCTCTTGGTTTTTATCGGGAAGAGAGTTTTTATAGTTGTGTTTTTTTAGGGTTGTGAGTTAGGGGGGAATAAAAAGGGGAAAGGGGATTAGGCCGGTTCGATTTGGGCTTGGGGGGGTCGGCCGATTGGGCCTCGGATGAGGTCCGAAAATGGGTGGTTTGTTTTGGGTAGAAATTATTTTGAGTTGGGAAATAAATGGGTTATGGGTTTAAAATATAAAAAGGGGATTTATTATATAAAAAATAAAGTTTTTCCAAATTTATAAATAGTAAAGATGACAATATGATAAAAAAAATATAATATTTGCGAAATGCATGGTGCTTAAAAAAATAAAATGCGATGTGGTTTTGCGAAAATAAAATAACATATAATATTAGAATAAAAAGTATGATTATCATATTAAAATGCAAATGACAGTAAAATGTGAATAATACTAATAATTATGATAAATAATGATATTGAGAATAATATATATATATATATATATATATATATATATATATATATGCCTATATATTAAAATTATTTTGAGGTGTCAAAAATATTTAAAATTGTAAATAAAATCAGAAAAGATGGGACAAAATTGGGTGTCAACAGATGCCCCTCTTTGGCCGGAGACGATGAAAGAGTTTTCGGCCAAAGGAATTGACTGAGTAGCCAATTTTGTCCTGATCATCGAGACTCGAGGGAATGTTAGGGATGAGTGGGAAGAAATAGAATCTCGAGGGGGGGGGAGAAGTTGCAAAAGATGGTGCAGATACAAGAAACATTGCCCAGTGTCGAGTTATGATGACATTGGTTGCAGATGTGGCGAAATACTGGGGGAAGGGCGGAACGACGTTCGAAGTACTTCCCCAATGCAGATGACGCCGTTTCATAGGCGTAATGAGATGATGTCGTTGCTTAGATGTTATGCAGATGGCGCCGTTGCATAGGCGTGATTGAAATTAAAATACACACATTAGAAGGTGGACGCCTGACTGAAATTAAAATACCCGCATTAGGAGGTGGGTGCCTGACTAAAATTAAAATACCCGCATTAGGAGGTGGGCGCCTGACTAAAATTAAAATACCCGCATTAGGAGGTAGGCACCTGACTGAAATTAAAATATCCGCATTATGAGGTGGGCGCCTGACTGAAATTAAAATACCCGCATTAGGAGGTAGGCGCCTGACTAAAATTAAAATACCCGCATTAGTCGTCGTTGCATAGACGTGATGCAGATGTCGTCGTTGCATAGACGAAATGTAATGACGCCATTTCTTAGACGTGATGTAGATGTCGTCGTTGCATAGACGAAATGTAATGACGTCGTTGCTTAGACGTGATGCATATGTCGTCGTTGCATAGACGAAATGAAATGACGTCATTGCATAGACGTGATTCAGATGTCGTCGTTGCATAGATGAAATGTTGTAATGACGTCATTACTGAGACGTGATATAGATGTCGTCGTTGCATAGACGAAATGTAATGATGTCGTTGCTTAGACGTGATGCAGATGTCGTCGTTGCATAGACAAAATATAATGACGTCGTTGCTTAGACGTGATGCAGATGTCCTCGTTGCATAGACGAAATGTAATGACGTCGTTGCTTAGACGTGATGCAAAGTGTGACCCTAAGGTCGAATTGCTATGTCATCGATCTAGATTAAAAGTTAATACGTGGACATAAGCGATGTAAAAGGAATTGATAAGGATGAGAATATGACCCTGTGAGTCGAAATATCATCCTTGTACGGACATAGCACTTGGGACCCTGTAGGTCAAGATGATGTTTTTGTACAAACACTCAATAGTAACGTGATCCTTATGGGGCCTAAATTGCGATGCCGGAGTTTTTTCAATTTAAACACACATGTTGCGGTTTTCCTGCCTTTGTCAACCTAAAGACCTACACTCAAAGAAATTCGTGAGTTTGGGGGGGGGGGGCATGGGCAGTTGATTAGCGTTGACTTTGTAGTTTTTGCCCTTGACACTTGCAAGCTCAGACTGATTTATATTGAAGACTTAGTTGTCTGGCATTTTTCCAGGTCAATTGGCGTATTCTTGCAGTGAACCCTTAAAATTTGCCCCAATTTCTGGTATATATGAAGATATTGAATTTTCAACTGGACAAAATTGAGTTTGTGTGGGCAGCTTGCTTGTCCTATTAAGGCGATCATGTGGGCTTATTGCGTTGTGTGCGAGATAAGGGAAGAAAAATTTCAATGGTGTGACCGAAACTGATATAGGCCGCCTACGTATTCCAACAAGGGAAATCAGGTCATAACGTAGTTCGCTACAAGCAAAAAGGGGTTTTGAAGTTTTCCAAAATGGGATCGAAGACGATGTGGTCGCCTACGTATCCTGCCGAGAGAATCAGGTTATAACGTAGTTCGCTATAAGCAAAAAGGCATTGTGAAGTTTTCCAAAATGGGACCGAAGCCGATGTGGCCGCCTACGTATCCGCCGAGGGAATCAGGTCATAACGTAGTTCATGTTTGCTATCAGGGAATATAAATCAAATTCTAGGTTGTTTACCCGAGACTCTATGAAAAAAAAGGAATTTGAGTTTGTAAAATGTTTGTTTTGTAAAAGAGAGTGATTAGAGTTTGAAAAATGATACAATATATTTTGCAAGGTTTTTGATATTTTTTGTTTTTTTTTGAAAATATGAAAAAGACAGAATCACGTCTTGACTTCAGTTGGTACCACTCCCACATCCACCTCTCGTCTAAAAAATATCCTGCATGCCCCTCACTTAATTAAAAAATTGGCGTCAGTCCAAAAATTCACAACTTATAATTGGGTTTCCGTTAACTTTGACCCTTTTGGATTTTCTGTGAATGATTTCAAGACGGGCATACCTCTAATGAAATGTAATAGTTGGGGAGAACTGTATTCAATCACCACCACCACCATGTCCACGAGTTAAGCCACACCTTCAACATTTACCGCTCTTGCTCCGTTCTTATGGCATGTCCGTTTAGGTCATCTGGGGTCGTCTATTATTTCGTCTCTTCATAGTAATAAATTTATTAATTGTAAGAGTATGAGTAGTGCTCCTATTTGTCCTTCGTGTCCGTTAGGGAAACATGTTAGATTACCTTTTATAGCCTCTACTTCTAGTACGTCGATGCATTTTGACATTATTCATAGTGATTTATGGACATCTCCCATTTTAAGTTCTGTGGGCCATCGTTATTATGTTTTATTCTTGAATGATTATTCTAATTTTTTGTGGACATTTCCTCTATCTAAAAAGTCTCAAGTGTTTTCAACCTTCTTAAAATTTAAAGCATTCATCTGTACCTAATTTGAACGAAAAATTAAAAACATTCAATGTGATAATGGAAAGGAATATGATAACGAGCCATTTTGAGACTTTTGTGACACTAATGACATATCTTTTCAGTTTTCTTGTTCTCATACGTCCTCACAAAATGGGAAGGCCGAAAGAAAAATTCATATCATTAATAATATTGTCCAGACTTTGCTCGCCCATGCCTCATTACCTCTTTCTTTTTGGCATCATGCTTTACAAATGGCTACCTACCTCCTTAACATACTCCCTAACAAAGGATTAGCATATAAATCTCCCCTACAAATTCTTTATCATAAAGACCCTTCGTAATCTTATCTTCGGGTGTTTAGGTGTTTGTGCTATCCATTTATTTCGTCCACTACAATTAACAAACTTTAAACTCGATCTACCGCTTGTGTGTTTTTCGGTTATACTTCTAATCATCGTGGTTACAAATATTTTGATTTATCGTCTAATAAAATCATAATTAGTCGCCATGTTATTTTTGATGAAACCCAATTTCCATTTGCTAAATTGTACAATCCCGTGTCTAGTTCGTATATTTTGTTTGGATGATGGGCCCTCACCGTACATCGTCCAACAGTGGGCCCAACATTCACGTAACCCATCTCCGCCAAGCCAGTTGCCGCCACCGGCTCAAATACTCTCGATCGGCCTAATCGTGTCTTCCAGCCCAGTTCTATAGTCTCGACCAAGAGCCTTGCACTGGCCCAATAATTTCTTCCTCTGGTCCACTTATTTCTCGCCCATTACCTGTTTTGCCTAAGCCTGCGTCTCGGCCAGCAGGCCCATTGCCTACTGGCCCATTACCTCTGTCAGTTGATCCATTATTTCGGCAAGTAGGCCCACGGCCTTCTGGCCAGTCCCGCAGCATTCTTATATTGTCACCGATCCAATCCACTTCTATTTGGAGTCAAGGGCCCATTACTCGTAGCCAACATGGTATTGTTAAACCTAAATGACATTTTAACCTAAATTATAATGTCATTAAATCACCCCTACCACGTAACCCTGTGTCTGTCCTTCATGACTCGTATTGGAAAATGGCTATGCATGATGAATATAATGCTCTTATTGAGAATAAGACTTGTGAGTTGGTGCCCCATCCGCTTGGTGTCAATATTATTCATTCTATGTGGGATTTTACTCATAAAAAATTATGACGGTTCTTTTGATAGGTATAAGACCCCTCTTGTAGGTGATGGTAAGACTCAACATGTTGGCGTAGATTGTGGCCAGACATTTAGTCTAGTGGTAAAATCAGGTACCATTTGCATTATTCTCAGTCTGGCTCTCTCGAAAGCATGGCTCATTAATCAGCTGGATGTAAAAAATACTTTCTTACACGGTGATCTTAAGGAGACAATTTACATGCATCAACTCTTAGGATTCAAAGACCCCAATTATCCTCATCATGGTTGTTTGCTGAAAAAGTCCTTGTATGAGATTAAACAGGCCCCACACGCTTGGTATAAGAGGTTTGCAAATTTTGTGTCTACTTTTGGGTTTTCTCACAGCAGGTCTGATAATTCTCTGTTCATCTATCACCGTGGTACTTCTCTGGCATAATTTTTGTTATATGTGGATGATATTATTTTGACTGCCTCTTCTGATCATCTGCGCAAGTCTATCATGACCCTTCTGAGTTCAAATTTTGCTATGAAAGACTTGGGACCCTTGAGTTATTTTTTAGGTATCGCTGTCACTCGTCATCCAGTTGGTCTATTTTTATCACAGAAAAATTATGCAGCCGAGATCATTGAGAGAGCTGACATGTCATCTTGTAAGTCCTCGGCTACTCGGGTTGATACCAAACTGAAGCTGAGTGCTCATACTAGCACACCATACGAGGATCCCACCCAATATCTTAGTCTTGCAAGGGCTCTTAGTATCTTATCTTCACGAGACTAGATATTACTTATGCAGTCCAGCAAGTGTGTTTATTTATGCATGATCCGAAGGTTGAGCACATGCATGCGCTCAAACGCATTATATGATACATACATGGCATACTTGATTATGGTTTGCATTTTTATCCATCCTCTGTCTCTACTCTCGTGTCTTATACAAATGCTGATTGGGGTGGATGTCCAGATACCAGGCGTTCGAC